>JAPDNY010000007.1:181902108-182502108 GCA_029375565.1 Gekko gecko | reverse complement strand
GACAGCAAAAGGGAGGAGATTCGTGACTCGATCTTCACTCCCTCCCAGTTGGGAGGAGCAGTAACCACTCGGAGGCAGGCCAAACAGTCCCCCCCACCGCCAGACCCTCCTCCAAATGAATGGGCGGTGAAGTTCTCCACAGAACTGTCGGATGCGGACAGGGAGGAGGTGGCGGGGGAAGAAGGAATGTCCCTGGATGCGCATGGCTGCTGGACTAAACATAACAAACTCTTTGTCCCACGGTCTCTCAGGGGGGAGGTAATGGGCTGGGCGCACGGATCAAAGCTAGCTGAACACACGGGGTTTGTGAAATCTCTCCAGCTACTGCAAAGACAATTTTGGTGGCCGGGACTACGCAAAGATGTTTCTCTCTTCACGTCAGCCTGTCAAACGTGCTTGATGAGTAAACCTCGGCCCGGTAAACCCCCAGGTGCCCTACAGCCCCTCCCTACCCCGGCCCGGCCGTGGGAAGTGATCTCTATGGACTTTATTACGGATCTACCCCCTAGCGGGGGGAAAACCGTCATATGGGTGATAGTGGACCTCTTTACGAAACAAGCGCATTTCGTTCCGTTTGCCACCATCCCCTCTGCTAAGAAATTAGCCTCTGCTTTCTTGCAACACGTTGTGAGACTCCACACCTTACCTGCTAAGGTGATCTCGGACAGGGGGGTTCAATTCGTTTCAAGGTTCTGGAGCGAACTTATGTCACTGCTTGGGGTGGAGAGGGGGGTGAGCAGTGCCTACCATCCTGAATCCGATGGGCAGACCGAACGTGTAAATCAGACTCTGGAACAATACCTGCGGTGTTTTTCTAACTTTCAGCAGGACAATTGGCATTCTCTTTTACCTTTGGCTGAGTTCTGTTACAATAATACTCAGCACTCGTCGACGGGGATGTCCCCGTTTAAAGCAGTACATGGATATGACGCCCCGCCTTTGCCATTTTTGACTTCTCCCGACCTCCCGGCGGGAGACGCTGGGGACTGGTGCAAACAGCTGCAGGAGGCGTGGGGCTCGTTAGCCAAGACTCTTGAGGAGGCTAAGGCTGCATACAAACTCCAAGCAGATAAAAAACGTAGCCTTGCTTGGGTTCCAAAATGTGGAGAGTTTGCTTACTTGTCCACCCAACATTTGCGTCGGATTCAGCCGAGTCGCAAACTCGGTTGGAAATATATTGGTCCTTTTGAGATTGTGAGAGTGATTAACAATGTAACTGTTGAACTTGCGTTGCCTAAGTCTCTAAAGTCTGTTCATCCTGTTTTTCATGTGAGGCTTCTACGCCAAGCGCCTGAAGAGAACAGATGGAGACCGCAACGGCCGACCCCTCCTCCGCTGCTGGTGGGGGGGGAACCTCACTATGAAGTATCGCAAATTCTGGACTCTAAAATCTCTCGCAATCGCTTATTTTACCTGGTTGAATGGATCGACTTTGGGCCGGAACAGAGGGAGTGGGTGCGGGCGGAAAATGTTTTGGTCCCCCGGCTTATCCGGGCGTTTCACAAGTTGTACCCCCATAAACCAAAGGGGTAGGACTATTTTCGAAGGGGCTGCATGTCAGGTGGCCCTGCCATGATGGATGGAAGGGAGGGAGGTGGGCTCTGGGCGCCTTAGTGGCGTGACAGGCGGGAGGTTGGAATCCGGGGAGTTGGTTGATTTACGCCTAGGGTGTGAGAATGGAATGTGGCTTCTATTACCCCTATCTCTTGCAGCCTAGACATTCTGACCTTGACAAGTCGGGCTGCGTGCTTCACTATCGCTGGCATAGATGTAGCTTGCTGTGAATAATGGGGGCGGTGGGAATTTCATTAGCGTAGTAACTTTCGATTTCCCAGTCGCATGTTATTCTTTGTATGGTAGAAGGGGGGTCCCCATTCACCCCCTTCCCTGTATAACCGCTTGCTTTCTGTAACCAAGTCATTCTGAACAAGAAACCTGTTCCAGTGATCTATCTATTGCAGCTTAATAAACGCTATCCTTGCTTGCATCACAAGGCCTGGTGTTTTTTTGCTGACTAAGTTAGGACTTCTGACAGCAGCTCTCTCTCCCGCTCTGGGCATGCGCAGTGCATGTCTCCTCCCCAGGGCGGGAAGAGAGCCCGCCAAAAGCTCTTCTGAGGTAAAGCTCTAGAAGTTTCTCCGAACGAGGTCGTGTGCAGGCGCCCAACCCATGTGTGGTACTGCACAGATGACCACTCGAAGATCATCAGTTACAGGTAAGCAACCTGTTTTTATGAAGTAGTTATTAAAGAGAAAATGTTCACAGGGATACTTTTAACACAGCAGCTCTTTGTCTCCACTTTCTTCAGTGACAAATGTTTGGCCCTAATGACAATATCCTGTATAAATTGTTTCCTTGAAAACATCTTTAGCCAAGCAAATAAAATCCACTCTGTCATCAGTTGAGGGTCAGTGGGAAATTCCTTCAGTGTTCTGTAGCCAGAGAAATGCTTGGCAAATCTCTCAGAGAAACACCTGGCAAATTTGCTCAACTCTCCTCTTTATTGAATAAAAAACATCAAAAGGACAGTAAGTTCTTTTAACTGAAGGTTATTGCCTTCTATGTGGTAAATTCAATACCGCCACATTTCAGTATGGATTCATGCCAGATCACGTGAAGGAGAGATGGCTGTCACCCAGCAGTCTGCAGCCCTGACCTGGATGGCCCCGGCTAGCCCAATCTCATCAGATTTCGGAAGCTAAACAGGGCTGGCCCGGTTTAGTACATGGCTGGGAGACCACCAAGGAATACCAGGGTTGCTGTGCAGGGGCAGGCAATGGCAAGCCACCTCTGAATATCTCTTGCCTGGAAAGCCCCATGGAGCTGCCATAAGATGGCTGCAACTTAACGGCACTTTCCATCATCACAAGTGATCTACAACCAGGGCTTTTTTTGTAGCAGGAACTCCTTTGCCTAATAGGCGACACACCCCTAATGTAGCCAATCCTCCAAGAGCTTACAGAGCTCTTCTTACAGGGGCTACTGTAAGCTCCTGGAGGATTGGCTACATTAGGGGTGTGTCGCCTAATAGGCAAAGGAGTTCCTGCTACAAAAAGAGCCGTGTCTACAACTAACTTCATCACAAACTGTCTCTCTGACTTCAGCACAGACCTGTCATCATCACTCGACTGTTGTGATTTCATCACAAACTGTCCCTCACAAACTGTGCCTTTGTCACGAAAGAAACACAGAACACTGTCTCCACAATGCCTTTGATTAGGACCACCCAAACAACACCGTGTGCCAACTTAGAATCCTTGGAGCGGCCCACCCAACAATCCCCTACCAAGTTTTTAACAGAGGCCTTCAATTAAAGTCAGACCCTATCACTAGTGGGGAGAACTGCCTGACCCTAACTCAGTCCCATAGCTACAGTGGGGCATCTCGGGGCCAGGCCCCCGACTTGCTTGCAAGGCCCCCTGACTTCCCACCCAGCCCAGGGCGTCACGGCCTTCTCCCTTGGATTAATTTGATTAGCCAGTGCCTCCTAAGAAATTTAAATGCCCCCTGACTTAAGAAATCCTGGCTACAGGCCTGCCCTGACTGTATTTTATCTTCGTAATCTAACATTAATTCACTCTTGTATCTTATCTTGTATCCTGTATTTTTAATGCTGCTCTTAGTTCTGTTTGAATTATTTTTATAGAATCATAGAATGTTAGAGTTGGAAGGGACCTTGCAGGTCATCTAGTCCAACCCCCTGCACTCTGCAGGAGCATAGCCGTAAGACAGCCCTACATACCTACAACATACCCGAAAGATGGTCGTCCAGCCTCCACTTGAAAACATCCAGGGAAGGAGCATCCACCATCTCCCGAGGCAGACTGTTCATTATCATTATGTTCTTCATCTTTGATTGTGATGGCCTTTGGCTACACACAATAAATCTCTGTTACGTTTATGGAGAACTTCCCCATTCCGTGGTGACATCTTGCCAACTAGGTTTTGTCTTATACGGTTCCGGTTTATTCTCTCTCCGCCACTTGGCCATGGCTTTCAGGCAACAGCTCAGCTCAAAGGTGGCTACGGCCTTTGATTCATCAGGGCAATATACAGCTGAGGTCATCTGCAGATTAATTCACAGGCATGATCGTGGTTCAGGGGTCTCAAAAAGATATTGAATAACATGGTGTGTGTGGGGGGGGAACCAAACTCTGTAGGGCCTGCTCCCCAGGAGAGCCTGTGGACCTGATTCTGCATCACCTGCCACCACCCTTTGAGTATGGCTGTTAAAAAGGATGCAACACCATTTGAATACTGATCCACCTCGATCTAACCTCTCTTCCTGGTTTTTCAGCAGCATGGTGAGGTCCACATGGTCTAAAAGCATCAGAAAAACCGAACAAAAGTAGCACCAGAAAAGAGCAAGAGTCCAGGAGCACCTTAAAGTCTAACAGAATACGTGGCAGGGGGAGGAGCTTTCATGAGTCACGGCTCACTTCCTCAGATACAGTGACTCACGGAAGCTCATCCCCTGCCACATATTTTGTTTGTCTTTAAGGTGCTCCCGGACTCTTGCTCTTTTCAGCTGCTACGGACAGGTGTGTCCATCTCTGTAGCCGCAAGAGTTGAAGGGGATCTCCATGCACAGCTGCAGTGGATTAGGGAAGGGAGAGAAAAACCACGAGAGGGAGCTGTTGGCTTTGAATCCTGGCTGTGGCCTTTCCGGAAGCATCTACTCCTGGAAGGAGAGGCTGGGCGAAATGCAGCAGAGGCGATGGATTATTACTTGACGCCTGGGAGGACGGAGTGAAGGGGTGGGGAGACCCCCTTGCCACGAAGCCGTCTGGATCTTGCCCTCAGTCATGGAAAAGCTGGCCTTGCAGAATTCACTAAACAGACCAGGGCAAACGCGGGCAACTTGGCTCCAGTGTTCCCTCTAAGCTGAGTTAGTGTGAGCTAGCTCGTGGTTTTTTAGCCTCCAGCTCAACAGATTTTTGTCTTCGCTCAGGAAGGATGGCTCCAGAGCAAACTGATGTATTGCAGTAGCCAAATCGCTCGCTCACAACTTTAATGCCACAAAGTACAATTTCTGCTCACAAGACTCCACAGCTTAGAGCAGGGTTGTCAAACATGTGGCCCGGGGGCCAGATCACGCCCGCGGAGGGCTTCTCTCAGGCCCACAGTGGAACTGGCTGTCTTCTGCTTCTTCTTCCAGTTCTGCTGCTGCTGCGTCATCGTAGGTTTGCAGCTTACAGAGACACACCTGAACAGCAGACTCAAGATTGCGACAGCACGGACATTTTGATGCAATAATTCAGAGCAAGAGGTGTCAGTTATCAGACACTGTTCAGTAAACAAAATATTGCAGGAATGCTAATGTTTGAAGCATGTTTTTAAGTAAAATAAACAAAATATTGCAAGACTACTAATGTTTGAAGCATGTTTTTAAATAAAAAAACCCCTTTGTGTTTGTGTCCTTTATAAAGTTTATATCTCCGCTACCTGGCATTACTTTTTATAACACACGTGGCCCGGCCCAACAAGGTCTCATTTATGTCAGATCCGGCCCTCAACACAAATAAATTTGACACCCCTGGCTTAGAGGGAGCATTGCCAGGTTCTGAGGCATTGCTTTCATGCGTGGGGTAAAATCCATCAGGGAAGCCTTCTGCAAACAGACTTGAAACATCTGCTGGAAACTGCACCTTTCAGTTGCAAAACAGCTAGACTGTACCCTGCATTGTTCTCAGAACAGTCCATCCAGTTTGTGTGCTTGCATCCAAAAGAAGATAAAACAGAGATGGCGGAACAGACAGAGAGGACACCAAATAGACTGAGGCTTCATATCACGTTACTGGCACTGAGCAATCTCTTAGTGACAGGAAAGGTCTGTGAGACACGATTTCAAAACTGGTTGTGCTGGAACTATGAGAAGAGCAGTTTGTTCTGGTTTTGGACATGTGTTAATTCACACTTCCTCTTCCCAGTAGCACCGGGGTTACTTTAAAGTCTTTTGTAAATCTAGAACAAGTCCAGTGGCACCTTTAAGACCAACAAAGTTTTATTCCGGGTAGAAGGTTTCGTGTGCATGCACATTGCTTCAGATAAATCTGTGCTTTTCAGATTTTGCACCATTTCCAGCTTCACCAATAGGGCACGGCCTGCCCCTTCTTGGAAGGACATTTTGTATGAAGCTGAAGTGCCTGTAGCAAAACTGTAGGGCAGGGATGACCCCGAATGGCTCTGACCAGCCCTGTCTTGCCAGAGCTTGGAAGCTAAGCAGGGTCGACCACAGTTGGTAATTGGATGGGAGACCACCAAGGAAGATTGGGGTCGCTATGCAAAGGAAGGCAATGGCCAATCACCTCTGAACAACCCTTGAGGGTTGCTGTGAGTCGGTTGTGACTCGACAGCACACAGATATTATCGCTCTGGCATGGACAGCCCAGGCACGGTGGACCTCATCAGATCTTGGAAGCTAAGCAGGGTTGGCCCTGGTTAGGACTTGGATGGGCGACCACCAAGGAAGTCCCGGGTTGCTACGCAGAGGCAGGCAATGGCAAGCCACCTCTGAGTGTCTGTTGTCTTGGGAACCCTATGGGGTCATCGTATGTCAGCTGCGACTTGGTGGCACTTTCCAGCACCAGAGAGGAGTGGCTGAAGTCCATATTTCGCTCCCAGCGATAACTTTTCTGGCCCCCTCCCTCCCAGGTGCTGAGTATGAAGCACCGCCTGCCGGACAGGTGACCCTGCAGTCAAGAAAGGAGGGGAGGTCCCAGAGGCATTTTCCTCTACGGTCCTTTCTGGACAAACTAGGGATTTTACCAGACTTCGCAACAGCATTCTTTTAACTTGTTTCGAGGCCCCAAAGCACACTCATGCATTTTCCCCAACTGTATTAAAAAAACTCAAAACATTTATCATGAAAATTAATGTCTGCTGTTGTGGGTATTCTTTATTAGAACCGGCCCAATATTTTTCATGAAATAATGCTAAGTAACATCCTTGAAAATGTTGTACGCACAGTTTATGAAACACTGTTAAAGCATTTTGCACTCTGCCACTGACTAACAGAATGAGCTTTGCAGGTACACTTAACCTTTCGGTGATACACATGTTAAGTGCTAGGCCCCAGTTCCTGTGTGTCCATTTGTCCTGTGGACATCCCACTTTGGGGCAGCTGGCACAAGAAGAGGGCTTTGGACCAGGAAACAAGATATGTCCCCTTGAAGGGGAACGTCCTCTGAATAGGGGGGGTGAATGGCGTCTGGCAGTCCAAACTGTATTTTGGGGTGCATAGGGTGGTTGTTCCAGTTCCTTAATCAAATCTTCTTTGAAATACAGGCCTCTTGGAGGCACTCCAAACAGAAGCTTGTGGTGCCAGCATCACTGTTTGGACCGGGCACCACTGTATGTCATCTTGCAGGGGACAGTCTCCAGAGTATGGGGAGGTGTCATTTGGAGTGGTCCAAAGATTGTTTTGGGGTGCAGCCGGGCCCCAGTGTCCACCTGTGTGATTGTCCTGGGGCACCCCACTTTGGCGTGGCTGGCATGAGAACCGAGCTTTGGAACAGGAAACAGCATACGCCCTCTTGAAGGGGAGAGTCTCCTGAACATGATGTGTGATTTATGGTGGTCCAAACTTTATTTTGGACTTCAGAGCTCTCTAATTCTCCTCAATGTTTTTTCGGGGGGTGAATTCATGAATAGGTCACAAATAAGGAACAAATAAGGAACTGGGAACCATCTTCAACCTCCTGAGTGGGAAGAGGGGAGAAACTGGCCCTGCCAAAAATACCCTCTTCCATATGACCATTTTTTAAAAGCCTGAAGACAGAAGAAGAGGAGAACAAAACTATTAAATGTGAAAAATATACGCTGATCTTTAAGGACAGGACAATTTTTTTTACCTGAAAAACAGAGGGATGAGTTCAAAAATGTATTGAACCCAACTATAGATGCAAGGGTCTTTTGGGGGAGGAGTATGCCGGAGCACAGCTCCGGCAGCTCAGGAATCACAACAAATGGCAGTGGCGGCAAACCCCGCCCCCAGCCGGCATCCCCGGTAGGGGTGTGCAAAAGAAAAACAAAATTCTGCCCAATTCGGCACAAGCAGTTTCAGAGGGCAGAAAGGCTCCCACATGTCAGTTTCGGCAGTAGGAGGTGATTGGGGAGTCTTTGGGCCAGCCTAATGTCAATTTCAGCCCCATTATATCCTATGGGCCATTGAAGTCAATGGCGAAAACATAGGTTATATTCTGGGGGCTGAAGGGGAGGGGGTTTGAGGGAGAGGCTCCAAACTCACAGGGTAGCTGTTGGAGCCTCTCCCCAAGATACCCACCAAGCTTCAAGAATAGTGGGTCAGGGGGTCCAATTCTATGGGCCCTCAAACAGGTTTCCCCCATTCCCTGCATTGTTCTCTATGGTGGGAAAAAAGTTACTTTTTCCCACGGTGCTGTTAGTAGCTCTGGGGGGGAGGGGGTTTGAGGGAGAGGCTCCAAATTTTCAGGGTAGCTTTGGGAGCCTCTCCCCACATACACCCCCACGTCTCAAAGCAATTGGACCAATGGGCCCGATTCTGTGGGCACCCAAACAGGTTACCCCCATTACCTCCATTGTTTCCGATGGGGAAACCCAGCCAGCAGCACTTAAGGCAGGCAAGCAGGCAGCACCAGCAGTCAGACTCTCCCAGAGAATCTCAGGGAAAGTGAATTGTCTTGGGAGGTGCTTGTTTGCCATGAGGACAAGTGGCACACTCCAGAACAAGTGGCACTGTGGCAGTGCAAGCAGAAACCCCAAAAAACCAAAAGGAACATCATTTATACATGTATAAATTGATGGTGCAACCTCATTGGACCACTCACACCACACACACCTCAAAAAGAATATTTATAGCACTGGAAAAAATGCAGAAAAGGGCAACTGCAATAATAAGAGGAGGACACTTTCCCAATGAAGAAAGGTTATCACGTTTGGGGATCTTAGCTTTGAGAAATAATGACTGAGGGGTGACATGATAAGAGGTTTACAAGACTATGCCTGGGATAGAGCAGGTAGAGAAAGAAGTACTTTTCACCCTTTCTCACAAGACAAGAACGCGTGGGCACTCAATGAAATTGCTGAGCAGTCAGGTTAGAAGTTAGAACAGATGAAAGGTTTTTCGGTTCTTACAGGTTTACAACTTTAAAAAGTTCTGCTGGTTGCTGTTGCTTTGTGGGGGGGGGATGGTTTGTTTTTTTTCCTGTCTGCTCCAGCCTCCATACATTTGTCAAATTCCATCTGGAAGCTGTTCATGCTAGCCACCACCTTCTGTAGCAGTGAATTCCATGTATTAATCACTGCTTGGGTGAAGAAGTACTTCCTTTCATCTGCAGTTGCCCTTTTCTGCATTTTTCCCAGTGCTATAAATATTCTTTTTGAGGTGTGTGTGGTGTGAGTGGTCCAATGAGGTTGCACCATCAATTTATACATGTATAAATGATGTTCCTTTTGGTTTTTTGGGGTTTCTGCTTGCACTGCCACAGTGCCACTTGTTCTGGAGTGTGCCACTTGTCCTCATGGCAAACAAGCACCTCCCAAGACAATTCACTTTCCCTGAGATTCTCTGGGAGAGTCTGACTGCTGGTGCTGCCTGCTTGCCTGCCTTAAGTGCTGCTGGCTGGGTTTCCCCATTGGAAACAATGGAGGTAATGGGGGTAACCTGTTTGGGTGCCCATAGATTGGGCCCATTGGTCCAATTGCTTTGAGACATGGGGTGCATGTGGGGAGAGGCTCCCAAAGCTACTCTGAAAATTTGGAGCCTCTCCCTCAAACCTCCTCCCCTCCAGAGCTACTAACAGCACCGTGAGAAAAAGTAATTTTTTCCCACCATAGAGAACAATGCAGGGAATGGGGGCAACTTGTTTGGGGGCCCATAGAATTGGACCCCCCGGCCCAATGTTCTTGAAGCCTGGTGGGTATCTTGGGGAGAGGCTCCAACAGCTACCCTGTGAGTTTGGAACCTCTCCCTCAAACCCCCTCCCCTTCAGCCCCCAGAATATACCCTATGTTTTCGCCATTGACTTCAATGGCCCATAGGATATAATGGGGCTGAATTGCCACCAAATTTATTTTATTCCCTCCTTTCCTTCCCACCTTTTCCTCTTTCCCTCCTTCTTCCCTTTTCTCTTTCTTTCCCACCTACTTCTCTTCTCTTTTTTCCTCCTTTCCCTGTTTCCCTCCTTCTTCTCTTCTTTCTTTCCCTCCCCTTTCCTTCCTTTCTTCTTTCCTTCTCTCTACTCACTCTCTCTTTCCTTCCCTCTTTCCTCCTTCTGTGACCCAGCTCTAGTGAGAAGGGGGTTTAACCATTAAACCTCTTCACCCCTCCCCCAGCCAGCTAGGGAAGGGGAGGCTTTTGAAGATGCCCCTTTTGCTTCCCCTTCTGACATCACTTCCTGTGATGTCAGGGGGCATGGCATATGCTAATAGCCTAGTAGCTCATTAGCATACCATATGCTAATGAGCTCCTGCAGCTCTTTTTCTATGAAAAGACCCCTGTATAGATGTATAATAATCTTTTAGCTAAGAATAACACAGAATCAACTATCACAATGGAAAGGTTACACACATGTCATGAAGGGGGGTCCTCAGTGTCTAAGTATTTGCATTTTCTGAAGAGTTCTTAATCTGTAAGTATTGTCTGGATTGTTTCCAAGCTACAAGGTACCTTACTATTGAGCACCTGCAGGTAGTTACCAGTTAGCCTGTTAGTGGCCAGCTGTGAGCTGTCAAAGTAACTGCTTGACAGCAGACCATCTTGACTGTTCAAGATCAGTTAGATCAATTGACTGATCTCTGTGATTGGTCAGTCAACTGAGAACTGACAGCTGAGCTAGGATAAAGCCAAGAAGAATGTCTAGGCAGAAGAGGTCAGAGATGGATGGATGGATGGATGGATGGATGGATGGATGGATGGATGGATGGATGGATGGATGGATGGATGGATGGATGGATGGATGGATGGATGGATGGATGGATGGATGGATGGATGGATGGATGGATGGATGGGTCGGTCGGTCGGTCGGTCGGTGGGTGGGTCGGTCGGTCGGTCGGTCGGTCGGTCGGTCGGTCGGTCGGTCGGTCGGTCGGTCGGTCGCATGCCATCTTGAAGAGTTTGTGAACCTGGAGGAAGAGGTTGTCACTCTCTTTGGTGTTTCTGTATCTGAGCTGCTGGGAAAATTGCTGCTCAGGATCAGTGTTTGGAGGCTAGTGAGTTAGGCTTCTTATTTTGTCTCAGTGTACATACCTTTCCCCTACTTGTATGTTTTTGTAAATAAAATTTCTAATTCTGCTTTTTAATTAACTGGAGTGAGTTTCTGGCCCAGAGTTAAAATCTCATGCCTAGAGAATTATGCTACTGGAAAGGAATCATTTTTTCAGTTGGAATACCACCCAAATTCCCTTACATCCCACACCAGCATGGCCAAATAAACATTGGGTTCACGCCCTGATGTTGTGATAGCACATTGCATAGAATTTTCTCAGATGAAGATGCTATTTAGCATATCATATATACAATAGGAATGTCTTAAAACTAGAGAAGACTGAAAGCTACTCAGCTGCAATTTAAACCTTATGCAAATAGAATTGAGCAAAAATAAAATCTGTGAAATGGGGGACATGTGCAAACAGAGGGGATTTTTCTTGATGTCCAGGGGAAGCTGCCCCAGGTGAAATGTTGAAAATACCTTCTGAGGTTTAAAAGCTATAAAATCATCAGGGCAATATCTCCTTTGATAATAAATATGCTGCTGAAATCTGGCAAGGCTACTTAGTGGCAGTTTGGAGGGGCTGCTAGGGGACTCCCAAACAACATGGCTGGAGATTCCAGGCCTTGGTTGGTGTTGGAGGGGGAGATGAAAAAAGACATGAGGAGGAAGGGAAGGGGAAGGTGTAGAGGGAAGCAGTGAAAACGTAAGAAGCTGAAACTGGGAGAGGGGAAAAGATGGAGGGGGATAGGAGAGTGGGAGAAGGGAAGGAGAAACTGCTGGAGGGAGGAAAGCTTCAAATGGGGGGACAGAAGGAAAGTGGTAGGCCAGTGGTTGGGAGAGAAGGAAAGGGGGATATTTGGGGGACGGACAGCTGTCCATGAGGTTGAGAGACTGTGTGTGTGTGGGGGGGGGGGGGGTCAGTGGAAGGAGAAGAAGATGCCAGGAGGTGGGAAAGCCAAGGAGGCAGTAAAGACAGCTCCTAAATCAAGAGGCAAATAGTACTGAGGCTGCCTTCTTTGTGTCGGATTTGGGGTGTGTGTGAAACCTATATAAGAGCATGCATCAGCCGGGCCGTCAGAATCTTTCTTTTCCGGTGGCCCTTGTGGCCAACCTACCCTGGAGTACAGCAGTGGCCGGAGAGAGGTGTTGCCCCCTGGCATTGCAGCCCTGATCCCTGCAATGTGGGGGGGGAGAGGCATAAGAGCAGGGCTGCCCCTCTGCACCCACCCAGACCGGGGTTAGGGGGCTCCAGGAGAGGCTGGCGCTGTCTGCTGATGGTGGTGGTGGCAGCTTATGGCCCCCGCGCTTTGGCAGGTCCTGGCTGCCTTGTCCAGGGCGAGGGGGCTGGGAAGTCTCTGGCCTGGGTGCGTGGCAGGCCCCTGGGGTCCATGGGGGGGTTCTTCCCAGTGCTCTAAGATGCCAGTCCACCCCTGAGGACAACACTGCCTGGGGAGGGCCCTTGGCTGTTGGGTGTCGAAACCCTCAGAATCCTTCTCTTGATGGAAGAGGGCTGCAAGTGCATCACGGATATATGCTAGCTGGCTTTAAAATGGAAACCCACAACAGAGGAAGCAGGCAGGCAGGCAGGTGGACGGACAACAACCCCGTCTCTTTCCTTAGCAACGGCGTCCTTGCGGGCATCCCGAACTCACTGTGAAGGCCACACGGGGGCCCTCGTTGAGCAGAGGGAGGCACGGCTCGTCTTCTCCAAAGTACTTCCCTGCTCCAGTGGGAACATCTGAGGTCCGCAGTCCCGTCCAGTCCTGGCCCTGATGGAAAGCTGTGCTGTGGGGGAGCCAAGCGGAAGAGGTTCAGAGATCTACCAGAGAGAAAGATGGAGACGGAACTGTAGCCGGCTTTTCATTAACTCACTGGGTTTCTTGCTGGCTTTGTTCGTTCCGTGTCGTTGTGGACTCATATTGGATCAATGTTCGTTCTGTCTGATTGCATACCTCTGTCTTTGATGTTAATTCAAGCAGTTGCAGGAACCGAAGAGTCTGTAAGTTTTGGAAGCTGGTCTCCTCCTCCAATAGCTCCCCCATTCCTTTCAAGGTGCCTCCATCCTTCTCCTTCCCTCTCTGGCTTTCTCTTTCCTTCTTGTTTCCCCAGCTTCCCAGCTTCTCCCCCTCTCAAAAGCTCCTGCCCTGGAAATTGTGTTGGTCTCTGCTACTGGACTGGAACCCAGCTCTTCTTCCCCAGACCACCATGGCTGCCCTCTGAGACAACATCCTTTCCTTTCTCTGCCCTTCCTTCCAGCCTGCCTCCCTCTGCCCCTCCTCGGATGCTGCCCTCCATCAGAGTGCCCCATGCAGAGATCCTCCCGACACACGCGGTCACCACGTTGCCCGTGAAAGAAAGGCAGAGACTTCCAGCTGCAATTCATGCCAACCAGAACCCTGAGAAATCAAGAGTCCATCTAGTGTGGAAAGAGGTCTTCTGTGTGTGCAAAATCCAGGCAGTGGCCATTTCAGACAACAGAGCGATTCTGCCGACTGGGAGGATCAGGGATAGGGCCTCATCTCAGTGCATGAAGCTCTGGCAGGTACTAACATTACGGGAGGGTAGGGAGCTGTGGGGAGGGGGTGGTGGAAGAGGTCCAGAATTCGTTCGGGGTACACTCCAGCCACCACCCAAGGTTTATCTTGTGCAGATGAGCAGCAGGTCCTGAAGAGCTGTCACAGCCATTCCCGGAGGCTCCATCCGGATGGGACCTCTTCATGCAGAGCCTCCAGGGCGTAGGTGGTCAGGACGGCACAGTGCTGGACAGATGGCTGTTCATCGGACCACATCCCTCTTGGGGCTAAGAGGGGAAGGAAGGAAGGACACGTCAGAAGTCACACAGCTGAAGAGAGTGCACGAGGGCGGAAGGAGGCTGAAGGGGTGTCTGATCCATCCCACCAGGTAGGCGTTCCTCTTCTAGCATGGCTCCCTTCCAGGACTGGAGCTGGGCTGGGAGGAGAAGGCCTGGGGGGACGGGTGGCAGGGAAGTCAGAGAGGGAAGAGGGAGGCTTCAGCTCCTGTCAGCCACACTCCACCTTCGATGCAACACCAATGGAGGAGTCGCCTGGCTAAACCCATAGTATGGCTGCTGGTGTCGGGCTCTGAGGAGAAGAGAGGGGAGGAAGCAGATCGGCTGACCATGGATCTCCTGGCAGTGTGGGGTACTGGTTGGAGCACCAAACCAAGATCTGAGGGACTTGGGTTAAATCTGGCAGTGTAGGGTACTGGTTGGAGCACCAAACCAAGATCTGAGGGACTCGGGTTCAATCCCCCTTCAGCCAGGGAGCTGGACTGAGTGTCCTCGGACCAGTGACCTCCTTAGCCAGACCAACCTCGCGGGGCTACTGGCCGGATACAGTAAGGGAGGCTGCCCAGGATCTCTCCAGGAGAGAAGAGTCAAAGGGTCAGGCAGAAGCCCCCCCCCGAGGCTTCAGCCAAAAGCAAAGCCAAACTCACCCTTGTTGATGACCTCCAGCTTCCGCCTGTCCCTCGTTTCTTCACCAAGCAGGCCTAGGCAGAGAAGAGGACACACTTAACAGTCGGGTTTCTGTTCTTCTCGTGGGGAGCAGGCAGACCCACAGGCACCCGAGCGGAAGCAAGCGCCCTCCCTCGGCCTCCCCTGGAGAGCCCCCGACGGCCACCATCGGAAGCAGGGCAGTTCCCTTGGGGGTGAAGGGGGCTGAGGGCCACACAGATGTTGCCGGGTGATCTCCCTGCAGACACTTTTGCCCAGCCTAAAATCTCAGGGATCTTGCGTGCATTTAAGAAAGGAAGGGGGAGGGTGGGGAAGGAGGTGTGGTTTTGGCTGGCACGTCCCCTTGACAGAAGTCTCCTCCTGCCTCTCTGGAGGGGGGGAGCAAACCGAGCTGGGGGGCTCTTGGGCCAGAGAGGGAGAAGGGAAGGCCTCATTCCTGAGTCCAGAGGCTCACCACATGGACACTCCCCTCAGGCCAAAGGGGGAGAAGCGACCCAGTTCTCCTGAGGAGGGGGCTGCCTCTGCCGCTCCTGACCAAAAGGTCAGAAATGCAGGGGAGGGGTGGGGGGGAGAGAACAGAAGCCCCAGCTTCTTGAACTTGGTTGTTCAACTGGTCCCATTTCCGAAAACCGAGTTGAAGCGAAAATTCAGCCCTCCTGAACCCAGGCAGGAAGACGTCCCCCCTCCCGGGAACACTTGTCTGCCCTCTCCACCAGCCCGAGGTGTCAGGCCTGAGCTCTGTGTGGAATCGCCTTCTTGGCGAGAGCGGGAAAAGGCCCGCCTCATGGGGGATGCAGCCAGGGCAGTCAGTCCTCAGGTCTCCCCCTGCACATCTGCTGGGGCGGGGAGGACTGGTCTTCAGGCATGCGCCAGAAAAGGAGGAGGATTGCCAAAATGGCCCAAAACTCTGGGCAAGAAAGTCCCCTGTTCACCTAACCCCTCTGTCTAGAAGTAGGTGGGAGCGAGAGACCCTCCTATCGAGGGACGTGGAGCAGTTGAGGGCCTCACTTGGTCCCGTCAGGGTGGAGATGCCACTTGGTCTGGGTCCTGGAACACAAAACGCTACTACACCACCACATACCGAGCATGCTACTCTCATCGCTCCACAGACAGATCCCACCTCATGGGGATTATGGGGAAAAGTCCTCCTAAAATGCGAGCCACCCTAATCCCCAGGGCATCTCCACTTACTGAGGAAGGACTGGCCCTTCGGATCTTTCTGGCCCCCCTCGGAGAAAGAAAAGGAAGATCTGGGTGGAAAAGGAAACAGTGGATTTACCAAGGATCCTGGCGGCCGCCTCCTTGATGGAGACCTGAGGGCTCCTCAGGTGCCAGAGGATCTGCTGCAGGAAGCTACATTCGGTCACGTTCCTGAGCCGTTTTGCCTGGGAGACAGGCCAAAGAAAGACCAGGTGGTTATAACATCTGTGTGAGGAAACGCTCCTCTCCCTCCTTGGGGAGAGTCACAGGCGGCCTGATTCTAACCCAGGTCCAAACCATCTTCGGTAATATCTGAGAACGGAGACTTTTCATCCTGCCATGAAATCCCAAGATCAGGGGGGATTAGAGATGTGATAACTCTTTCCAGGGACCCGAACTGACCATCCGGGGACCTTTGCCCTGCGGTCCCACAGCGAGAGCCACTGGGGCTGCCTGGCTTTCATCCTTTTCCCGCCTCTGGTCACACATCTCTTGTGGGCTTTGGAAACACTCCCAGATCCTGCTTGCTGATGCCGATGGAGCCAAAGAAGGAAGCACCCAACGCCAGAAGCGACATGCTCTTAATCGAGCTACCTCCCACGCTCGGCAGAAAGCTCCCGGTGCTCCCGACCGGAGGGAGAAGGGTCAGGAAAGGAGACTTGCGATGACGAAGCAGGTGGCCCGCTTGTCGCGGATCAGGACCAGCCGCTGCAGCTTCCTGCGTCCCAGGAGGATGGCAGCTCCGGGCAGGGTCTGCCAGCAAGCCCGCAGAAGAAGGGTGGGAGGGAAGGGCGAGGGTCAGAGGTGGCACTACTTCCCCCTCCGGACGGAGAAGGGGGCTCTGGCGAGAGCTTTCCTCCCATGGACCGGCAGTGGCCTCCGACTCCCGTTGGGCTGGAGGTCCTCCCCAAGGGCCACCCACGCTGCTCCCTGGGGCAGAAACTCGGGGGGGGAGGGAGGGGGGCTCTGTCAGGTTCAAAAGCAAGTAGATCCAAGCAAAGAAAGGCTTTATTGGAATACAATGCTAAAACCCACAGTAGGATGGTTATTGTCAGGAATGGCGGGATGTGCGGCTCAGGCATGGTTATAGTATGATGCAAGCATGCGACTAGCAAATGAACTTCAAGCGCGCGCGCGGGAAACTCCCGGCGGGAGAGTTACTTAATGATCAGGAGACTGCTCCCCCCACCCCTCGGCTTCACAGGACTGGAAAATTCTCAGAGACTCAAGAATAGCCCAAAGCCCGCATTCAAGGCCACTGTGATAACACTGAGCCGTAGTGGCAAAGCTCCCACATTACTGCAAGCATACCTACGCAAGCGCAGAAGCAGGGACAAGATAGGGAACACAGAACAATGAATCCAGTATGAAACATGAAACAATGAGCCATTTCTGACAGGCTCTTGGCTTGGGGCTCAGGTACCTGACTCGACGACAATGAGGCTTTCATTGTGCAGGTGGAGGAGGTGAAGCAGGAGAGGTGCCAGGCTGCGGACGGCGAGGTCTCTCAGGGCCCTCGTGGCTCCCCTGCCCAGCATGGCCTGGAAGGTGTTGATGGCAAATAAGCGTGCCACGTGGGATTCCTGTGGAGGAACATGAAATCCAAAGGGACCTTTTCCGCACCAGGTCGAGCTCCAGAAACAAAGTTGTCCTGATTTTTTTTCCTCCGATGGAGGAAAAGCCGGTTGCAGACAATGTGGATTCCCTCCCACCCTGGAGGCCGGCTCTGTCTACCCCCCCCCCCAGTCCTTACGGGAATTTTGCCAGAAGACATTTCAGAATGTTTGTAATATTTTTTTACACCTGAGCTGCCCTGATGAATGTGCCCCTGCACACATGCACGACTTCCAGAAATTGAGGCGACTTCCCTTCTGCCAAGGAAGCTCAGGGGGACTATTTGGGCCCACAACAGCCCTGCAAGGGTGTCAGGTGGAGGGAGGGAGTGACTGGTCCAGAGTCATCGAGGAAGCTGTCAAAAACACGCTCAGGAGGCAGGAAGAGGCACCGAGCTCAGTGGACCTGAGCCCTGAGTCAGAGCGCTGAGGCTTGAGCTGCCCGTGGTCAGACGGAGCTGCCTGTCTGAGTGGATCCCGGTTCAGCCCAAGCCCAGCATTCTAGCCCCGAGGTCACACTGCCTCCTCCTTCCGGAAGTCTCCCCCGCCATTCCATCTCGGAACACCCGACCCTCTGGGCTCATCCTCTCTTGGGCATCACTGAGGCCTCATCCCGAAGCACCAGGGAAGGGCAGGCAGACCCAGTGCCTGAACCCACTTTCAGCCGTCCGGCCTGTGAGCCTCCTGCGTCAGTGTCAAGCCGAGGAGGAATCCAGGTTCACATGCCTGGTTCCGGCGTCCCATCGCTCCTCCCCTTCAGCCGTGCTGTCCTGGCACCCACCCGGCTCCCCCCTCCTCCCCCCTCCGGCCAGCAGGGCTCCTGACCCCAACCCTGCCACAGGACTTACAGCAACAAAAAAGAGGGGGAGCACGTAGCCAGCCACGTCCACTGCCAGTGCTGGGCCGGTGACGTCTTCCAGGCAGCGGTGCAGCTGGCGGAACAGCCTCCTTGTCTTCGGGCAGTCCGACTCCTTCAAGCTTTTCATTGCCTCTGGTAGCAGAGGCAGCAGCTTCCGCTCCTGAGGGAGACGAAACACGGCCGGCTCCTTGAAGCTGCCCTGCCATGCTCTGTGGAGAGGGCCCACCAGGCCGGCCAGAACAAGAAGAAGAAGAGGAGAAGAGATTGGATTTATACCCTGCCCTTCACTACCCAAAGGTGTCTCAGAGCGGCTTACAAACTTCTTTCCCTTCCCCTCCCCACAACAGACACCCTGTGAGGTAGGTGGGGCTGTGAGAGCTCTTGACAGAAACTGCTCTTTTTCAAGAACAGCTGTGTCAGAGCTTGTGTCTATGGCTTGCCCAAGGTCATCCAGCCAGGTGCACGTGGAGGAGTGGGGAATCAAACCTGGTTCTTCCAGATTAGAGTCTGTGCACTTAACCACTACACCAAACTGGCAACTTCCGAAGAAGCTAAGCCAGCCCACCCAGCAAGAAGCTCTTCTGGCACCAGCCCTCCTGGCAAAGATGGGCAGGGGCGCTACAGCAGGGCCACACTCTTGTTTAGCCGCTTGTCTTTCCAGTGGGGCTTTGCAGGAAGAAGTAGAAGAAGAAGAGGAGATTGGATTTATATCCCACCCTTCACTGCCCAAAGGTGTCTCAGAGTGGCTTACAAACTCCTTTCCCTTCCCCTCCCCCCAACAGACACCCTGTGAGGTAGGTGGGGCTGAGAGAGCTCTGACAGAAACTGCTCTTTTTCAAGAACAGCTGTGCCAGAGCTTGTGACTGACCCAAGGTCACATCAGCAGCTGCAAGTGGAAGAGTGGGGAATGAAACCTGGTTCTCCCAGATTAGAGTCCACGCACTTAACCACTACACCAAACTGGCTGTCCTGCTGCTCCTGCTGGATCATGCCCCCAAAGACATGGAGATGCGACATTGGCACGAGGAGGAGGACGCCTGTTTTTAGCCACTTCCCTTCCCACAGCTCCTGAGATGTCAGTTCCAGAGATGCCCCAGGGGTCACTGAAAATGGCGGGAATGGAGCCTGGAAGAGCAAGAGGGAGCCCCACCTCTGCCCCCAGCGGCCTCCTGGCGAGACCTGACCCATGGTTCTGGCCTCAGAGTGGTGGGGAAGGAAAGGCACAGCAAAGAGGGCGCGGGTGTGAATGGTGAGCATGCCATCCAGGGCCAGTGAATGCAGGGCAGCATTCAAGGAACTCTGCTGAGCCATCAGATGGTGTACGGCTTCCTTTGTGGCGAGGGTCATGGAGTGGCGGAGCAGCTAAAAGGAGCCAGAGGAGAGAGCTGCCTCTTAATACCCCAGAGAACTTGAGAAAAGGAGTCCTCCATCCTGTCCACTGCCAAACAGAGACTGTCCTATGGTATATCCCAGTGTGGCCCCTCTGATAAAGCCCTACTTAGCCCCCCACCCTCTAAGCAGGAAGTGGCCCTCCCCCAAGACACCCATTGGCTTGGGCACCCATTTCCTAGCTACCAGCAGGCTGCTGGGATTTCTCCCCCTTGGACGGTAGACCAGCAGGACATGCACAAGCCCACCTCTTCTTGGGGAAAGTACAGTGGGGTTCGTTGGAGACCCAGCTCTCTTTCGAAAAATCCAGGCTTTTTGCTCCCTCCTGCCCTTTCTCTTGCTGAGCTGACATTTTCTCCCAACCAGCCCATCCTACCAGGAGCCAGCCAGGCTGGGAGAAAAACGGGGGCCCATCCTCCACCACTGCCTTCTCCTCCCCTCCTCCCCGCAGGCACCACCCGGCCTCCCCTCCCCACTCCCTGCTCCTTCCCCCCAGCCCCCTCTCTCACACCGGCTTTTCACAATTTGCCCCACCCCTCCTCTCTTCCCATGGGGCAGATTCGGGACTCTCCTCCCCACACTTCTTGCCAAGGGAAAAGAGTTTCTTTGATGCTGGAGGAACAGTGACCCTCAGGCTAGGCGGCCAGAACCACAGGGCCACGACAGTTTCGGCTTCCCTGATGAAAGTGGATGTGTGGAAAAGAGTGATTAACACATGGAATTCACTGCCACAGGAGGTCGTGGCAGCTGCAAGCATGGACAGTTTCAAGAGGGAATTAGATAAACATATGGAGCAGAAGTCCATCAGTGGCTATTAGCCACAGGGTATAGATGGGAACTCTCAGTCTGGGGCAGGTGAGGCACTCTATTCTTGGTGCTGGAGGGGGCAGCAGTGGGAGGGCTTCTAGTGTCCTGGCCCCACTGCTGGACCTCCTGATGGCACCTGGTATATTTTGGCCGCTGTGTGACAGAGTGTTGGACTAGATGGGCCATTGGCCTGATTCAGCATTGGCTTCTCTTATGTTCTTATGTTCTTAAAATGTCTCCTTGGCTTAGGCTCCCAAACGGGGACCTTCCGCACCTAAAGCACGTGTTCTGCCACCCAGCGGAGCCTCCTCCCGAGGCAGAACGGAACCACACCAAGAGCCACAGGAGGGGCTCCGATCAGGGAAGAAGGAAGTTTCCTTGGGAACCCTATTGGACATGGCTGGAGAAGGTCCAACGCTTTCAAGGGCACAGGAGGATTGCGGGGTGGTACCTGTCACACAGCGGTGAGCAGCTCAGGAGGGTGTGGACCACCTCGCTCAGGTGTTGGTCCTTGAGCAAGTGGAGGATGCAGGTGACATCTTTGTGGGTGAACTGGTCCAGGAGGGAGTCCAGATGGCTGTGCAGGAAGCTGACCATCTCCCTCACCTGGACGGGAAGCGCAGAGACAGGTGCAGGGTCAGACGAGTGCTCGCCCTGTGTCCCCTTCTCCAGGAGGACGAGACCAGCGTCCTCAGGGCTTTGCAAAGAGAAGGACAGGCCTCCCTGCCAAATGCCTGACTTCTGGCTCCGGCAACACTCTTCTCCCTGCACACAGGCTGGCCCGCTTTTCTTATTACCTTTTGCATTGAGGAGTCTACGGGGAATTTGGGGGTCCCCCTATGCCGAAGGGAGTGCGGCCAGTCAGCACCGCACAGAACCAGCTTCTGCCCGGAACTGTGAGTGGCACCCAAGGTCAGAAATTCCTGCCCCATCCACAGCAGGAGCCCATCACAAACGGGATCCAAAATGCCACGTTCTTTGGGTATGGCTCACGCCACCCATTCCTCTAAACTGCCCGGGGTTTCCCTTTCCCTTCTCACTACTGCAATGTGTTCTCCGCCCCTCGAAGATCAGTCCGAGGCTTCAGTTTCCGCAAAATGCAGGACTGCTGACTGGCCCCAGCGATTGAGAACGCCTGGCAAACATGGCTCGCCACGATCTGAAAATCTCCCCTAGATACTCCTGTGTATTGGAGCACCGTGCAAAATGCTGCTGATTGGCTCAACAGCTCTGAAGGGCCTGGGCTGAGAGCCCCCCAGGATGGCTTCCTCCCATCTGTGCCCGCCTGGCAGTTAAGGTCTGGGGCCGAGGTCCTTCTCGGGGGGCCCACCCAGGGTCAGGGAGGCAGTGGAAGAATCACCAAATACTGGGCCTTTCCGCAGTGGCACCATTCCTCCCCGCAGAGGCTTGCCGGACAGTCTCCATTCCAAGTGCCTGAAGGAAACCATTGTTGTTTGCCCAGGCCTTGGCTGGAATGGTTTCTGGTTGGAGGGTGCGAGTTATCTATCCGAGAGCCTGGTGTTAGTCGTTGAAAAGGGCGGGATCAGGACGAACTTGTTTAAAGCTGTTTTCCACTGTGCATTTCGTTTCCACAGAAGCCACCGGGCTCTTGTGGGAGGTCATTTGGTCGGAACCGAAAGCCTCAGTCAAGATGCTGGTTCGAGAGCTTCCTGGGCACGGGGAATCCACAGGAAAGAGCTCTCCTGAGACCCTGAGAGCTCTGCTGGGGAAGGAGGAACAGAGTCGGGGGGGGGGGAGTCTCTCTCTGGGCAAGAGCTCCAAGCAGCCCAAGGACACAGCAGTGTCCGCTCGCAGGGCTTCTTTGACACAGACCGTGGCATGGGTCTTCTGGGCATTGCTGTCCTGAAGCCTGTGGAGGATGGTAAGGTAGAGGTCTCGGCCAAGGACTTCCTTGAAGAGCGGCGAGGGAATGGGAGAGGGGGCCAGGAACTCCGCTGAGGCGTGCAGAAGGCTCCCCCCTCCCCCAATGGAGGCAGGGCACAGCAGGATCTCCCAGGCCAGTGGAGGCACCCATCCTGCCACAGAAAGGCACCCAGGAGCAAGCCAAGCTCCTAGAACTCCCTTCACTCAGCAAAGGCACAGAGAAAGAGCCACATGATACATGTATCCTGGAAAACTTAGTGTGCCTGTCTACAAGTCAGGGCTGGTTCCAGGTTTTGGGGGCCCTGGCCAAAAAGTTCCCGGGACTCCCCTATGCCCACGATTGGGCCTACCTTCTAGCCTCCCCCCCCAAGCCCTCCATTACTCTGCCCACCCGCAAGCTTTTCTGTCACCGGCCGTCATGGGAGGTTTACACTTGTGGGTGCAGCTGGGAGTGTCCCTGCCGGGGCCAACAGGCACACTGATGAAGAAGAGATTGGACTTATACCCCACCCTTCACTGCCCAAAGGCGTCTCAGAGCGGCTTACAAACTCCTTTCCCTTCCCCTCCCCACAACAGACGCTCTGTGAGGTAGGTGGGGCTGAGAGAACTCTTTCAAGGACTGCTCTTCAGAGAACAGCCCTGAGAGAACTTGTGACTGACCCAAGGTCACATCAGCAGGTGCAAGTGGAGGAGTGGGGAATCAAACCCGGTTCTCCCAGATAAGAGTCCGCACACTTAACCACTACACCAAACTGGCTCTCCTGATGCCACAAGGGTGGCACCACCCCCCTGCCCGCTTCCCCAGCTGTGCCAGGCAGTCGAGGTTGCAAAGCTCCCAGCAGCTCGGAAAGATTTTCTTACCCCAACACCGGGCAGCGGAGGCGTACAGGTGACGAAGGCCTTCCACTGCCCAATAGGCGACCATCCTGTTGTGGTCACAGCGACACAGCGTCATACATCCGACGAGCTGGCCCATCACTGGGAATTCTGCCGTGGCCTAAGAGGAAAGAAACCAGAACCTGACTGGAGCGAGGGACACACAAACAACATCCCGGCAGCTAGGGCTGGGGAGACCCATCTGGTCTGAAGTGTCCCTGGAACTTCCTTTGGGCTTGTATGTACAGCCCCCAACCCCTCCACCCCACACTTGGCAAAACACCCTGGAGTGTTGCAGGCAGGCTGTAGAATGACTGGCCACGCCCGGAAGGGAAGGCTGCTCCACCCTCACCGCAAACCTCTCTCCGGCTGCAGCAGGGTTGCTTCTGCACCAGGGGCGTTCTCTCGGGGAGTCCAGCGGGTGGCGCCAGCATGTGTGAAATGGTCCTGGCCACGGAGATTCCAGGGGGCAGAGGGTCACCTGTTCCCTCTCCTTCGTTAGCTGTGGTTTCCCATTCCTACCCGATGAGGACTGAAGCCCCCTCCCCTTTCTGTGTTTGGCATCACGGGCCCAATCCGTATCAAGGGCCTCGGCAGCAGCTGGTAGATCTGATCCCTGCTCTGAAGTCCCGCTGTGTGTGTGTGTGTGAAGATGCAACAGCTGAACCAAAAGGCTGACCAAAAAGGGATCTGACCCCAGATTTTGCCAGGAGCATCTTGCTGACCCAGAAGCCAGGTGGGGATGCCAGCCTCCAGGTGGGACCCGGGATTCCACCGGCATTCCACCTCGTCTACAGACTACAGGGGTCGGTTCCCCTGGAGAAAAGGGATGCTTTAGAGAGCGGACTCTAATGCCTTGTACCCCTCCGAGGTCCCTGTCCTCCTCGGGCTCCATCCTCAAATCTCGTAGTGGATAACTCAATGAAAATGTCTAGACAGTGTGTAACTGCAATAAAGAAGGCCAATGCTATGCTGGGGATTATTAGGAAGGGAATTGAAAACAAATCAGCCAGTATCATCATAAAGGTAAAGGTAAAGGTTCCCTTGCTCGAAAGCCAGTCGAATCCGACTCTAGGATAGTATCATCATGCCCCTGTATAAATCCTTAGTGCGACCTCATTTGGAATACTGTGTACAATTCTGGTCACCACACCCCAAAAAGGATATTATAGCATTGGGAAAAGTGCAGAGAAGGGCAACTAGAATGATAAAAGAGATGGAACACTTTCCCTATGAAGAAAGGTTAAAATGCTTGGGGCTCTTTAGCTTGGAGAAATGACGGCTGAGGGGTGACATGATCGAGGTTTATAAGATTATTAATGGGATAGAGCAGGTTGAGAAAGAAGTACTTTTCTCCCTTTCTCACAATACAAGAACTCGTGGGCACTCAATGAAATTGCTGAACAGTCGGGTTAGAACAGATAAAAGGAAGTACTCCTTCACCCAAAGAGTGATTAACACATGGAATTCACTGCCACAGGAGGTGGTGGCAGCTACAAGCATGTTCAAGAGGGAATTAGATAAACATATGGAGCAGAGGTCCATCAGTGGCTATTAGCCACAAGGTATAGATAGGAACTCTTGGTCTGGGGCAGGTGATGCACTCTATTCTTGGTGCTGGGGGGGCAGCAGTGGGAGGGCTTCTAGTGTCCTGGCCCCACTGCTGGACCTCCTAATGGCACCTGGTATTTTTGACCACTGTGTGACAAAGTGTTGGACTAAATGGGCCATTGGCCTGATTCAACATTGACTTCTCTTATGTTCTTATGTTCCAGTTCCCCATCCTGGATCTCTTAACCCTACCCCCCCACCATGAAAGAAAAGCAGGGATGTGCGGTACACAACTCACTTTACAGCTGCACAGAATTCTCACAGCACTGCAGATCCTGGTGAGCATTTCTGCAGTTGTCTTTCAGTCCAGGGCATTCCTGGAAGCCGTCCAGGGCATCAGGACCTGAGAAGGAACAAGCAAGGCCCGTGGGTGCCAACACAAAGGATGCCTCTCCTGGCTTGACCTGAAATGGCCCCAGGGAGCCAGGATGTGTCCCCTTGGGGAAGGTGACAGACACTCTCCATGGGTTCCCTGTGCTCAAATGGGCCACACAGAACTTTCCCCAAAAGTTCTTTCAGCCCCACCTCTCACTGAGTGCCTTCCCTGTCCAAACTGGGCCCAGTTGAAAGGACCTGAATGCTGAGAAAAGAACTTCCTCTGCTGGAAATCCTGCACCTTTGCTGCCAGCTACTCTAGACAACCCTGGGCTAGGTGGACCGGCGGGAAGGCTGAAAAGAGGGTGTTCCTACGGCCCCGGCAACATGGTCGTCATGCCCTGAGAAACCTGCAGCGTTCAGGTTCGGGCAGGGGTGGCCTCGGTGATTCTGGGGCCTGGGTGAAAGTCAAGGATGAGGCCCCCAATCACTTATAGGGAAGAAGGGGACCTCCCCAGCTTCCATCCCTCAACCCTGCATCGAGGAGCAGCGTTGGTGGCTTTGGCAGGAGGCAGCCGTCAGCGGTAAGGGTCAGCCCCCCAGTCTGTCCCTCCTGCTGCACCACCAGGCACGGCATCAACAACAGAGAGGGCAGGAGACGGCCACCAGGGCAGCTCACTGCATGTGGCTGGGGGCTCCCAGTGTGGACACTGCCCCAGCCTGGGTCCCGGGGCAGCTGCCCCCTCTGCCCCATGGCGACGGCCATCACTTAAAACCACAGAATCCTCCACCGGTGAAAAAGAGAGGACCCCCCAAAGTGGCTATGCTGGGACTCACAGGACCTGCATAGCAAAAGCCCGGAGAGGTGGGGTCTGTCTATATAGTAAGGAGGAGGACCAGGGCAGGCTGGAAGAAAAGGCTGGCTGGATCCAGCCCGTGAGTTTGTGGAGAGCCTCTGAGAACGCAAACTGGGAATGTGGAGCCCCTTGTGCCTCCTTGGGAGACCGGTCGCCACCGAAGGAGGGAAGGAGGAGTCTCCTGCTCTCGAGGGGACTGTTGAACTGAGGAGGCAATGGGCCACCAGCACCCGGACGTGCTGCTATAAGGTGCCTTGTAAACAGCAGTAATTCCCAGGAAGCCAAGGGCATTTCTCCAGTGCATTTCTCCAGAGCCAGTTTGGTGTAGTGGTTAGGAGCATGGACTCTAACCTGGGAGAACCAGGTTCGAGTCCCCACTCCTCCACAGGCAGCTGCTGGTGTGACCTTGGGTCAGTCACAAGTTCTCTCAGGGCCGTTCTCTCAAGGGCCGTTCTCTCAGAGCTCTCTCAGCCCTACCGACCTCACAGGATGTCTGCTGCAGGGAGGGGAAGGGAAAGGGATTGTAAGCCACTCTGAGACTCCTTTGGGTAGTGAAGGGCGGGGTATAAATCCAATCTTTTCTTCCCTTCCCTTTGCTACTAGAGCACTGTTTAGGGTTGTCAGGTCCTCCAGGGGGCGGGGAAAACCCCACTTGATGGGTCTGTTCCCTACTAGCCCGGATTGGGCCACCGGGGGAACCCCACCCCCAAAGTGCCGGGAGCTCGGAGACGTGCCTGGCGTGATGACGTCATTGCGTTGAGCATGTTGCGGGGGGACGCTCTATCATTGGGGGGGGGGGGAACTCTATGGTTTTCCCTAGAATGATAGTGGCCCCACCCCAATGTGCCAGATGCAATGACGTCACTTTCGGGTGACGACATCGTGGCATGCGCATGAAGCGTGCACGCCAAAGAACTCCCGGGGAGGACCGGGACTCCCCCCACTGCAGCCAGGGTAGGGCTTGGCAACCCTAGGACCTTTTGCTTTTCAGTTGCTCTCTTTACACAGTCTTCAGTTCCTCCGTACACCACGTCTTGCCTTTCTTTTGCTCTTGCCTTGAGAGGTTTCACCTTGTCTTGTTGCCAATCGCTTGGATGTACTTCAGTTGTTAAGTTCTGGCGCTTGTGCCTTCCTCTCTCGCCCTGGGCTGGCCTGCTGAGGCACTGCGAGGTCCTCTTTCTCACTGGGCGTCTTTCCCTCAGCTCGTGCCTGAGGTCCACCCAACGCCTCCCCGCAGGTGAGTCTCCTCGGGCTGGCACTGCTCCACATGCCCCATGACTCACCTCGATGAGCGGGTCCGAGGGGAAGAAGCGGAAGCCTTCAAGGGTGGTGGGCCCCACAGAGGGTGCCGAGCTGCTCCAGGAACCGCATCTTCTGAGCTATGTCCTGAAGGCAAACCAAGGCAAGAGGGAGCTCACGGTGGGGAAAGGAGCCCAGAAAGGAGAAGGGAGGGAGACGGGGGAGGGCTGCCTCAGGTGGAACCTGACCAGGGGGCCATCTAGTCCTATCCTGGCTCTCTAATTCTTGGCCAGAAAAGGACCTCCCCTGAAGACTTAAGAGGGCTTCACTGAGTGTTCCTGGGAACAAGTCTGGGAGCTGTGCTGTGCCAGGGGACCATGGCCTGATTATCCTCCCAGCAAAAGAGCCAGGGGACTGACTTGACACCCTTCAGGATGGTCTGGCATTGGGTTGCCAGGTTCCCCTGGTCACTGGCGGGGGATTGGGGGTGGTTGGGAAACCCCTAGAGATCTGGGGGTGGAGCCTGGGGTGGACAGGGACCTCAGTGGGGTACAGTGCACCCTCCAAAGCAGCCCTTTTCTCCAGAGGAACGGATCTCCCTAGTCTGAAGAGGAGCTGTCATTCTGGGGGATCTGGAGGTCCCACCTGGAGGCTGGCGTGCCTAGTCTTGCAGGATCTGACCATTCCATCTAGAATCCTCTCAAGCAGGGCCTGAAGACCATGTCCATGAGGTTGTGCAGTGGCTTGAATGAAGACTACCCACCCCAATATCAACCTGGAGGAGAACCCCTGGATGTGTGCCAGAAAACTCTTGCAGACCACTGGGTTCTGAGGCACGCTTCTGAGGGGACTGCCCCCCCTCCGTCTCTCCCCGATTCCGGGCTCCTTCTTCCAGCAGGCTACCAGCCCTTCTTGGGGAGACGAGTACCTAAGACCTACATTCTAAAAGGTTTCAATACGCATAGAGGGAGGCCAAGAATGGGAATACCTGTTCGCTGGTCTGAAGGAAGGCGCAGACAAAGCTCAGGGTGTCTGCCTCCACGGCCAGATCTTCAGCTCCTGGAAAAGGAAATTCTTTGTTCAGGTGATGACAAGATAGTCTCTCATACGGACATAAAACAGTTCTGGATCTCAGTGGCAAGGGAAGAAGGGGAAAAAAAGAACAAACGGGTCCCGTCCCTGCCGGAAACTCCCAGAGGCTTTGGAAGCGTTTCTCACCCAAACACCTCTCTTTCTCCCCTATTTGACTTATACTGGCTGTCCATCACATAGGTCGAATCTACATTTGCATTTTTAAATCAGTTTTGTGCTGCTGTGACACCATCAAACAGAGAAAGACAGTGTCACAGCAGCACGAAACTGATTTAAAAATGCAAATGTAGATTTGACCTTTAACTGTCAAGGCTTCCTTCCACCCAAGAATTCTGGGGAATGTATTCTGGGCCGAGTGTCTAGACACCTCTGCTCCCAGAACCACAGTCCTTGGGGTTTCCTGGGCAGAGGAAAGGACCACGTGGCCGATTTTAGAGCTGAATGACACTGTCATGACTACTCTCATTTATTCCTGAGGTTAAGTATGGTGCACCTTTAACTTTCTTGCTGTGTCTCTCTTTATTTCTGGGTATATAACGCTGCCACCAGGAATTTAACTTCCAATCTTATTATTCAACTTTTCCCTTAGCATTGTGCCCAAGCTCTAGGGCTCCTTCATTGGACTATGCGGTCCTGAAGATGAGACTGTTGTGATGTAATAGCATAGAACTCTAGGTTTTCATAAAGACAAAATAAAACTTTACTTGCACAAAAAAGCGTATTGGTTAGCAGTGTTCCCTCTAAGCTGAGTTAGTGTGAGTTAGCTCACAGTTTTTTAACCTCCAGCTCACAGATTTTTCTCTTGGCTCAGGAAGGGATGGCTCCAGAGCAAACTAATGTATGCAGTCGCCAAATCGCTTGCTCACAACTTTAATGCCAGCAGCTCACAAAGTAGAAGTTTTGCTCACACGATTCCACAGCTTAGAGGGAACACTGGTTACAGGATGTTTAACAACTTTACTTCAGTAAATAAAACAGTGCGCGTGAATAACTTCTGACTGAGCTGTCACACTCGTGCGCTTCCCAATCACTCTCCCCTCCCTCTCTCAAATCCTCCTTTCTCTTCAGAATGTACTTTGTTCAATCTTTCTTTTGCCCGGTTCATCTCTCCCTTTTAAACGCAGCTTTCTGTCCGCTTCTTCCTCTCGCACTCTTATAATACTCTGACAATATGAGGATTTGACTCTCTCTAGTCCCTAATATGCCCTCTACAAGCATTCTACTTTCTTCTTTAAAATCTTAAGCACTACATGGGACTCAGATTAGAACGCTGCTTTTCCCAGGCTCTGTAGAGCGCCGGCTGACTGCCGGCTGACTTTCTCCCTCGCCGCATACACTTCTTAGCTCCGCCCACACAGTCTCAGTCACCAACCAATCACCTCACTCACCCATCCCCTTCTTTCACCCCCCCTTGTTCTTCTGACACCAACCATTTTAAGAAACACACATTTAAGACTTTAAATCATTA
Organism: Gekko gecko; assembly: GCA_029375565.1. NCBI lineage: Eukaryota > Metazoa > Chordata > Lepidosauria > Squamata > Gekkonidae > Gekko > Gekko gecko. The sequence continues at coordinate 182,472,231 of JAPDNY010000007.1, read as the reverse complement.
CAGACACATTACATGGAAGATCCGTGACTGGCTACACCCAGCAGAGAAAGTGAGCCTTCGAAAGCAGCTGGGGAGAGCTGTGGTGCGAGGGAGGGTTACTTCTTCAGCCTGTTTCCCCCAAACAGAAATCTCACACACAGCCATGTATGAGCTGTGTTAAGTATGAGACTTAAGGCAGCAGCTCTGAACAAGGGATTCAGCTTTATTAACAAGGTAGGAACCAACACAAATACAGGAGAGCAACAGGCTCTCTTTTAAACTAACAGGGCTGGCACAACCACGCCCATTGTTGCGTTAAGAACCAATCAGAACAGTAACACAACAACCAATGAATTCATCTCCCTCCAGAACCTTTCCTGTACTCTGATTGGCCTACTGCGCAGAGTAGCCAATCAGACTGTGCAGTTGATGGGAGGTGAGATCCAAGCTCAGACCATTATGTATACATGATACATAACAAGCTGTGATTAGCCCTTGCTAGGGAAAAGGCAGGCTCCTCTATTGTACCTCTTTTCCCCCTACACTAGAGCGAATAACAGTGCAGGGAATATGATTGATGTAGAGGAATTGGTGCCGTGGGGAAGGGATAACGCCTCCCCTTCCCCGGCTGTGGCTCAAAGGCAAACCAGCCACTGCTGTAATCCAGTGTTTTTCAACCACTGTGCCGTGGCACACTAGTGTGCCGTGAGATATTGTCTGGTGTGCCGTGGGAAAAATTCCAATTTCATCCGTAACATATGAACAATTATAAAATAAAGTAGTATTATTTCATAATAAAGTAATTATAAAATAATTTCTTTGTGTTTATTTGATTCCTATTCAAGAGAATTACTTTATATATAGTCAATATAGGCACAGAGTTAATTTTTTTTAACATTTTCTAATGGTGGTGTGCCTCGTGATTTTTTTCATGAAAAAAGTGTGCCTTTGCACAAAAAGGTTGAAAAACACTGCTGTAATCTGTAAGGATGACATGCCTGAGCCTTTAAAAGGTAGCAGTTCTTCCCTTTTAAGGTTCAAGACACGTAGGGAGATCTCCTGTGGACCATGCAGTTTGTTTGGAGACAGGTCTTCTGGACTCACAGAAGGGGCCGGCAGTGTGTCTGTGTGTGTGTGGGGGGGGGGGGAATTCAAGACGCCAGACTGTTCAATACTTAGTTGAGTCAGGAGGTTCCTGGTTTCTTGTCATGTTCCAAGGGGGAGTAGTCCAGACCCAGAACCAGGAATGGGCACGAACCACATTTTTGCAGTTCCGTTCATGGCTTGTGGTGGAATGATGGCCACTAACTGATGTGCTGGTTTGCGAACTGGTTCGTATTGGTTTGTGAGCCATTTAAAGTTTAAGCCCCAGCTTTCTGCTCCCTGTGGCTTCGCAGTGGGAGAACAAAGCAGGAGTTTCTGAACAGCTGTCTTTCATGAAGAGCAGAAAGCAGGGGTAAACCTTCACGTACTGCCACAAACTCCGCCAAAATTTGTGGAAGTTTGTGGCCGTTCTTCAGTTCACGAACATCACTTTGCAAACCGCAAACTGGCCAAATTTTGTGAAGAGTTTTAGTTTGTCAGCCAGTTTGTGTCCATCTCTAACCAGAACCAGAACCAAGCAAATGCCACCCTAGCCCTTTGGACTTTATTTCTGCAGAGGCTGTTGGGGGCAGAGGGAGCCCTTGAAGGGATCTTGGCCTTCCCAGCCAGGACAGCCTCCCCTCCACCCCTTCACACCAGCCTTGAGGCAGGGAGTCTTTTCCTCCGGCCGTGGACAGGCCGGGCTGCAGGAGCTTTGCTCAGCTTCCAGGAAGGAAGGGGCGGGTGGGTGCTCACCTTCTGCAGAGGTGGCAGAGCCCAGTGGAGCAGCCTCCACTTCTAGGGGCGTTGGACGTTCATCAGCCAATCTTCGGCTGGGCCCCAGTCTCTTTCCCCAGGCGTAGAAGGGGACAGGTTTGGGGAAAGCGTCTTCCTCCGACATTCCTGAAAGAGGGGTCAGGAAGCTTCCGGAAGCTCTTGCCAGAAGATGCAGAGATGGTCACCCGGGCTGACAGAGCACATTTTCCTCTCACCCATCCTCCAAAGAGCTTAGGGTGACCCTCAAAACAGCCCCACCCTGTTGGTGGGGAGGTCAGGAAGAGTGGCCGGCCCAAAGACTCTCAGCATCTGACCTGGCAGAATAGAAATTTGAACCCGGATCACCCACCTAACCTTACCCAGTGGAAGGGCAGTTAAGAGACCTCCGGATCAAGGCTTGAAAGCCCCCCTCCCCTTTTAACTCTCCAACTCAAAGAAGAGTTGTGGGGAATGTGACAGCTCGTGTGGTGTTTTGTGTCGTTTTAGTTGGTCCAAATAAAAGACATTGTTTCCTGATGAGAGATTTCGCTTTGGACCCGGGCCTCTCCCTTGGCAACTTCTGCCATTTGGTCCTAAATTTAAGCAATAACGTCAAGCCAATTTAAAAGATTCACCGCAAAGTCGCTCACCAGGCAGTCACCGGTAACTGGCCTAATCTACCTCTCAGGGTGTTTTGAGGATCAAATGGAGCAAGGGGGACATGAGGTCCTTGGCGCAAAGGTGGGATCCAAAGGCACTACATCGATAATCATAAAAAGAGCCACGCTTCCCTCCATCTGTCTGCGGCAGGCCTAACCGATGTTCCCTCTAAACTGTGGAGTCCTGTGAGCGGAAATTCTACCTTGCGAGCTGCTGGCGTTAAAGTTGTGAGCGACCTATTTGGCCACTGCATAAATTAGTTTGCTCTGGAGCCACCCTTCCTGAGCGAAAGCAAAAAGGTGTGAGCTGGAGGCTAAAAAACTGTGAGCTAGCTCACACGAACTCAGCTTAGAGGGAACACTGGGCCTAACTCACCAGAAAATAAAGCTGGGCATTTAGAAATTGGCCACCAGCTTCAGGATGGTCACGGGACTTGCAGGACCCAAAATGAAGGGAATCGGGGCATCTTGGACCAGGTCATCTCCAGAAAACCCTCTCCCCTCATGTTATATGCAGCTAGGGTTCCCAGCTCCAGGTTGAGAAAATCCTGGAGATTGGGGGTGGGTGGGACCTGGGAGGGAGGGTTTGGGGAGGGGGGACTTCACTGGGGCATAATGCCAGAGAGTCCAACTTCCAAAGCAGCCAGTTGCTCTGGGGGACGCAGTCACCAATGGGGAGAAAAGAGGGGTCTGAAGCAAATCCACAATAATGGCATGTAGGAAGGGGAGGGGGGGTGTTCTGGAGACAACCTGGGCCAGGATGGTGGGGGCAGCCCAGAAAGGAAGGGTGGCATGGACCCCCTCCATCACAGAAGACACCTTAGGACAGTGCTCCAGTTAAGAGGACTTCTTCTTTTTTTTACATGAAAATTTTATTTCGTTTTCCAAAATAAATATTACATTCCATCTTACATTATTTTCCATATAGAGTAGAGTCTTATACATTCTTATCTACCCATTTATACACCCTTGCCCATCGCTTACTATGTACCTTTCCAGTTTTATTTGATAATATGAGACTTAAATCGTCCATTCGCGCTACCTTTAATACCTTAATTATTAAATCTTCTTTGGTGGGGATTACATCAGACTTCCAATTTTGGGCCAACAATAAATGTGCGGTGGTTATTATGTATGACATTACATATATTTCTTGTATTTTGTATTCCTTCGGAATCATGTTTAATAGATACACCTCTGGTTTCAATATTAGATCTTTATCCCAAATTTCCCAGATTATCCTGTTCACCATTTTCCAGTACCCTTGTATCTTACTATAAGTCTACCACATATGGTAAAAAGTCCCTGTGTTTGCTTTGCATTTCCAACACTGACTAGATGTACCAGGATAGCATCTTGCACCCTTGTCCGGAGACCAATACCATCTGTGGAACAACTTATAAACATTCTCTTTATATGCGATAGCTCTCATATATTGAACCAATCGAGAGGACTTCTTGAGTATGAAAAATACTCTCGAGGAAGCAACTGTATTGAAGATACTGATCGTTCCAGGAGAGCAATATGGCCAAACACCACTTTGGGGGTTAGCCCACAGGGCCTGCGGGGGCAGAGCTTCTAGAAAACCATCCTGTGAGTCCAGCCACCCCCCCCCCGGGGTTGGCAAACAGGGTTTCTGTAAAGGAACGTCTCTCAAGAGGAAGGAGAGGGGGCTCTGGGTGTCCTCTGCCTGCCTTCACCCTCTCTCCTTTTCTGCACTCTCTCCTTCCTTCCATGTGGATGGGCTCAGAGGGCAGCCATATTGGTCTGAATGCTCCCTCTCAGCTGTGGAGTCTTGTGGGCAAAAATTCTGCTTTGTGATTAAAGTTGTGAGCAAGCGATTTGGATACTGCATAAATTAGTTTGCTCAGGGGCCATCCCTTCCTGAGCAAAGACAAAAAGGCGTGAGCCGGAGGCTAAAAAACTGTGAGCTAGCTCACACTCGCTCAGCTTAGGGGGAACACTGGTCCGGAGTAGAACAGCTGGATCTGAGTTCAGTTGCACCTTCGAGACCAAGAAGATTTCCAGGTAGAAGCTCTCAAGAGTCAACGTTCTTTTCCTCAGTTGTTCTGACTTGTATCTGGTGAAGGGAGTGCTGACGACTCCAGAAAGAATTTCCAAGTTGGTCTCCAAGGTGCCACCTGCCCTAACAAGGAAAAAAAGGGTGCGAGGACAAAAACTGAACCTCAAACCTAGAATCCAGAACCTGACAAAGGTTAGTCATATGTAAGAAATGGGGCCAATATTAAAAACTTACTGAAGGAAATATATAAAAATACATGTATTTATTAATTACAAATTTAAAATTATATGAGGGCCCAATCACACGTCATGTATAAATAACAAACGATAAAACACAAGGGCTTATAAATCCTGACCTGGCGCTTTTCGGCCTACATAGGCCTTCCTCAGAGGTCAATAGTGAGGAACATATTGGCTATTATAAAAATATAGTACAATCATGTAAATACAAAGCATAAATTCAATAAGGACCAGAAGCAAGTTGCTGTAAAAGATAAAAAATGGAAAATTAAACACATGTGAGTAAGTAAGTCAATGGTATATATTTATTTATTGGCAATGTATATTTACAGTCTATGTATTTGTTTTAATACATAATAGCCAATATGTTCCTCACTATTGACCTCTGAGGAAGGCCTATGTAGGCCGAAACACGTCAGGTCAAGATTTATAAGCCCTTGTGTTTTATCGTTTGTTATTTATACATAACGTGTGATTGGGCTTTATAATTTTAAATTTGTGATTAATAAATACTTGTATTTTTATATATTTCCTTCAGTAAGTTTTTAATATTGGTCCCCTTTCTTACATTTGACTAACCTTTGTCAGGTTCTGGCCGCCTGCCCTAAGCCATGCCCCACCACACCCTGGGGGGACTGCCCCTTACAAGGGGGCATAGGCTATTCCCTGGTCTGGACTATTGTTTTGGCACCAAGAGCTTCCAAGGCAGGGGGCCCATGGAAGTCCCCGTGGACTGCTTGGGTGAAGGTTGAAGCTCTTGGTTCCTTCGCCTTAACCCACACACACCCTGCCCCCCCCCCCCCCCGGATTCATTAAAACATCCTGTCCGTTTGACAGAGCTCTGGTGAGTGAAATGGGTTGGTCAAACTGATATTCAAGGGGCATCTAAAGGGATGGGTTTCAAGGGCTCAGGACCGGAACCCGTGTCCCGTTCCTTCCGATTGCGAGCCTGATGTGAGGCGCAGAGGCTCCAGCTGGGGGTTGGCTCCGCGGTCCTTCTGGACCAATGGGAAGGAAATACAGCTCCTGCCTGAGGAACAGAAGCCCCCCCGCCCCCATCATGGCCTCTAAAAGTGTCACAGAAGCACCCAAAGGAGGGGAGGGTGGAGGCCCTGTGGCCAGATCTTGAGCCCCACGAACATAAGTCCACCAAGGACATGAACTTTGGACCCTGGGGAGGGAAACTGGGGCCCAAAGCCTCAAAAAGGGTACCCAGGCCTCTGCCCCACCCTCTGGTAACACCTGTGAGCCGGAAACTAAGGGGCGAAGGCAAGAAGGGTCTGCCTCCCTCCAGCTCCAGGTGCGCTCTGAGGGTCTGGGAGCCCTGGGCAGGGAACCGTGGCAACCGGTATCAACACCTTTGAATCTGGAACCTTCCCTCCAGCCGCCGCCTCCGGCAGGTTCTACAGGCCAGAAGGAGGGCCAAGGCACCATTTTCTAAATACAGAAACCGGCCCTTCCCGCTGTCCCTCTCATGTCTAGGGTTGCCAGCCTCCAGGTGGGGCCTGGAGATCTCCTGCTTTTACCACTGATTTCCAGCTGACAGAGACCAGCTCCCCTGGAGAAAATGGCTGCTTTGGTGGGTGGACTCTGTGGCATTGTCCCACACTGAGGCCCCTCCCCTCCCCAAACCCCTCCCTCCCCTGGATCCACCCCCAAAGTCTCCAGGTATTTTCCAACCCAGACCTGGCAACCCTACTCATGTTGGTCTCATCTGCAGCACTTATCAGGGGATGTTCTTGAGCTCCAGGCCTCCAGGAAAGCTCCGAATGCACCTTTCTGCATATTAAACCTTTGTTAAAGGAACAGGACTCCTTAGGTGCCAACTCCAGGTTGGCAAATTCCTGGAGACTGCTGGTGGAGCCTGGGGAGAGCAGGGTCTGGAGAAGGGAGGGACCTTAGTGGGAATTAATGTCATAGGCTCCACCCTTCAAAGGAGCCATTTTCTTCAGGGGAACTTGTTTTTTGAAGGCTGTCATTCTAGGAGCTCCCCAGGCCCCACCTGGAGGTTGGCAAGCCCAGAAGGACCTGCTGCTGGCTCTGTGGTCCTCTGGGTACGGCCAGGCCAGAGGAGGGACCCGGGGAGACATCTGAGGGCAGCAGAAGCCCCAGCAGGAGGGGAGGGTGGAGTCCCCCCGGCCAGACCTCGAGCCCCCCGCCAATTCAAGGACACCGCCTTTGTCCCCTGGGGAAGGAGACGGGGCCCAGAGTGGAAACACAGTGTCAGATTGGGCATCCGGGCCTCTGCCCCCACCTTTACGATCTGGGATGTCACTCCAGTGATAACCGTGAGCAGGGAAGCAGGGAGCTCAGAAAGAAGAGTCTGCCTCCCTCGAGCTCCGGATGCGCTCGGACAGTCTGGGAGCTCCAGGCAGGGAACCATGGCAACTGGCACCAACACCTTTGAATCTAGAACATTCCCTCCAACCACCGCCTCCGGCAGGTTCTCCCAACCAGATGGACGGCCAAGGCATCCTTATACTAATTGCCAAAATGTGTGGATACTTATTTCCACCAACAGGGGGTTCACTCTCCCCCAACAGCTTTTCCTGCATAGTCAGTAGACTTCCTGGGTTTGTAGAAAAATCCAAAAACTAAAAAAATCCCTTCAGGGATGGTTGAATCCCCCCCCCAAACCTTTTGAAATGGCCTCTGCAGGGATCTGCTTCAGGCATCAACGGTGAGAGATTAGAATGTCCGGGGGGGGGGGGGCTTCTAACTGGCTTTGTCAGTAAAAGGCTGGGGGAAGGGCCCTTTCCAGGCCTCTTTCGGCCTTTCAGGGAGGGAGGGAGGGAACTTTGGGGCCAGGCCTCACAAGAGTTGCTAGTGCCAGGCTGGGGGATTCCATTTTGTGGTGGACTCTAAGGAGGGCTGGGATTGGGAAGGGAGAGGCCTCAGCAGGGTATAATGCCACAGAATCCACCCTCCAAAGCAGCCATTTTCTGCAGGGAGACAGACCGCTGCTGTCTAGAGTCCAGTTGTGATTCTGGGGGCTCTCCAGTTCCCGTTTGGAGGTTGGCCACTCTAGGCCTGGCAGTAGTCTAGGGTTGCCAGGTCCCCCCTGATTTGCATGACTCACCTAGCCTCGGCCACTTGCTCCCTTTCATCTGCAGCCACGCTATGAAAGCCAGTGAGGTGCAGCAGTTAGAGCTTCAAAGTAGGGTCTGCAAGACCCAGGTTCAGATCCCTATCTTGCAGTGGAAACTGACTGTGTGATTTTGGACCAGTCACATATTTCAGCTAACCAACCTCACAGGGTTGTTGTGCAGATAAAAAGGAGGAGGGAATAATGAAAGCTGCTTTGGTCGCCAATGTGGAGAAAGACTGTAATTTTCCTAGGTAGAGGCTGGGGGGTGGAGATGGAAAGCAGAAGACAGAGAGGCAGATAAAAGTAGGTTGGCTGTTGGGTGGGAAGGAAATAGGGTTGCCAACTCCAGGTTGGGAAATCCCTGGACATTTGAGGGGTGAAGCCTGGAGAGGGTGGGATTTGAGGAGGGGAGGAACTTGGGACTGGTGTAATGCCATAGACTCCACCCTCCAGCCATTTCCTTCACGAGAACCACCATTGCCAGCCCCCTGGTGAGGACTGGAGATCACCCAGAATTACAACTGTTGTCCAGGTGACAGAGATCAGTTCCCCTGGATAAAATGGCTGCTTTGGAGGATTGAGTCTATGGCATCATACCCTACTGAGGCTGCTTGCCTCCCCAAGCGTCACTGTCCCAAGGCTCCACCCCCAAATCTCCAGGAATTTCCCAACCTGGAGCTGGCAGCCCTAAGGTGAATTGATCTCTGTAGCTGGGAGATCCATTGTGATTCCCAGAGTGCTGCCACTGCTGCTGTGGGGGGAGAGGAAGCAGGTGGGTGGCTGAGAGCACTGAGGGTCCGGGAAATATCAATGTTTAGATGATTGTGATTCGCCAAAACAATGGGTTTGGACTGCCTGTAATAATCAAAGAAAAAGTGTTTAATGTAATGATTTCCGTCCCGTTTATAAAACCTGTAATTGTTTCTTGTGCTTGGAAAATAACAATAAAAAGATTTTAAAAAAATCTGTGCTCATCTCACTGGAGTTCATTCACAAGTCCAACTGTCCGGAATTGGCTTTTAAATGCACCCGGGTTCCTCTCTTCCCTGCCCGCCATGTCTTCCACGGAGGCCTGGCAGTGGGGCCCGGGTGTCTCCTGCTCTTCTACACAACCACTGCACACACCTTTTCGTCTTCCCTGGTACCTGCCATTGCTTGATTCCTCACGCATACATGTCGTTGCTTTTGTAGCATGGGATTCTTAGCCCCTTAATAAACCATTTCACTTGGATGTGTGGAAGGAACCCTGGAGTCACTGTCTTCCGACTCTGTGTGTGTCTTGATCCACTGGGGTGATGAAGGACTGAAAGGGACACCAAGGGGAATGAAAAGGAGGGGTTGGTTTCAGGCACCCCACCCGACAGCTGCCTTCTGGAGCTCCGGGGACTGGGACTGGTGGTCCCCCTCGATCCATGCCAAGGTGAACAGGGAGGCCCCAGAGCTGCTGCCCGGCCACCCCTTCTGCCACTGCTAGGGCTGCCAGGTCCAGGTTGGGAAATACCTGGAGAATTTGGGGGTGGGTCTGGGAGAGGGCGGGGTTTGGGGAGGGGAGGGGCCTCAGCATGGCACAAAGCCACAGCGTCCACCCTCTGAGCAGCCATTTCCTCCAGGGGAGCTGGTCTCTGTCAGCTGGGGATCAGTTGTAAAAGCAGGAGATCTCCAGGCCCCACCTGAAGGCTGGCAACCCTAGCCACCACCTCTGGACCAGCCGACAGAAGCTGCATGTGGGGGAAAGGTGGAGACCGATCAGGGGACCCCAAAACTCCTCAGAAGTCAGGCTTTGGGGGTGGAGGGAGAAGGGTCCGTCTCCATGAGTGAGACCTCAGACCTCTGGTGATGGTTCCGTCCGGCTACCTGAGGAGTTGCAGGAGGCCAGTGGGGTTTTCGGGGCCTGGTGCCATGTTTAATGGTTATGAACCTGCCTGATGGGATTCCCCACCACCACCACCACCGCCAGCATCCCACAGCTCCTGGCGGATCGTCCATTTTTACCTCAGTCGTGTGTGCCTTTTTGAGCAGACGTGGCTCTTTTTTCTCTTTCAAAAGCAAGCCCTCTCGTCCCTCTCCATTTTACCACAGTTATCGATCCGGGCTGGAGTGGGTTCATACTCTGGCTTGGTTTCCCTACCCTGGAACTTTTTTTTTCACATTCCAGCTGATAACCTCTGTGCCATGGGGTTGGCAGGAAACGGTGGGAGGCTGGTCCCTAGGAAATGCCACAACCGGTGTCCCCTCTGAGCTAGCTCAGTTTTTTAGCCCCTGGCTCACACATTTTTGTCTCCGCTCAGGAAGGATGGCTCCAGAGCAAACTAATGTATGCCGTAGCTAAATCACTTGCTCATAACTTGAATGCCAGTAGCTCACCAAGTAGAATTTTTGCATACAAGACTCCACAGCTTAGAGGGAGCATTGTTCTCAACCCCACTCTGTCTTTTCCTTTCTCACTTGCCCAACTTTCTTGGGCCCTGGAGGGAGGCAGGCAAGGCCTGGGTAAGGCCCAGGTTGTGGGAGAAGCACTGAGGAAACCTTGGCAGACAGCCCTGGAGAGATGTTTTTGACTGGTTCCTCTGGCAAAGTTCGGGATGCGAGCCCTCCAGGTGGGACCTGGGAATCCCTTGGAATTACAGCTCATCTCCAGAGTACAGCGATCACTTTCCCCGGGAAAAATGGCTGTTTTGGAGGGTGGACTCTGTGGCATTGTACCCCACTGAGGTCCCTGTCCTCTCCAGGCTCCCTCCCCAAATATCCAGGAGTTTCACAACCTGGATTCCGCCACCAGACCCCCCATCCCATGCCGGTGGCCACGGGAGACCTGTCAACCCTAGGCAATAGCCAAAATTGCTTCCTTTGCAAACCAGAACTCCTCAGAATGGGCCATGGAACGGTCAGTCTCTGGTATCAATAGGGGAGTAGATGGAGAAAGGACTCGGTTCAGTGAGGGCATTGCACAAGATCTGAAGCTGATGACCAATACGGGAGATGTGGGGAGGTTATTTCCACTGTCCTCGGGCAGGTGTTGTCTCCTCGGGTCCTGAAGTAGGGCGTCTACAGGGCCTAGAGTTTGGAGGTTTAGGTTCTTGACATGACCATGGCAGCTGAAGAACTGAAGCCACGATGCTGGAGAGCTTGAGTGTGAGCATCAACAGCAGCAAAACCAAGACTGAGGAGACTGGAATAGTCACTACTGAGGTAACTGGTGTCTGAGGCATGGAATCCAACACAGATGGCGCTCTTTCCCACAGGGAGGTGGTTGTGGTAAGCCCATTTTATGAAGTGGCCATGCAAGGAGTTTACCTCATGTTGTTTGCTCAGGCAAAGGAGGCAACCATCAGGCCCATAAGGACTCGGCAGTTTACCACAATACTCGTGGCATTTTTTAAAACTTGCATTAGGAGAAATATAAATATTGCCGTTCATTACTGTTACTTTGTTACCTTGTTATATTATCAGTTTGCCTCCAGAATTAAATTATTAATTTGCCTCCATGTTGATTTCTGTATCTGTATTTAGTCTTTTTATTTTTCTGTGTTGCTAATTAATAATTTCTTTATTTATAATGTCAAGGAAAAGAGGCTGTCCTTTTGAGGACTCTTCCTTAACTGCAAGAGAGTTGGAGAGGTCGGTTGTGATCACACAGGCAGTTTGGCCCGACAAAGCCCCTCCTCCCCTCCGGATCACGTGGGCGCAGTCACACAGCCACATCTGTCAGGCTTTCCCCAGCCATACTTGTCCCGCCATAGAATGATTTGGAGCTGGGTTAAAAAGGCAGCATGTCACTAGTGGTGTTTTTGGTTCCTCACACAGTCATTGTGCATGGCCGGATATCTGAACTCGAGGGAGCACGTGCAAAATGGATTTGGGAGTCTGAACCTGCAGATCCATTCAGCCGCTAGGGAGGCTTTTTTTTTAAAAAATTGCCCATATATGCATGTGTGCACGTGCGCACGAGTGCATATGCGCATGCATGCACACTTATTCTTGTGCATAAATTTTTAAATTTTTGTAGCAGCATGCTCCATGGACCAGGCGCTGCAATAATGTGGATGCTTTACCACGGGATGTCTCCGTGGGTAATCCGCAGCAGGGCGCGCTGTGTGGCTGATATGCCCTACGACACTCTAAACCAGTTCAATTAGAGGCGGCACCATATCGCTCCAAGCCACCAGTGTGACCACAGCCGTCGACAGGCTAGGCACTGGACATCCTTTCCTTCTCTCTCTCTCTGATGCTGTCCCTTTGAAGTCTAGATGGCTCTTCTAATCTCAGGAAAAAGTTTCCTTCCTTCCGGCTTCCCCCCTTGCTCTCCGCACAATGCCACTTTTCTCCAGCCTGCCAATGTGGGAACAGGATGCTGTCCTGTATCTCAGTCACCAGGCTAGTTAGAATAGAGAACCTATCTCCCCTCTATCCTGTCTAGAATACAGTTCATATCATAAAGTCCCTTAAATTAGTTTTTAAATGAAGGAGAAGAAGAGGAGGAGATTTGGATTTATACCCTGCCCTTCACTACCCGAAGGAGTCTCAGAGCGGTTTCCCTTCCCCTCCCCACAACAGACACCCTGTGAGGTAGGTGGGGCTGACAGAACTCTTTGAGAACAGCCCTGAAAGAACTTGTGACTGACCCAAGGTCACACCAGCAGCTGCAAGTGGAGGAGTGGGGAATCAAACCTGGTTCTCCCAGATTACAGTCCGCACTCCTAACCACTACACCCAAGAGGCTGCGCGTCAAAGCCTTGGGCACTCTGCTCACCATATTCCCAACACTAACCCCCTCCTAAGGGGGCCAAGGCATATTCACACCCCTACCGTCTCCGTGGCATTATACCCCACGGAGGTCCCTCCCCTCCCCTCCCCTCCCCAAACCCTGCCTTCCACAGGCTCTGTGACAGAAATCCTGAAACTTGTGAAGGACCCCTAGATGCCACTAGAAGGAGCGATTCAATTCCATTCCACCTTGGACCTGGACGCAACAATCCAGTTTGGACCAGACCAAGGTTCCCTCTGAGCTGTGGAGTCTTGTGAGCAGAACTTCTACTTGGAGAGCTACTGGCGTGAAAGTTGTGAGCCAGCGATGTGGCTGCTGAATAAATTAATCTGCTCCGGAACCATCCTTCCTGAGCCAAGACAAAAATGTGTGAGCGAGAAGCATACAACTGTGAGCTAGCTCACCCTGACTCACACTAACTCAGCTTAGAGGGAACACTGGACCAGACCATTTATTTGTCCTGGAACTTCAGAGGCATCTCCAGGTGCTGGATGGAGGAGGGACGCTATCGCCTATGGCTCTGTTGGGTAAAAGAAGCCTCTCGAGATGGGGATTGGCGTGGGGTTGGAGACGCTTGCTTCTGTTTCCCAGAAAAGAGGCTGGTTTGAGTCCAGCTCCCTTTCGCATCAATATCTGGACCCTCTGAGGGCCATCAGCGCAGAAGGTCTCTCGGAGGATTCATCCCCACCACAGATCTCTTTCCCCGGAAGAGTGCAAATCCGGAAGCATAAATAGGCCTGCCACACACACCCACCCTGGTTTGGAGGGGGTTGCCTAATTCAGAGGGGCTCTTCCCTCCCCCAAAGTGACCACCCGGCCTCCCCTCCGTCTCGACCCACCTCTCCCCAGGAAATCTTTAAACACTGCTGGGGAGAGGCGGGGGCCGTACACCTGCACGCCGAGCCCCGGACTCGGGGCTCGGCGTGCAGGCGTACGCAGCCCCCCTCCAAGCAAGGTTGACAAAGACCCTTTAGGTGCTGCTGGGGAGAGGCAGGGGCCTCCGCTCCCCAACGTGATGGCATCCCTTCTGAGTGGGTCATCGTACTGGGGACTGCCCACCCCAGAACTAGGAAAGGGAAAGTAAGAAGGCAGGGAAGAGAGCGAAGGGGAAGGCTACCTCAGAAATAAGGATGGAAAGAATTCCCCCAAGATACTCCAAGAATATCCCAACCAGCCTCCCAGGGAAAAAAGCACAAAAAGCAAAACCAGGCCTCCTCAACTTACAGGAAGTTCTGATCATAGAGTTCCTGGCAATTTCTAATGCTACCCAGGAGTGACAAGGGTAGCTCTAGGAATCTCCCGAAACTCTATACTACCAGCAAAGAGGTGAGACCTCTTTTCTCCCCAGGACAATTGCACTCAGTTTCTGCCTCCTGAAAAGGCAACCATTGGCAGGCAAGGGCCTGTTACCTATTGAGGGTTGCCAGGTCCTCCCTGGTCACTGGTGCGGGGGTCTAGGGTTGTCACATCCAGTTTGGGAAGCTTTTGGGGATGGACTTCAGTGGGTGGGGTACAGTGCCATGGAGTCCACCCTCCAAAGCATCCGTTTTCTCCAGAGGAATTGACCCCTGTAGTCTGGAGATGAGCTATCATTCTGGGGGATCCCCAGGTCCCACCTGGAGGATGGCATCCTGGTTGAGAAATACCGGAAGATTCGGGAGGGGGGTTTGGAGCTGGGGAGGGCAGGTTTTGGGAAAGGAGGGATTTCAACGGGGTGTAATGCCATAGAGCCCCCATTCCAAAGCAGCCATTTCCTCCAGGGGAACTGGAGACCACTTGTAATCCCAGAAGATCACTTGGCCACCACCTGGAGATTGGCAACCCTGCCCTACCCCCACCCACAAATCTAGAATTATCCCAGTGGTGCCTCTAAATCGAACCCCGTTTTCTCCTACCAACCCCAGTTCAAGGAAGAAAGTATGGGGCCTGGGTTTGTTAATGGAGGAGGGGGTTGATTAAAAAGAAAGCAGCAGTCCTTCCAGCCCATTAGCCTCCACTGCCTCTAATGTGGGCATGAACCAGGAGGAGGAAGGGGGGGAAATTTCAAAACCTCTGGCCACCTATAACCACTCACAAGTAGACCTTAAAATCCAAGTAGGGTTTAATTCAACAAGGAGGGATCATGGTTGCCAAGTCTGGGATGGGGAATTCCTGTAGATTTGCAGGTGGGGGCTGGGGAGAACTGGGATGGGGAGGAACCCCAGTGGGCCGTTTTCTCCAGGAGAACTTATCTCTGTGGTCTGCAGGTCAGTTGCAATTCCAGGAGATCTTCAGGCTGGAGATTGGCGACACGAAAAGGAATCATCCAAGCACACACACACATATGTAAAACTCCAGTTCACACAGCACAAATTAATGTGGGAACCAGATTAGAGTTTTCCCCCTGTCTCTCCAAGGCCTCCTCCAAGGGTCTTGTACCTTGTCTTTGCTGCTTCGCTGGGGCTTTGGCAGATCTCTCAGTTGCCAACCTCCAGGTGGTGCCTGGAAACCTCCTAGAATTACAGTTGGTCTCCAGAAGAGGGAGATCAGTTCCCCTGGAGGAAATGGCCTGCTTTGGAGCCTTTGGCATTATATCCAGCCGACATCCTTCCCTTTCCCACGCTTCCCTCCCAAAACCTCCAGGAATTTTCCAACCCAGAGGTGACAACCCTAATTTTCACAGGGGAGCACACAATTACTGAGGAAGACATTAACATACTGATTTGAGACTTTGCAACTTGCAACTTTGCAACACCTCTGACGAAAAATGGTTTTTTTTGGGGGGGGGGGGGGATAGCCAGGCTATTGTCCTGATGTATAGTCAGGCGCTGATGCTCTCTGCTTTCAGGCTGTTTTATCTTCATAGCCCTTCTTCACGTGAATAATTTCTTTCATGAAAGGTTGAGTACTACAGTTTGAATAGTCTTTCAAACTTTGCTTGAGCTGTTAACAGACCCGTAGCTACAGTGGGTCATCTCGGGGCCAGGCCCCCCGACTTGCTGGCAAGGCCCCCTGACTTCCCATCCAGCCCAGGGTGTCAAGGCCTTCTCCCCTGGGTTAATCTGATTAGCCAGTGCCCCCTAAAAAATTTAAATGCCCCCTGGCTTAAAATATCCTGGCTACGGGCCTGGCTGTTAAACCTTGTTTTTTGTCTGGAAATTTGTTAATTTACGGGCTCGCATAAGACGGGGAGGGAAAAACGAAGGAGGATGAACTCAGAAGTGTGTTCAGTGGCAAAGACCACTAAACAATTAAGAACTGATGACCTGACCTCATTCACGGACAGTCCAAGTGAAAAATGGTTTTGAGCTTTCTTATACAGACAAAACAGAGCTTTGTCCACTCTTGTCATGGCTGACACCTCAGTCTGGTCGTGCCAGAATTTGAGTTCCTGAAGAATTAGAGAGGATGTGGGCAGAAGGTCTCTCGGAAGTGCCAAGCTCCTCTCCAAGCCATTAGAAGTTGCTCCCCGTCTCTCTTCTTCAGTGCCCTGGAATCACCTTCTTATCCTTCCCTTTACAGCTTCTGCGGCAGCTTCTCTCGCCCTTTTGTACGAAGCAGGAGTCCGCATGCTCAAGGACACAGTTTTGCTCTGGATGGGAAAGCGAAACCCCTAGCACCTTTCCCCACCCACGTCCTCCTCCGCAGGAGGACACGTGCACTCAGCCAGGAAAGGAGTATGCTACCAACTCTTTCCCCCCCTGCACTGAAGTTGCTGCTTGCCTCTTTTTTCCCTTGCAGGGCAACTTACAATGGTGTGTGTATGATGGCTTGCTTTGGGGAAACAGCAGTGGAAAAGCTTCCCCACCTGAACAGGACAGACAGACCTGTGTTGAAATGCTGTAATGTCAGCATAGTCTGGGAGCTGCTGGCTGTTTCCACTAACTGAGCTGCCATTTTGTGATTGACTGCACTAGGGTTGCCAGGTTTGGGTTGGGAAATACCTGGAGACTTTGGGGGTGGATCCGGGAGAGGGCGGGGTTTGGGGAGGGGAGGGGCCTCTGCATGGTACAATGCCCTAGAGTCCACCCTTCCAAGCAGCCATTTTCTCCAGGGGAGCCGGTCTCTGCCAGTTGGGGATCAGCTGTAAAAGCGGGAGCTCTCCAGGCCCCACCTGGAGGCTGGCAACCCTAGACCACACCCACTGAGTCACCATCTGGTGGCTGGTAGGTCCCACGGTTCTTGCAAAACATCAAGTAGCTCCCAGAAACATAAGCCTCCCATCCCCCCAAATGAACAAACATCCCGATGCAGCGCATGGAAAAGAGAGCCGCACTGACAGAGAGGAGAACCACCCAGACAGCCGTAAGACTCATAAAATGTTTTATTCTAGAAATGAGGAATTTGAGGTCTTCACAGATGGTGCCAGGTTGTGGGGGGGGAAGATTCTGCCTTCCTTCATGTCTCCTCAGGCCATTCACGGGGCTTGCTGAATCAGATGCAGCGCACAAATACATGCTGTGGTTTTCCTGCTGAAAAAGGTAAATAAATATTCTCACTTGACAGATTAAAAGAAAGGAAAAACAATCTGAGCCGGCATTTTATTTGTAGCTGTTCTCCCCACCACCACCAGAAGGGGGCATATCACCGCTAGCAATTGTGGCTGGACATGACACGTAATTTGGAAAGACATCGGGCCAAGATACCACCCATAAGCATTCAGACAAAGCACAAAGCACAATGTCAGACTACCCTGATGGGAGGAATGCGTGCTGGTGGAACGATCAGACGGATGAAAGTCTGCAGTTGTCCCGCAGGTAACCGAAAACCCCAGATTTAAAGTGGTATCTTTTAAGTACGGCTCTGAAGCGTGGCAAAACGGGATGCCCACGGAAGAGGGATGTTTCCCAGATGTTTCTATCTGGATGTTAACTTTAGATCTGTGAGGCAATCGTGCCTTGCGCGGATCTAAAGTGCCGTCTGATTGGACTCTCAGACAAGCAATTACAGACAATGTGAAATGTGAAGAGATAAATAAATAAATAAATTTACGAAATCTCTGGACCCAGAGAAGCAGCTTTCTTCACATTGGTTCTCTTCGGCCCATTTAACGTGAGGTGTATAAGTCATGCCATCTTGAGCACATATTGATAAACAACGGGCAGGGACCCCCAACAGATTTTGATATTCCTGGAGATTTAAGGGTTTAGCCTTAGAATGGCAGGGTTTGCGGAGGGAAGGGATCTTGGTGGGATATAACGCCATACAGTCCACCCTCCAAAGCAGTTGTTTATTTTAGGGGGCAGCGCTCTGTCTTCTGGACATCCGTTGTCATCCCAGGAGATCTACAGGCCCTACCTGGAGGTTGGCAACCCTAACTCCCAGCCTAGGGAACTGAGGGAATGGATGGTTGCTGAACATGGAAACTCCAAGAAATAGCTACCTGTTCTGATTTTACGTGCCTTCAGGTATACACTAGGACAGGGTTAGAGGATGGCTGTTTTCACTTTTTCTTTGATCATTACTCAGTGTGCCATGTACACAGACCACATACATCTTTTGATGATCTTATTAAGCTTCTTTATAAGCCATGGTATTCCCAGTAGTAATGTATGGCTGCGAGAGTTGGACTATAAGGAAGGCCGAGCGCCGAAGAACAGATGCTTTTGAATTATGGTGCTGGAGAAGACTCTTGAGAGTCCCTTGGACTGCAAGGAGATCAAATCAGTCCATCCTAAAGGAAATCAACCCTGACTGTTCCCCGGAAGGCCAGATACTGAAGCTGAAGCTCAAATACTTTGGCCACCCAATGAGAAGGGAGCACTCACTGGAGAAGAAGACCCTGATGCTGGGGAAGACTGAAGGTCAAAGAAGAAGGGGACGGCAAAGGATGGGATGGTTAGACAGTGTTATTGATGCAACAGACATGAACCTAAGCAAACTCCGGAGCACAATGGAAGACAGGAGGGCCAGGCGTGATGTGGTCCATGGAGTTGCGAAGAGTTGGACTTGACTGTGCAACTGAACAACAACAACAAAACCCCACTGCTTTTCTTTGCAGCTGCTGCCTGGCTAGCACTCCTTGCTTCGTATTACCTTTTTGTCAGTCGGCCTCAAGATGAATTCTGGGGGCAAGCGGTGTTGTATTCAGCCAGGGCAACCTCATCTGGTAAGGGAGAGGAAAAGACAGGGCACCGCTGTAAATCAGATGTTGCTTGAATCCATCCACAGCACAGCATGGGGGTCCGGACAGATTTCCCTTCTCAAGGTATTCAAGGAAGGGGCCCAGCTGCAGTTTAGGAGAGGCAATCTCAAAAGACGTCTTTAGAAGAGGAGCACCAGCCTTCCCGTTCCATCCCAGTCTAGGTCGCTCAATGACCAGGAAAGAGACTCACTCCTGAGATTTGGAGAGTAACGGTGGCCCTTTCTGCGCTCTCCTTTTAATCCATGTTCACTGTGGTGTCCCTCCAAGCAATTCTGCACTAAAATCGAATTCAGCCTTCTTTTTAATCCAGGTCCCCCCCCCCCATTGAGTTCAACCTTCTTTTTATTCCGGGTTTCCCCCCTTCTGCATTGCATTACCTCCCTTCAGTGGTCAGCCCGGTTTCAGCCTGCTGTTGCCCCTGGGGGTTATTTGGATGCTGTTCTGGTGTGGACTTAAATTGCCTCGACCCGAAAACTGAGAAGATCTGGAGTGGCAGGCAACTGCGGAAAGGACCAATGTCTGCAGAGAAGATCTGACCTAGATGGCCCAGGCTAGTCTTATCTAGTCAGATCCCAGAAGCTAAGCAGGGTCGGCCCTGGTTGGTACTTGGATGGGAGACCACCGAGGAAGCCCGGGGTTGCTGTGCAGAGGTGGGTGATGGCAACCCACCTCTGCTCATCTCTCGCCTTGAGACGGCAACCTCCTCCGTGGTCTCCCATCCAAGTACTGACCAGGGCTGGCTCTGCTTAGCTCCTGAGATCGGATGAGACCGAGCTAACCTGGCCCATCCAGGCCACACAAGGTGAGGAGAGGGAACTCCCACCAATGCTCCCTCTAAGCTGCGGAGTCCTGTGAGCAAACATTCTACTTTCTGAGCTACTGGCATTAAAGTTGTGAGCGAGCGATTGGGCTGCTGCATGAATTAGTGTGCTCTGGAGCCCTCCTTCCTGAGCTAAGACAAATAGGTGTGAGCTGGAGGCTAAAAAACTGTGAGCTAGCTCACACTGACTCAGCTTAGAGGGAACACTGGCTCCCACCCACCTGCAAGTGGAAGAAGAGGTTCTTTAACATATTCATACAAAAACCCTCCTCAGAAATCACCCTCCTCCCTCTCTCCAGGAAGCCTTTGCTAGGAGACTATCGCTTATTGAGCAGACTTGTCCAGGTCCCTGACCTGTTTCATAATAGTCGTAGATTTTCACTTGAGCTGGTTTGATGTCAGATACGGGGTGGCTCTCTTCTACAGCGAACGTTAAAGTGATTGCCTGTGATGATACCTGAGAAAAGGAAGACAGGAGGTATCAGAGAGGCTCTTCTGAGAGTACGACGGTGCGATATAACTTACAAATGCTTCACCTCCAAACTTACGTTCTTCAGGTAGAACAGGACGTGGTCATTCTTCTTTTCTCTGCGCATGATTTGGCTGTGGAGCTTTATGAGAACAAAAGGAGGAAGAAACATGTCTTTACATACGAGAACTATGTCAAATGGTACCAACGTGGGGGAAAAAACTGGTTCTCTGTGAATTGTGACACATCGATGATTTCTGTTTTTGCAACCCTCCAGGTAGGTTCTTGGATCAATTTCTGCAGTTGAGATTTTTCTTTGTGTGGGTGGGTGGAAGGAGATTTCCATGTAGAAAACTCAAGGCTTCTTATTGTGTGCCTCCCTGACAACACCCAGAACATGACATCCCGTGTCATTGCTGAATTTCTCTGTAAAATAACACATAAGCTTGCCAACCTCCAGGTGGGGCATGGAGATTTCCGGACTAGAGAGATCAGTTCCCCTGGAAAAAATGGCTGCTTCAGAGGGACTAATGCATATCTACCACAGAGACAGGCTATGTGCAGGGGGGTAGATGCTGCACACCGCAAGCAGCTTCGAAATCTTGCCATTCATATAGGGTTGATGGGTCGCCCCAAGCCACTAGTGGGGGATGAAGGGATGTTACCATATCTAGGCTGAGAAAGTCCTGGAGATTTGGGGATGAAGCCTGGAGAGGACCAGGGTGGAACAGGCTCTGCCGGACAGAGCGGGCCCGTTCCGCCACACCCTCCATCACTTTACTTGGAACCAGGCCAACAACGGATAACATCCGGTTTAGAACGGTAATGTGGAAAGAGCCTTTGAGTCCAGCTTCCAAAGTATCCATGTTCTCCAGGGGAACTGATCGCTGTAGTCTGGAAATGGGCCATAATTCCAGGGGTTCCCCAGGTCCCACCTGGAGGCGGGCATCCTGACATTCATACCTGGGAAGCCAGAACTTCCTTTGAAGCGGTCCCCAGCCTCCCAAAGGTAGGAACCAAAAGTGGGGTCCAAATTAGGGATCCGGTGGGCCTGCACAAACCGGCACCTACGTGCAGAAAATTAACTGTCCCGCTTTCTGGAACTACATATCCAGGATAGTTGGGGAGACCAGCTGCCTTCAGTGCACTGAAGTGCACTGTCCATATCTCTTATTGGGATAAGACCTGGGAATGCTGCCTGATCCCAGGGGAAGGGCCAAACTTCCTACATCGCTTGAAGTTGTGTTTTTTAATTCCGGTCCTCATCATGGCCTTTTGTGAATGGCTGGTGTCCCCGCTTCCCTCTCGAAGATCAGGTTTGCTCTTTTTTACCTGCTGTAGAGACGATTCAACAGGGACAAAGCCGGACAGCATTTTGACGTCAATGATGGCCATGTTGGAGACGTTGCGCTTTCCGGTGTAGCTGGAACAAGAAGGGGGGGAAAGGCTCTCTCTGTGTTCTCACCAGAGCCAAAAGCTACGAGAAGCAAACTGGAGCACCGGAGTATCCCGGGAATATGATGAGGCACGTATTTTCTAGGCTCAGGTAGGGTTGCCAGCCTGGGACGGGCAACCGGGGAGAACTGAGGTCCGAGAAAAAGGAGGGGTCATGGTGGAATGAGTATAAAACAATAGAAAACACCATGTATAAACATACAGTATATACAAATAAAAATAAATATTGATTGTAAAGTATTAAATAAATATAATCATATTTTAGGTATTTACATTCATATATAGACAATCAATAGCGTAATCAAAGGAACAAAGATTACAAGGGAAACACTCCAAATATTCTCTTATCTAAATAGCTAGTTTCTGTGCAATGTAACCCAAAAGTAGTACTTTATCTCAGAGCTTGCTGCTGTAGAAGAAACGATTCAGCAGTCCCACCACTGTAGGTCAAATAATCCTCACTGCCAGATAGGGCTGCCAAGTACTTACTGTAATTCGGTGGGGGACACACAGTCCCCAGCCAAAACATTCCTCCGTGGAACACCCACACTGCACGATGCCGTCACCTGGAAGTGACGCCGGGTGACGCTCTGGCAATGGGGCTGGAAACTTGAGTTTCCAGCCCCATTGTCAGAGCGTCGCCCGGCGTCACTTCCTGGCGATGACATCATGCACCGCGTCTTCCCCACCCCGGGAATGGTCCTGCCATGACATACCCATCCCCTGCCGAATTACGGTAAGTTCTTGGGAAGCCTGCTGCCAGATGAGCGATCCAACGACCTCCCAGTTGACAAGCCTTTTCCAGCTTTCTTTCTCAAGAATTGCTCAATATATTGTACACATCATTCATTGGAACCAATCTCCATTCTCTTAACCAAACACGTCACTTTCCCCATGGCTAAGAAAATGGAGATTGGTTCCAATGAATGAAACTAGCTATTTAGATAAGAAAATATTTGGACTGTTTCCCTTGTCATCTTTGTTCCTTTGATTACACTATTGATTGTCTATATATAAATGTAAATACCTAAAATATGATTATATTTATTAGTACATTACGCACAATATTTATTAAATATTATTTACATATACTGTATGTTTATACACAGTGTTTTCTATTGAGAACTGAGGTCCATCCGTGGCTGTTAGCCACAAGGTATAGATAGGAACTCTACGGCCAGTAATGCTCTGGTATTCTTGGTGTTTGGGGGGGTCAACAGTGGGAGGGCTTCTAGTGTCCTGGCCCCACTGGTGGACCTCCTGATGGCACCTGGTATTTTTGGCCACTGCGTAACAGAGTGTTGGACTGGAGGGGCCATTGGCCTGATCCAACATTGGCTTCTCTTATGTTCTTAAATTTTTACCAGGTCTTCCGCCCCCAGTCAAGTTTCCAGCGACTGCTAGAGCGTTGCCCAGAAATGTTTGTGCTGGAAATGCTATTGTGTCTCGTGGGGGGGGGACACACACCTCTTCCCCACTCACTTCCCCCTTCTGGCCTGGTAAGCGGCAGTGGGAAACTGGGGGGGGGGCGGGGGGCGGCTGGCTGGCTGGCTGGCTGGCTGGCTGGCTGGCTGGGAAGGTCTCTCACCGTCTGGCCCTCTTAGGTTAAATAGGCATGGACATGCAACAAGTCTGGGGTTCTCAGTATACTGCCTAAGCCTTAGGCTTGCCAACCTCCAGGTGGAGCCTGGAGATCCCTTGGCAATACAACTAGTCCCCAGATGACAGAGATCAGTTCCCTTGGAGACCACGGCTCCTTTGGAGGGTGGACTCTGTGGCATTATACCCTCGCTGGGGTCCTTCCTCTCTTCAAACCCTGCTCTCCCCATTCTCCATCCCCAAAGCCCCGTGAATTTCCCAGCCCAGAGCTGGAAACCCCACTGGGCATTTTCTGCCCAGCCATAGTCAGCAGTGACCAAGCCCATGGCTGCCACCTCCAGTTCCTATTGGCCAGACGGACTCCCTCTAAGACACAAGGAATAGCAGGAGTGCCTCCGGCCTAACCTCTGACTGAGTGCCTGGCTCAACTGGCAGCATGAGTAGGGGTTGCAGCTCTGGGTTGGGAAATATCTAGAGATTTGGGGGAGGGGGGTTGGAGCTTGAATAGGGCAGAGTTTGGGGAAGGGAAGGGCTTCAATGGGATACAATGCCGCAGAGTCCACCTTCCAAATTGGCCATTTTCTCCAGGTGAACCAGGCCCTTAGCCAGGATTTTCTAAGTCCAAGGGCATTTAAATTTCTTGGGGGGCACTGGCTAATCGAATTAAAGGAATACCCGGCTCCTTCCCTGCAACTGCCAGTGCTCGGGGGCCCTGGGCTGGATGGGAAGTGGGGGGGGGGGCCCTCGCCAGTAACTCAGGGGGCCTAGCCCCGAGATGCCCCACTGTCACCACGGGCCTGAGGTGAACCAATCTCTGTCTCCCGGAGATCTCCAGCCACCACCTGGAGGTTGGGAGCCTGAAGCACGAGAGAGATGCTAGTTAGCCGTCTGCAGTGTTCTTTTCCGCTGACCCGCCCCAACACAGAGAACTTCCTCCTCAATGTGACCTTACCTGGCTGTCAGGACCAGCTGAAACCGTGGGAGGAAGTCACCAGTGCAGGAAGCGTTCCTTGTCTGCACGGCCAGGGAAAACCCAGAGGCCTGCGAGGGCAGGATGACGTTGTACCTCAGGGTGGTCTGAAAGAGAAAAGAGCGGGGATGCAGGCAAGGCGAGGGCTAAGCAGCCGACGTGTCTGCCCAACGACGGGATGTGCTGCTGGGGGGTGCCGTTTACCTGCACGTAGGCGCATCCGGAGCCCTTCACTTCCACGTTGTAGTTCCCGGGGACGCTGGGCAAGGGAGCCCGCTGCAGCAGAACGCGGTTCCTGCTGTTCACCTGGAAATGGGCCCGGAACGTTCCTCCGGCACTGCTGACCTCTACCGTGTTCTGGGCGTCTTTTGTGAAGGTCAAGACCCCATAGCGGGACAAAGCGTGGAGTGCAACGTACGTGTCCTGTGGAGCACAGTACAAACCTGAATTAGAAAGTGGCGGGGGGGGGGTGGGGTGTTATTTTCCCGGAGTGCATCAGTTTGGTGTAGTGAGCCAGTCTGGGGTAGTGGTTAAGTGTGCAGACTCTAATCTGGGAGAACGAGGTTTGATTTCCCCACTCCTCCACTTGCACCTGCTGGATGACCTTGGGCAAGCCACAGTTCTGTCAGAGCTGTTCTTGAAAAAAGAGCAGTTTCTGTCAGAGCTCTCTCAGCCCCACCTACCTCACAGGGTGTCTGTTGTGGGGAGGGGGAGGGAAAGGGATTGTAAGCCGCTCTGAGATTCTTTCGGGTAGTGAAGGGTGGGGTATAAGTCCAATCTCTTCTCTCTTCTTCTTCCTTCCCTTTCCCCAAGGAGTGCAGTGTAATGTACGCGCAGGGAGAGTGTTATCCAATTTAATTTGGAAAGCATCAAGCACCGTCACGATCTAACAAGAGTTCTAACAAATAATTGTGATTCCTGATATTTCCCCCCCCCCAGGGGTTTTTGAAAACGGTGGGCGAAAAGAGACCTCTCCCTGCGTGTTATTCTGAGACGAGGCCGAGCCCTTTCAAGCAGGGCAGGTTCCCTGTTTTGGGGGCCCCCTGAGCAGACAATGCCCACGTGCCCTCCCTTCCGCCCCCACACCTGCATGCCCCCAGCTGCCTGTGCATCCTTCTGCTTGCAAGCCCACCCACCACCCATGCTCCTTTGCCTGTACCACCTGCAATTGCCACCCAGGTGTGCCACCTCCCACACGCCCTTCCTCAGTTGGGAGCATGGGTACAGGCAGGTGGCAGGGGAGATGCGTGGGCAGGGGTCAGGGGCAGCGGGCCCCACCGGAAGTCCTGGCCCGGCAGCTGCCCCACCTCTGGATGTGCTGACTCCAGCCCTGCTTTCAAGTCCCACCCTGGAAGCGCGGGGGAAGCGCATTCACCTGAGTAGAAGCGAAGCCCCCGTAGGCGTTCTGCTGCCTGACGAGCCACCGAGCGACCTGCGAGGCAAAAGTCAGGTCTTCCTGGGACAGGCTGGGGCGGCTGAGGAACGCCAGCAAGGCGTGGCCGGTCATTTCGATATCCGCCGAGGAGGCGCGGGGATAGAAGGAGGGGAAGGCTTCCGCGGCTGGTCGGCTCTCCCTTTCCCAGTGAAGCAGGTCTCCTGGGAACGCACAAGGGATCAGTGAGGAGGAGGGATGTGACACTGCTCTAGGGGCCTGCCCTTCCCCTCTAGGGCAGTGTTTTCCAACCTGTGGGTCGGGGCCCGAAAGTGGGTCCTATACAGGGTTGCTGTCCCCCCGATAGGGGCAGGGTTTTATCATAAGAACATAAGAACATAAGAGAAGCCAATGTTGAATCAGGCCAATGGCCCATCTAGTCCAACACTGTCACACAGCGGCCAAAATATACCAGGTGCCATCAGGAGGTCCAGCAGTGGGGCCAGGACACTAGAAGCCCTCCCACTGCTGCCCCCTCCAGCACCAAGAATAGAGGGCATCACCTGCCCCAGACTGAGAGTTCTCATTCTATACCCTGTGGCTAATAGCCACTGGTGGACTTCTGCTCCATATGTTTATCTAATTTCCTCTTGAAACTGTCCATGCTTGCAGCTGCCACCACCTCCTGTGGCAGTGAATTCCATATGTTAATCACTCTTTGGGTGAAGAAGTATTTCCTTTTATCTGTTCTAACCCGACTGCTCAGCAATTTCATGGAGTGCCCACGAGTTCTTGTATTGTGAGAAAGGGAGAAAAGTACTTCTTTCTCAACCTGCTCAATCCCATTCATAATCTTATAAACCTCGATCATGTCACCCCTCAGCCGTCGTTTCTCCAAGCTGAAGAGCCCCAAGCATTTTAACCTTTCTTCATAGGGAAGGTGTTCCAACCCTTTTATCATTCTAGTTGCCCTTCTCTGCACTTTTTCCAATGCTATAATATCCTTTTTGAGATGTGGTGACCAGAACTGTACACAGTATTCCAAATGAGGTCGCACCAATGATTTATACAGGGGCATGATGATACTGGCTGATTTGTTATCAATTCCCTTCCTAATAATCCCCAGCATAGCGTTGGCCTTCTTTATTGCAGCTACACATTGTGTAGACATTTTCAGCGAGTTATCCACTACGACTCCAAGATCTCTCTCTTGGTCAGTCTCTGCCAGATCAGACCCCATCAACGTGTATTTATATTTAGGATTTTTGGCTCCAATGTGCATCACTTTGCACTTGGCCACATTGAACCCCATTTGCCACGTTGACGCCCACTCACCCATCCTCAACAGATCCCTTTGGAGTGCCTCACAATCCTCCCTGGTTTTCACCACCCTGAACAACTTCGTGTCATCTGCAAATTTAGCCGCATCACTGCTTACTCCCAATTCCAAATCGTTAATAAACAAGTTAAAAAGCATGGGACCGAGTACTGATCCCTGTGGTACCCCACTGCTTACCACCCTCCACTGAGAGAGTTTCCCATTTATACTCACTCTCTGTTTCCTATTTATAAGCCAGTTTTTGATCCACAAGAGGACTTGTCCTTTTATCCCATGACTATTGAGCTTACTTAGGAGCCTTTGATGAGGAACTGTATCAAAAGCTTTCCGGAAGTCAAGGTAAATAATATCTATTGGGTCCCCCTTGTCCACATGTTTGTTCACTCCCTCAAAAAACACTAACAGGTTAGTGAGACAAGATCTTCCCTTACAGAACCCATGCTGAGTCTGCCTCAATAGTTTTTGTTCATCAATGTGCCTACTAATTCTTTCCTTAATAACAGTTTCCACCAACTTACCCGGTATCGATGTCAGACTGACTGGCCTGTAATTTCCTGGATCTCCCCTGGAGCCCTTTTTAAAGATGGGAGTGACATTAGCTACCTTCCAGTCCTCAGGAATGGAGGCAGATTTTAAAGAAAGATTACATATTTTTGTCAGGAGATCCACAAGTTCACATTTGAGTTCTTTCAGAACTCTCGGATGAATGCCATCCGGGCCTGGTGATTTATTAGTTTTTAAATTGTCCATCAGTCGGAGGACTTCCTCTCTTGTCACCGCAATCTGATTCAGGTCTTTCAAACCCCCTCCCGAAATCAGTGCTTCTGGAGTGGGCAAACACTTCTCCTCTTCCACAGTGAAGACAGAGGCAAAAAATGCATTCAGCTTCTCAGCCATTTCCCTATCATCCTTCACTACTCCTTTTACCCCTTGGTCATCCAAGGGCCCCACTGCCTCCCTGGCTGGCTTCCTACTTCTAATGTATTTGAAGAAAGTTTTATTGTTGGTCTTTATGTTTTTTGCGATATGCTCCTCATATTCCCTTTTTGCTTGCCTGATCACAGACTTGCATTTTATTTGCCATAGTCTGTGTTCCCTTTTATCAACCTCACTAAGACTAGCTTTCCACCGCTTAAAGGAATCCTTCTTACCTTTTACAGCTTCCATTACTTTATTTGTTAACCATGCAGGCTTTTTTCTATACCTATTTGTACCTTTCCTAACCTGCGGTATATATTTTTTCTGAGCTTCTAGGATTGTCTTTTTAAATAGTCTCCAAGCTTCCCCAATGGTTTTGACCTTCTCCACTCTTCCTTTCAATTTCTTCCTCACATGTCCCCTCATACCAGAGAAGTTACCCCTTTTAAAGTTAAAAGTGGTTGCGTCAGTCTTTTTGGGCAACTCCCTATCTGTACAAATGTTGAACTCAATGACATTATGGTCACTGTTTCCAAGTGGTGCAGTCACTTTTACATCTCTCACCAGGTCTTGGGTGTTACTTAGGACCAAATCCAGGATCGCCTCTCCCCTGGTAGGATCTGTGACCATCTGTTCCACAGCACAGTCATTGAGAGTGTCTAAGAACGCAATCTCTTTTTCCCGACTAGAACTCATATTGACCCAATCAATGTGTGGGTAGTTAAAGTCGCCTATTACAACACAGTTATTTCGTCTAGCCGCTATCTTTAATTCATTCATCATTTTATAATCCTCCTCTATCTTTTGATCTGGTGGGCGATAACAAACTCCCACTGTTAAGCCTCCTTTTGGACCCACTATTTCAACCCATAGCATTTCCAGAAGGGAATCCAATTCTCTTACCCTCTCAATCTTACTGGATGGTATACCCTCTCTGACATACAGAGCCACCCCACCTCCAACCCTTTCCCCCTATCCTTCCGATATAATTTATAACCAGGAATCACCGTATCCCACTGATTTTCCTCATCCCACCAAGTTTCTGAAATACCCACAATGTCTATTTCCCCCCCAACACCAAGCATTCCAACTCCCCGATTTTACCTCGGAGACTTCTAGCATTTGTGTATAAACACTTATAGTTTCCCACGTTTGTTAAGCCCACAGCCTTCCTCTTGCTGCCTCGAGACCTTGCCAGGCAGTTCCTATCATTAGCCACAGTCTCAGTGGACAATTGTAATCCATTTCCTTGTACAAAAGTAATAGCTACCCCTTCATCTCTTTGAGATGAGCCATCCCGAACCAGAGACTTTTCATCTCCTGTCGGCTTTCCCCCATTATTCAGTTTAAAAACTGCTCTGCCACCTTTTTGATTTTGAGCGCCAGCAGCCTGGTTCCTTCTCGGGACAAGTGGAGACCGTCCCTTTTGTACAGCTCCCTCTTGTCCCAAAAAGCATCCCAGTGCTTAACAAACTTGAACCCTTCCCCCTACACCACCGTCTCATCCACGCATTGAGACTCCTGATCTGTGCCTGTCTCTCCGGCCCTGCGCGTGGAACAGGTAGCACTTCCGAGAAGGCTACCTTGGAGGTCCTGGCCTTGAGTTTCCTGCCCAGCAGCCTAAATTTCTCCTCCAGGACCTCACGACTGCATTTCCCCACATCGTTGGTGCCGACGTGCACCACGACCACTGGCTCCTCCCCAGCACTATCTACCAGCCTATCTAAAACACGCGTAATGTCCGCTACCTTCGCACCAGGCAGGCAAGTCACCATACGGTCAGTACACGGGTTCGCCACCCAGCTGTCTACCTGCCTAAGGATCGAATCACCAACTACCAAGAGCCCCCTCCCACCCTTCCCAGGGACGGTTCCTTGGTACGAAAGGATACCCGTTCACCAGCTGAAGAAGAGGTCCCTTCTGAGGGCACATTCCCCTTATCCTCAGCATGGTGCCCCTTTTCCCCTTGACCCTCATGCTCCCTGGCAGCAGCCGGGCTGCCAGATCCAGAGTGAGACATATCTAACAAGTCCCCGAGAGTCTTCCCCGTGCACCTAACTGACTGTCCCTGCTTCTCCAGGTCAGCCACCTTGGCCTCAAGGGAGCAAACTCGCTCCCTGAGAACCAGGAGCTCCTTGCACCGAGCACACACCCAAGACTTCTGACCAGTGGGCAGATAGTCATACATGTGACACTCCATGCAAAACACTGGATAGCCCCCAACCCCCTGCTGGCATTCTGGCTTCATAATTGTTTTTAAACAAATACTTTTCTATAACCCCCTTTTAAAACCCTTTGTATTTATATGGCTCCTGTTGTAGGAGTCTACTTACCTTACCAAGGAGCCAAGGTCCTGGCTTTCTGGCTCTTCCTGGGCTTCTTACAGAGCCCCTAGGCCAAGAGCCACAGGCAAAGAGCCTCGCCCTCGCCCTTCGGCTCGTGCCAGAGGCTCGTGCCTCTTGCAAACTTCCTGCCTTAAATGGAATTGTCTCCCAGGAGAGGGTGTGGCCAGCAGCTACTCAAAATCACCCAAGGCACTTAATGACGGTCAAACAAAGCCCCTTTCACACTCCAACTCCAGCAGCCAGGAGTCTGCTATTCAATCTCACCCAAGCACTTAATTACAGGCAAACAATGACCCTTTCACACCCTAACTCCAGCAGTCAGGAGTCTGTTACAACTCACCCACACACTCCCAAATACAGTCCCTGACACAGTACCTTTTCAGCTAAAGCACCTCAGCTGAAAGTAAATAAATAAAAATACCACTCACCCCTCTGGCAGCTCAAACACCTTGCTCCTTCTCAGAGCTCAGCTGGGTCAGCTCACTTTCCACTTTCCAGGCCCCCAATACGCCGATGCTCCGCTGGCCGGTGGGGTGGAGCCCTGCCCCCAAGCAGCCCCATTCGCGCCGACATGCCCAGACCAATGACAAAGGAGGTGACGTCATTGTGCAGGGCCTGTTGTGCAGGGGATGCTCTAGCACCTGAGAAAAAAACTCCATGGTTACCATAGAGTTTTTTCTCAGATGCTAGAACGTCCTCCCACAACGTGCCCTGCACGATGACGTCACCTCCTGGTGATGTCATTGTGCGCATGCACCGAAGGCTAAAGGACAGCGGGCTGGAGTCCCCCACTGGCAACCCTAGTCCCGTAGCACCTGGAAGTGGTTCACAGGCCCGCCCTCTCTGATGGCCGCTCCCACCCTGGGCAACATCCTTTCTCTCCTTGTCACCTTCTCACATTCCTCCCTTCCACCTCCCTTTCCAACAATAAGTGGGCGGGGAGAATCTGTCTGGCAATGAGTAACGTTACGGTAGTCGCCGGGAGAAAGGGGGAAATGGCTGGAGAGTCGGTAGGAGCTGTTCAGTGCACGGGAAAGCGAGCGGAGGAGAGAAAGAGGTGCGAGTCACAGGTTGGGAAAAGCTGGGTCAGCTCTGGACGGGTCACAGTACCAAGCAAATTTGGACTCATGGGCCACCATACCTAAAAGGATAGGAAACACTACTCTAGGGCAGTGGTAGCCAACCTTTTGGGGGAAGCAAGCCAGAAGCAACCGCACAGGGCTAAGCCACAGTTGCATTCCGGAGGGGCCCAACACTTGTCGCGAATTGCTCCTATGTCTGTCCTGGATTGCCCCAGACTCCCATTTCATGCGGCATTCCCACTGTAGACTGACTCCCTGCTGTGACCAAGGCTGATGAGCCTAAAAGCCTGTAGTGGCCTCCAATGTCCCATCTAAGCTGTGGAGTCTTGTGAGCAAAAATTCTACTTTGTGAACTACTGGTATTAAAGTTGTGAGCGAGCCATTTGGCTCCTGCATCAATTAGTTTGCTCTGGAGCCACCCTTCCTGAGCTAAGACAAAAAGGTCTGAGCTGGAGGCTAAAAAACCGTGAGTTAGCTCACACTAACTCAGCTTAGAGGGAACACTGGTGGCCTCCACAGCGCTCAGCCGGTGCCTACGGGAAGGCCCTATAAAGGCCCGCTCACAACTTTAAGGCTATCAGACCATTCAGCTCACAAGACGACATGGCTTAGAGGGAACGTCGCCGACTACCTCGTCCTTTAAAGTGGAAATGCCACGTGGATTCAATTGGGGACCTTCTGGATACCAAGCAGATGCTCTGCCACTGAGCCGCAGCCCCTCCCCGGAAGGGTTAAGCCGGTAGGCTGTGGAAAACTGAGGCATGGGGCACATGAAGAGGAATATGCAGGCATAGTCTAAGATCCCATTTTCCTCACTTTGGGTCTGGGCATCAGAGAGGAAGGAGGAAGAGTTCAACTCTAGCTGTATTGAGATGCTGGTTTCCACCACTTGACCAAAATATCACTTACCCGTTCTAGTTGCGGAACTTTTCAAGGCCTCCAAGAACTTCTCCCATCGTTCTTCGTCCTCAGCTAAGCTATAGGTATACGCCAGGAGAGCCTTTTCGTAGGTGGCGTCCACACCCCTGGCAGAAGCCGCATCCAAGCAGGAGAGGCATTGTCGCACCACAGGGTACTAAATGGAAGAGGGAGACGCTGGACTCAGTCACAGAGGAATCAAAGTTCTCGGGGCACTTACCCATGAAGGAGAGACCTCCTAATTTGTGCAGCATAGTCTAAAGCACCCTGATGACTAGGAATTTTGGAAACAAAGAATCCCTCCTTACGTCTCGGCCTCTGTCCCTGATATGGCTAAGTGTCCCCCAGTGCAGTTCAGGTGTTCAGCTCTAAATTAATACCCCCATTGACTATACGGGGGTCGCTATCTGGATTTCAGTGAACTCTGAATCTTTTCACCATCCCCTGTGTCAGTTTATATGTCAGATAATGGGAGACCTTTGTTGTGTCTCAGATGTCTCTCTCAGATACGAACTCGGCCAAAAGTCATTGGAAGCCACAGCATGGCTCGGCACTTTCAAGCTAAGGCTAAGGATTATCTTTGCTTTGAAAACTGAATGTCTGCTGTTCTTTCCTGGACAACGTGCTTACATTCTCGATAGACGAAGACCGTAGATGCCAGATTAAGGCAGCCGGGGCGTATAACTGAAGCCATCTCCTTGCTAGGTGTCCGGGGATGGTGTCTGCAACCCCCACTTACCAGCAGAGAAGGAGACAAGAGGGCTGTCGGAAAAGGAAATGGGCAGTGAAACACCGGGGACCGGGGGGTGGTTGCCAATGCCGCCGGGACATCGTTCACTTGGTGCAGCAGGAGGGAGGCAGGCGTGCCGTGGCAGAGCACGGAGGAAGCCAATGGCGGTGGCAGAGAGGAAACGACAAACAGGAACAGTGGCTGGTGTCCCGACAGGGAAGAGCGGCTGGAGACTGGGCCAGCAGTCGCATCCCATGCTGAGGATAAGGCAGGAGGGTGGGGTCGGAGAGAAGGTGCCCCACTGGCTGTGAGGGACGTCCATTACATGAATCCTACTCGGAGAGAGGGGACTGGAGAGCCTGACGTCCTGTCTCAAGGGTGGGGGGGACTCAAGCACCAGGCGCAGGGCAGGCCAAGGAGGAAGAGCACAGGCGAGACCCGGAGATGCTGGGAGAGCGACAACGACAGAGGGCGTTTGTTTCTTAAAGCTACAAGTGCCGCTTCTATTATTTCGGGCTCTTTAAAAAAAGCACCAGGCTTTTTTTATATTTCAGATTTTTCTGCAAACTGGGGCACTTCTCAGATCCGTAGAAAGGCCTGTTTTTTTGTCCGCTCGTGGCTCCGGACTCCGGATTTAAGTACCCCCAGATCTGGCCATGTTGAGAGTTAGATATTCTCAATGGTGACGCCGTATTTGTAATGCCTCGTATATGGAATTTTATGCTTATAAACCCCTTTGAGCTTTTAGGAAAGGGAGGGGGGGGGAGACCATGTTTAAGTAAGCAAGCAAGCAAGCGTTTGCTCAGAAGGACTTCTCAAGGGATTGTCCCTCTTTATTTTTAGCAAATATTCCCCAGGGAGATGGCAAAGTGTGTAGTTATTCAGAACTGTGGCTAAGGGGCAGCACTGCGGACCTAGTGCCGGGGTGGCCAAACTGTGGCTCGGGAGTCGCATGCGGCTCTTCCACACAGACTGTGCGGCTCCCGGCAGGGCGGCTGGGGAAGCTAAATATCATTAGCAAACAAATTATCATTGGACAAATAAATATCATTATCAATATCTGCGTTTGCCGCTTTTGTTATTATTTTTGGCAGTCTCGTTTAATGTTAATAAAAACCAAATGTGCATATTTACCAGTAAAAATGTGTAATATTTGTTCATGTCTTGCGGCTCTCAAACATCTGACGCTTATTCTGTGTGGCTCTTATGTTAAGCAAGTTTGGCCGCCCCTGACAAATGTTTGTCCAGACACTGCTTCAAGACTGCCAGCGAGGGGGAGCTCACCACCTCCCCAGGCAGCCGATTCCACTGTCAGACAACCTTTACTGTAAAAAAGTTTTCCCTCAGATCCAGCCGGTACCTTCCCGCCCTTAATTTAAACCCATTCTTGCGAGTCCTCTCCTCTGCTGCCCACAGGAACAGCTCCCTGCCCTCCTCTAAGTGTCCAGCCCTTCAACTACTTCAAGAGAGCCGTCATGTCCCCGCCTCAGTCTCTTCTCCAGACTGAATATTCCCAAGTCCCTCAGCCTTTCCTCACAGTGGGAGCTGGCAGTTGGACTTCTCCTGGACGATGCTCAGACTGCAGCATCCATGAGAGATCGCGCTTGTATGGCAACTTCCGCAGAGAAATTATGAAAACGGTCAGTGGAAGACAGCGTTAGAGTAAATCCATACCGAGCTTGGACGCCCGGCCTCCAGCAGTGACACAGCAACTTTGGCAGTCAGCAGAAGGGTATAATTTCCTTCTTCCTGTTTAAATGGAAAACCAGTTCAGGCAGTTAGAAGAAGAACAAAAGAGATTCGATTTATTCTCGACCCTTCAAAACCAGAAGGAGTCTCAGAGCGGCTTACAATCCCTTTCCCTTTCCGCCTCCACAACAGACACCCTGTGAGGTAGGTGGGGCTGAGAGAGCTCTGACAGAAACTGCCCTTGAGAGAATGGCTCTGAAAGAACTTGTGACTGACCCAAGGTCACTCCAGCAGCTGCGGTGAGGAATCAAACCTGGGTCTCCCAGATTAGAGTCCATGCTCCTAACCACTACATGAAGCTAGCTAGGACAGACTGGTGGTTTTCATAGCCCCCCACCCCTCCACAACACTTTTGTCCAAATAAAAACCCTGTACGCACTTTGATTTTAGGGAACCACAGCTCTGTGGCTAGTTTTTGCCCCTCCTGATGTCCCCATCCCTCGTGTGTATGCATGGTGGTGGGGGAGTCCCAGCCAATGTTCCCTGTAAGCTGTGGAGTCTTTGTGAGCAACTGGCATTAAAGTTGTGAGTGAGCGATTTGGCTGCTGCATAAATCAGTTGGTCTGGAGCCCTCCTTCTTGAGCTAGGACAGAAATGTATGAGCTGGAGGCTAAAAAACTGTGAGCTAGCTCACACTGACTCAGCTTAGAGGGAACACTGGTCCCAGCCTACCAGTTAAGAGGCGGCAGCCCCCTCCAGAAAGTCCAGCCTCACAGCTTCAACGAGGGTTCCCAGCCTTCAAGTGGGGCTTGGAGTTCTCTCAGGGTTACAACTGATCCCCAGACCACAGAGATCAGTTTCCCCGGAAGAAATCGCAACTCTGGAGGATGAGCTCTGTGACGTCACATACCTGTGGAATTTCCGCCACCCCTTCCCAAATACTGTCCTCCCCAGGCTCCCCTCCCAAATCTCCAGGAATTTCCTGAGCTGGAGTTACAGACCTTAGCTGCAAGCAAGAGTCCCCCCCCCCCCACAAGTACCCTCCATACATCAGTCTAGAGACAGGTTCCCCCCCATAGGGTACAATGAAGTCACATTTGGAACACTGTGTACAGTTCTGGTCACCACACCTCAGAAAGGATACTACAGCACTGGGAGAAGTGCAGAAAAGAGCAACTAGAATGATAAAAGGATTGGAACACTTTCCCTATGAAGAAAGGTTAAAGCGCTTGGGACTCTTCAGCTTGGAGAAACGACGGCTGAGGGGAGACATGAGCGAGGTTTACAAGATTATGCAGAGGATAGAGCAGGTAGAGAAAGAGGTACTTTCCTCCCTTTCTCACTGTACAAGAACTCATGTGCATTCCATGAAATTGCTGAGCAGTTGGGTTAGAATGGATAAAAGGAAGTCCTTCTTCACCCAAAGAGTGATTAGCACATGGAACTCACTGCCACAGGAGGTGGTGGTGGCTACAAGCATGGATGGCTTCAAGAGGGAATTGGATAAGCAGAGGTCCATCAGTGGCTATTAGCCACAAGGTATAGATAGGGACTCTGGGGCAAGTGATGCTCTGCATTCTTGGGTTTTTTTTGGGGGGGGGTCAATAGTGGGAGGGCTTCTAGTGTCCTGGTCCCCTGATGGACCTCCTGATGGCACCTGGTATTTTTGGCCGCTGTGTGACAGAGTGTTGGACTGGATGGGCCACTGGCCTGATCCAGCATTGGCTTCTCTTATGTTGTTATTGTCTGTGGTACACACACATCTAGGTTTTCCTAGCGCTTCAGAAACTTACAAGAACCTCTTTGGCCAGAGATGACCACGGCGGAAAAGAAATGGGTGGCAAATGACGCTTTCAAGCTCTCCACACCCTCTTGCCCACCACAGAAGTGATGACGTGTTCCGTGGAACCCATGCTGCTCTTTCACTGACTTTGCAGCACTCTGTGCAAACATTGTTGGGGTGAAAGACAGTGGCAAAGGACCAGCTCTGACACACGAGTAAACCTCTGTGCAATGCAGCTAGTCAGAAGGAGGCAGCCTGGTGGGGTGGAGTAGGCTTCAGGCTGGGCCCGGTGCGCGGACGTAATCCCACAACAACTTCACTGAATTTTGCTGCTCTAATGCCGGGTGGAGGTTTTGATCAACTAATTTGTAGGATTTAAATTGGTGTGAGTCAGCTCCCGGAAGGAAAAGATGGGATCTCAGGCAAAAAATAAAAATGGGGGAGGGGAGTTCAGTTCGAATTGAGATCTGTGGGAATCGAACTTCTAACTTTTGCATAAAAGAGCACATTTGTTAGCAGGGACTGAGGGCCCGGCACCCAAGGCATAAAGTGGAGGACTGATTCCTGAAGAAGAGGCGTCACAGGCTATGATCAAGGATAAGGCAGAGAGGATTTTGCAGGTGCCCAAAAGCTGACAGAAAGCAGGCCTGCGTGAGCGTTGTTCAGAGATCATCGTCACCTTCACAGCATTATTGAAGACATCCTCAGCCTGATGGAAGCAGCCGTCCGCCCCCTGCTTGCTTGCGATCCAGATCAGGGCTCGGTCCAGGACGTTGTCGTCTACGAATATCCACTTCTTGCTCTCTGCCAAGGCTTTGTAGGTGAGAACGGTGACCCTGAATGGAAAGAGCACAGTGGAGTCAGGGACGGGGGCCAGACTCGGCAAGGGGGGCAGGCGCCCGAACCAGAGCCTCCTCCCTTACAACGTCTGTGCATCTTAGAGGCTTTGTGCATAAGGCATGACAAAAGCACGGGGGGGGGAGACATTCCCTCGAAGTAGGCTCGCCAGCCCTCTGATGGGGTCGGGGTTCCCCCCAATTTCGGGGGCCCCAATCCGCCTCCGGTCAGCTAGCCGGCAGGGGGAGCCCCGCCCCCCAAAAAGCCCCGGCACGGCCAGTGCGATGACGTGGCCACCATGAACTCTATTACTGGAATCTAGCACTCATTAGGGAATTGTAATTGTTTTAATATTGTTTTAAATGTCTTATATTATTAAATGTTTTTGCTGATTTTATGTAAGCCGCCCTGGGCTGGGAGGGCGGGGTATCAATTTGAACCAATAAATAAATAAATGCTGCATCAATTAGTTTGCTCTGGAGCCCTCCTTCCTGAGCTAAGGCAAAGGCCTGTGAGCCTGAGGCTAAAAAGACCTGTGAGCTGGCTCACACTCACTCAGCTTAGAGGGAACGCTGACTGCAAGGTGCTTCCTCCTCAAGCAGAAGAGGGCGCTGGAGGACTCTGCCAGGGTGACCTCCTTCCTCAAATCCACCCCACATGCTCCTCTGAGTCACTGAGTCTGGGGAGCCCATCACTCCATGTAGGAAAAAGCAATTGCAGGGGTTCCCAACCTTTTTTGAGCCTGTGGGCACCTCTGGAATCCTGACACAGGTGGTTGGGCACAAACACAAAATGGCTGCTGCAGGAAGCCAAGCGAGTCACAAAATGGCTGCCGCAGGAGGCGGAGCCAACCACGAAATGCCAGGGTGGGAGGTTATAGATGGCTCTGATAGTAATTCTTCAACAGTCCGGGCAGAAGCTCCGCTTACCAGGATGCCTTTTAAACTGCACAGCCAATCAGATGCCCCGCTGGGCAAAAGCTAGGGATGCCAGGCTCCAGGTGGGGCCTGGATATCTCCTGGAATGACAGCTCATCTCCAGACTACACCGAGCAGTTCCCCTGGAGAAAATGGATGCTTTGGAGGGTGGGCTCTAGGGCGTTGTACCCCACCGAGGTCCCTGTCCTCTCCAACTCCAGCCCCAAATCTCCAGGAGTTTCCCAACCTGGATCCGGCAACCCTAGAAAGCCCCACATAGCTCCGCCCCCTTCATAAAAGCACTTGGGGGTGCTTACAAAGGCGTTGGCAGGCGCCATGTTGCCAATGGGCACCATGTTGAAGACCCCTGCCCACTTGTCTTGGCAATGCAGACTTCTCTTCCATAACAGCTGCCTAAAGGAATTTCTGAATTCTCACCACAGGTTTCCTTCTTCAAGTTGGTTCCCAAAAGTACTGAAGGATCCATCGGAGCGTCTGTACCGCAGCTGACTCTGGTATCCTGAAGTGGAAGAAAAAGCCCCAAAACCTGACATGTCACC
Source organism: Gekko gecko (assembly GCA_029375565.1). NCBI lineage: Eukaryota > Metazoa > Chordata > Lepidosauria > Squamata > Gekkonidae > Gekko > Gekko gecko. The sequence continues at coordinate 182,433,712 of JAPDNY010000007.1, read as the reverse complement.
TGCTTTGTTTCCCCTGCCACCCTTTTTTTCTCTAACGGGCATGTAACACTAAACTATTGGAGGGAAGGTGGCCCGGTACAGCCCAATCTCATCAGATATAGGAAGTTAAACAGAGTCAGCCCCAGTAGTACTTGGACGGGAGACCATCAAGGAAGGCTCTGCAGAAGAAGACAATGGCCAACTGTCTCTGCTTCTCCCTTGCCTTGAAAGCCCCTTGCTGGGGTCGCCACAAGTCTTGGACGGGAGGCCACCGAGGAAGGCTCTGCAGAGGAAGGCACTGGCCAACCACCTCTGCTTCTCCCTTGCCTTGAAAGCCCCTTGCTGGGGTCGCCATAAGTCTTGGATTGGAGACCACCGAAGAAGGCTCTGCAGAGGCAGGCAGTGGCCAACCACCTCTGCTTCTCCCTTGCCTTGGAAGCCCCTTGCTGGGGTTGCCATAAGTCTTAGATGGGAGACCAGCAAGGAAGGCTCTGCAGTGGAAGGCAATGGCCAACCACCTCTGCTTCTCACTCGCCTTGAAAGCCCATTGCTGGGGTCACCATAAGTCTTGGATGGGAGACCACCAAGGAAGGCTTTGCTGTGGAAGGCAATGGCCAACCATCTCTGCTTCTCCTTTGCCTTGAAAGCCCCTTGTTGGGGTCACCATAAGACGTGGATGGGAGACCACCAAGGAAGGCTTTGCAGTGGAAGGCAATGGCCAACGACCTCTGCTTCTCACTCGCCTTGAAAGCCCCTTGCTGGGGTCGCCCTAAGTCAACTGTGACGTGACGGCATTTCACACACGCAAAACAATAAACTTCAGATATTTGGTCTAGTGTATAATTGATGTTTGGATAAGTGCAAAGTATTATTGGCCCAAAGTTCAGGTTTTCATATGGGAAAGTTACGGAATTTTGCCTGACAGGGCATCTGGAGCAAAACATCCAGGGAATTTTGAGGGAAACAACTTTCAAGACCGCTTGTACTCTTCAGAGAGGTAGTGTAGCGTAATGGGGTTAAAAGGCTGACCCAGAAAATTCCTCTCCACAGCACTGGCTCCCGGCCAAGGAACAATGTCAGTCAGCCATGAAGAAAGAGTGCTTGGCTATTGTAGGGGCTCTAGGGAAACTAAGGCCCTAAGTGTGGGAACAAAAGGTTACCCTACACACGGCTCATTCCCCACTGTGCTGGCTCCACGAGATTAAGGGCACTAATGGAAAATTGCTCTGCTGCAGTTTGCTTCTACAAGACTTTAATTTTGGACTTGAATGTAGCTGTTCTACTGTAAACCAACACAGTCTGAAAATATTGATATACTGTTTTACGAAAATACACCTTAGGTGCTCTGAGTTCCCCCTTTCATTTTTTTTTTTTACAAAGTCTCTTAGCCCCTTTCCTTGCAGAGATATATGGGGAAAAGGATAGAGAAAATATGGGGAAAAAGGGCTTGAGAGTTACTTTTTTAGAAGAAGAAGAAGAAGATGAAGAAGAAAAAGAAGAGTTGGTTTTTATACACTGCCCTTCACTACCCGAAGGAGTCTCAGAGTGGCTTAAAGCCGCCTTCCCTTCCTCTTCCCACAACAGGCACCCTGTGAGGTAGGTGGGGCTGAGAGAGCTCTGAGAGAACTGCTCCTGAGAGAACAGCTCTGAGAGAACTGGGACTGACCCAAGGTCATCCAGCTAGCTGCATGTGGAGGAGTGGAGAATTAAACCCAGTTCTCCCAGATTACAGTCTACTGCCCGTAACCATTACACTTCACTAGACTTGGGAATTCAGGGAACCTGATGCAAATTTTGGTATAACAGTATGTTGATCTAATGATATTAATTGCTGATTAAAAAAAAATACTACCAGGGAAACCTGCTGTGTAGAAGACCTGTTGCTGCTGTGGCATATTAAACAGCCATAACTGCAACAGGGAACCTATACAAGCCTGTCCCATTTGCCAAACATGTTTCAACTACGGCAATCGGAGGAGACGTGTGGAAAACCCCGACCATGGACCTTCCTGGCGCCAGTTTTGACAGCCACTCACCACTGGAGAGACGCCCAACGAAGAGGGCTCTTTTGTCTTCTGTCAGTTGCTTGGTGTCGTTCAGGTAGTTCAGGATGATGAGGTTGGCCAGGAACATCGCAATGTTTTGCTCCGCGCACCCTGAAGGCATCTGGAGACGGTTCTCCGTGTCGCTCAGAGCTGTGCCCAGAACATCACCTGTGGGGCGAGACTCAATGAGAATTCATGCAGCTTGGAAATCAGCGAATGCCTTCAGATGGGTTCTACGCGCCCTTCCTGAAGACTGAAGTCAGGCATTCGTGCGACACAAACGTAGGAACACCTCCCTCTCACACACACACAAGATCAAGGCCCATTCTGCATCTAGCATTTGCTCCATTGTTTTACCAAACCCACGCTGGAACAGAAAAAGATGCGGCTCAAAACCACATTCAAATACCCCGGGCCAAGGCCGTACTGACTGCAGAGTCACCCCTGAATGGCCATAAAAGGGCCATAAATCTATGCAGACGGCTACCATGAAACCGAGAGATCAAAGGAAGTCAAACTGCATGCAGTGTGGAAGCGACCATAAAATCTGACAATCTAAGAAAGTGAATGTGGCGTGCAACATAGAGGGGAGTTTCTGTTCCAACGTGGGTTTGGTAAAACAGCGGAGCGAATGCTAGATGCAGAATGGGCCTCGATCACAGAAGGTCAGTTCGGCTTGTGCAAAGGCCACTCAGCATGCTTTTGGACTCTTGGGGGTGGGCACTAGGTTTCTCTTTGTAAAGGAATCAGGGCATGTTGCTCCCTGCTTGCTGAAGAGGGTTCCCTCTTGCTACCTGCCAGTGACACGAGCCCTTTCCTTCTTTACCTGAAGGCCGCTCTTTCCCTTCCATTCTTTGGCCATCTAAGGAGGATGAAACTCCGGTGGTCTCTCTTAACAGACCAGCCCTGGCAAGCCCAGGCTCTGTTGCCCGCTTAGGGTTGCCAGCCTGCAGGTGGGGGCCTGGAGATCTCCTGGAACTTTAACTGACCTCCACATGACGACGAACACTTCCCTTGGGGGGGGAAATGGCTGCTTTGGAGGGCAGAGAAGAAGAAGAAGAAGAAGAGGAGGAGATTGGATTTATACCATGCCCTTCACTCAGAGTCACAGAGCAGCTTATGATCTCCTTTCCCATCACCCAAAGAGTAATTAAGACATGGGATTCCCTGCGGCAGGAAGTGGTGGTGGCTACAAGTGGAGGCAGCTTCAAGAGGGGACTGGATGATCATATGGAGCAGAGGTCCATCAGTGGCTCTTAGCCACAAGGTCTAGATGGAACACTCTGTCTGGGGCAAGTGATGCTCTGTATCCTCGGAGCTTGGGGGGGCCACAGTGAGAGGGCTTCTGGCCCCACTGGTGGACCTCCTGATGGCACCTGGGTTTTGGCCACTGTGTGGCACGGAGTGTTGGACTAGATGGGCAATTGTCCTCACCCAACATGGCTTCTCTTACGTTCTTAAGTTCACTCTTTGGATTTTGCCTGTGTAAATTAACTGCCACAATATAGGTGAGCAGGGTCGGTTTCTCAGCTACATATCCAGACCAACGGCAAACAGAAAGGAAGGGGGAAAACGAATGCAGTTTTAGTAGCCAAGCTGGAGCAAAAAACCCAGTGTGAAAAAGGCCCATTTCGTGAGAAATCCACGATTGAAGAAAATGTCCAGAGATCCATGGTTGGGAGGGGATAGGATTTGGATCTGGACCACAACTCTAGGGAAGGGGGTTTTACTTTCTCCTGTGTCCATACCACTTCCCTGATAGAAATCACCCCCAAAGCTGCTATTAGCCACAGTAGTTGGAGGGGGGAGCTGCCCCCAACCGTGGCTGACAGCAGCTGAGGGGAGGAACTTGATTTCTGTTGGTCAAATGGTGTGTGTGCATAGTCATGTGTGCTTGCGTGTGTGGAGGGCTGGACCCCCTGTGGCTGTACTTTGGCCGTCAGGTACAAGACACGGACTGGAGAACTTACCAAGGGCAGAAAAGTGGGCCATCGCAGATCCCTCCACCACATTTGGAGGCAAGTTCAGGGACACCGTTTCAGTGGCTGATGCGCCTAGGGATTGAGAGCAACACAAAAATGAACGTGAATGCCTTTTCAGTGATCTCTGAGAAAAAGTGATACGGCTTTCAGGTGAGGAAAGTGGCCAAGGGTGGGGCCTGAGCAGCAGTCAAAATACTCCCCAAATTCAGATGCTGCATACAAAATAGACAGTGTAATAATTCCATTCATGTGCACCTGCAAAAGGTCAAAATAACTCCCCCCATGTCGCTTTGGCTGAGGGAAACTATTTGGCACAGGCACTATTTTCAGGAAGGGAATCTGAAGAACTGAGGCAAATTGAGGTGATCAGAGATGAAGTTCTAGCCCTACTAGAGAAATAAAAAAATGATGGTCTCCAGGTCCTGATGGCATACAGCCAAGAGTTCTTAAGGAACTCATATATGAGATGGTTGATCTACTAACCTGTATATGTAACCGGTTGCTAAATTAAGTTGCTATACCAGAAGACTGAAGAGCAGCAAATGTTACAACAATTTTTTTAAAGGAATCCAGAGGGGAACCAGGAAATTACAGGCCAGTCAACCTAATGGCTGTCCCAGGCAGATTAGTAGAAACTTTAATCAAAGATAGAATTATTAGGTACGTAGAGGGACAAATCAGTCTGCTGAGGGAAAATCAGCATGGCTTCTGCAAAGGGAAGTCCTGCCTCACCAGCCTTGTGGAGTTCTTTGAGAAAGTCGACACGCATGTAAACAATGGTGACCTCGGAACGGGCCTCAGTCTCAGTAAGTTTAGCCACGGTGACTGAGGGAGACCTCCACATTTAGAATCCCAGAGTCAGGAGGCAACATCAGGGGAAGGCCTCCCTGCCCTATTGTTGGCCCTCCAGAAGAACTGGTTGGCTGGACTGGATTGACCACTGGTCTGACCCAGCAGAGCTCTTCTGATGTTCTTAGGAAGGCCTCAGCCTCTATGCCCTGTTGTTGGCCATCCAGAGGAACTGGTTGGCTACTGTGTGAGACAGGATGCTGGACTAGATGGACCACTGGTCTGACCCAGCAGGGCTTTCTGATGTTCTTAGGAAGGCCTCAGCCTCCATGCCCTGTTGTTGGCCATCCAGAGGAATTGGTTGGCTGCTGTGTGAGACAGGATGCTGGACTAGATGATCCAGCAGGGCTCTGGTGTTCTTAAAACAGCATAGAGGGGGAGGCAGGAGCCCCTCCCCCATGCTGCCATTCTGAGCTCTTCTGCATTTACAAAGAGACATCCCCCACGGCTGCTGTGCAACTTTTTTAAAAATGTAACTTCTAGTTTGGCTGTAAGGACTAACTGAGGTGTTGCACTAGTAAAAAGTTGAGTCTGGGCTCTTGAGCCTCGACTCCCTTTCTACAGCCATGCAGCAGCTGCTGGGACTGTCTGTTGGAAATAAAGGAGAGCCCATTTGGGCTAGGAACTGCGGTGCGAGACTGCCCCTCTGTGTCTGTTTCTGACTAGAAATGGTGCTGGAAGGAATTGTTTCCCCCTTTTTGGCCACTTTGTTTGCACAGAATTTTGCTGATATTTGCTAAGACATGGAAAAGGTGAACGTCACCCACACAATCCAAACTATTTAGCTCTATCGCACTCATAACATTTACTCTGAGTTTGTTTTTAGATAGTTAAAATCCTGGAGTGCCTGTGAATTCTTACCACATATTTTAGAAGATAGTCAGTCAAATTTATTATAACAGTCATAGACCAGATAAAAAAGTTTTACACTTTAGACAGTTAAGATACAAGTCTAGTTCGAATGTATTGCTAAAATATAGGGAAGTGGGTGTATCAGTTACTTTATCACTATAAACTTTGAGCTTAACATTTAGTATGAATTACATTAATGTATATATGCTTTTATGACCAATAAAACATTTCCAATATAAACACATACGAATTAGATGATACAAAAAACTAAAAGCATCAATAAATACGTTTTAAAAAAAAATTAGGGAAGAAACAATAAGATGCATCTGAAGTTGCTAAGGAAACGGGCAGTTAACAATTAGGTGCTTAACAATTGATTTCCTCTAAAGTAGCTTTCCTAATTCTTAGGGCTAGCCATCCAAATCTGGCCACTGAGAGTGTGACCTCTGAGTGTCTGTCCACCAAGAGGTTTTTCATTATATGAACTCTTTGCCTACTGCTAAGAGGTAGGGATTTAGGGAATGGAAGTAAGTTCCGAAGTTTGTCATATAACTTACAATCGAAAATAATATGTTCTAGATTCTCGATGCCATTGTTACAGCAAGGACAAATACCTTCCTCAAATGGGATTTTCTTGTACTTTCCCTCTGTAGCTGCTAAAGGGAGGGCATCCCAGCGCATCAGAGTAAATATTCTTCTGTATTCATGGTTTGACAGTTGGTGGAGATAGGCCATAGAGCTTGTTCTATTAAAAGGGTCCAGAAGTCTCTTATTTTAGAAGATATACACTATACCTATTATCACATTATCAGCATTTCCAACTTTGAAGATAGCTCAGTGTTTGGTAAAAAAAAATATCGTTCTTGTTCTTGTATGTTTTGATATGCTTAAATGGCTACAGTGCGATCATGGCGTTAATATTCTGAACTGATTTTGGTGGATGTTTCTTATTGCATATATATTGTTTTTGAACTGTTCATTAATAAAATTATTTAAAATTTAAAAAGAAAGAAAGGAATGCAAAACAGAAATGCAAAAGAGAAGAAGAAAAAGGAATAGAACACCTTTAACATCCTTGCACTATAAGGGCTATTTTTTCCTTGGTGAAATGGAGAGAGCTGCCAAATAGAACGCTTTCTTTAAAAACCATACGTCGTGACAGAACGTTAAGACTTCGGCAGAACCATGGAACTGCACTGTTGCTCTACGGAGAACCGTGAGAAATGGCTGTGAACCACCGTCAGACACCATGGAGCTGGGATCTTCTAGGACAAGCCAAACACATCGGGGTTGTACTGCCTGATTCACTGCATGTGTGTACCAAGAGCTGTCAAGTTGCTTCTGACTTATGGCAACCCTATAAATTAATGACCTCCAAAGCATCGTTAACAGCTTCACTCAGGAGTTGCAAACAGAGGGCCCTCGTGGCTTCCTTCATAGAGTCCATCCATCCCATGTTGGATCTTCCTCTTTTCCTGCTACATTCAACTTCTCAGTTTCATTGCCTTTCCCAGTGACTCTTGTCTTCTCCTGATGTGACCCAAGTACAATCGCCTCAGTTTAGTCATTTTGGCTTCTACAGAGAGTTCAGGTGTCATTTGACCTAGAACTCATTTATCTGTCTTTTTTTGGCATGACGCTATATTTGTAAAACGCTCCCCCGACACCAGATTTCAATGGAATCAACTTTCTTCTGGCCAGCTTTCCCTCATTCTCCAGCTTTCAAACCCACACATGAAGTCCAGCATTTGTTTCCTTACCTTTCACACAGACGAGAGCGCTCTGGGTCACTTCCTTTTTGACACCTTCGGGCTGCGTGGTTGGGGAAAAAAGGGGGAAGAGGCATAAAAACAATGCCGGAGCCCGATGGAAACAAAGTAATACGGGGGGGGGGGGGAGCCAACACCCGTGAGGGGAAACAACAGAAAACGGCATGCACACAATCGTTTATATGTTCAAAGTGCTGCTATGTTTTCTTTTTAAGATGGTCTTTTCCTTCAGGCTCTGAATACGCCACACTGCCCATCTCAAGTATTGTGTTCCATCCCCCGCCTCCACTAGCACTGGGGTTGCCAACTCCAGGTGCTGGCTGGAGAATTCCTGGGATTACAACAGCTTTCCAGGTGACAGAATTCAGTTCGCCTGGAGAAAATGTCCACTTTGGAAGGTGGATTCTATGGCATTATACCCAATGGACGTCCCTCCCCTAACCCTCCCCTCCTCAGGCAGGCCCCCCCCCCAAATCTCCAGGTATTTCCCAACATGGATCCGGAAACCGTAAGTCACACACTCTGCCGGCCCGGCTAGACTCTGCATAAATCTTCTTTTCACCCATTGCCCGGATTGTTCCAGCTTAAGAACATAAGAACATCGGAAGAGCCCTGCTGGATCGGACCGGTGGCCCATCTAGTCCTGCATCCTGTTTCAGACGGTGGTCAAACAGTTGCCCTAGAGGGCCAACAAACAGAGCATAGAGGCCAAGGCCTTCTCCTGATGTTGCCTGCTGGCACGGACATTCAGAAGTCTGCTACCTCTGTATACTAAGGCACCCTCTGGTTACCATGACCTCTTCTCCAAGAATCCAGTTTTAAAGCCATCGATGCCTGTGGCCCTCACTACATCCTCTGGCAGCTTCCTTTCCATGGCTCAGTCCCCTCCCACCTCACATGCATCTCTTCCTCACTACAGATGCATCCATGCTCACAGAACCATTTTCCGCACGTTCTGAAGCAAATCCAGGCTGTGGTCAAACGCGCCAACTGAGGCGGAGGGGAAGTGAGGCTATTCCCTCCAGAGGAATTTGACACGCAGCTGCGAGATCACATCTCCCTTCGTAGCTGCAGGCGCAGCCCGTCACTGTGTGATCAGACGCAACTGTGGGTGAGTCAGGGTTTTTTTGCCGTTTGTTTCCCATGCACATAAATGGGGAATCACACCTCTGCACTGAGGGCCCCCTATGAAGTATACAATGATGTGCATACTGCAAAAGGGGGGGAATGACACCAGCATGCTCTCAATCCATCCGGCCTGATCAGACCATCCCAATGGCTTGAGAGTGTGCTTGAGCGATCAGACAGGGGAAAGTCTGTCTGTGGCCCGTTAGAACCTGTTTACTACTGGACTTTCCCCCGTGTCTTTTAACTCCGCTTCTGCGGCGGAACTGCATGGGTTGCCGATGACTGCAGAACACTTCCCAGATGTGGCTGTCTGATCGCTCCCTTTAGATCCATCTGGCATTCGCACCTATGTCGGATCTACAGGTGCATGGGATCGCAGCCCCACGAGGTTATTCTCCCAAAGGCAATAGGCAGTCTTTAACAGAAACACACAACACTTTAGCACTCCCATCTGATGGTGGACATTTGTACTGCGAGGTTCAACAGCACGTTACGTCCTCAGTACGCTGATTCAGGATGCAGCCGCAGAGTCTGATGGGAAATGTGTCGCCCCTTCATACCGTCCTGGCTTCATTCTAAAGCACCCTACTCAAGACATAACATAGCATCTAACTTCTTACGGAAGTCTCGATTTCCCTGCCTTTCATAGGTTGTTCGATCTTTACACTTACCTCAACCAACAGAGGTCGGATTACTGTGTCACGTCGTCCCACGCTCAGCTCACCTGGTTTGGCCTCGGCCGTGATCGTGAAATTCACCGTACCTGAAAGGCGAAGCCATACATACACCTAGTTTATTTCCAAAATCTGAACGTGGGGTGGTGGCAGCAGCGGCACAGATGCAAAACCAACAGCTGTTGTGCAAGCAATCGCTCACTTGCCCTTGCTTATTAAAAGGATCAGAGACAAACAACATCTGGTTACAAATGTCCCTGGGGAAATTTCAACTCCATCACATGGAGCACAGTCCAGCCAAAGAGAAGCACGACTGAGTTCCATTAACACCAACTGGAGATGTTCTGCCATGTCAACATTTCCCACTGAAAACCAGTGGAACAACTTATGCTGCATTGGACTGATTGTCTTCATGCTCTTGTAATATGTAAGGTCAGTTCTGGTGGTCTGAAAACCAGAGATCTTTCTCTGCTCCGTCAGCTTATTTAGTATTTATGCCGAGTCTTCAGAAACTGCTTGGTGCTACTTCAGAGTTCGCACAGAGTTTATTAAATCTTTTAAAATTATTTTATCTTTTATATACCATTTTCAGCATTTGGCCACAAAGATGATAAACAGTTACATCCCTTTTATTCAAGGGTGTCAGGATTATCTGGTTTTTAAAACTATGTTCTCTGAATTAACTTGGATAAAGATGGCTTATTCTTTGAGGGGAGATATAATTTTGGGGGAAATACGAGACCCCAAAGAATCAAAAAACTGCAAAGCGGATGAAGCGCGGAACAGAGACAATTACCTAGTTTTTGAGGGTGAATTTTCCAGGTGTGGGTCTTCCTTTCATTTGCACATATCCTCGTGAAGGTGCTTTCTGAGGACAGAGCTTCTGCTTTGTAATCCTGGGACTCTTCCAACGCAGCGCTCACCTGAGAGAGGAAGAATCAAGGAGAACAGGTATAAATAAATAAACAAACAAAATGGGCGATTATGTGGCAAATCAGACCAACACTTTTAAGTTAGTACTGCCGGCAAATCCCAGTCATGATATCCAAGATCGCATAAGGCCGAAGACTAACCAAACACATCATTATCTGTTCAAAATTTGTTCTATACTATTGACTCCTGAAGGGCTGCGGTGGCTCAGAGGTTAAGACGCTGAACTGCAGACTGGAAGGTCTGTAGCTCGGCAGTTCGAGACCCTGGTGCCGCGTGACGGAGCGAGCTCCCGTCTCTGGCCCCGGCTCCTGCCAACCTAGCGGTTCAAAAGCAAGAAATTTCAAGTAGATAAATAGGTACCGCTTTGGTGGAAAGGGAACACACCATGGAAACGTCTTCAGACAGCGCTGGCTCTTTGGCTTGGAAACGGAGATAAGCACCGCCCCCTAGAGTCGGATTTGACTAGCCTTCCAGCAAGGGAAACCTTTATCTTTACTTATTATCTTTACTTTACTTTACACCTTTACTTCCCAACACAGAAGGGAAAGGAACAGTGCATTCTTAACCAGAGTTATATCCTTGACCTCACTGGACTTAAAAGGGTACAAATAAAAATCCAGCAGCACCTTAAAGACTAACGACATTCATTTCCAAAGATATTTTGCTTTATGTTGTAAGGACAGACTGGGCTTTTCCGCATTCTTATTTTACTTGTTGGTAAGTTCTTGTTTTTCCGTTCGCTCCCCCCCCCCCGGGGTTTGGCATGCGTTGTGCTCCCTCTAGTGGTCAATTCGATCTCACCCAGCTGTTTTCAGCGTATCTCCCTGCAGATTTAAATTGCAGGGTTCCATGCCGGAATAAAAGCTGTGTGATATCAAATTGACCACAAGAGGGAGCAAGACACGTGCAGAACAGAGGGAAAAGCCCCGAATAAAAAATGGGAGCTTATCAGCAAGTAAAATGTGGGAAAGCCCACCGACATGGCTACCCCTTTGCAATCATACTGTAAAACATCTCTTGTTTTAATGGTAGAATGGTAGGCTTGCCAACCTCCAGGTGGGCATACAAAAATATATATCACTGTGTACAATAAATATATGTTTACGGTAAAACAATAATGTTTTATTCTTTTCCTTTACTGTTGTCTAAATCTTAATATCAAATATTATCAAAAATATATTTCACCCCAACAATACAACAGGGAAAAATATATTTCACGCAAACAAGACATCTAGGGCATGTTTACATTCAAACAGCACCTTGTCAGTAACACTGTCACTAGTCCCATGGGGACTCTAGTAAATTTACCTGTTTTGGAATGAATCTTTCTCAAGGACCCTGTGAAGCAAAAGTACCTGTGAAGGGTTAACTTACGTGACAGCATGTCAGCCTTCGTCCCGGTGCAGCTGTTTTAGTTTATTATCGTTAATGGGTAGATTTTGGAAACAGGCAGTGTTATTAATTAACGTTAGTCGAAGAGCAGTTAGGGGGAAAAGGGATGCACCTGCTATTTGGAAGAAAACAGTATATCTTGACACCTTAGCGGGGGAGTAAACAACTAAGCTGATTCTGGGAACGGCTGCTGGTGATTCCTGCCTCCAGACCTTGGCAAGAAGCTACATTCCTCGCTATGATTTATATCCTGCACCTTCTGAGAACTACGCTGTAAGGCACAGGTAGCCGAAGACAGTATTTCTTATTTTCCTTTGTTCTCTCTGAAGTGTTTGTTGCTGGATTTTGTGTGATACCTTTATGATTATTGTTTTAAAGCCCAAACTTTGGCTTCTATGTGCTCAAGTCTCCTGTTGACCCACGAGAAAACCCATTAATCTTGACCGACCGTGATTTTTATACAAAGGACATAAGGTGCAATAATTTCTCTTTGTGAGCACAAAAGCTCTTAAAATAGCAGCATTGTCTAGGGTCCCATCAGAACCCTTGCGGCAAACATAATAACCTATCTAAGACATCGTGTCTTTCAAATTCTATCAGGTAGCCGTAAGGGTTATTCTTGTCTTAGATAGGTTATTTAGGCAACAGTAAAGGAAAAGAATAAAACATAATTGTTTTACCATAAACATATATTTATTGTACACAGTGATATATATTTTTGTATGTCTTCTAACACTGTGACCCTCAGTTTTTCTATTAACCTCCAGGTGGGGCCTGGAATTACAGGTGATCTCCTGGAATTACAACTGATCTTGGGTTGACAGAGAAGAGTTCCCATGGAGAAAATGGCTGTTTTGGAGAGTGGACCCTATGGCATTATTCCCTACTGAGGTACCTCCCCTCCCCAAACTCCACCCTCAAAATCTCCAGGAATTTCCGAACTTGGAGTTGACTACCCTACAGAAAGGGCTTTTGTTTCTGAGTCTCCCCGGGGCCCAGGAATGAGAGACAGAAGGGTAGCCAGCTCTGGGCTGGGAAATTTGGGGAGATTTGGGGGTGGGGCCTGGAAAGGGTGGGTTTTGGGGAGAGGAAGGGCCTCTGCAGGTTATAATGCCCCAGAGTCCATGGTACAGATCAATTAAATCAGACCGTACTACAACTCCATACTTAGTCACAGGGCTCTTTTTGCAGCAGGAACTCCTTTGCCTATTAGGTGACACACCCCTGATGTAGCTAATCCTTTAAGAGCTTACAGAGCTCTTTTTACAGGGGCTACTGTAAGCTCTTGGAGGACTGGCTACATTAGGTGTGTGTCGCCTAATATGCAAAGGAGTTCCTGCTACAAAAAGAGCCCTGCTTAGTCAATATCTCTAAACACAGGGGTCATTTCCTGCAGGAGCGCACAGGAGCGGAGCTCCGGCAGTAAAGAGCCCAGGGGGCGGGCACATGCAACAAGTCCCGCCCCCTGCTCCCAGCAGCCCCGGGCCATGAGGAGCAAGAAGCAGCCAGGTAAATTGCAGAGCCCACCCCCATAGATAGCAATCCAAAACAGTCCAGTGGAGCCTGAGCAATGGGTGTTGCCTTCTGACACACTTCTGGTGATGTCAGGGGGTGTGGCATGTGCAAATAAGTTATGCTAATGAGTTATGCTAATGAGCTCCGTCACCTCTTTTTCTATGAAATGACCCCTGTCTAAACACATATTTAGAGCGTCCTTTACCTTTACAGTTTCAATCAATGCCGATGGCAATTTTGGAGGGCCGATTTAATCAAACTCCATTGGTCCATCGCCTATGTATTTGTGGCACCCATGAACTTGAGGATTTACCCCACTATACCCCGTTTTGCCCACTGTATTCTAGTCCGAGGGCTAAATTTTTAGCAGGTATTTTATCTGGTCTTAGCGCTTCCCCAGTTGAGGATAAAATTTCATTTTTGTTATCTGACACTGATGGATATGTCTCTTATAAAGTTGCACTATTTGCCCTTGCTGCAAAGAATATACGTTCCAAGGTGGCAGCGGGAAGGGGCATTATTCAGGCTACTGTGTTAAATTAGTGATGTTTTGTTATTGATTTCTGGTACTTTTGTATATCCTGATATTATATAGTTGGTTCACAATTTGTATTTTGTAACCTTGTAGCGGCCATTGGCTAATTACAATAAACTAAACTGAAAACTTAAACTAACGCCACAGAGCCCACCCTCCAAAGCAGCCCTTTTCTCCAGGGAAACAGATCTGGCTTGGAGATCAAGTATAATAATGGCAGAGCTCCCGGTGTCCCCTGGAGGTTGGCGGTCCTAAGACAGAGGAAGAAGTACTTTACCTCAATGCACTGGTTCAAGTAATTGAAGACGTTGCCTCTGAGAATGAAGTGCTCCCCCCGGATAAGGGAGTAGGGGAGGGTCATTTCCACAAAGAACGGCTGGAAAGCTATCAGCTGCGTCGGCTTCGAGATGCCAAATCCGGCCTGGTCTTCCAGACAGAAGATGCTGGCTTCCCATTCCGTGATGGTGTCCGGAACGGTGTACGAGAGACTGGCCTTCCCGCTAGAACTGAGACACAGAACGAGGAACAGTTACCAGCCACGCCGCTGGGATATATAAGAGTCTCTCTGTACTAGCAAGGTGCATCGAGGAACCAGAATGCAAAAATTTAGAACCAAATCCCCAAACATTTACCAACAGGACAGGCCAATAAGTATTTACAAAGGAACCATGTGTTCTGTATCTTTCAAACACCTCTTGTTTATAGGGCTGGCAAACTCCTGATGGGGCCTGGAGGTCCCCTGGAATTACAACTGATCTCCAGGTGACAGAGGTAAATCCCCCTGGCGGAAATGGCAGCTTTGGAGAGTGGGTTCAATGTTGGCTGGCTATGCATGCCAGGGAAACAGATCTCTGACATCTGGAGAGCAGCTGTAATTCCAGGAGATCTCCAGGCCCCAAGTAGAGGTTGGCAACCCTATGTAAGAACACCACTGATGGTCAAATCGCTTTGGGACTTGGTGGAAGAGCCTCCGCTTTGCATTCAGAGGGTCCCAGGTTCAATCCTTGGCATCTCCAGGGCAGGAGGAGGTGTGAAGGACCTCAGCCTGAGACCAGGCCTGTACCATGTGGGGGGGGAATTGGGGGCAATGCCCCCCCCAGATGAGCACTGCCCCTTCAGACAATTTTTTTAAAAAATCTAGGAGAATTTTAGATGTAAGATGCACATGGGTGTTCCAAAATTACCCCAGGCATGACCAGGGAAGCTTCAGTCTCATTTTTTCTTCCCCCCCCGGGCCTAAAATTAAATGGGGTTTAAAAATGCAATAAAATAAAATAAAACTGCAAAAAATAAAATAAAATTGCAAAATGCAAAATGGAGAGAGTTGGAGATCCCCCCCTGCTTACACAGAAAAGCAGCTTGGAATCTAGCTCCTCCAATCAAAAGGACTAGAGGAGGACCAGAGGTTGCAGGGGAACCGGACCTGCCCACCCCTAGATTTCCCCATGCCCCACCAACCAAAATTTCCTGGCTACGCCTCCTGCCGGAGACGCTGGAGAGCTGCTGCCAGTCAGAGTAGACAAGACCAACTTTGATGGACCAAAATATCCGATTCAGTACAAGGCAGCTTTATGTGTGTTCATGTGTGTTGCTGTGATGCCCTGTGGGGGGGACAGACCCGGCACCAGGCCATAATGACATCCCTGATCACAAACACACAGATAGTTAAGGAACGTAAAAAAAACGGACTACAAAAGAAAAGGGAATATGACATCAGAAATACGCTTCAACTTCTGCTTGAGTTCTGGGAATCAAAACAGGTTTGCTTGCAATCTTCATGGTGTCTCAGGACAACAGAAAACGCTTGAAACCCCACTCCTCTGGCTTAGCCCCCTGGCCTAGAGCAATTCCTCACCCACCCCCAGTTTAATGGCAATTCCAGCTCTTCGCACACGTACAATGGGGAGACCAAGCACCTCTGACAGGCAATTCCTGGGATCTCCCACCAAACTGAAGTTCCCAAGATTCTTTATGGGAAGCCACGTCAAACCAACATGAAGCTGGAATGGAGCTACATCTGTGCCTAGACATTTGGAGATATACACCCAATGATCTACAACACTGGTGGCCAAACTGTGGCTTTTTCACACATATTGTGTGGTTCCCAGTAGGGCGGCTGGGGAAGTGAAGGGGAGGGCATGCCTCCCATCCACCTTTCCCTCCCTCTATTTGCTTAGTTTTTCTCTCTCTTTCTCACTCTCTTTCCCCCTCCCTCCCTCCCCCCACCTATTTACTTTCTTTCCATCTTTGTTTCTCTTTTTCTTTCTCCCTTCCTTCCGCTCTCTCCCTTCCTTCCTTCCCCTTCCCTTCCTCCCCATCTATTTCTTTTTTTTGTTCCTCTCTCTCTCCTTCTTTCCACCTCTTCCATCCTTTCTTTCCACCCTTCTCTGTTTTTCTCCGTCTCTCTTAAATAAATATCATTAGCAAACAAATAAATATCATTGTCAATACCCCCCTTTTTTTTACCCCTTTAGTTTTTATTTTTGGCAGTCTCGTTTCATGTTAATGAAAAGCAGATTTGCATACTTTCCCAATAAAAACGTACGTGTAATATTTATTCATGTCTTGCAGCTCTCAAATATCTGGTGTGTATTCTATGTGTGAAATGTACTGGGTTCTAGACGCATTCAGTGATGAGCTCATATTTATTAAGTGATTTCAGTTAACTCAAAGACAAAACTGCGAGGCTGAGACCCTGCTTATATTCATGCCCAACAACATGCCCCGCCCACCCACCCACCCACCCTGTGATTGGCCATTTTCAGTGCAACCCTAAATCAATAGGTCTATCCCAGGATCCTGGCGACCCATTGTTCAGGTAACTCATGCTCAGTCTATTCCCAGTGCTCAGTACATAACAATGTGGCTCTTACATAAAGCAAGTTCGGCCACCCCTGATCTACAAGGACATTGTGGATAGAAATGCTTGTACAAGCCACAGCCTCCAACATCCTGAGCTAGCCGTTCAATTCATCGTGCGCACTGTATTCTGTTAAAGGCTATGAACAATCTAGAAAGTATCTAGAAAGAAGCTCAAAATGTCTAAAAATGAATCGAGCACACTGGAAATATTAAGCGGCTGCTGCATTAATGGGCTTCCAGATAAAGAAATAAAGCTGAGAAAGGGTTCACACATGAAGATATTAGTATATGGTCACACATGAAGCTGTCTTATACTTAATCAGACCATCAGTCCATCAAGACCATCGTCTACTCAGACTGGCAACAGGATTGTCTACTTAGACTGCTCTCAAAGGTCTCAGGTAGATCACTGACTGACCACATCACTGACTGTCTGATCTTTTTTCCTGGAGGTACCGAGGATTGAACCTGGGACCCTCTAGATGCCAAGCAGATGCTCTACCACTGAGCCACGGCCCCTCTGGTCAGGTCCCTATCAGGAAGACCAGCTATCGGGTGATCAGACTCTTTCAACTGGATCCCGCGAAAACGGCCAAAAGGAAAAGCAAAACGACTCACTTGACAAAGACTGCATTCCACATCCAGGTTTCGGGAAAGAAGTCTCTCACGGTCTCGACGAGACCCCCCAAACGACTACTGGCTTCCCCACTCATTTGTACTGCTGGTGGGGGCGGGGGGGGGCAGGCAAAAGAAAAAGAACAAAAACACAGTGAAAAGAGAGGAGAGGGCTCAAGTTTAAGGAAGAGGCAATGAGCAAAACATTGACCTGCGTGGGGGGGTTTTTTTGGGGGGGGGGAAGGGGGAAAGTGTGCGATCTCTCTCCCATTTGTTAGCATTGTAGAAACCCTTTCTGTTCTCACTGGTTTTAATTACTGTCCTCAAGTTTCTTGTCCATTTTCTACATCTGCATTTGTTTTCATCCCCCCATCGATCCCTCTTGCCCGTCACGTTCCTGCTTTTGCATCGAAATGGCATCCCGTCTTCAGGAGCTGCGCTAAACGCTTTTCAAATTTTAAAGCCATGAAGCTACGGGTGGGGAAGAAACCGTACATCTCGTAGGCTTCCCTTTTGTTTCAACGAGAGTTTTTCCTGGACGATACCACTGCAATCTTCCCACTAACTTTATCTGTTGTTTGGGCCCAGGGATCTACTGACTGGCACTGCCAGTGTAAAAACAAAATGAACGTAATTTTTCCCCCCGTTTGCTTTGCTTTTCTCCATTATTTTCTTCTGTAGCAATGAATGAAAAAAAAACCCACAACCCCCTGGGTTACCTATGTTTTTAAAGTGAATGCATATCTCTGGTATCAAACAGAAATACTATTAAATGAATAATTAGTTAATAATTACCAGCCTGCGGTGCTGGTAGGCAGTCACCACCCTGTAGACTATGTGGCCCTAGTTAGGTTAAAATTCGGTTGCTTAGATCCACTATGTAAACCGCCCAGAGACCCTCTGAGGTTAAGGAGGTATATAAGCCGAAAGTATAAATAAATAAATAAATAAATAAATAAATATTAGTTTGGTGCGGCAGTTAAGATCGGTGGACTCTAATCTGGAGAACCGGGTTCGATTCCCTCCTCCTCCACATGAAGCCAACAGGGTGACGTTGGGCCAGTTGTGGTTCCTTCAGAGCTCTCTCAGCCCCTGAAAACAAGTCTAGCTCACCACCTAGTGGCACAAAATGCCAAGAACTAGAACTTCTGGGAGCCAGACATTGTTTGGCTCTCCTGACTATTCTACACACAATGCCATATGGTGATTTTTAATTATTATCATGCCCCCCCCCCTCTTGGGCCAAAGTTCACTTTCAGTGTGCAAACAGTAGAGATACCAGCCAGATCAACCCCTGGCGCTTGCCAGTCCTTCGTAACTCTCCTTCATTTATATTCAGTGGGGACCCAAAGAGGCTTACAACTTTCTCCTCTCCCCATTTAAGGCGAGGTGGGTTTGCCTGACCCGACCCAGATGGCCCAGGCAAGCCTGATCCTGTCAGATCTCGGAAGCTAAGCAGGGTCGGCCCTGGTCAGTACTTGGATGGGAGACCAGCGAGGAAGTCCAGGGTTGCTACGCAGAGCAAGGGCAAATCACCTCAGTACATCTCTTGCCTGCCTTGAAAACCCTCCATGAGGAGACAGGCACACAGCCTAAGCCACAAGAGGCCAGCTCTGTTTTCAATAGCTACAGCAGGATGTCCATGCTGGTGGGTGGACTGGAGTTAGGGCTGACGTTCTCCAGGTGGGGGCCTGGGGATCTCCTGGGATTCTAACTGGTCTCCAGACGACAGAGACCGGATTGCCTGCAGGACACGGCTGCTTTAGGGGGTGGGTTCTTTGGTGCTGCACCCCTGCTGATCTCCCGTCCCCATCCCAAGCCCTCTCCTTTCCAGGCTCCATCCCCAAAATCTCTAGGGATTTCCCAGTTCCCGCGGAATTGGCACCCTTAAAGTTCATGGGCTCTTCTTATGGGGGCTACTGTAAGCTCTTGGAGGACTGGCTACATTAGGGGTGTGTCGCCTAATATGCAAAGGAGTTCCTGCTACAAAAAGAGCCCTGGGCTCCAGAACTTAGTTCCGGTGCATTCCCCTAGAAAAAAAGCCCTGGTAGTGTAGCCAGCTCCGGGTTGTGAAAGCCCTGGAGATTTTGGGGGTGGAGCCTGGGGAGGGCAGGGTTTGGGGAGGGGAGGGACCTCAGCTGGGTGTAATTATAGATTTATATAGCAGTAAATTAGCATACAGGTAATAAAAGAGTTAACAACAGATATGAGAATTAAGTTTGCATCCAGTGGCAGTTCACATCCATGGAGTCCAAAGCAGTTATATTCTCCAGGTGGACTGATCTTGGTCATCTGGAATAGCGGGAGATCTCCAACTGCCACCTGGAGGTTGGCAGCCCTACCTGATACACCCAACGGGCAGTGTTCTCTTTAAGGTGTGTGGGTGAGCGGCCGCTCATTAACACAGGAAGCCCCACTCGGCAGCAATCTGGAGCCGCGCGGGGTCTTCCATTGCCCATTGTCCATTTGAAGATGTTTCACTCAGGATGTGAACTGCTCTGCTCAGGAGAGGGGGAAGAATTAGCGGGAACATCGCCAACGGGGGCTGACGAGTCATGGACAGAGCATCACTTAACTTTTTAAACACATTTGATGTTACTTACATGAATACTTGGGGTAAGCATCACCGCGGTCGTCATCATCCGACGAGATTTTCTTGCACTCCAAATCACTTTGGCAGACAACGGGCTTCCGCACTGGGGAGCTGGAGAAAACCTTGAGGCCCATGTCCTTGAAATGGATAGACAAGGTTACTCGATTTCTGTTGGAGTAAGGAGACGCAGCACAGACCTGGACATTGGGTGGGGCTGCTGCATTGCTCCAGAAATGTATGTGTGCTCTCTCTAATGAATGAGATGCCTCTTTCTGACTCCTCCTCCTCTGCCTATGCCTTTTGTGTTCGCTCCAGTGTTCCCTCTAAGCTGAATTAGGGTGGGATAGCTCACGGTTTTCCAGCCTCCAGCTCACACATTTTTGTCTCAGCTCAGGAAGGAGGGCTCCAGAGCAAACTAATTTACGCATGAGCCAAATCACGCGCTCACAACTTTATTGCCAGTAGCTCACAAAGTAGAATTTTTGCTCACAAGACTCCACAGCTTAGAGGGAGCATTGGTTTTCTCCAGGGGTCATTTTGTAGAAAAAGAGTTGCAGGAGCTCATTAGCATAACTCATTCGCATAACTTATTTGCATATGCCACACCCCTGGCATTACCGGAAGTGTGTCAGAAGGCAACGTCCACCACTCAGGCTCCACCCCTAGGGACTGTCTTTCCACTCTGGGGGCTGTCATTCCAGTCCCAGAGTAGCCTATCTGGGCCCAGGAGGAATGCTACATGTGCTGCTTTGCGCTCCTCCTGGGAGCTGTGTGGAGGGTTGCCACCGCCTGTGCTTCTAACTGCCGGAGCTCCACTTCTGTGCGCTCCTGCTCCAAATGACCCCTGGTTTTCTCCCTTTCCCATCGCCTGTGGGACTGCCAGAAGCAGGACGCATCTGCAGGTCTCTCCTCACTCATCTACGAAAAGGGAGTTGTAGTCTCCGGATCAGGCTCCTCGCTCTTCTTTTGACAGCAGCACAGATGTGGACGGCCCCTGGACTCAAACTCGGTTCTCACTTGGGTTGCTAACTCTTTTATTATCCGTATGCTAAATTGCTGCCATCCACAGGTCTCACGAACTTTGTCAATCCAATCTTAGCTATATTTATTGCTCAGTTAGTGACATGTCTTGACTCTAACTAGCCCTTCCTGGCTACTAACCCCCTCCCCACCCTCTCTCTCCCTACGTGTAAGGCTTGAGGAAGTCAGTTTCAATGTATCTGAAGAAGTGCGCGTGCGTACAAAAGCTGGGCCACTCAGGTCTCGCTCACACCCAGAGTTAAACTTTAACATAAGAACATAAGAGAAGCCAAAGTTGGATCAGGCCAATGGCCCATCTAGTCCAACACTCTGGGTCACACAGTGGCCAAAAATACCAGGTGCCATCAGGAGGTCCAGCAGTGGGGCCAGGACGCTAGAAACTGTCCCACTCTTGCCCCCCAAGCACCAAGAATACAGAGCCTCACTTGCCCCAGAGTCCCTATCTATACCTTGTGGCTAATAGCCACTGATGGACCTCTGCTCCATATGCTTATCCAATTCCCTCTTGAAGCCGTCCATGCTTGTAGCTGCCACCACCTCCTGTGGCAGTGAGTTCCATGTGTTAATCACTCTTTGGGTGAAGAGGTCCTTCCTTTTATCAGTTTGTTGGTCTAGAAGGTGCCACTGGGCTCAAACTTAGTTCTCACATTGGTTGTTAACTCTTCTATTACCTGTATGCTAATTTGCTGCTATTCCCAGGTCTTTCCAACTGCGATAATCCAATCTTAGCTGTACTTATTGCTCAGTTACTTATGCATCTTGACTCTAATTAGCCCTTCCAGGCAACTAACCCCCCCACCCTTTCTTTTCCACTGGACACAGACTCTCACATCTGTTTGCTAACTCTTATATCAAGGCATGCTGATCCAGCCCTGCCAAAGAATCATCTGTTTTTACAATATAGGCCGACTATTTCAACAGTGTACTCTAATTATCCCATCGTAATGTTACAATTCACACGTAAGGCACCATGAGCATATGAGCAACAACAACAACAGGTGCAAATTCTCACACAAGAAATCTATTCAAGTCTTTCTTGTAGAAGATGAAAGCAGTCAGATGGAAGCCGTCAACTCGCTACCCTGGACTGAAAAGCGGTTAGTGTAGATTATTTTGAAAGACCATCTGAACTCCTGCACCTGGGTGTGAACTCAAAGCTGGCCTTCTCCCATCTTCCAGGGCCCATAAGATTTTTTACTAGCGAAGACCCAGTGTCCGGTGGCACATGGAAGAAAGTAAGGCGAAATTTGCTACGTAGCAAATGGGCCATACCTTTCTAGTTTTATTTTTTGGGGTGTGCGTGTGTGAGTAGTCTGTGTGTTTGTGTGAGTGTGTATTTGTTTGTGTGTGTGTGTTTGTGTGCTTGTGAGGGTGGTAGTCATGGTTGATTTCTGGCAACCCCTAGTCTGGCTAAGACATTTCAGAAAGAAGGAGAAGGAGGAGGAGGAGATTGGGTTTCTACCCCGCCCTTCACTACCCAAAGGAGTCTCAGAGCAGCTTACAATCTCCTTTCCTTTCCCTTCCCCTCCCCACCACAGACACCCTGTGCGGTCAATGGGGCTGAGAGAGCTCTCTTGAGAACTGTCCTTGAGAGAAGGAACTTGTGACTGACCCAAGGTCACACCAGCAGCTGCACATGGAGGAGTGGGGGAATCAAACCCAGTTCTCCCAGATTAGAGTCTGCGCTCTTAACCACTACACCAAACTGGCTTGGCAACCTGCCTCTGCGTCCCAGCCCTGCTTCCCTTGGAGGTCGCCCTTCGAAGTACCTGCCAGGGTCGGCCCTGCTTAGCTGCCAAGACTTGATGAGATTGGGCTTGTCTGCGCTCTCCAGGTCAGGGCTTTCTAGAGAATGATTTTGTTTCCCTTTAACTATGGCTGCTGGTAATAAATGATTTATTGACTGCATAAAAGCAGCACGGCCGGGCACTAAACAGAAACCAACATACCTTGACAATATCGTAGACGTTCCCGTCATTGGTAACGTTCACTGGCAAATAGTACAAGCCTTTGAAAAAGGTGTTCTTCAGCTCAATGCATGGCTGTGTAGGATCATCTTCCAAATCAATGCCCCCATAATAATAACCAAAAGAGTACATATGGGCAAGCTGGTTATAAACCTGGAGAGAAAGGAAGAATGAATTCAGGCCTCGGAGAGAAGTGGAAACAGGTCTTACATCAGCAACGATTCACTGCAAGCAAGGGTAGGCATCACTTTTAAAGGAAGTCTAAAAATCAACACATCTAATTCTCAGCTTGTCTCCACATGTG
The DNA here is from genome assembly GCA_029375565.1 of Gekko gecko. Classification (NCBI taxonomy): domain Eukaryota; kingdom Metazoa; phylum Chordata; class Lepidosauria; order Squamata; family Gekkonidae; genus Gekko; species Gekko gecko. The sequence goes on along the minus strand of JAPDNY010000007.1, from coordinate 182,410,677 downwards.
GATACCTAAATCTGTGAATTGGGACCAGGTGGAAAGAAAAGAAAAGGGATTGGATTTCTACCCTGCCCTTCAATACCCAAAGGAGTCTCAGAACGGCTTGCAATCTCCTTTTCCTTTCCTTCCCTTCCCCACAACAGAAACCCTGTGAAGTAGGTGGGGCTGAGAGAGCTCTTTCGTGAACTGCTCATGAGAGAACAGCTCTGAGGAGAACTTGTCACTGACCCAAGGTCACACCACCAGCTGCATGTGGAGGAGTGGGGAATCAAACCTGGTTCTCCCAGATCAGAGTCCATGCTCCTGACTGCTACCCCAAAAGGAGTGTTGTCTGCAGCGTTGGGGGAACCCCCAGGTCTGCAGAAAGAGCCATAAACTTATTGAAAATGGATGGTGGGGTTAGCCCCTTCCCCACAGTCTTACTCTTGGTGTCTGCACAGAGCCACACAACTGCTCCCTCTGAGGTGGAGACGCTGTGGCCGGGAAGCCAGCTGCCGCAATGCCATATGGAAGTGGAGGCACCTCTCTGCCCCACCCTCTCCCCTTCTCTGGTGGGTCCCATGGGGCTGGCTCCAGCTCTATCAGTGTAAGTCAACTCCCTGAGGCTGCCGCCCAAGCTGGGCAGTCCTCTGCAGCTGCCACCAGTGCCAGGCCACCTTCTCTCACTGAGGCACAACAGGCCAGGGCACCGCCGAAGTTGGGCAGCACACGGAGGCCACTGCCACGGCTGGTCACAAGAGGTCACATGTGGCTCTCAGTGAGGGAGCTGGCAATGACCAGGCAGGGCGGATGGGTCAGGAGGCATCCTGGCAAGAAAGCTGGGATGGGGTTGAGAAACTGGGCCCTTGTAAACAGGCCGCAAGACAATGCAGCAGCGGTCGCCAGCCTTCCTCGTAGTCGCCGCCACGGTTGACGTGTCTCCTGGTGGCAAGGCGGTCTTCTCCTAGCCGGATACGAGCGAGGTGGCCAGCCCAGAAGAAGGCCCCGACCCCCAGCCCCGACCCAGCCTTGAGAAGACACTGGCCCAGGGAGAGAGCGGGTGAGGAAAGCAAACTCGTTCATGTTTTCCGAAGCCGTGTGAGGCCAAAGCTTTTAAAAGGGCCTTTTGGGCAGAGGAACTTTCCCTTGGCTGATCTATGATCTTTTGCTCGCTTTTGCTGACGTTAATGTTGCTGACTCAAGGAGGACGACACAGAGTGAGTCAAAACAATCATTGGCGGCGGGGGGGGGAATCCAATATGCAGTGCAGTCGGATTGAGACTGTAGATGCCCAGCCCCATAAAGGGTTCAACCCACTTGCTGACTTTTATATACTTGTTGCTACGAAGCTGCCAACTTCTGGATATAACCAATGTTATAGCAATCGTATGAACAAAAGAGGACAGCATTACTACCTAACACCCCCCCAAAAATCACCAGGGGGGAAGTCTGGAAGAAGATCAGGGGAGAACCCTCATTGGGACCTCCCTCTCTCAGTGAAAAGTACCAAGCCCGAAGCGGAGTAACGTGATTTCAGCTCATAATTTTATTAGGCAGGGAAGAACAAGACAAGGGAGCCCGGCTCGCAGGCCGGCTTATATTCTGGATGAAACCATACCCCAAACACACCCACCCGCTCGGGATAGGGTTATTTACAGTGGAGCAGAGTTCCATAGGCCATTCTTGGATCCCAGCCCTCTGATAGGTGTGGGCTAGGATCCACTTGTGCTACCGTCTCTGGCCTGAAGCTTGAACTCTTTGCCTGACCGCGTGCGGTCCTTGCCTCGCATGTGGCTGAACCCAGTACATAACACTCAGACAGCTAATGGTATCTCCAGTCCAACTGGAGGAAACAGACCCCGATACCCTGAATTCAAGGGATGTGGAAACGTAGGGCTTACCGTCTCAGGAGATAGGTCTCCTCCGGACCTCAGGAGTAGGACGCTCTTATCTATAGCTCGCAAGGCACAGATGGAACTGGAGGCAGCTTCGACGTTCAGGCTGACGCTGGAGGCCGGTAGAGCTTGTTTCTCAGAGAACTGCAGGCTGACCTGGAATTTAACAGTGTCATCAGTCACAAGGAGACCATCCTTCACTTTTGAAGGACTATTGGATCAAATGTGCTTGCCAGATTTCTTGCTCCCTCATCCGCTTCTCCCTTCAGAAAATGCCAGCCCCTACGCTGTAAATATCACATCTGCACCAGACGATCCTGCTTGACCACCTTACGTGATGGTATCTGCTTAGCTGCTTTCCCCCCCACAGAACTACCCTTCACTGTTGAACAGAAGCCGGGTTTAAATCACAGAAAGGTGGCTAGATCTGCTAAAAGGTGTAGCCCCTTTTAGCATCTTAGTTGCCGCCTATCAGGAACACGAAATGCCTCCCAGGATTTGTGTTGGTGGAAACTTCCTCAGTGGAAAGCCACCAGCCTCATTATAGGCAGAGCGCAGATTAGCAGTTTGTCTACCTTTGTCCTGAGTATCTGAAGGGCCCAGGGGCCAACAATGTAAAAACTATTTCCTTAAAAAAAAAAAAAAAAGCATTGAAAACGACAGATAAAAAACATTAAAACCAGCCCAAAGACAGCCCAGGGGATGTTCTCCCTCTGCCCGGACTCCGCCTGCCCCCACAAAACTCTGTTTTGCAATCTCAGGAGCACCTTGACCACCTATATATCTCTGGCCACCAGAAGTCCTGGAGAAGCAGGAAGAGGAGGAGGAAAAGGAAGAACTGGTTTTATACCCCGCTTTTCACCACCCAAAGGAGTTTTGGAGCAGCTTACAAACGCCTTCCCTTCCTCTCCCCACAACAGGCACCCTGTGAGATAGGTGGGGCTCTGGGAGAGCTCTGAGAGAACTGCCCTTGAGAGAATGGCTCCGAAGGAACTTGTGACTGGCCCAAGGTCATCCAGCCGGCTGCACGTGGAGGAGTGGCAGATCAAACCCGGTTCTCCAGATTAGAGTCCACTGCTCTTAACCAAGCTGGCTCTCCTTGTGACCTCTCCCAGGAGGTTGTTGCAGAGGGACGGGGTGGCCACTGAAGAGGCTTGAGTCGAATGGACCTCGGACATTCCCCGCAGCTACGCTCCCATCACACATCCTCATCCTTCTCCTTTCCCAGGCGCCTTTGCCTGTCTTTCTCAGCTCATCCATTCAGAGTCAGAGGACCACATCTATAGCCTCCACAAAGTCCTTTAGGGGTGCAGTCACCCTGGTGGCTTGGCATGATATCGCGGCACTTCTAATTGCACCAGCTTAAAGTGTTGTGGGGCATACCAACCAGACAGCACACCCTGCTGCAGGTTACCTGCCTGGCTGTCCTGTGGTCAAGCATCCACAGTAGTGTTGCGCATCAGCCACGGGATGCACTGTGCTGGTAGGAGTTGTTTTTTTTTTTTAAATCACCATTGCGCATGCACATAAGCACATGACCGAACGACTGTTTCTGTTAGCTAGCTCTGCAACCCACGAATGAGGCAGAAGTGCCCGTTCACACTTCCGTTTTGGGTTCCTTTCATGCCAGGAGAGTTCAGACATACAAAATGGAGTGGAAGCGCTACCATCCCTTACTGCCAGACTTCCCCTAGTGCCTGATTACTCCAGGTCAAACGTGGAGTGGGATGGGCTGCAGACAACTGGGCCACGGAAAGCAGACATCATAGTGAGATCGAGTCCTTTAAATCCACACAGGTAACGCTTGCAATGCTCCCTCTAAGCTGTGGAGTCTTGTGAGCCAAAATCCTACTTTGTGAGCAACTGGTATTAAAGCTGTGAGCGAGCAATTTGGCTACTGCACAAATTACTTAGCTCTGGAGCCATCAACATAAGAACATAAGAGAAGCCAATGTTGAATCAGGCCAATGGCCCATCCAGTCCAACACTCCGTCACACAGCGGCCAAACATACCAGGTGCCATCAGGAGGTCCACCAGTGGGGCCAGGACATCCTTCCTGGGCTAGGACAAAAATCTGTGAGCTGGAGGCTAAAAAACTGTGAGCTAGCTCACACTAACTCAGCTTAGAGGGAACACTGAATGCTAGTATGTCGGGACAAACTGCTTGTGTGACTGCAGTCTTAAGGCATTAAATGTAAAGGATCATCTTTGATGGTGTTCCTTAGGGTTGCCAACTCCAGGTTGGGAAATTCCTGGAGATTTGGGAGTGGTGGGGACTGGAGAGGGAGTCCACCCACCAAAGGGCCCATTTTCTCCAGGGTCACAGATCCAAAGGAGTTAGCTGGGTTAGTCTGTTGCTGCAAAATAGTAAAAAGCTCAGTAGTACCTTGACCACCTCTATATCTCTGGCCACTTTCTTCATAACCAGTTTCTTTATCACCATTGCGCAAGCGCATAAGCATATGACCAAACAACCGCTTCCGTTAGCTAGCTTTATGCTGTTTATGTGAATTTTACTGAATTTATTGTTTTATCGCATTTTAACTTGTGTACGCTGCCTCGAGCCAGCTTGCCTGGCAAGACAGGATATAAATTGAAAGTAATAAATAAATAAATAAATAACCTCCATGCGTCCGATGAAGAGAGCTGTGTTTCTTGAAAGCTCATGCTACAATACAGTGACCCGTTTCCCACAAGCAGCTGCGCCGCCCTCGCTCTTCCCTTTCCCCTGATTGCATTCATCAATTTCCCACTACTTGCTGTGCAGTAGCATTTTGACCCACAGCATCCCCTGATTTCCCCCATATCTTCGCGGTCTCAAAAAGCAAGGATCGTGAAGACGCGGGGGAAATCAGGGGATGCTGCGGGTCAAAACGAAGCCACTCAGCAAGTAGTGGGAAACTGACAAATGCAATCGGGGGAAAGGGAAGAGCGAGGGTGGCACAGCTGCTTGTGTGAAATCGGTCAGTTTGTTAGTCTTAAAGGTGCTACTGAGCTGTTTACTATTTTCTCCAGGGTAACTGGTCTAAATAATCCAGAAATCAAATGTAATTCCTGAAAGTCGCCAGGGCCCCATCTGGAAGCTGGCTATTCTATTTCTGATACCTCTTACATAAGAACATAAGAGAAGCCAATGCTGAATCAGGCCAATGGCCCATCTAGTCCAACACTCTGTCACACAGCGGCCAACATATACCAGGTGCCATCAGGAGGTCCAGCAGTGGGGCCAGGACACCAGAAGCCCCCTCCCACTGCTGCCCCCTCCAGCACCAAGAATAGAGTGCATCACCTGCCCCAGACTGAGAGTTCCCATCTATACCCTGTGGCTAATAGCCACTGATGGACTTCTGCTCCATATGTTTATCTAATTCCCTCTTGAAACTTTCCATGCTTGTAGCTGCCACCACCTCCTGCGGCAGTGAATTCCATGTGTTCATCACTCTTTGGGTGAAGAAGAACTTCCTTTTATCTGTTCTAACCCGACTGCTCAGCAATTTCATAGAGTGCCCTCGAGTTCCAGCTTTCCTGCTGAACCCAAAGGACCAGATATTCCTGACAACTAGATGACTGACAATAATTGAGAATATATGACTGTTTATTCTTGTGCGCCTTGTCCTTAGACACCAGTGTTAACAAAGCACAGAAAAATGAACAGAAACACATCTCACACCCCCAAGGAAGGGGCTGACAAACTCTCACCTTGTTTCGGAAGCATTTCTCAACTTCAAAGGAGATGCTGTCGGCCACCAGCTCACCATCATGCAAGATATAAACCAACATCTTTGCCCTCGGAGCCAACTTCTCATCAACGTTCAGTGAGACAGAGAAAGTACCAGATTGTCCAACTGTGCGGGGAAATGTTAAATTACAGTAGGTAAAGTAAGAGACAGCAAGAAAAGCTGGTAAGCCAGTTAAACGGTCATCCACGGCAAAACAAACTGGAGAACTTCGGTATGATATAGGCTTACCAACCTCCAGGTGAGACCTGGAGATCTTCCAGCATTACAACTGATCTCCAGATGACTGAGATTGATTCATAGAAAGAATCACAGAATGTTAGAGTTGGGAGGGACCTTAAAGGTCATCTAGTCCAACCCCCTGCACTCTGCAGGAGCATAGCTGAAAGACAGCCCTACAACATACCTGAAAGATGGTTGTCCAGCCTCTGCTTCCGGAAGGAGCATCCACCACCTTCCGAGGCAGTCTGTTTCACTGCTCAACCACTCTTACAGTTAGGAAGTTTCTCCTGATATTTAGTCGGTATCGACTTCCTTGTAATTTCCACCCATTAGACCTAGTCTTGCAATGCGGAGCAAGAGAGAATAGATCTGCTCCATCTTCTACATGACAACCCTTCAAATACTTGAAGACTGCAGTCATGCCCCCTATAAGCCTTCTCTTTCCCAGGCTAAACATACCCAACTCTTTCAGCCTTTCCTCGTAAGACTTGGATTCCAACCCTCTCACCACCCTGGTTGCCCTCTTCTGGGCACGCTTGAGCTTGTCAACATCCTTCCTAAAATGTGGTGCCCAAAACTGGACACGGTACTCCAGGTGAGGCCTGACCATAGCAGAACAGAGTGGAACTTGGAGAAAATGGCTGCTTTGGACAGTGAACTCTATGGTAGTATAGCCCACTGAGGTCCCCCCCCCAAACCACACCCTTCCCAAGGCTCCACCCCCAAATCTCTAGGAATTTACCAACCCAGAGTTGGTAACCCCACTCTATGTGTCTTGATGATCTTGACGCTCGAGGATACATCTTCCTTGGAGAGAACCAATTGACATGCAATGCATTCAGTGGGTAACTAGAGAGTGAAGGCCCAGAAAAAAATTGGAAGAATTCCGGGAAGGGGGGCAGTTTGTTCTCTTTTTTTCCCCATGTGGACCTTTCCCCAGTTTTCCCAATGGAAAAATGGGGACTTTGGAGGAGTATGGAAAACACTCCTATGAATATGTTCTCTTTTAGAATGAGTGAACTACTTATCCCCACAAGTCTACTCTACCACAGGGATGGGAGGGAAGGGGAAGGGGTAGTTTAAGAATATGCTTAAAAATCCCAGGGCCACGGGAACTCAAAGTCCAGAATCATAAAGAATATGGATAGAACAATAAGATTACTTACACTGAATGTCAATGGATTAACGTCAAACCTTAAAAGGTACAGGATAGCTAAGCTGGCAAAAGATCAAAAGATTGATGTTTTATGCCTCCAGGAAACACATAAGAAAAAAAAGATAGCAAGCCGTTGCTAAACGATCCGACTTGGGAGATACTAGCAGAGGCCAGAGGTGATGCCAAGGGTAAAGGAGTAGCAGTACTGATTCATAAGAAATTTAAACTAGAGGTTATGGAAAAAAAAGAGGATAGGAATGGTAGATATCTGTTAGTAAAGTTTAAAATGGATGATAAGAAGTATACCATAGTAAATATATATGCCCCAAATAAAGGACAAAAGAAATTCCTGGGTAAAATATTAAAAAAAACAAAACAATTTTCCGAAGGAGAAGTGATTATAACAGGTGACCTAAATATAGACATAACAAAAGATAAATCAATCAAGTTAGGAAATTGGGGCCTGATAGAGGCACATGAGTCTGTGGGGAACCGGCCTAAACCCACACATATATCTAGTAGGCATAAAACAGTATCATGTATAGACTACATAATTTTAGAAAAGAATAGTAATATGATTATCAAAGGAATTACAACCCACCCAATATGGATATCTGACCATGCTCCAATAAGCGTTGAAATAGAATTCACTCAGCAACCAACAACCAGAACATGGAGATATAATAACTTAATAATGGCCACAGAAAGGGATAGACAATACATGTCTGAGCAGATAAAGCTATATTTTGAGGAAAATAGAGGAACAGTACCCACCAATATTCTATGGGATGCTGCAAAGGCAGTCATAAGGGGGCACTGTATAAAGAAAGAGAAGAATATAAAAAAGGAGTGGCATCTAGGAAGACAGGCCAAAATCCAAGAAATGGAGAGGCTACAAAGTAAACTAATGCAAAAATACAATCCTATGATACAGAACCAAATATTAACAATTAAAAAACAATTGGAGGCCTTAGACTCAGCAACAATATGGAAAAGGGAAGCCATGGTGAGAAACGAATTCCAAAGAAATAGCATAAATTCAGCAAAAAGACTAGCAAATTACCTGAAAAATAGGAAGGAAAGACAAAGGGTAAAAAGTATAAAGGTAAATGGTCAAAAATCTCAACATCCCATTGAAATAAGGGAGGCGTTCGAGTCTTTCTATAAAAAATTATATAAGAAAAGGGACACAACAGACTTTGTAGAGGAAGTTAACATAACACTGAAGGAGGATGAGCAAGCCAAATTACAAGAGGAAATTACAATACAAGAGATAAAGGATGTAATTAAAGAATTGAGAAAGGGAAAATCCCCTGGGCTAGATGGGTTCACAAGTGAATTTTATAAGGAAATGATAGACATTCTTGCCCCAGAACTCCAAATGATCTTCAACGAAATCTTGAGGGGGGAAGGGCCCCAGATTCATGGAGACAAACAGAAATAATAGTAATTTTGAAACCAAATAAAGACCCTGAAGAGGTAGGTTCATACAGACCTATAAGCCTCCTTAACCAAGACTACAAGATCTTCGCAAAAATGCTGGCAAATAGATTAAAGAAGTTTAGTCCCAAAATAATAAAAGAAGACCAACATGGATTTGTAAAGGATAGGAACATAGCCCACTCTATTAGGAATATAATAAACGTATTACAACACGGTCAAAAAAAAAAGTTAGGTCTTTTAAAATTGGATGTCTATAAAGCCTTTGACACCCTATCTCAGGAATACTTGTGGCAGATTATGAAAAAGCATGAGATAGGAGATAATTATATAAGAGCAATTAAGGAGATATATAGAGAGGGAACAGCAGTGGTAAAGGTCAATAATGCCAAATCACAAACTTTTCAGATCCAGAGAGGGGTCCGACAGGGGTGCCCGCTCTCACCGGTCTTATTCATTATAGCAATAGAACAACTAGCTGAAAGGATAAGAAACTGTGTAAGGATAGAAGGTTATAAGGTAAAGAAGGAAGAAATAAAAATTAATTTATTTGCAGATGATATTATAGTAGTTATGACAAATCCCAAAGAAGCGATAAAAGAAGTAAAAATTATCTTAGAGGACTTCGAATGCTGTTCAGGGTTAAAGGTTAATATGGCTAAATCAGAAATCATGTACCTCAATGTGAACAAAGAGGAAAGAAAAGAAATAAACAAAATTACAAATATTGGAATGGGCACCAAAAAGTTCAAATACTTAGGTATAGTGTTACAAAAGAAGATCGATAGAATATCGGAGGTGAATTATAGCACGATATGGAAGAAAATAAAGAATGAAATGAGAAAGTGGAAAAATAAAACTCTTGGTATATCTACTAGAATTAGGAGTGTTAAAATGTTCTGGTTACCTAAACTAACATACTTATTCCAGACGATACCATTAGAGGCCCATAACAAAAGGTTAGAACAATGGAATAGGGCAATTAGAAAGTGGATATTTGGCAGTAAAAAGTGTAGAATTCAAAAAAGGTTGATACACGGTCTCAAGGAGGAGTTGGGTTGGGGAGTCCCAGAGCTGAATAGATATTATGAAGCCTTTCAAATAAAGTCGCTATTAGAGATAGGTGAAGGAGAGGAGCAAAAATGGGTTAGATTTGAAAATGAGATAAACAACAATATAGGAAGATTCGGGATTTTCTCTAAAGCCACAAAAAAAGATCTCAAATTGATTAAAGGCCCCAGACATTCAGCATTAGAATCTTGGAGCAAGTGGCAAGCGAAATGGCTAAGAAGAAACTCAAGATGGACACCACTAGAATTAATATACAGCGAAATAAAAGAGAATAAATGGTGGGAATATCTTAAAACTAAAGGGTATTATAGGTTGGAAGACATGTTTAGAGGACGTAACTTAAAACCGGTGCACGAGATAGTGGAAGAGGTAGGTAACCAACACTGGTTAAAAATAACAGGCCTATATAGTATGGTTAATAAGATCAAGGAAAAAGAGAAAATATGGATAGAGGAACCGATAGAAGAACTATACAAAGGGATGCAAAAATCAAAACAAGGATTAGCAGGGAAAATCTATAGGAAAATGATATCAAATATAGACACGACAATATCTTACCTACAGAACACTTGGACCAAAGAAGGTCAGGTATCAGAAAACTTGGCAAGCAAAATAATGGAAGGAATAGAGGGAATTAAAGTGATCAAATTTAACGAAATGGAGCATAAATTCTTTACAAAATGGTACAAAACACCAGCGCAAATAGCAAACATGATCCCAGGAATGAGCCCCATGTGCTGGCATTGCAAACTGGCTAAAGGATGGTTTTCCCATATGTGGTGGGAATGCCCAGAGGTCAGTGTCTTTTGGACAAAAATATTGCAAATTATAAGGAGAACATGCAAAGTTTCACTGTCCATTAACTTTAATTTAATGTTAATGGGCATAATAGGGAACCCAGGAGTAAGTAAAGAGAACCAAGCTATATTCAAAGCAATGATACTAGCAGGAAAAGCAGTGATTGCTCTGGGTTGGAAGGACAAGAGTAAATGGACAGTAGAAATCTGGCATAATTATTTGTTTGATTTCATACAGTCAGACATAATAGAGAAACTGAACTGGAAGACCAAATGGGCAGACAGGACTACAGCAATCAGCACGAAATGGAAGACCTACCTGGAGTGGCTACCAACAGAAGGAAGAAAGGACATTCAGTGCAAGATTCGGACCTTGTGCCCGTGGCTGGGAACAAAGGACTAAAGCATTGGAAAAGCAGAGGGGGAGGAGGGAGGGAGAAGGGATAAAAAACCGTTACGAAATGTACGGGATAAAAGATAATATGTAATACTTACCAAAAACTATATAAAAACTATATTAAAAAAAAAAAAAAAAGAATGAGTGAACTACTTCTGAAGATGAGGTGGGCATGCTGTAGATGTATACAACTCTTAGATACAAGATGCATTTCTGCCTCTAGGACAGCAGTCTTCATGAGAGAAGAATGCAGGGTTTTCATTGCTTCTGTGGCACTCTTGTCGTTGATCCTTTCACCTCCCCCTCAGACCACCATGATACATATACCCATAGACTAGGTACCAAGTAGCTTATTGCTAGGGTCACCACAGGTATGGGTTGAGGAATACCTGAAGATTTTGGGGGCACAGCCTGAGGAGGGTGGGGTTTAGGGAGGGGAGGGACTTCCATGGGGCATAGTGCCATAGAGTCCACCTTTCAAAGCAGCCATTTCCTCCAGGGGAACTGATCTCTGTCGCTTGGAGACCAGTTGTAATCCCAGGAGGTCTTCAGCCACCGCCAGGAGGTTGGCAACCCTACTTGTTGCCCTATCTTGCTGGAGAGGGGAAAAAAGATCAAAAGGAGGTAGGGCGGAAACGGCGCCAAAACTTCAGAGGAAAACTGAAAGTTTAATTGAGAACTGAGCTCTTTCTAACTAGTAGCTACAGAACAAAAAGGATGGCATCTGGCTGGAACCACATCTAGTCGTGCAGAAGGTATTATTGACCCTTGGTGTGACCCTTTCTTCTAAGCAAATTATATGTATTGTCTATGATTTATATAATAATATATAGTATAATACGGTAATATATTCTATATTATTTAGCACAAAGCTTGTGTTTTCCGTTTAACTCCTTTTTTTACCTTTCAGATAGAAAAAAATAAAGGGATTTCGGCTAAGGTAGGATAAGGTGCATCAGCCTGCAGTTTTCTCTTATTCATTGGGCATATTTTCAGTTTTGCTTATAGAAATTTAAGGCATTTATAACTTTTAAATTCCATAAATATTTCAAATATTGCAATTTTATATGTTATGACAATGCATTTTCTGTTGTTAAAGCAGTAAAATTAGTTTAGGTTTCACAGGACAGCAAGTATTGCATAACCCCAAATTTCCCTTTTTTTAATGGGAAAATGGAGGGGGGAACCAGGTTTTTTCGATGGTTTCAAAATTTCTGGAAATTTTACATCTGTATGGATAACTGGCCTTAATTATCTCTCACACACACCCCAATATCAGCAAATCCAGCAAAGGCTGTGACACGATATGGTACAAGAACAGCTCCAAACCCCATTCCAAATAAGGATAGATGGAAGAAATTTTGCTAGTATTACTGAAATTCTCGTTCCCTTGAAATTCACCAGATTTTTCAACCAAAGAAGGATCTCTAGATTTACCCTGAAGTTATGCAGGTGAAACTCTCATTCTGACTAGATGGGGATGGGCCATTTGGTGCCTTGACAATTATCCCTCAACTGAGTTCTGAAGACATCTGGCTCTGGTGATGGTTGTCTCCAAGGCACCAGAGTTTACTTGCCTTCATTTCTCCACACTCTGTTGTAAAAATCACAGCACTTACCTCTGACGTTGACTTGCTGCTTGCCATTAGCCACAATTTTGCCTTGAGTCACTAGCTGTAAGAAACAGAGAAACGAGACTGTTAGAAAGAAGACCGTGGGGGAACATCAAAAGTTTCCATACAGCACTGTATGTGGGGGCCTCTTTTCATGGTCACAAGATGATTGAGACTGTAAGGCAAAGTTATACCCCTTTTCACCTTACGGAGATCTTAAATGTCCCAGAATTCCATTGGCAGTGCTTGGAGCTTTTCAGACATAATGTGCCACACCACTTTCCCACTATCCCAGTCCCGTGTTCCCCACACAGCTTTGAGACAATCCTTGAATTCTGCTCCAGTATCTTAGTGCAGTCTTCAAGACCATGACACAGCAGGTGTGTAGCACCACTATCAAAGATCATCAGGACACGAGCTATTCTCCTCCTTCCCACTCCTCTAGACTAGGTCAAGCACCAGTTTTTACAAACATTTTATGCCTGCCACTACTCTTTCTGGAAAGCAGAGCAAAGAGCAGGAAAGAGACAGAAATGGCAGGAAAGAGAAGATAAGTGCAGTCCTTTAAAGTTTTAAACCCCCTGAGCCTGAATTTGGCGACGCTGAAAAAAGTCGAATAAAAGCCGAATATTTTCGGGTTTTATTCAGCATTCTGTATTTGGCAGCCGAATCAGATCAGAGAGTCTGATTCGGCTTGCCGAAGACCTGAAAAATACTGAAAAGAAATTTTTCAGGGTTTTTTCCAGTTTGGCTTTATCAAATGCACACCCCTAGTTCCATGTCCTCTCTGATGGAAACAGTCCCGGGACACCACAAGTTTTTGGAATGCCATCTTGTTTATTAGGGAATTTGGAATGGTTTTCTTAGAGTTTTTAAAATGATTGACCTAGGTAAATATTTTTTGTGTTGTGACCCACCCTGAGCCCACCTGTGGGGAGGGCAGGATACCAATCAAATCAATCAATCAATCAATCAATCAATCAATCAATCAGTTTTAGTGCTTTTTCACAACAACCTGCCCGCTGCACGCTTCTGCACATATTTAAAAGGAAAACATTCCATTTGAATTGAGACTTGCTATTTAGATGTCTCTATAGGGCTTCAGTGTCTGCCCCTTATGATCATTAATCTCCTTCTCTTAACTGATATCAGTGGATCCAGAAATAATGCATAATGGTGTAACAGCAGCAACTTCATTTTTTCTTGTTTTAAATGGCAACTGCAAAAAGCAGTTTACACATCAACAACTGAAACCAAAAAAACCCAGAGAGGCAATGGATAGTATTCAGATGCAAGACTTAAGTTTTTTCCACAAGTATTGCCATCCAAAAAAGGGGTCATCTTACTTTCGTATGCAAGTTACAGTTATTCTTGACAATATTTTTTATGTGTGTGTATAACGTTTTTAAAGGGGTCATTGTACATTCAGGATTGTCTTTCCTTTCGACTAAACAAGGGAGAATAAGTAGCTACTGCACTGCCTCAAAAGAGTCTGGCAGTGACCTGTTTATACTTTGTACCATGCTCAAATTGTAAGTGCTTAATACATAATGCAGTAATGCAAATTAAATAAAAATCCTGATGTCCAGATAAGAAGCTCAATTTAATTGAAGCAACTATGGCTGGTCTGTGAAGCTACAGATAATTCCTTACTTATCCAGTATTCAGTGAAGAGGGACAGGGGGAAGCAAGCGATTCAGTCTTTCTGCACTTACAATGTAAAAGAAGTCAAGGCTGGTGGCTGTCCCCGCATGGCGATCTCTGTTGAGGACATAGTGGACAGTCACTGGCCTTTGCTGGCCGCACTTCAGTTCTTCCAACACGGGCTCTACCTTCACGAAGCTGTCAGTCCGGGAGAAGAAGCGAAAGACGTAGCGAACGGCTTCCGGTTGCTCTGTTTCGAGCCACCCATACTTAGTGCATTGATCTGGCTGGTAGAAAACCTGGTAAGAAAAGAAAGCGCAGTAAGTAAAGCATCCCATGATCATCTGGGTAGAAAGGTGAGCACTCAAGTATTTCCCAAAGGAACCATTTGACCAACGCCCCCCCCCCCGATGATTCCCCAATTGTGGCTGTACCTCTGTGAGGTAGGGTTTCCAGGTGCCTCTAGCCCCCTGTGGGGGATGGGGGTGTAGGGTTGCCAGTTCCAGGCTGAGAGACTCCTGGAAATTTGGGGGTGAGCCTGGAGAAAACGAAGTCCACCCTCCAAAGCAGCCATTTTCTCCAGGGGAACTGATCTCCGTAGTTTGGATATAAACTGCAATTCCAGGGGATCTCCAGGTCCCCCTGGAGGCTGGCATCCCTACTCTGAGGAAGGCAATAGTGTGACAGGATGCACATGGGCTGAGCGGAGCCAGCCACCTAAAGAGGGCAGCTGCCCTACTGGTCATATCAAGAAAACAGTTTACTCTGTGAAAAAGCAATTTCTAACAATTATATGTAAATAAAGATGTAGGCAAGCTTATTTGTCTGAGTTTCAAGCCATTCGCTCCTCGTGTACGGGAACTGGTGTGAGTTTTCATGAAGTTTGGGAGCTCCATATGAAAATGCTTATCCTCGACTCTGATGAAGACTGGATACGTAACCTTACCTGGGGGACACGTCAGTTTGCTGGAAAGTCAGATCAGCCACAGGAAGAGACTGATATACCTGCTGTTAAAATCACTGTTTGCCAAAAGCACAGAAAACACAAGTCACAAATCTTGGTGCCTGAATGTTGCCTTGAGTTGTTTTGTATGGCATTAAGCAACCTTGACTTGTATTCTGTTTAGCGTTTTTTTAATGTTTCAATGCTGCTGTTTTAGTGGAATGACGATTTTTATGGATTTTAAATTGATGACTGTAGTAAGTTCTTAAAATTGTAAATCTGCATTAATTGCAGATACGTATATGCTGTTGCCTGCTCTGAGCTTACAATGTGGGGAGGGCAGGCGATTAGTTTAATGAAATAAATAAATAATTTTGTCGAGGCTTGTCTTTTGTCCTTTGACGTGGTACACATAAATGCTGAAGATTTATTTCAGAAGACATGCTGTATGCATACGTATACGTGCCGTATCAGGTTTCCTACTGTTAATAATGCACTGAACTTTAAAATAATGATCAGACAGCTTGGGTAAGCCTTTTCTTTATACGCAATGGTTAGAAATTGCTTTTTCGCAGTGCATTTTGTTTGCTTGGTATCCGCAGCACTGCGCTCCCTTCTTGACTTATTTCTATCGGTCGTTATCAACAGGGTCACGTCAGCTTCCAACGACTCACCCTCAATTTGTAGCGAGGGTCGAAGAGGTGGGAGGTGTCAAGGGAAAACCGAGCAATGCCATTCTTATCCGTGGTGTAGTTGGCCACAATCTCCCCTCCGAGCTCCACAAAGACCAGCCCTTTGTCGATGGGGACGTCGTCCTCGTCTTTCAGCCGTATCTGCAAAGGAGAAAATAAGGAGCGATATGGGGAAAGGGGGAGTGGGGTTGCTAACCTCAATGGGGAGGGGATGATCTGGGGAAACTCCTGGCATTAGAGACCACGGGGATCAGTTTCTCTGGAAAAAACTGGCCTCCAGGTGAGTGGCCGCGGTTGGTCCGAAGCAGCAGAACAAAGTTTTTATGTAAATACAATTTATTATTGGATATATCACAAGTTCATACAATTTAAACATAGCAATACATACCCATTTTTCTTTTTTCCCTTTCTCCCCCCCCACATCAGGCTTCCAGCACTGCTCCAACCCCATTAATATCTCTCTTATTCTATTACAGTTGCTTCTAAACTTATTTTCTCTTACTAACGGTAACAATACAAGTCTAATTCTCTTTCCATTTCTTCTTAATAACTGTCAAAGCTAATCAAACCACTTTTAATGTCCCAATTTTTCAACAGATATTTTTGAAAGTCTTTCCAGTCTTTAAAAAAAGTCTCATCTTCTTCGTTGTTTAACTTTCTTGTTAACTTGTCCATTTCTGCCAAAAACAACGTTTTTTTAATCCATTCCCATGTTTCAGGTACTTTATCTTGTTTCCAACATTGAGCAAAAATCAGTCTTGCTGCTGTAGTCAAGTACCATAATAGTGTTCTCTTGGCTACATTTATTTCTTCCATTTTAAGACCTAACAATAACATCTGTGGGTCTTTCTTAAAAGTACAATTCAAAATTTTTTGTATCTCATTGTGGATCTCTGTCCAATACTTTACTGCTTTATCGCATGTCCACCACATATGGTAAAAAGACCCTTCATGTTTCTTACATTTCCAACATTTGTTAGACATACTTTCATTTATGATAGCAATTTTTTTGGGCGTCATATACCATCTGTACATCATTTTATAACAATTCTCTTTAACATTTACACAAGTTGAAATTTTCATTGACTTTTTCCACAAGTATTCCCAAGATGTCATTAATATCTCAGTATTAACATTTACCGCCCATTTTATCATTTGCTCTTTTACAACTTCATCCTCCGTATACCATTTCAATAGAACCTTATACAGTTTAGAAATCATTGTTTTCAAGCCATACAGTTTCAATTTCAATATTCTTTTCTCTAAAACCATATTCTCTTTTATCGGTCTTAAATAAATCATAAATCTGTCTATACTTCAACCAATCATATTCAAATTCAACATCAAATCTGTCTTTTAACACAAAATTTTTCCCTTCAGATTTTAAAAGATTTTTATAAGGTAGCCAGTCTAGTCCTTGGTTTCTTGAATATGGATTGATCACTTCAGCTGGTACAATCCAAAGTGGTCTTTCTTCAGAGAAGAATTTTCTATATCTCATCCATGTCTCGAACAGTGATTGTCTTACAAAGTGGTGTTTAAAAAATTTATCCATTTTTACTTTTCCATACCATAAATATGCATGCCATCCGAATTTGTTATCATGCCCTTCCAGGGCCAATAACTTCTTATTCTCCAGATTAATCCACTGTTCCAACCATGTTAAACAGACGGCATCATAATACAATCTTAGATTTGGTAGTTGTAGGCCTCCTCTCTCTTTTGCATCACATAAAATTTTCATTTTAATCCTTGGCTTTCTTCCTGCCCATACAAATTTGGATAATTCTTTCTGCCACGAATCCAGTATTTTCCTTTGTTTTAGTATTGGAATAGTCTGAAACAGAAACATCAAACGCGGCAAGATATTCATTTTTACAGTCGCGATTCTTCCCATCAATGATAAATTCAAAGTGTCCCATTTCTTCATGTCTTGCTGAATCTTGTGCCACACCTTTTCATAATTGTTTTTAAACAAGTCAATATTTTTCATGGTTAATTCAATTCCAAGATATTTAGTCTTTGTGACTACTTCACATTGTATTTTCTCTTGAAGTTCTGTTTGTCTTTGTTTCGTCATATTTTTACACATCACTTTAGTTTTACTTTTATTAACATAAAATCCCGCAACTGAACCAAATTCTTCAATTTTTTCCATCAATTGTGGTATTTTCTCAATTGGGTCTTGAATCATAAACATTACATCATCTGCAAATGCCCTGTATTTATAGGCAAAACCTTTCACTGTAAGTCCTTCAATATTATTATCTTTTCTTATCGCTGTTAGTAATATTTCCAATATCCAAATAAACAACAACGGGGATAACGGGCAGCCTTGACGTGTTCCTTTTTGGACTTGGAAGAAGTCCGTCTTTTCTTTATTTATATTCAAAGCCGCTTTTTGTTCTGAATATATTGCCACAATCATATTTAAAAAAGACTGTCCAATGTCCATTTTTTCAATAACTTGCAGCATGAACTCCCAATTTAAATTGTCAAAAGCTTTTTCCGCATCTAAGAAGAGGAATCCAACTTCTTTTCCGGATGTTTGTCATAATATTCAATTGCATCTATCACCACTCTTAAATTGTCTCTGATTTGTCTGTTTGGTAAAAATCCAGCTTGTTCTTCCGCTATTGTATCTTTCAAATATTTTTTCAGTCTCTCCGAAATTATTTTTGCAAATAATTTGTAATCGTTATTTAATAGCGATATTGGCCTATAATTCTTTACTTGAGTCAAATCCAAACCTTCTTTAGGTATCAATGAAATATTTGCTTCTTTCCATGAATCTGGGATCCGTTTGGTCTTTCTTATCTCATTTGACAGAAGTACTAAAATAGGGGTTAGCTCCTCTTTAAATTTCTTATAAAACTTTGCTGTAAAGCCATCTGGTCCTGGAGCTTTGCCCAACTTTGCATCTTCTATCGCCATTGTCACTTCTTCTTTCTTTACTAAACCATTTAATAATTCCTTAATTTGTTTTCCCAGCTCTGGAACTTCAATAGTCTCCAAATAATTCTTAATTCTCTGTTGATCAATTCCTTTCTTTTTGAATAATTTGGCATAATATTTAAAAAAAGCTCTTTTTATACCATTCAAGCTCATAACATCCTTTCCATCTTCAGTAATCTTAGATATAAAATTCCTTTCTTTTCTATTTTTCAATTGCCATGCTAAAAACTTTCCTGGTTTGTTTGCGCCCTCAAATGCTTTTTGCTGTAATTTCTTCAAGTTCCAATATAATTCTCTGTTTAATAAAACATTCAGCTGATCTTGCAGAAAGTGGATCTCTTTAATAATCTTCTTCTTCCCTGGTCTTTTCTTTAATTCCTTTTCTTTTTGTCGAATTTTTTCATGAAGGTCTTTCTGTTGTTGGATCTTTTGTTTTCTGTCCTTAGAGTTCAAAGAGATAAGCATACCTCTCATTACCGCTTTGTACGCATCCCATACAACTTGTATATCCGTACCTTTATTCAAATTCAATTCAAAAAAGCTTTTCGTTTCCTTTTTTAAGATTTCATTAATTTGTTTTTGATCCAATAAATCTTCATTAATTCTCCAATATAACTGTTTAGGTTTTGCTTTAGATATCCAAAGTAAGGGATTATGATCAGAGTTGGTTTTCGGTAAAATTTGTATTTTATAAGTTTTTTGCGTCATCTCCTCTGACATCCAAATCATGTCAATTCGAGAAAAGGAGTTGTGTCTATTCGAATAAAACGTATAGTCCTTAGTCTTAGGATTCCACTTCCTCCAAACATCTTCCAGTTTCTCTTGCTTCATCAATTGAAAGAAATTTTTTGGTAACTTTCCAACTGACTCTCCACTTGCCTTGGATTTTCTATCCAATGTGTTGTTCACTGTACCATTAAAGTCTCCAGCAAGAACAATTTGATCATAATTTAAACACTCCAACTCTTTAGTCAAATCATTAAAGAAAGTCTCTTTTGCACCATTGGGTGCATATATATTTACAAGCAATGTCTTTTTTCTGTTCATCCATATTTCCACGCCAACATACCTTCCTTCTTTATCTGAGAAGATTTGTTTAGGATCCAATTCTTTTGAAATATAAATCGCTGTTCCTTTTTTCTTATTAATTGCTGAGGAATGAAATTCTTCTCCCAATTTTTTATTAGTCAAATATTTGTTGTCCTGTTTTCTAATATGTGTTTCTTGTAAACAGATTATATTACATTTTTGTTTCTCCAGCCAATGATTCACTAATCTTCTTTTACTTGGTGAATTTAGTCCATTTACATTCCAAGATAGAAATTTGTAATCCATAATGGTGTTAAGTTAAATATCTTTAAAATCATCCCGATTGCTCTCTTTGAATCTGTATAAATCTCCTTCAGATTTAAGAGTAGATCTCACCGAGTTGTACATAAATGTAAGTCCATATGGAATCTCCCATCTGAACCTAATGTTCATTTCTTTTAATCTATCTGTCAATTTCTTAAATTTCTTTCTGTCTTGTAAAATCGATCTCGGAATTTCTCTCAGAATTATTATTTTCTTTCCATTAATTTCCAACGGTTGTGTAAATTGTTTCTTGAAAACGTCTTCCTTCATCTTTGTTGTCACAAATTGAACAATCACATCTCTGGGTAATTGCTTTCTTTTGGCATAGGCTGAGTTCACTCTATAAATCAAGTCAAAGTCTGCATCCAAATCTCCTTCATCTTCCCCTACATAAGTTGTCAATGTCTTAATTACTAGAGCCCGTAGATCCTGATCTTCCTCCTCTTCTATCCCTCTCAATCTCAGATGATTCTGAGTAGCCCTATATTCCATCATGGTCTCCAGCCTTGTATTTTCTGACAGGGTTTTTTTAACCTTTTGTTCCATATCTTCAGATTTTGTCACCAGACTTTTGACTTCCTTTTTGAGTTCTTCTGTATCTTTTTTTATTCCTGACACTTCTGTAAGTACCAGTTCTTTCAGTTCTTCCATATTTTTTTTCTGTACTTGAATTTGCACTTGTTCTATTTGCTCCAATTGAGTTTGCAGCTGTTTTTGCAGTTGTTGTTGCTGTGATTCTATTTGTTTTCCAAAATTCTGCACCACTTCGGTCATCCGTTTTTCCATCGCTTCCATAGCTGCTTGCCACTCTTTTTTTTCTTTTGCAGTCATTCTTGGGCTAGGTGATGAAGCAGCTCTAGGTCTTGACCTCAAATCCGTCTTGGAGGCAACTTCAATACTAATCAGTCTTTATATTAGCAATCCTCAAGTCAAATCGCCACCTTTAAAACTTGTTTAAACGCTTTTTCGGCTTGAAAATAACTTTTTAAAATTTAGTCCTCCCCAAAATGTCGGGCGCAATTTCTCTATGATTTTCTGGCTAGAGTAGGCTCCTTCCAAACTTCCTGTTCATCTGTCCGTCTCTGTAATCCAACTTCCGGTAAGGGTGGTGTCCCACAATAAAATGTCCATCCGTTTCCAATACAGCAGCCTCTAAAACCTCCACTCTAGCCCACTTCCTGTATCATAGAGTCACAGTTAGTTTCGTTTCTGCTACGTAAAGTTTAGACTTGACTGACCACAGGAATGCAAAACAAAGTCACTTTTCAGCCTTTTTCTCTAAAGGAAAGCTTTCGTTTTACTTCTAATTCAAGCGGAATAGTTCCTTTAAGGTTTCAACGCTTATCCGTACGTTTCAATTTCTCATTCTTCTTTAAACCGGTAAGCGCTTATTCGTTTGTTACCTTGCTTGTAATCTCGGGGTTTCGCGGTGCTTCTTCTGTAAACGGTGTTAATCTTGATGATAAAGAGATTGGTAGATGGCGAATTTATGCTGAATACTCAGCCCAGCTGGCATCTGTAGAGTTGATTTGCAACTGCCCTCTTCACGGAAGGAGATCAAAGTGTAAACAAGCTTCCTCCGAAGCTTATCCACACCGATCTCGACTCCCCCTCAGGCTTCGCTGCTTGCTTGCCACTCCCCCGCCTGGAGAGTGCTGCGCTGGGCCAGATAGAGCCCAGACTGTCGTCAGATGCCGCAGTACACTCTGCACAACTCGCAAAGTGTGTCAATTCGCCATTTTACTCCGACCGGAAGCCGCAGCAGAACAAAGTTTGAGTCCAGTGGCACTTTGGAAAGAATTAGCGATTTGAAAGCGAATGACAACAAGGAATCGCTGCAAAAGGAGTTTTGGTAGCTGCGGGGAGAACAGTGTGCTGGAAGTGGTCTGAATGCAGAACCCTGTAGACAGATGCAAAAATAAAGTGAAAGTGGCAGTGGGAGGGAGTGCAGAACGGAGGAATTGGATGCGCTTAGAGACTTAGGCAAAATATGGGTGCAGAAAGGGCCCCTGTCTAGAGGAGGAAAGGGAAAAGATCCCGGCCCTTCTCCGTAGGGAATGCAGGGATGGCCAATTTTCACCAGGCTGGAGACCAGCCTGCACTGGTGCACTGATCCTGACAACAGCTTGTACCCCTGTCAATGTGTGCTGGGACATCACACACCCAAAGGGAAGCACTTTACACTCCAGTGGGAGAGCCAAACCCACTGAACTCCTCCCATTGAAATTACTGGGACTTCAAAGAGATGAACTTTCTCCCCCAGGCTAGTGATGCATGCAGTGTTCCCTCTAAGCTGAGTTAGTGTGAGCTAGCTCACAGTTTTTTAGCCTCCGGCTCACACATTTCTGTCTCAGCTCAGGAAGGAGGGCTCCAGAGCAAACTAATTTATGCAGCAGCCAAATGCATGTACTTTCCAGATCTCTGGTGCAATGTTCCCTCTAAGCTGCGGAGTCTTGTGAGCAAAGATTCTATTTTGTGGGCTACTGGCGTTAAAGCTGTGAGCAAGCGATTTGGCTGCTGCATAAATTAGTTTGCTCTGGAGCCCTCCTTCCAGAGCGAAGACAAAAATGTGTGAGCTGGAGGCTAAAAAACTGTGACCTGGCTCGCAGTAACTCAGCTTAGAGGGAACACTACTCTGGTGTATCCATATGTCCGAGCCTAGACTCCCAGAACTGAAGGCTACATTTGCTCTTTCTTCAGCCTCTTTCAGAGACCCTGCGGTATCTCAGCTTGCACTATGTCAGGGGCAGCACTGGGAACAAGCTAGGATCAGGCCAGGGTATCCATTTTTGTACATCATGCAAAAACCACAGTTAAGACTAGTGGCAGTGGCAACCCTACCTTCAGACCATGGTTTCAAGGCCCTAACCATAGTTAGCAGAGTGGTCCACGTTTAGGCATTCGACTAGCTAGTTAGTGGCTTCGCATACCTTCTGAAACAAGCTATTAGTCACTGCGCATCGTGAGAGTGCCCAAAGAAGAAGATGCCTTCTACAATGCCAGATCAATTTGTTTCCCATGGAATATGTTCTCCAGAGTTCCCTACCTGTCCAGTATATGGAATTTGTCTTTTATAGTATGAATCCATTTGCTCCAGAGATACAGTCTTTCTGGCGTCGTAGACTGAGACATAGTCATTGATTGATTTCTGGATGCCTGTGAGATAAAAAAACAAACGTAAGACTCAGAGGCAGGCAAGAGAAAGAAGCAAGAGAGTAGCATTAGGCTTTTTTGCCACTTGAAAAGAAGAAGAAGAAGAAGAGAAAAGATTGGATTTATACCCTGCCCTTCACTACCCGAAGGAGTCTCAGAGTGGCTTACAAACTCCCTTCCCTTCCCCTCCCCACAACAGACACCCTGTGTGGTAGGTGGGGCTGAGAGAGCTCTGTCAGAAACTGCTCTTTTTCAAGAACAGCTCTTATCAGAACTATGGCTTGCCCAAGGTCATCCAGCAAGCCAACTGGAGGAGTGGGGAATCAAACCCGGTTCTCCCAGATTAGAGTCTGCGCACTTAACCACTACACCAAACTGGCTGGAGAAGAAGAAGAAGAGGAGGAGGAGGAGATTGGATTTATATCCCGCCCTTCACTACCTGAAGGAGTCTCAGAGCGGCTTACAAACTCCTTTCGCTTCCCCTCCTCACAACAGGCACCCTGTGAAGTAGGTGGGTCTGAGAGAGCTCTGACAGAAACTGCTCTTTCCAGAACAGCTCTGAAAGAACTTATGATTGACCCAACATCAGACCCACAGCTGCAAGTGGAGGAGTGGGGAATCAAACCCAAATTAGAGTCCGTGTTCCTAACCACTACACCAAACTGGAGAGAAGGTGGCATGGTATATCCCAGGGGTGGCCAAACTCCGAAAGAACTTATGACAGACCCAAGCAGCTGCAGGTGGAGGAGTGGGGAATACAAACCTGGTTCTCCCACATTAGAGTCCGCATGAGCAGCATGGAAGACAAGACAGGATAGAAATGCCATCCATTATTCATTTTTTTAAATGAATTTTTACACAAAGGAGTAGCTGGACATGAGGTTTCCCACGAGGCTTCTGTCGCCTGTGCCGTATTACAAGCTGGCCATTACCTGTTCCGTTCTCCGTCACAACCGCGTTCACTTGAAGCGACACAAAGAAATAACGATCTCTGCCCAGATTCGCGTAAAGTCGGAAAGCTTTTGTAGGGATCAGCTTGGAAATGCAGCCGTCTTTGCCCAGCTGAAAAGTGACAGAAACATTGCAGTGAGCGTGCCGGGCACCCTGGGAGCAGCCATGTTCAAGTGTTGCAACAGAAACAACGATAAAGCAACTTAAAGACTGCCAATGTTGTTATGACATTAGGCTTTGTAGACTCTGCGTCAAATACATGAAGGTATATATGTGAAGGAGAGAAAGGAACAATGTAAACAGGACAGGAACAAAGATCCCTACAGTACAAAGGCACGTTTCTATGCAGAGTCCAAACGTACACAAGACAAAACCAAAGATGTTTAATTTTACACAATCGAATCCAGCCCCTTCTTGTTTTATTCTTCAGATAAGCAGAAGCACTCAACGCCGTGCCCCTGAAGAAGATCTTCCTAGCTTCCCATCCTACAACAAGTGAAATTTCTGGTGACATGTTCATCTTAAAAAAATGCCTCAGGCTCCTTCTAGCGTTAGTTTGCGAGTTCTGTAAAAATGTTTTATTTAAAGATCATGTCATTTGCAGATCTCCTTGGTGTCAGGTTCAAAAGCAAGTAGATCCAAGCATTCTTGAGGCAAAGAAAGGCTTTATTGGAATACAGTGCTAAAACCCACAGCAAGATGGTTATTGTCAGGAATGGCGGGATGTGCGGCTCAGGCATGGTTATAGTATGATGTAAGCATGCGACTAGCAAATGATCTTCAAGCACGCGCGCGGGAAACTCCCGGCGGGAGAGTTACTTAATGATCGGGAGACTGCTCCCCCCCACCCCTCAGATTCACAGGACTGGAAAATTCTCGTAGACTCAAGAATAGCCCAAAGCCTGCATACAAGGCCACAGTGATAACACCGAGCAGTAGTGGCAAAGCTCTCATGTTACAGCTAGCATACCTATGCAAGCGCAGAAGCAGGGACAAGATAGGGAACACAGAACAATGGACTCAGTATGAAACGTGAATCAATGAGCCATTACTGACACTTGGCAGACTAAATAGGTTCAGTGGTTTAGCCAGTTGTATTTATATTTTATTGTATTTACTGTTTTATTCAGGGCTTTTTTTTGTAGAAAAAGCCCAGCAGGAACTCATTAGCATAATAGGCCACACCCAACAGCAGAAGCTTATTAGCATATTAGGCCACACTTTGTTTGATCTCTCAGTTTTATGGTAGCTGTCTGCATAGATTTATGGCCATTTTACAGCCACTGGGAGGTGACTCTGCAGTCAGTACTGCGTTGGCCCCCGGGGTATTTCAATGTGGTTCTGAGATGCATCTTTTTCTGTTCCAGTGTGGTTTTGGTAAAACAACGAAGCAAATGCTAGATGCAGAATGGGCCAGTATTTTTGTGTTTTGGGGTTTTGTTTTGTGTGGGTATGTGTCCGCACCTGGAAGTCATGCTGATCTCTGGTGACTGACCCCTACTGGGGGCTTGGATGATATTCAGAGAAGCGGCTGAATAAAGCCTGCCTCTGACCTCCCGACTAGGTATTCCAAGGAAGTCTCCCATCCAAGTACTAACGACAATCGACCCTGCTTAGCTGCTGAGTTCTGATGAGATCGGGCTTTCCTGGGATATCCAGGTCAGAGCCAGAATGGGCCAGTATGGAGGCTGAACTGGACAGAGTGGAGAAGGAAGGCATCGTCTCTCCTGTGCAGTTTTCAGAATGGGCAACTCCCAGAGCCCCTGTAGCCAAATCTGATAAAACTTCACATTTGTGTGGACTATAAAGTTACAGTAAATCAAGCCTCCAAATCAGACAATCACCCGATTACACATACAAAGGACCTACTGGCTGTGCTTGGAGGAGGTCTACACTTGAGCAAGTTGGACACATCCCAAGCCTACCAACAGGTGCAACTGGAAGAGGATTGTAAGAAATTCACCCCAGTAAATACTCATAAAGGCTCGTGTCAGTACTTTCAACAGAACACAGAAACTGAAAGCAGGAAAAGAGAACAATCCAGGGGGGTGGAGTTTTCCTCCAACCTATAATCCAGTTCCAGTTCACTCTTGGCTTTCCATTTTACTACAGGGCAGATATGTACAAAATAGATTTTGTACAAGATTGGTCTCTTTTAATTACTCTCTGGATTCAACTCTTTTCCTGCTGCCTTCTGCTTTTCCTAGCATTATTGTCTTTTCCATTGACTCTTTTGTTCTCATAATGTTACCAAAGTATATAACAGTATACGTTATTTTATATATATACTATATGTACTGTCAGGGCTTTTTTTTGTAGAAAAAGCCCAGAACGAACTCATTAGCATAATAGGTCACACCCAACACCAGAAACACTTTAGCATATTAGGCCACACCCCCATGTTCCCAGAAGTGTGGTCATCCAGCCACACCCACCTTTTACTTCATATTCTATTTACCTTGTTTGTTGTCAAAACCCAGGGCTTTTTTTGGAGCAGGAATTCCTTTGCATGTTAGGCCAAACACCCCTAATATAGCCAATCCTAATGCGTTTCTGCAGTTGGGTGTGGCCTATTATGCTAATGAGTTCCTGCTGGGCATGGCCAATTCAGGAGCCAGCCAGAACTCCGTTCCTGTGTGTTCCTGCCCAAAAATAGCCCCATGTACTGTGTATGTGTATATATATATCTATATGGCTCTTTTTGTAGTAGGAACTCCTTTGCATATTAGGCGACACACCCCTAATGTAGCCAGTCCTCCAAGAGCTTACAGTAGCCCCCGTAAGAAGAGCTCTGGGGGAGGCAGTGTTAAGTGCCCTCCACGCCTCAGAGGAGAGAATACAGTCAACTTCCCACAGTTAGAAAAGACACCTTTAGACATTTATCTGCCAGTCTGACATATTTATCGCTTTACAACTGTTGACCTTATAACCTTAACTGGTTATTGTCACTTTGCAGATCTTGATCATCATCACGTTGCACGTTAATTTGCTGCTCATTCTCTGGCTATAAGCTGGAACCTTGCCTGCCATTCTAACGTATTTGATAAAGTGTGCTATGCATGCGAAAGTTCACACTTTGAATAAACCTTTGTTGGTCTTAAAGGTGCCCCACTGGACTCTGAATTTGTTCTACTGCTTCAGACCAACTGGATCAGTATATATTATGAACTGTGTAGTGTCGTGTCTTACGATTTTTTTAAAAAAAGAAAGGCACTTGGGGGCAGAGTGTGAGGAGGGGAAACACTGAGCTTTTCTACATTTTACTTGCTGATAAGCTCCTGTTTTTTCATTTGGGGCTTTTTTCCTGTTCTGCACATGTTTTGCTGCCTCTAGTGGTTGATTTGATATCACACAGCTTTTCTTCTGGCCTAGGTAAAGGTAAAGGTTTCCCTTGCTCGAAAGCCAGTCGAATCCGACTCTAGGGTTGCAGTGCTCATCTCCGTTTCCAAGCCGAAGAGCCAGCACTCTGCAAAGACATTTTCCATGGTCATGTGGCTGGCATGACTAGACGCCGAGGCACACGGAATGCTGTTACCTTCCCACCGAAGCGGTACCTATTTATCTATTTGCAATTTCTTGCCTTCGAACTGCTAGGTTGGCAGGAGCAGGAACCAGAGACGGGAGCTCACTCCATCATGCGACACTCGGGTCTCAAACTGTTGTTCCAGCCTGCAGTTCAGCGTCTTAACCACTGAGAGCCAGAAACCTACAATTTAAATCTGCAGAGAAATACGTTGCAAAAAAGCTGTGTGATATTGAATCGACCACTAGAGGGAGCAATACACATGCAGAACAGGAGGGGGAAAAACACGAAGAAACAGGAACTTAAAAACAAGTAAAATGAGAATACGGAAAAGCCCATTAAATGAAAGCATTGCAGAGCGGCCCAAGTAGGGAAAGAGTGGAAGCGATACCTGGGCACTAACAGCTTCACAAATCCCCTCATCAGAATCCCGATCACACCGTTGGTGGTAATAGCGGTTCCTGCACACCCGGAGCTGGACTATCCCCTGGACAGGTTGGCCGTAGGTATACCTGAAAGCAAAGACAGAAACTGATCAGATCCGTGGGCAGAGGGAGAGATTCAGAGCAGACAGCCGTGGAGTCCTGGCTCTGAACGGCAGTTTACACCAAGGCTGTCAGAAGTAATTTTTGCTTTTAGCTCACTGTAACCCCCCAAGAGGCAGGGAGGGCTTAGCTGGCAAGGAATGCACCAAAAGCCCTTGGGTAAGGCATGGGCTATTTCAGTGCATGAAGAAGCATCTCAGATCTAGCTGGTCAGAATTGGACCACACACCTTCCTGTTTTCCTGGGTGCCCGTAGGGTTGCCAAATCTGTGCTGGGAAATTCCTGAAGACTTGGGGATAGAGCCTAAGGAGGGCAGGGTATAATGCCGTAAGAGTCCACCCTCCAAAGCAGCCATTTTCTCCAGGGGAACCATCTCTGTAGTGGGGACATTCCAGGAGACATTCCAGGAGATCCCCAGGCCCCACCTGGAGTCTGGCAACCCTAGGTGCAGCAGAGCTCAGCTGTGGTTGTCTGTGGTCCCCCAGAGCCTTAAAAATCTCCCTAGGAATGTAGTTTGATTATATCTCAGTGTATATGCAGAGCCTTGTTTCAGAGCTGTGGCCCGGTGGTCGAGCACCTGTACGTCATGTAGAAGGTCCCAGCTGCAATTCCCGGCATCTCCACCTAATGTGATGTGACCTGCTGCCATCTGAGTAGACAATATTCGTGGACCGATGGTCCGATTCAGTATAAGGCAGATTCGTGTGTATGTCACCAGGAAATGTGGACCTACTCAGGGAATGGATGTCTGAATGATATATGTCTACGAACATTATAAGCTGGATTCATTTGTCCTCTCAGCCGGTTAATTACAATTCTGTCAGCATCACCACGAAGGAAGAGAGAAGCCCAGCAGTTCTGCTTGGCAAAGACAGCCCCTCCATCACCAAACAGAGGTGGACTGCAAGACCCCACCCGTCACTACCCGAAGGAGTCTCAGAGCGGCTTACAAACTCCGTTCCCTTCACCTCCCCACAACAGACACCCTGTGAGGTGGGTGGGGCTGAGAGAGCTCTTTCGAGGACTGCTCCTGAGAGAACAGCTCTGACAGAACTTATGAATGAACCAAGGCCACACCAGCAGCTGCATGTGAAGGAGTGGGGACTCAAACCCGGCTCTCCCAGATTAGAGTCTGCGCACTTAACCACTACACCAAGCTGAATAAGCAGGGATTCCTGCATTCATCTGTAAAAACTAACAATTATTACTACAAAACCAAGATTTTTTTAAAAAAAATCTTTTCATTTATAGACTACCTTTCTGAGAGGGACCCAAGGAGAATTACAAGTATAATTTTAAAAACCTCTTTGGCAATTAGTAGGCAGATAACCAAAAAAAAAGACTACTTCAAGCCATCAGAACAAATTTAGGGTCCAGCGGCACCTTTAAGACCAACAAAGGTTTATTCAGGGTATGAGTTTTTGTGTGCATGTACACTTTTTCAAATACTTTTTCAAATGGTATTGGGGAAAGGTGTGCCTTGCACACGAAAGCTCAGACCTTGAATAAACCTTTGTTGGCCTTAAAGCTGCCCCTGAACTCTAAATGTCTTCTACTGCTTCAGACCAACACGGCTGACCACCTGGAACTATCTTCAGGCAACCAGTAAGCAGAAGGTATGATAGTTTTCTGAATCTAACAGTAGACATTCCCAGCAGTAGGACTGGGATTGTAGAACTGGGGTGGGGAAGCAGAACAGCATATGCAAACACATCTGTTTAAAGCAAGAAGGCGATCAGGATAGGAAAACCTAATAAATGTCATCTCCTGAGCTGCACCATTACACCGCAGCTATGTTCCTTCTACAAGAATGCCTTCCTGAACAATTCTTTTTTGTACATTTTGAGAACTGGGATATCGGTCTGATTAACAACCATGCTTTGCGGCAAGCCTATTAACCAGAATTAGGCTGGGGTCACACCGGAGGCTTAGCAAGATCTGGTGGCATCTCTGTTTGCAGCGGTTTAATTTGCTGTGGGAAGGGGTGACCAGACAGCACATCCTGAAGTGACCTCCCTGCACGCTTGCCCTGTGATTGGCTGTTCAGATTACTGCGGTGGGGCAACCACGGAGTGGGTGGGCGGGGGGCTTCTTTTTTAATTTGTCTTTTGCATATGCTCATAACTGCTTATTCGAAGTACCGGTCTGTTTTGACAGCTGGAGGAGGCTGCCTCCCTCTCTGAAAAAAACTCATGTTTTCAATTAAAACCTTCCCCAACCTGTATGCTGCAAAGCTGTAGGCAGAGGAACCGGCATGAAAAAAGACAAAGGAGGCTTCTCAGCCTGCCCTCCCCCCCACTTGCCTCAGAGGACAGCTGAAAGCTTGCTGGTGTGCATGAAAATGCAGTTATGCACACAGCTAACTGACTAAAAAAACCCAAGGCACAAAATCAGAACAGAGTGATCAGACTTCCCAACCGGGTTGAGCTCGCACCAGGGGAGTTCAGACATCCGGAAATGTGGGGTGAAAGCACTGATATCCGTAAACACCAGAATTCCCCCAGTGCCTGATTATTCTGCTTCCAAAACAGGGCAGAACGATGTGGTGACAACTGGGGTACAGAAGGCAGATGTTGCTGTCTGATCGTGCGCTTTAAATCCACAAAGGTATGACAACGATATCAACACAAACTGCTCGTGTGACCGCAGCCTTAGTAAGCTGCCAACAGTTGGATTCAAATTTTAATCAAACTGTTGGGAGTTCGTATAAACCTCAGTTCGATGTGTCATCTAAATACAGCCTGGGAGGGGAAACCTGGGAGGGGAAATCTTTAAGGCATTCGTAATTTTGGGAACACAAATGCTTTTTGAAAGATACAATACATACTTGTTCCTCAACTTCAGAACTTACTTAGCACACATGCCGACTCTGAACTCTTCATCAAAAGGAGAGACCCTCTCTGGTAAATCAGTTTTCATGCTAAACGTTGGCAACACTGAGAATAAACGATTAATGTGGTGAGAAAAGTCAGGTTGGGCAAAACCCAAATCTGGTGACTAGCGCAGAGGAGGAATACACATTTGGGCAAACGCTTGGCCGATAATCCAGAGGAACTCTTAGGAGGGCAAAAAAATACTACGTTCAATGTTTACCGCGTTTCTGATCAAGAAATCTGAGATGCACAGGGACCAAAGGGTACTTCAGCCTAATTATACCAGCAAGCACCCTGAAGTACTTCCAAAAACTATGCACTAGATTTGTCATTGTACGCACTCCCCCCCCGGCCATAAAAATCTAGTTCAGGATTTCCCTCAGTTTCATAGATATAGCCTGAGGTAACCACACCCTCATTTTCTGTGGGAAATATACTTTGATTTCCTGAGGGAAATTAATCTTTCTGACAGTTAGCCTTGCACAGTCAAAGAATATACAGCATAATATCAATCAATTCTCTGTTTCAGCTTTCGAAGAGATTGACAGTGTACTACCGAGCCGTTAATGCAATACTGAGACCCAAGACGGAAGTGCCCAGGATGACGCCTAAGCCCTACACCAGGGGTGTCGAACTCATTTGTCACGAGGGCCGGATCTGACATAAATGTCACTTTGTTGGGCCAGGCCATGTGCGTGCCATAAAACGTAATGGAGATATAAACTGTATAAAGGACAGCAGCTAGTCTCCTCACTGCAAGGCCCCCTGGGCTGGTGTCAGAATCGGGCTCTGCTGATTGCCACGGTGACTCGGGTTTTCGTTTGTTTCCTTTGTAGTTCCCTTTCACTTCCAAGCCATCGCGACCATTTGGCCTCTTCCCTTTCTAGCCCTCTCTGCCGTACAATTCCGAGGGATGGGAGGAGCTGGTGTGAACGCTAAAAGATCTGTGTGTGTGTGTGTGTGTGAAGGGGTAGGTCAGCTTTGCTTGCATCAACTTTCCCATGAGAACGAGCCCCGAGATGTGCGGGAGCCTTTCATCCTTGGAGAAACATCGGTTGCTGGATAATAAACTTTTATAGTGCTGGGTAGTATGAAGGGGGGGGAGTGAAAGAGGAGAAGAGAGTGAATGCTCACTACAGGACCACTGCATTGTGGGATACTGACCTATTGCCTGTACAATACCTAACCCTTGATCTGTTCTTTAGTCTGAACAAGAGCTCTCTCTTGTGCGCATCCAAACCTCTATTTCTAATAAAGCTTTTATAAAAGACTGTTGGACTGAGAGAGGATTAACTCAAGGGTCTGACAATTGGGAAGGGAGGTGCAGAGGAAAACCCACATAGGCAGACTGGAGAGCCAGAGGTGCAGCCCTGGGCAGACGCTCCCACGCTGCTTGACTGCTGCAGGTGAGGTTGTTCCGCCACGCTGAAGCCACAATCGGAGTGGCTCCCCCACTCCCCCCCCCACGAGCAGTCTCCTGTTCCCTCCCTTGCACTAGTTGCTCGTGGGCCGCATAAAAGCCCTGGGCGGGCCGGTTCCGGCCCCCGGGCCTTATGTTTGACACCCCTGCTCTACACTGATGTATCTCTGAAACACACTGGTGAATCCAGAGATATAACCTGACCTGGGTGGCCCAGCCTAGCCCGATCTCATCAGATCTCAGAATGCTGGTTTGTGCAGGCCTGGCCACCCGGCGCTTCTGGGGGCGGACAGACAGGCGACGGCTACCCTATGCCAGGGCCCCTACCACTCGCACCAGTCTCTTCGGGAGTTGTGAGGGTGGTGGGCCTTTCCTCCCTGTTTCTATGCACGTGGGCAGAAGCAGCATGATGCCAGGGGCCGTGGCCACACCAGAGGGCAGTGTGTGGTTGGCCCCATCAGTGCCCCTCGTGAGGTTAGCGGCCTGCTGCTCCTCGATTGGTGGGCGTTGCTAGGGCCTCGGGCAGGTTCCTTGCGCCATCTGCAACTTGCGTAGGGGTGTCTGGCGTCTCTTTCCCCTGCGCGCCACAGTCCTCCTGACTGATTGCACCTGTGGCACCTACGTCCACGGAAGACAGGGTGCGCAGAAGGACGTATCTCTTTGCAAGATGGCGCTGTGAAGACTCAAGAGATATTTTATTCCCTCAGTGGACTGCATTCTCGATGGGACGGGAACGACGAAAGAACCACACAGAGTTTCTTATAATCGGATCAAAAGTCCAGAACCAGAAATCTAACATGGCGGCACTCACCATATTCCTTTACTTCAAACCAGTGGTCAGAGGTATCGCTCGTTCCACCCTCAACAGTGATTCTAAAAACTCCCAGATTGGGGGAAGCGTCCAGTTGAAACTCCTGCTGTAAGAAGCCAACGGAAGGCGCTTGGTTCTCCCACTGAGCGATCCTATTGGCTCGGGGATCCTGGAAGGCAAGTGGGACATTAAGAGTCATTGCTGGACTTCTTCCATTTTGCAGCCCTGTGGCTTTGTGAGACCTCTGGCTGTGGTCAGGCGAGCCGTTTGGCCCGACATGGCCGCCCCTCCCCTCCAGAGCAAATGGGCTCGATCAAACGTGCACTTCTAGCTCCCATGCGTCACTCGTCCCAACCTCGCGCTAAAACAACTCCCCCCCCCATGGATTAAATAGCAACCTGCAAATTCTGGTTGCTACCTCGGTGAGGCACTTCCATGGTGGGTCTCTGGGCGTTTGATCACCTGGGCGAGCCGTGGAAACACCTGAGCGGCAATGCTCCCTCTAAGCTATGGAGTCTTATGAGCAAAAATCCTACTTTGTGAGTAACTGGCCATTAAAGTTGTGAGTGAATGATTGGCATTTGCTCTGGAGCCCTCCTTCCTGAGCTAAGACAAAAATGTGTGAGCTGGAGGCTAAAAAACCTGTGAGCTAGCTCACACTAACTCAGCTTAGAGGGAACACGGATGAGCAATGGTTTTTCTTCTTTCTTTCTTTCTAACCCTGGGTGGGCTAGTGGTTAGGATACGCCTGAGGGCATATACATTTCAATTTCCAAAGCCTGCCTGCTCTTTAATAACACATTTCCAGCTCAGCGTTGCCGCTCGCAGGCCCTGCAGAAGTCAAGACTTCTTTTGTAGCGGAAGGACGAAGGAAAAAACAAACAAACTTTAATCACACCGAGAATGCAGAGAAAATAACTTTGAATATTCGGGCTCTTACCGTGATGTAGATCAATGGATACTATAGAGCAAAAGGAAAAAAGAAAAGAAAAGAAGATAACCATTAAAACGGGAAGAACCAACAACAGCAGGATGCAAGTCAGTCAGTACTGTGGGCAGGCCGTCGCATGGCTGTGAACTGCCCTGAGGGAAGCTAGTTGCCCCAGAGGCCTGCCTGCTCGCCTCTAGAAAGTAAGAATTGTCCCCGGGTGACCAGGTAGAGAAGCTGTGGACTAGCTGGTTCCTCCCTTCTCGTGGTGCGTGAGCATAGGGGCGGGGGCAGGAGGATTCAACCACAGTGGTGGGCCGGTAGCTGTCATCGCAAATGGGCAGTTGAGTGTGACGAAAAAAAGGCCGGTGTTCTGAAGGCCAGGACAAAAGTGATCGCTTCCAGACGAGCCCTTTTTGTTTGGAACGGTTGACAGCCACTCGCTCCATTGCCGAGAATACAGAAGAGACGTCACGATCAATCCGTTGCGTTCGACTCTTCCTTCCACCTTTACAAGGAACTTGTCTGTGGTGATTTTTTTTAAAACCACTTTTAATGCAACTGCAGTAGCAGCCTGCCTGCCTTCTGTGATCTGACAGCGCACCAGAGAAGAGAGAGGCCTGTGACTTGGGCGGAAGCCCTGGGACTCTTATTTTACACATATGGTCCAATGTACCCAACTGAAAAAACCCTTCTTTCACCCCTGGTGAAACAGGAGGGGGACGCTGACATGACTGCCCCCCCCAGTTCTCCCTTGTCTAGCTACATTCATCTAGGCTGTTCTGCTCATGAACAACAGAGTTCTGAATATGACTGCCTCTCTTTCCAAAGTCATCTCAGGATAATGGGAAGGAATGTGAGAAATTCTGAGGAAAAAGAAAGGCTTCGTTAAAGGTGAGTATACCTGTAGCCAGGTTATAAGATGTTTAGTTTTAGCTCTGCATTTCATCAGGGCTCTTTTTGTAGCAGGAACTCCTTTGCATATTAGGCCACACACCCATGATGTAGCCAATCCTCCAAGACCCCCTGTAAGAAGAGCCCTATAAGCTCTTGGAGGATTGGCTACATCATGGGTGTGTCGCCTAATATGCAAAGGAGTTCCTGCTACAAAAAGAGCCCTGCTTAAAGGTGAGTGTACCGGCAAGGGAGGCTTCCTGTGTGAGGCAAGGAGGGGACGAGGCTGGCCAGAATGGCGCCGTCGGCAAGCCGTCACCCTAGGCGATAGTCTAAAATTTAACAATAACGGACCGGCCCTGGAGTCCACATAGTCATAGCATTGTCCAAACATCTTATGCTTTATTATAGTTACAGCATGTACTAATGTTGTTGTTGTGACACCACCAACTTTAAAATGGTTTAATATATTGTTTGGCAATCTTTGATGGTGTTTTCTACTGACAGAACAATCGCTTGCCCAAGGTCATACAGCAGGTGCAAGTGGAGGAGTGGGGAATCAAACCCGGTTCTCCCAGATTAGAGTCCGCGCACTTCACCACTACACCAAACTGGCTCTGTTGGAAGATGGGGGCTGCTGCCAGGCGGCCTCCTGCCATAGCAGGAAACCTGACAACCCTAATTATGAAGTCAAAGATGTAATTCCAATTCCAGCTGACAGTAGAAGAGAAATCCCCAGCAGTGCCAAGGAGAATCAGGGTGGAAAGATTCCTTTCCTCTCCCTTCTCTGTCACCACGTACCCCCTCTTTGTTTGTGCCCAGTGCTTCCGTGTTTGGCAGTGCACAAGGCCAGGATAGAGATGGCTTTGGTTCACAGGAATACACCCGGCTCTATTCAATTCAAGTCTGCAGGCCGGTGCTCTGAAAAACTGCAACGCATTGCCCCCACGGATTTCGGTTTCTAAATATCTGGGGTATTCTTCAAAATCCGCAGTTCCTTGGAAACCTACTGATTTTAAATTTAAGCTCACCGTTTGGTTAACTGGTTTAAAATCTTCATCCAGAGTAATGACACGAAACATCACTAAAATGAAAGGGCAGAATGAATAAAACAGTTGGTTTAATAAGGTGGCATCAAGAGGACATTTCACAACTTTTTACGTGATACCCACAGATCCTTTAAAAGGATAAGAAGAAAGAAGAGATTGGATTTATATCCCGCCCTTCATTGCCCAAAGGCGTCTCAGAGTGGCTTACAAACTCCTTTCCCTTTCCCTCCCCACAACAGACCCCCCACCATGAGGTAGGTGGGGCTGAGAGAGCTCTCTAGAGCAGTGTTTTTCAACCTT
Source organism: Gekko gecko (assembly GCA_029375565.1). NCBI lineage: Eukaryota > Metazoa > Chordata > Lepidosauria > Squamata > Gekkonidae > Gekko > Gekko gecko. The sequence goes on along the minus strand of JAPDNY010000007.1, from coordinate 182,374,341 downwards.
TTTGTGCAAAGGCACACTTTTTTCATGAAAAAAATCACGAGGCACACCACCATTAGAAAATGTTAAAAAAATTTAACTCTCTGCCTATATTGACTATATATAAAGTAATTCTCTTGAATAGGAATCAAATAAACACAAAGAAATTATTTTATAATTACTTTATTATGAAATAATAATTCTTTATTTTATAATTGTTCATATGTTACGGATGAAATTGGAATTTTTCCCACGGCACACCAGACAATATCTCACGGCACACTAGTGTGCCACGGCACAGTGGTTGAAAAACACTGCTCTAGAGAACTGTCCTTGAGAGAACAGCTCTGAAAGAACTTGTGACTGACACAAGGTCACACCAGCAGCTGCATGTGGGGGATCAAACCCAGTTTAGAGTCCACGCTCCTAACCACTACACCAAAGTGGCTCTCTAAGGAAAACTAGCTTAAGGTAGTGCAAGAAATTAGACCAGCAAAAAAATTTCCATTCAGGTATATTGACCTAACCCACACAATTTTTCATTACACATGTAATCACGCTTTTCTCCCCAAAGGGCCACTGAAAAAAAACAAAAAACACTGAGTCCCCTAACAGTGGGTTGATATTCTCTTGTTCCACACTTATAAAGGTCACTGTCTTCCTTCAATCTTTTCCCCCCTGCTTATTCATCTCCCACACACAGTCTTAGGGCCAAACTGGATGTTTTGCTTGTCATGTATTCTCCACAGGGACTGGCAGCCATCTACAAAGTTGGCAGACCTCTGAAAACCATTGTTGGGAGGCAACAGTCAGAGAAGGCCTTGGTCTCTGCGCCAGTACAGTTTAGTGGTTAAGAGCGGCAGACTCTAAGCTGGAGAACCGGCCTTGATTCCCCACTCCTCTTCCACATGAAACCTGCTGGGTGACCTTGGGCCAGTCACAGCTCCCTCAGAGCTCTCTCAACCCCACCTACTTCACAAAGTGACTGTTGTAGGGAGAGGAAGGGAAAGGCAATTGTAAACCGCTTTGAGACTTCTTAGGGAAGAGAAAAGTGAGGTATAAAAACTGACTCTTCTGTTTCTTTGGCCCTTCAGAGGAACTGGTTGGCCGCTGCGTGAGTAAGACACGGGGAGGGGGAAATAAACTTGACCGGAAAACTGGAATCAAGTACCACAAGGGTAAGAAAGAAGTCTGATAAAGGACCAATATTAAAAACCTAGTGTAAACGTATAATATACAGAAATACATGCATTTATTAGAAAGACAGTTTGTTTTTAACTGTCTTTCTAATAAATACATGTATTTTTGTACATTACACGTTTACACTAGTTTTTTTAATATTGGCCTTTTATCAGACTTTTTTCTTACCCTTGTGGTTCTCGATGGCCTGTGAAACAGGATGCTGGACAACTGGGCCACTGGTCTGACCTAGCAGGCTCTCCTTATGCTCTACATCCCTCTAAAAGTGCTATGTGTGACCAGTGTTCCCTCTAACCTGAGTTAGTGTGAGCTAGCTTGCAGTTTTTTAGCCTCCGGCTCACACTTTTTTTCTTAGCTCAGGAAAGGTGGTTCCAGAGCAAACTAATTTATGCAGCAGCCAAATCACTCGCTCACATCTTTAATGCCAGTAGCTCACAAAATAAAATTCAAAGCCAGTAGCTCACACTAACTCAGCCTAAAGGGAACGCTGTCTGGTATTTGGGCAAACTCTATGGTTTTGAGGGCAAAAAAACCATAGAGCTTCACACAAATACCAGAGCGCCCCTGTGTGATGCTTCCTTCCGGCGCAATGATGTCACTTCCGGGTGACATCATTGCATTGGGGATGTCACATGATGTCTCCCCACCTCCCACAACGTCCCCCAAAGGCTCCCACCATCAGAGGCACTTGGAAACCCTAAATAACTCCCCAGTCTAAAATTTGACCCTCAAAAGGCCCTCTGGAAGAGAAGACTCTTACAGGCCCCAGGGAAGGCCATTTCGTTAATGTTTTCCAAACAGCCTTTGGCAATCTGTTCCATTATCCAGGGGCAAAGAGGGAAAAGGCCAGGAGCTGAACACCGCCCCCCACACACACACCAGCAGGAAGAACCAAAAGGCAAACCTGTTGCAAGGAAAAGAGTTGGGGCAGAGATTAGGGTTGCCAGCCTCCAGGTGGGGCCTGGAGATCTCCTGGAATTACAACTGGTCTCCAGACGACAGAGATCAGTTCCCCTGGAGAAAATGGCTGCTTTGGAGGGTGGACTGTATAGGCTTGTACCACGCTAAGATTTTTTTTCCCTCCCCAAACCTCATCCTCCTCAGGCTCCACCCCTAAATCTCCAGGAATTTTCCAACTCAGAGTTGGCAACCCTAGCAGAGCTGTATGTGTGGAGAATCACAGCTGCTCTCCAAACTTACAGAGATCAGTTCCCCTGGAAGGAATGGCAGTTTGGGCATTCTGTCCTGCTGTGGTCCCTCCCCTCCCCTCCCCAAACCCCACCCTCCACAAGCTCCACCCCCAGAGTCCCAGGAATTTGCCAGCACTGAATTGGCAAGTCAAGGAGACAGCCCTTTAGATATGTGAGCCCCAGGTCCTAACAGGCAATAAAGGCAGTATCCAAGCTGAGCCCAGCTGCCTCTAGGTTGGCTGCGGAAGTGCAGGGCGGCTGACTCCGACAAACAGCCAGAGAGAACTACGGAAAGAGATCAAAACCAAAACAGAAGCACCGTGGACAATAACGAAAATGATCCACAAATTATATTAGGACGTTCCGATCATATAAAGCCCGACGAAGAACCCATAAGGTCACAATTTCAACGTTCCAAATGCATCCTTGCGTAGAAAAATCCAAGTCCAATTCAAAATGACCCATAACATGAAATGACGTGCATAAAAGATCACTTATGAAAACAAAGGGCTCATGTGGGTAGTGCTTGCCAACACAGGATGTGGGTGTTCCTTGTTTTTTTCTTGTTGTAACGATACTTCAGCTTTAGCGCTTGATGTGAAATCATATTAATGGCATCGAATCCTTTGGTTATGTGAATGCATTGTTCCTGTGCTCTCTTCTGAGGAAGAGTTCTGTGAAACGATTTTCAAGTTGACGGCATCGTTAAGACAAGAAAGAAAACAAGAAACACCCACATCGTGTCTTGGCAAGAACTACGCACACGAGCACTTTGTTTTCAAAAGTAATCTTTATTCACATCGATTTGTGTTAAGGATCATTTTTTAAAAGGTTTTTATTTCTTTAACATTTAACATAGTTCAACAACATCAATAACATAGTCCTTTTACAGCAAAACACGTCTTTGATATTAATGTTTAAGCACACATTCCTAGAAATCAAATAATACCCATTAAGAAATGATGATGTCACACTACAGTATTTATACCAGACACATCTCTCTATATAATAATTCTGTTTTGGTCGTGGACTCTCCTGAACATTCCACACACTCCCAAATCAGTTGGCTCTGTGATCTGTCACTCAGAAGCTGTCCCTATCCACCGCCTGCGTTGTCTGAGTCTCACCTCCAATATTCTAAACAGTTTGCTATTCCTCTCCTCACAATAGCCAGTCGGAACACAGAGGTCATTTGCATATGCGACCTGATTGGCCTTTGCCTCTAAGATTCTAAACAGTTTGTTGTTGCTGTTTGGAGTCATTGAATGTGTCCTGAGGTAAAATACATATCCTTTGGCATTGCCAGCCTTCAGACAGTACCTGGAGATCTCCAAGATCAGTTCTCCTGGAGAAAATGGCTGCTTTGGGCAATGGACTCTATGGCATCATACCCTGCTGAGGTCCCTCCACACCCCAAACCCTGCCCTTCCCAGGCTCTACCCCTCAAATCTACAGGTCTGGCCCTCCCCTTAGTATTGCCAGCCTCCAGGCAACACCTGGAGATCCCCAAGATCAGTTCTCCTGGAGAGAATGGCTGCTTTGGGCAATGGACTCTATGGAATTACCGTATTTTTCACTCCATAAGAAGCACTTCCCCCCCAAAAAAAGTGGGAGGGAAAGTGTGTGCGTCTTATGGAGCGAATACTGCAAAAAAAGAGTATTTGCTCCATAAGCCCCAGCTCCCTCCCAGCCCCAGTGCCGGCTTTCCTGAGCGCGCCACAGGAGCGGCACGGCCAGGAAAGCCAGGGAAGGGGCAGGCATTCTAACTCCCGCCCCTTCCCTCCCAGTCCCAGCACTGGCTTTCCTGAGTGTGCCGCAGGAACGGCACACCCAGGAAAGCCAGGGAAGGGGTGGGGGTAACCCTCGGAGGGGGGTCCCTCGGAGCGCCAGCTTCACGGGAGGCGGGGCGGTTTGGTCAGGTGCGTCTTATGGTCTGGTGCGTCTTATGGAGCGAAAAATACGGTTTACCCTGCTGAGGTCCCTCTGCACCCCAAACCCTGCCCTCCCCAGGCTCTACCCCTCAAATCTACAGGTATTTCCCGACCCAGAGTTGGCAACCCTGTAACTGGCTATGGAACCGCTTTCCAGACCCTTGGAACCCAGAAGACATGGCATAGGAGGAGGGTGGTTTTCTACCTTAGCTGCTACTGCATAACCCCAAATCAACATAAGTCAGGGGTGGAGGGAACCATGCCTGTTACCATGAGGCTATCCTCCCTTACTACCCACTTGGGGCAGCAAAATGACTTGAGGCAGCCCTGCCTTATAGCTAAGCAGAAGGAAATAAACATGGCTGGCCTCCCTCTATTTTCCCCTTCCCTCTGCCGCCCCACCAGCCATGGCCAGGACACTCACCTGGAGCTTCCTTCTAGAGCTCGTTGTATTTCTTCCCACAATGGGCCTGACTCCTAGTCTTATATATTACAATAGCAATAAAGATAAGTTTTCTGGAACCACCTTAATCTGCGATAAATAATCCAATATGATATACCACACTTCTATAAAGTCAGTTTGAGGCGGATTTAACACATACTGACCAATTTGATATGTAACTTTTTCCATTAGGTAAATTTCCCATCTCATCTAACACTGCATGCCAGAATTGTTTGATTTTCTCACATTTGCCACCAATGGTGTGCCCACCAACAGTGTGCCCACATTTTTTCCAACAGAGGGGAGAGTATATGTTGGTAAGATCATTTGGAATTGGACTTGGGACTTTCCTATGCAATAGGTATTTTGAATGTTGAAATTGTGACCTTATTGTTCTTCATTGGGCTTGACGTGATTTGAACTTTCTCACGTAATTTGTGAATTGTTTTTGTTATTGCCCACGGTGTTTTGGTTTTGAATCCTACAACCTGGCAGGCGGCCACATTTGGCACGAGCTGGAGACCACTCTGAAGCTTCCGGGGCAGCCCCAGGGACAGCCCCCTGCAGCAGCCCAGCCCAGAAGCAGGGATTAGAGTGGTTACTTCAGCAGAGTCTAGGACTAAGGCTGTTTCGGGGTAGTTTCTAAAGGAAAGAAAAGCTCTAGCAACAGCTGTTTTTCCATTAGTACCAGAGGGTCCAAGAACACTCCCAGGGTCTTTATCTGATCCACTAATGATAACTGTGCATATGGCTGTAGGAAAGGTCAAGAGTAGGGAAGCCAGACCGCCCCCCAGTGGGGGCAGAGGTCTCCCACTGCCAGGCCCCACCTCTCCGCTGCCAGCCAGCTGGTCAGCAGGGGGGAATCACCTTCTCCCCAAAAGGGGAGAATGCCTGGCATTTCCAGGACTCGCCTACATGACCCGGAAGTGACATAGGCACGTCGGGGACTTTGGGGGTGACACTCTGGTTTTTTTGGCAAAAACTCTATGGTAGAAGCTAATCCTACCATAGAGTTTTTGCCCCAAAACCACAGTGTTCCCCTCAGACATCCCCGATGTGCCTATGTCACTTCTGCATCAGGTAGGAACATCACAGCAATGCCTCTGCCTACTGTCACGCCTGCCCCTGATCCAGCACCTGGGAGCCTGGAAAATGAGGACCCTGCACCTTTAACAACATCAGAAGCACAAGAGTCCTCATCAAACCTAAGTGCTAGGGAGGATGAACTCCAAACTACAGGACAGCTGGCACCTGAAACTGATCAGGCAATACCTGGCCCTAGTAAATCACCACCCAACTCGCCGCCACCTGTGGAACGGCTGAGAGATCACAGACGCTGGGATATGGCAGCCAGGTGCAAGGAGGCACGCTTGCGCGGACAGCGATCATTAAGTCCTGATTATTGATAGGAGCAAGGACTTTGCAATGGAATATTAATGAACGAACGACCCAGTACAGTATTTGAAGAGACCGTTGGCTGCTAGCAAACTGTGCTGGCAAACTTGTCCGAGGACCAGAAGCTTTGCACCTCCAGCTCTGTATTAGCACTTGACTGATCTCTCAGTTCCTGAATCTGGTCCGTATTTTGGCGATCCCTCTGGCTCCTGACCCCTGGCTACGCTTCCTGACTTTGATACTGGACTCTATTGGTAATGTTGACTACGGCTTGGCTTTGTGTGTTTGGAACTGTTTGCTTGGACTCTTGTTAACTTCTCCGGCTGACTTTTGGACTTGGCTTTTGGACTCTCCTTCTTTGCCCGCCCCCTGGCTCTGTCGTGACACCTACACTGCCTGGGTGCACTGCCCCTTTTTCAGCCACTAAATGGGTCCATCATCATAGGCCCTGCACTTGGGGGAGGCGTTTGTGGATGCTGGGAACCAAATCTTTGTTATCTGTTCGTTTTAACAATTTTAACTGTGCATGAACTGTATTTCTTATTATACTGTCTCTCTTAATCGGTTGTGACCCGCCCTGAGCCCACTTGCGGGGAGGGTGAGCTATAAATCCAATGATAAATAAGATAAAAAAATAACAAAAATTTGTGGCAGGGGATGAGCCGTCACGAGTCATTGCTCACTCCTTCAGATGCATACGGCCGACTCCTTCAGATGCATATGGCTGACCTCCCAACTGGCTTGACATAAATGCTGAAAATGGGGATGTCCACCAGTCAGTAGGAAACAGCCATTTCCCACTTAAGACAAGGAAAACTGGTTGGGTTTGGGTTTTTTTTGGGGGGCGGGGGTTCCTTCAGTCCCCTGTGCCTTTCCCAGTACCTGGGCCAGCCCCAAAGAACTGGGCACATAAATGCAGCTAGGGTACATAGGGAGATCATGTCTGTTTCCGTGGGAGACCTCCTTGCCTTCCTGTCTGTCGCCTGCCAATGCACCAAGGGTTGCCAGGTTCCTCCGGGCCACCGGTGGGGGATGTGGGGGTAGGGTTCCCAGATCCAGGTTAGGAATTTCCTGGAGATTTGGGAATGGAGCCTGGGGAGGACAGGGACCTCAGTGGGATGCAACGCCGTTGAGTCCACCCTCCAAAGAATCTGTTTTCCCCAGGGGAACTGATCTCTGTACTCCGGAGATGAGCTGTAATTCTGGGGGAATCCCCAGGTCCCACCTGGAGGCTGGCATCCCTACTTGGCTGGGGGGAAAGTCCTAAAAAGTGGTGCCATGCCACCTGCATCCTAGAGTGCTGCATTGGCATCATGCCCATGATGTGACATCACTTCCAGATATTGTGCTATCTTTCTCCCTATCCCACCTTATCTTGCAGGTTGGCAGCCAACGGCTGAATCCCTGGGATCATCTGTTCAATGGCCTTACCCGAAAAAGGAAAGTTGGGGCTACTTTTGTAATTGGTCAGATGCTGGCTTGCCAGGAAAGATATGCTGATTATTTGGTTTATAGTTCCTTCCCGTCCCAGTTTTCTACTCGTGCTCTTTGCCAGGAAAGATGACTTCACAATAACTTCCCTTTTTGTATTTCTGAAAAACCTGCTTCCCGTCAACGGTGTTGACAATGGTGGCAACCCACAGGAGCTTTTCACTTACTCTGGCAAGGTTTTACAAGCCAGGCAGGTCACAGCCCTAATTTATGGAGAGGAAGTTGCCAGTTACCAGGTCGTGGTTGGAGATTCCCCAGAATTACCACTGAACTCCAGAGAACAGAGATCCATTCTGTTATGTCCTGAGCTTGATTTGATCTCCATTGACAGGCTGGTACCCAGAATGGCAATACCTGATTGGCTACTCTGCGTAGCAGACCAATCAGGATACAAGGCTTGTGCTGGAGGGAAGCAAACTGATTGGACTTTATCTAAGCAATGCTACTGGTTGTTACCACTGATGTGGGTGTGGCTACGGCTGCTTTGGAAGGTGGGCTCTATGTAATTATAACCCACTGAAGCCCCTCCCCAACCCCACCCACTTCAGGCTCCACCCCCCCCTTGAAATCTCCAGGTATTTCCCAACCCAGAGCTGGCAGCCCTGGGTTTTTACGCGTCCAAAGATCCTGTAAACATCAGTGAAAGAGATCAAACAGAACTCTCCATAGGATATTGACAGGTGGATTGCTAAACTATATCTTCCCAGCTTACTCGACAAAATAGTCTCGAAAAGCTTCACAAGGTGGAGCTGAATTTTCCTCTCCCAGGGATACAGACCTAGATGCTAATGGGTCTTGAGCCAGTGTGTACAACTGAACTCCGTGAGATTCTGCAAACGCAATGGAGGCAGGGAACAACAACTTCCTTATGACCACTGACACCAGTCTACAGGCCTGCAAATGGACTTTCTGCTACAGAACAAATTTTTCTACTAGAAATGCTTATCTTGTCTCCCAGCCTCTTGTTCCATTTCCCCCAAACTATAACAGTGATGCCACTCTATTACATGGGAGAGGTGACTCTGGACAGTTCTTTATTCCATGATGAACGTAAAGCCTCAGAGTCAGAGTTTCGATCCTTGTAATCTTCCCACGACGTTCTGTCAACCTTTATTTCAAATAATCCAGTGGACACCCCCCCCACATTCTTGGACAAGAGAACTCACACCAACAGTGGCCTCTAATTCAACCCTCATATCGATGCCACTGCAGCCCAGATTTTTGCCATGGGCAGCATTATACCAAAATCAGTATCAGCTGACAACCAATTGCATCTCCAAGTGTCAGAAAGGCAGAATAGTCAGACCAGGATCATTTGGAGAGCTGGTTGGGTACCCTGGAGTGAATGCGGAGGTGCCCCAGTTACCATAGCGACTGCCCTTTCTCACCCCTGTCACAGGCGTGAGAACAGGTGACAGTTTCATCCACTGGTTTTAGACCTCCAGAAACTTTCTCACAGATACGGGAGCCTGTAGAGCAATGTTCCCTCTAAGCTGAGTTAGTGTGAGCTAGCTCACCGTTTCTTAGCCTCCGGCTCACACATTTTTGTCCTAGCCCAGGAAAGAGGGCTCCAGAGCAAAGTAATGTATACAGTCGCCAAATCGCTCGCTCACAACGGTCATGCCAGTAGCTCACCAAGTAGAATTTTTGCTCACAGGACCCCACAGCTTAGAGGAAGCATTACTCTAGAGGTGTTTTGGGCCTGGTGGACGTGTGTTTTTCAAGCACCTGAAGAAATACCCGCAGTTGTCTACTCCCTCCTGTGATTTGCGACGTGTTCTTCACTTACCTTTTTGGCTCGGTTTGTAGACAGGCTTATCCGTCTGGATGAAGATCGCCGTGCTTTTCTTCCGGAGGGCCACAGATCTCCTTTCGTGGAAGTGGATCGTGGCGCTTTCGACAGAAAGAACCACAAAGGCCAGAGGTTCTGAAGCCACGGGGGGTGCCTGTTGACACAAAACAGCCATGAGGAAGATTGCTTTCACCCTAGACCCTAGCCCAGGGTTGGCCAAACTTGCTTAACGTAAGAGCCACACAGAATAAACGTCAGATATTTGGGAGCCGCAGGACATGAACACATATTACACGTTTTTACTGGGAAATATGCCAATTTGCTTTTGATTAACATTAAACGAGACTGGCAAAAATAGCAACAAAAGCGGTAAAAGCAGATATTGATAATGATATTTATTTGTCGGATGATATTTGTTTGCTAGTGATATTTAGCTTCCGCAGCCGCCCTGCCGGGAGCCGCACAGACTGTGTGGAAGAGCCGCATGCGGCTCCCGAGCCGCAGTTTGGCCAACCCTAGGCTAGCTGAAGGGGACTCTCTACCTGAAGAATCAGTTTCCTTGATGAACCCAGTCATTACCAGGTAGACCTCCCTGGCTTCGTTTTTAAAACTTTAATATTTGAATCAAATGAAATTTTATTTTTGACATTTTGATATTGTTTCATATTTTAATAAAATAAAAAGAAACCATTTGGCACCCCAGCTCTTGATGTTTTGGCACTCCTGAAGATCCCTTGGTAGAATTAGGGTTATTTCCAAAGTTTCCCAAAAGGAAGATACTAATCAGGAGGAAACACACAGGGCGAGGAGCAGAGATTACACTCAGAACACAGAGGAGATGTGTGGTCTATGTCGCTAACGACATGTGCTTTCTCCCGGTCTATATCTTCCCTTTCCTATTTTGAGAAACAGGGCATTGCCGCTAAGAAAGCTAGCAAACCGTGCATTGCCTTGGACCAGACAGGCAGGAGGGCAAAAGATTAAACATTCCAACAGAGTCAAGCGTCGGTCTGGACTACACAGGGAACCCTTTGACCAGTTTGTGGTTCTATCTGGTTTGTGTTTCGGGCAAAGAACAGCCTGGGCGACCCTTGTTTGTTTTGTGCAAAGACTGGGCTTGCCAAGTCCTACTGGAGCTGCAACGGGGGGAGTCTTGGTCCTCTCCACGATCGCAGAGACATGTCCGGCGTGATGATGGCACCCGGAAGTGACATCATCGCGTCGGGCACATTGGGGGCAGGACCAGTGTTCCCTCTGAGCTGAGTTAGTGTGAGCACAGTTTTTTAGCCTCCGGCTCACACGTTTTTACCTCAGCCCAGGAAGGATGGCTCCAGAGCAAACTCATTTATGCAGCAGCCAAATCGCTCGCTCACAACTTTAATGCTGGTAGCTCACAGAGTAGAATTTCTGCTCACACGACTCCACAGCTTAGAGGGAGCACTGGGCAGGACCACTATCATTCGAGGGAAAACCATAGAGTTTCCCCTTGAATGATGGAGCGTCCCCCGCAACGTGCCCGACACGATGATGTCACCTCTGGGTGATGTCATCACGCCAGGCACGTCTCCGTGATCCCGGCACTTTGGGGGTAGGGATCCCCCTGGCAGCCAGAGTAACAGACCCATCGAGCGGGGGGTTCCTAACCCCCCCAGGGAACCTGGCAGTCCTAGCAAAGACTTATAGGTTGCGGTCACACAGTCCTTCTGTGCCGATGTCGCTGTGGCCCCCTAATGGATTTAAAACGCAGGATCAGCCGTCACTTTCCTCCTCAGTGTCTGTCTCCTGCCTCCTTTAAAAGTAATGGTATGTGCACATTTCTCCACAGGACTGTAAAGCATTTTGGGCCAGTGCTCTGAGGCTGTCTTGAGGTGGCAAAGGCAGACCCAGCCGGAATCCAGACATGAGAAAGGTTCACTGTTCTAGAGCAGGAGTGTCAAGCGTAAAGGCCCGGAGGCCGGGAGCAGCCTGTTCAGGGCTCGTATCCGGCTCATGAGCGACTGGTGTGATGGAGCATCCCTGTTGCGGTTTCAGCATGGTGGGACAACCTCGTCTGGAGCAGTCAATCAGAACCCCTCCGCTTCTGGGGCAGCTTCGCTGGGAAGCTGGGAGCCATCGCAGCTGCCTTCGTGCTGGCTCAGGGTTCCAAGGCGAGGTCGCATGCCGCTCTGCTCAGCCTGCAGCTTCAGGGATGTGGTCCTGGATGGCCGCCGGGACTGGCGTTCGCATGTGGGGGTGGTGGGGCCCAGAGGATTTGTACCCCCCCCCAAGTGGCAAATGTGCTTTGGCCCATGGGGGGGTGGCAGTCTCTTCCACAGGTGGGGGCCTCGTCCTGCCATCAAGCATGCAGCTTTCATACACGCCCAGGGACATGCCGTTTGCCACTCTGGGGTCAGGAAGCAATTTTTCTCCAGGCCAGTTTGGATCCTGGAGGTTTTTTGTCATCTTCTGGGCATGGAACAGCAGTCACTGCGGGTGTGGAGGGAGGTAGTTGTGAATTTCCTGCCTTGTGCAGGGGGCTGGACTAGATGACCCTGGAGGTCCCTTCCAACTCTGTGATTCTATGAACTTGGCAGCCAGGCGTCCCTCTCCCAGCGGCCTTTGGGCGTAGGCAGCTGTACCTTGTGGGGGCCCATCTCCGGCTATACTGGTCACTGGGTGGCCTGGGGCCTCGGCCACATCCATGGCCTTGTGCATGTGATGCCTGCTCCCCCATCAGATGATCTGGTGTCCTTCAGCCTGAGGCGGCCACTGCGGTATGGGCATGGCATGGCTTACCAACGATCTCTAGCTTGAACCCCCAGTATCACCCTGCCGTGGATTGTCTGGTGGCCTTGGCTGGATGCAGCTGCCGCCACACGGGCGCCTCTGGCTTAACCCGGGCCACTACCACTCCCTCGCTCCCCCAGGCAGGCAGGTTAGTTTAACTTGTCCTCCCAGTTCCCTTCCATGGGATTTTACCCTAGGGCTTCGCTAGGGTCGCCAGGTCTGGGTTGGGAAATACCTGGAGACTTTGGGGGTGGATCCAGAAGAGGGCGGGGTTTGGGGAGGGGAGGGGCCTCAGCATGGCACAAAGCCACAGAGTCTGCCCTTCAAAGCAGCCATTTTCTCCAGGGGAGCTGGTCTCTGTCAGCCGGGGATCACTTCTAAAAGTGGGAGATCTCCAGGCCCCACCTGGAGGCTGGCAACCCTAGGTATTGCAGTTTTACCCTAGGGCCCAGGCTCACAGCACTGGCAGTGGGAGTGGGCTGGGGAAGGGGTTTGGTTGTAGTGGTGAAGTGCGCAGACTCTAATCTGGGAGAACCAGGTTTGATTCCCCACTCCTCCACTTGCACCTGCTGGATGACCTTGGGCATCCCATAGTCCTGGCACAGCTGTTGTTGAAAAAGAGCAGTTTCTGTCAGAGCTCTCTCAGCCCCACCTACTTCACAGGGTGTCTGTTGTGGGGAGGGGAAGGGAAAGTAGTTTGTAAGCTGCCCTGAGACTCCTCTGGGTAGTGAAGGGCGGGGTATAAATCTCTCCTCCTCCTCCTCCGGCTCTCCAGTCTACCTATGTGGGTTTTCCTCTGCACCCCCCCAGCCCATGAGGCCTTGCAATGAGGATATACCAACTCAGAGCATACCAGCTGCTGTCCTATATAAAGTTCATATTTCCGGTACCCGGCTTTACATTTTATGGCACACATGGCCCGGTCCGACAAAGTCCCATTGATGTCAGATCTGGCCCTTGTAACGAATGATTTTGACACCTCTGGGGGACTGGATCTTTCCATTAACGACATCAGATCCACTGAACAGTTGTTCAAAATGGATACCTATTTATTTCTGAACTCTTTATCTTCCCAAAACATGCCAGCATTTTTTTAATCCTCAGACCACAGGCAATCAATTCCTTCTCACAATAGCCTCGCAGAGTGGAAGCGTGTAATTCATACCTCATACCCTCCAGGGACTCTGCCCTGGGCACCTGAGGAATGCCCACCCTCTGGTCCTTCAGATCCCTTCTCCAAGCCCATCTATCCTGGGAAGACCCTGCACCACCGTGGCATCCCTTGCGGCCAATATTCCTGAGTGCCTGTGACCAGAAGGAGCCTGTGCTCTTCCCCTGTGCGCCTGTCCCGTCCTTGGTTGTCTCCCTTGGCTCATGTTTTATACACCACAAGCACCCTGGGGTGGAGGCCTTGGTAAAGTCGCTGTGTTAATGCACCTTGAAGATAGGAAGGGGGCATTTAGCAGGAGGGCGAATGACCACCCACCCTGAGCAGTGAAGTCTGGCAGCAGGTAGAAGAAAAGAGAAGGAGATTGGATTTATACCCCCTGTCCTTCACTACCCAAAGGAGCCTCAGAGCTTCTTACAATCTCCTTTCCCTTCCCCCTCCCCACAACTAGGGTTGCCAGGTCCCCTGAGGGGGGGGCGGGGAAACCCCCACTCGATGGGTCTGTATCCTGGATCAGGCCACCAGGGGGAACCCCACTCCCAAAATGCCAGGATCTCAGAGATGTGCCCAGTGTGATGACATCACCCGGAGGTGACATCATCACGCCAGGCGTGTTGCAGGGGCATGCTCTATCATTTGAGGGGAAACTCTATGGTTTTCCCTCGAATTATAATGGTCCCACCCCCAACCTGCCTGATGCGATGACATCACTTCTGTGTGACGTCATTGTGGTGTGCGTGCTTTGCGCATGCGCCAAATATCTCTAGGAAGGGGCCCAGGACTCCCCCGCTAAAGGCTAGATCGGACTTGGCAACCCTCCCCAAAACAGACACCCTGTGAGGTAGGTGGGGCTGAGAGAGCTCTTTCAAGAACTGCCCTTTCAAGAACAGCTCTGACAGGACTATGGCTTGCCCAAGGTCATCCACCAGGTGCAAGTGAAGCAGTGGGGAATCAAACCCGGTTCTCCCAGATTAGAATCCGCTCACTTAACCACTACACCAAACTGGCTCTACTACACCAAACTAAAAGAAAAGAGAAGGAGATTGGATTTATACCCCACCCTTCACTACCCAAGGGAGTCTCAGAGCGGCTTACAATCTCCTTTCCCTTCCCCTCCCCACAACAGACACCCTGTGAGGCAGGTGGGGCTGAGAGAGCTCTGAGAGAACGGCCCTTGGGAGAACAGCCCTGAGAGAACTCGTGACTGACCCAAGGCCACACCAGCAGCTGCATGCGGAGGAGTGGGGAATCAAACCTGGTTCTCCCAGATCAGAGTCCGCGCTCTTCACGACGACACCAAAGTCTCAATATTCAGTCCAGAAGAGATGCAAGTAGTTACAAGCTATGAACAAAACGTCCTCCCTTTTCATATCCCCACCCCACACACCTCTTATCTCTACTGCAGCAGCGAGTGACATAAGCGGGAATTAAGATTCCTTACCGTGAAGCTGATACATTGAGAAAAGTGGTTCTCCGCCACAGGCCCTTCCCAAAGGCGGTAGTGGTCCGTGTCGTAGTCCAGCGCAATCGTCAAGGTAACGGACTCATTGATGTTCTGAAGCTGCACACAGGCCTGGTTGGAAGTGTTGGACTCCAGGACTGGAGGCACGAACAGGACATATTCCCTGCCATGAAAGAATGAACGAAACAAAAGCTATGTCACAAATCACAAATATCTTGGAGCGATGACTTTTTAATGAATTCAGCATGACAGAGACAGATTAGGTTACGTTTTGGATATCTTTTTTATTCATAGTATACGTCAGACGACTTCAGCAAGGTCAGGGGAGTCAAACACGCAGTCCGCAGTGGAACTGGGCTGTCTTCTGCTTCTTCTTCCAGTTCTGCCGCTGCTGCGTCATCGTAAGTTTGCAGCTTACAGATACACACCCGAACAGCATACTCAGGATTGGAACAGCACAGACATTTTGACGCAATAATTCAGAGCAAGAGGTATCAGTTATCAGACACTGTTAAATAAACAAAGTATTTCAAGAGTGCTGATGTTTTAAGCATGTTTTTAAGTTAAAAAAAACCCTTTGTGTTTGTTAACATAAGAACATAAGAGAAGCCAATGTTGAATCAGGCCAATGGCCCATCCAGTCCAACACTCCGTCACACAGCGGCCAAAATATACCAGGTGCCATCAGGAGGTCCAGCAGTGGGGCCAGGACACCAGAAGCCCTCCCACTGCTGCCCCCTCCAGCACCAAGAATAGAGTGCATCACCTGCCCCAGACTGAGAGTTCCCATCTATACCCTGTGGCTAATAGCCACTGATGGACTTCTGTTCCACATGTTTATCTAATTCCCTCTTGAAACTGTCCATGCTTGTAGCTGCCACCACCTCCTGTGGCAGTGAATTCCATATGTTAATCACTCTTTGGGTGAAGAAGTATTTCCTTTTATCTGTTCTAACCCGACTGCTCAGCAATTTCATGGAGTGCCCACAAGTTCTTGTATTGTGAGAAAGGGAGAAAAGGACTTCTTTCTCAACCTGCTCAATCCCATTCATAATCATATAAACCTCGATCATGTCACCCCTCAGCCGTTGTTTCTCCAAGCTGAAGAGCCCCAAGCATTTTAACCTTTCTTCATAGGGAAGGTGTTCCAACCCTTTTATCATTCTAGTTGCCCTTCTCTGCACTTTTTCCAATGCTATAATATCCTTTTTGAGATGTGGTGACCAGAACTGTACACAGCATTCCAAATGAGGTCGCACCAATGATTTATATAGGGGCATGATGATACTGGCTGATTTGTTTTCAGTTCCCTTCCTAATAATCCCCAGCATAGCGTTGGCCTTCTTTATAGCAGCTACACACTGTCTAGACATTTTCATTGAGTTATCCACTACGACTCCAAGATCTCTCTCTTGGTCCATCTCTGCCAGTTCAGACCCCATCAACATGTAGTTATATTTAGGATTTTTGGCTCTAATGTGCATCACTTTGCACTTGGCCACATTGAACCCCATTTGCCACGTTGACGCCCACTCACCCATCCTCAACAGATCCCTTTGGAGTGCCTCACAATCCTCCCTAGTTTTCACCACCCTGAACAACTTCATGTCATCTGCAAATTTAGCCACTTCACTGCTTACTCCCAATTCCAAACCATTAATAAACAAGTTAAAAAGCATCGGACCGAGTACTGATCCCTGTGGTACCCCACTGCTTACCACCCTCCACTGAGAAAGTTTCCCATTTATACTCACTCTCTGTTTCCTATTTATAAGCCAGTTTTTGATCGACAAGAGGACTTGTCCTTTTATCCCATGACTATTGAGCTTACTTAGGAGCCTTTGATGAGGAACTGTATCAAAAGCTTTCCGGAAGTCAAGGTAAATAATATCTATTGGGTCCCCCTTATCCAAGGATCCCCTTTGTTTCCTTTATAAAGTTTATATCTCCGCTACCTGGCATTACATTTTATGACACAGGTGGCCCGGCCCAACGAGGTCTCATTTAGGTCAGATCCGGCCCTCATGAAAAATGAGTTCGACACCCCTGAGCTAGGTTATCAATTTATAAGCTTATCAGTTTATAAATCCTGTATGTAACTCGTTGTTTCATTTTTGCTTATGCTTAATATTGTTATGAACTATTTAGCAAGATCGGGTTGGATTATATCTCATGTTAAATGCCAGTCTTCTTGATTCTGACGCACAAAAATTGTTCTACTTGTTTACTATTGTGAAAAATATGTTATTAGTTGCTGTAGATTTCCCGGGTTGTGTGGCCGTGGTCTTGGCATTGTAGGACCTGACGTTTCGCCAGTAGCTGTGACTGGCATCCTCAGAGGTATAACACAAAAAGATGGAGTACTCTCTGTGTCAAGGTGAGAAGAAAAATGGTAGGCAGGTAATTTATACCTACTCAGGAAGGTGGGGCAGGGCTGAGTCATTATCTTGTAGGAGTTCCACAGGCTATGAACATGCTAATGGAGGAGCTTTCCTGAGGAGGTTCTTTTGTCTATGGATTGTTCCCTGAGGAGATTTCCTGTTTCCTGAGGAGGTTCTTTTGTATACAGATCGGCTCCTCCTAGGTCACACTGGAAGTCAAATGGGCACGTCATTGACATATGTGATGAAACTCCCTGTGTCCTGTAAACCAGCTGCCCAGAGGGACCTGGCAACCTTCTGTACACAGAGGCAGGCAGTAGCAAACCACCAATGTTCCCTCTAAGTTGAGTTAGCGTGAGCTAGCTCACAGTTTTTTAGCCTCCGGCTCACACGCTTTTGTCTTCGCTCAGGAAGGAGGCCTCCAGAGCCAACTAATTTATGCAGTAGCCAAACTGCTCACTCACAACTTCAATGCCAGTAGGTCACAGAGTACAGTTTTTGCTCACAAGTCTCAACAGCTTAGAGGGGGCATTGCAAGCCACCCCTGAATGTCTCTTGCCTTACAAACCCTTACAAACCCTTAATGGTGCTTCCCACCCCCTGAACCCAGAGGTCAAGAAAAGAGTGGACACCTGTGGACACATGATTGAAATCCAGTCACATACCCCCCTTCAAGAATTACAGATTAAAGTACCACCTTATTTGGTGCAGTGTAGTGTTTGGTGTGGTGGTTAAGCATGCAGGCTCTAATCTGGGAGAACCAGGTTTGATTCCCCACTCTTCCACTTGGACCTGCTGGATGACCTTGGGCAAGCCATAGTTCTGTCAGAGCTGTTCTTGGAAAAGGGTGGTTTCTCTCAGAGCTCTCTCAGCCCCACTGTCAGGTGATCCTGCCATAAGATGTGAGGGTGGAAGGAGGATGAGATGATCTGTAACCTTTTAGGCTTGAAAGGGGGAGTGGGGAGGTTGCCAGGGCAACAGGGTGTTCATCAGCCTGGGCTATCTCCTATCTGACCAAATGGCCCTGTCATACGGTTCGGGTTTCTCCGTTATGGGCAGCTGGGCCCCTTTATGGCTCGAACAAACTCTTGCACCTTTTTCCCGCGCGCGGGCTGTGTAGCCATTGGTAGAATGCTTAGGGGGGGCTAGCTAGTGGGGTATATCCGTAGATGTTTCTTTGTGTCTTTCATTCCTGACAATGCAACGTTAATGCGCTTTTAGAACTGCGGCTGAATAAACTCTAACTTCTCATGAAGTCTGTTGTTTAGCTGTCCTTTTTTGAAGTGCCTGACACCCACCTACCTCACAGGGTGTCTGTTGGGGGGAAGGGAAGGGAAAGGAGATGCTAAGCCACTCTGAGACTCCTTTGGGTAGTGAAGGGTGGGGTACAAATCCAATCTTTTCATCTTCCTCCTATTGACTCACTGAGGGCCAGTCCACGTTATGACGGGTTTCATGAGGTCATGCACCTTACCAAGTGACAAAAAGTCTCGTGCGATTTGGGTGGTATGTGGTGAGCTTGCAGGTGACCGAATGTGACTGGAACTGGGCTTTCCTAAGTGGATCTTGGCCTCTCTTCTCATTCAAGCCTTTGTCATTTATCCCTCCACAGGCTAAGGACTTAACCCGTCAACAGAGCCCAGGGAGCACGTTCAGCCATCCAGAAAAAGGCACCCGGCCGCAACTGGCTTTTCCCCAGCCTGGGTGAACTGAAACAAGAGCTTCTGAGGAAATACGACCCCGCCGTCTCATTGTTTGGCCTTCTCTTTCTAAAGAGATATTTCGCAAAACGGAACCCACAGGTCTGATAGTAAACGTCTGACTTTGCAGAAAACGCTGTGGCACCGAGATAGGCCTGGGGATTGCTCAACTCATTGCATCGAAGAGGGCCCAATGAGAGCGGCGGCCGCCCTCCTCAGAGCCATCAGCGGCCTTCACCAGTTGCTGGCTTTTCCACAACCATGCTCCCATTCTTGCCGCTAGGCACGGCTGCAAAAAAGAGAGACGGGTGAAGGGAGAAGGGGTGAAATAAAAACAAAAGCAAATAAGAACTGTCCCTTCGTCTCCCATGAGGGTAGAATTCCAAGGCACCCAGTGAAATTGCTGGGAAATAGGTTCAGGTTCAGGACAGACAAAAGGAAATACTTCTTTAGTCAACCAGTAATTAAACAGTGGAATTCCCTGCCAACAGATGCACTGATGGCCACAACCACAGACAGCTATAAAAGGGGGAGTTAAGACAGGTTTATGAATGAGAGATCCATCAATGTCTGCTGGCCATGGGGACTGAAGGGAGCCTCCATATCCAGAGGCAGCGAACCTCCAAATATCTCTGTAGAAAGTAGGGTTGTCAGCCTCCAGATGGGGCTTGGGAACCTCCCTAAATGATAACTGGCCTCCAGACTACAATGATCAGTTCCCCAGGAGAAAATTACAGCTTTAGAGGGAGATCTCTCTCTCTCTTTCTCTCTCTGTTTGGTGTAGTGGTTAAGAGCGCGGACCCTAACCTGGGAGAAATGGGTTTGATTCCCCACGCCTCCACTTGCAGCTGCTGGTGTGACCTTGGGTCAGTCACAAGTTCTTTCAGAGCTGTTCTCTCAAGGGCAGTTCTCGAGAGAGCTCTTTCAGCCCCATCTACCTCACAGGGTGTCTGTTGTGGGGAGGGGGAAGGGAAAGGAGATTGTAAACCGCTCTGAGACTCCTTCAGGGTAGTGAAGAGCAGGGTATAAATCCAATATCTTCTTCTCTCTTCTGGATATCTCTTCTCTCTCTCTCTCTCTCTCTCTCACACACACACACAAACACAAGCCGCCTTTCTACATTGCAAAACTCAGACTGGCTTACAACATAGATCAAGCAACGATGATAAAAACACATACAAGACCCCAATTTAAAATGTCCAGTTGGGACTGCCGATCAATAAAAACTAAATCAGTCAAATGGTTCCAAATCAAGCTGTCTTCCACTGCCTCCTGCCCCTGGAGCCTGGCTTGCAGGAGGCAATTCAGAACCCCGATGAAAAAGAGAAAGAAAACTCATCTTGGACAAAGGTCAGGGACCACATGAAAGGAAGGACCCTTGCAGTGAACAACTTGGGCTTCGTCTCCTCGGCAGGCGCCAAAGCCTGTGTCTGGAATGCAGCAAAACAGCAGGTTCCATCAAGGGAAGGAAAACCAGATTGGTTGACTGGCTGAGCTGGGCCACAGAGAGGAAAATGCAGGGTCCCAGGGAAGAAAGCTGGAAGAGGAAAGGTCCATAGGCCGTCCATTCATCCCACACTCCAGCCTCCAGGCTCAATCCTCCAGCAGTCGTATCATAGACCACCCCATGCAAGCAGCACCACAGGAGGCCGCAGAGGGGACAGATGCATGGAGGGCAGTGCCCTTGAAGTGCAAATAGTGTCAGCTGGCTCAAACAAGTGAGCCAAACCACACACTGCGGAAGTGAGCCAAACCACACATTGCGGATGATGTCGTTGCCCTATCTGCAACCCCCCCAACAAAGTAGTTTCCTAAGGTAGGGGGAAGTTCCCAGGAGTCAGTAACCCCCCCCCCACACACACACACAAACAAACCATTCAGCAGCAAAGGCAGAGCCAATATCCACTTCTGGTTAAAACACACACACACAGAAATGGTTTAGGTGGCTCTAGGAATCACCTGAAGCCCCTAACCACAGAGTTTCTGATGAGTCACAGAGATACAGTTTCTCACTCCTGGGTTTCCCCCCAGAAGTGACAAGATGCCGCAGCTGGCATCATGGGTGGGGGGTGGGGGGAGTCTTTATTTTTCTTTTGCCACTGCCGAGTGGCAACTGGAACAGGATGGGGGGTGGATTCCCTCACCCCAAGCGCGGGCTCGGCAGCCCTGTTCCACCACCAAGTCTCCAGGAATTTCCTGTCAAAGAGTTGGCAACCCTCAATGACCTCTTCAAATGACACCACCCCCCCCTTGCTTGGCCCTATCAGCCTAGCGTGCCAGTCCTAGGATGTGTGTTCTGGTTCTGCTCACCGGGGACACAGGAATCAGGCCTCAGCATGTTTAAGATAGGGAGGTTCCCAGAGCTTGGCTATACCTGCCCAGGAGCTAATGACTGAGGAAAGATTTGAACTGGGGACTTGACCTTCACACCACAAGCCAACACACCAGCTGTTCCTTTATGGCCAGTTAGCTACGAAGAAGAAGGAGAAGAAGAAGAAGGAGAGGAGGAGAACACTGCCCCTTAGGGTCGGATTCGACTAGCTTTCGAGCAAGGAAAACCTTTACCTTTACTATACAATACCATATTTGGATAATCCATTAAAAAAGGGTATTTTTTTTTGCATTTTTTCATATGTACAAGGGTGTATGTGTGCACCTGGAAGTCATGGCGACCTCATGGCGGCCTGGAGGATATTCGGAGAGGTGGCTGAATAAAGCCTGCCCCTGTCCTCCCGGTTGCTGGTATTCCAAGGAGGTCTCCCATCCAAATACTTGCCAGAGTCGACTCTGCTTAGCTTCCGAGATCTGATGAGATTGGGCTTGCCTGGGCTATTCAGGTCAGGGTAATAATTCACAAAATTTTAAGAAGAAAAAGAGATTGGATTTATACCCCGCCCTTCACTCGGAGTCTCAGAGCAGTTTACAATCTCCTTTCCCTTCCCCTCCCCACAACAGACACCCTGTGAGGTAGACGGGGCTGAGAGAGCTCTGAGAGAAACTGCCCTTTCAAGGACAGCTCTGACAGAACTATGGCTTGCCCAAGGTCATCCAGCAGCCGCAAGTGGAGGAGTGGGGAATCAACCCCGCTTCTCCGAGATTAGAGTCCGCACATTTCACCACCCCACCAAACTGTCTCTACCCTACACCGAACTAGTGCGTATCTGCTCCACTTATCCAGACCCAACAGATCCGGGGCTTGTCTTTTGCTCATTTTGGGTTCTCTGCACCGGTGCAGTTGTATTTTTGAAACCAGTGAAAGCAAGCAACAGTCAAACGAGCAAACCCTGGTATCCGCCAGCTGACAGACAGCGCTGTTGGAAGGAAGGACAGAAAGGTTTTAAAAAATAAACCCGGGACAAAAAAAAAGGCCACTGCTGCGATGTGCAATCACTTACGGGTCTGGAGACTTTGCAGAACTCAAATGCAGGAAGGCCAGCAGCAGGAATACCCGGGAGCCCATCTCAACTCTGCAGAGAGAGAGAAAGACGAGAGGGAGTGCTTGAGTCCCCGGGTATTTAAGCGGCTCCGGCGACTCACCGCCCCTCCTCTTCCTCCCAAACCCAGCTCTGCGAGTCAGGAACAATATTTACATACCGCTCGGCATTTCCTCCCTCTCCGGTCCCTTCTGCCGTGCTCTTGCCTGTCAGTCCAGGGCCAGGTGATTCCAGTATTGCAGAGCCACTACTTATTTTATCCTCCGAGCACGTCACTCATCGGTCTCTGGCTCCCTGCCAAAGGGCTCCTCATTATCTGCTGGAGTTCACTGACTCACTCCAAACTTTTGTCCTAAATCTTTTGCAACAAGTGCCGGGGAAGACCAGGGATGGGGAAAGAATGGCATGTCTGATTTGCTGCAGGGCGGTGGAGAGACTTCTGGTTCTGGCCCAGAGGGTCATACCTCAGGGGACCCAAAGGAAAGCCATTCCCAATGCTCCACCGCCAATCTTAACAATTTGCACACTGCATTCCTGTCAATGTTGCAGCAGTTTCTCCTGCCTGGGTAGCAGCAGTTCTTCTTTAATTTCCGAGACAGTTTGGTGTTAGAGAGCCAGTTTGATCTTAGAGAGCCAGTTTGGTGTAGTGGTTAAGTGCGCAGATTCTAATCTGGGAGAACCGGGTTTGATTCCCCACTCCTCCACTTGCAGCTGCTGTATGACACTGGGCAAGCCACAGTTCTGGCACAGCTGTTCTTGAAAAAGGGCAGTTTCTGTCAGAGCTCTCTCAGCCCCACCTACCTCACAGGGTGTCTGTTGTGGGGAGGGGAAGGGAAAGGAGATTGTAAGCCGCTCTGAGACTCCTTTGCGTAGTGAAGGGTGGGGTATAAATCCAATCTCTTCGTCTTCTTCTTCAGATGCGGAGAAGACACAACAGGAATGATGGGAGAGGAGAACATCTCCCTGATTCAGGAGCAGAGATCCACCCTTCTGGGCAGTGCCTCTTCCCAGGTGACAACAGAGGCGCCAGCATCTTTGAGACTCCTGCTGGGAGCTGGGGGCAATACGGTGGAGATGGAGTGGTCAACTCTGGGATGGGAAATTCATGGAGATTTGGCATAACCCAAAACCTGGGAAAGCAGGGTTTGGGGAGGGACTTCAGTTTGGCATAATAACAAAGAGTCCACCCTCCAAAACAGCCATTGTCTCCAGGGAAACTGATCTTTGTCATCCGGAGGTGCAATTCTGGGAGATCTCTGGGCCCAGCCCAGAGGTTAGCAATTCTAGGTGGAGACACAACATGCTTCAGGGCCTTTCCTCACTAAAGGGTTTGATACAGATTAGAAGGAGAGGCCGCAGAACCAAAAACCACAGCAGCTGCCCTTCACCATGTCCACTTGCTAGAAATGAAACCCATCCGGATTTCCCTATTTTAAGTCTTCACTTCAGTCACGCGAGCTGAAAGTCGGACCCCGACTGTGAAGGGAGCATCGAAAGAGCCTGGAGTGCAGTAAATACCTGCGTCTTTAGGAGGCTCATCTTCTAAGAAATTAAGGTGGGGCTTAATGACTTTCTAAAAATAAAAAAAATCACCACCGAACCTGCATAGTTTCCTTCTACAAACTTCAGCTACCCTGCCTTTTGTCGCAAACGCCTTCCTGGCCTGAAGCACGGCAAATCTGAGGCCGCTTGCACCCTGCCGCATGCAGCGCCCAAATTCCTGTGGCTAATGTTGGTGTTACATCATCGTAATTTGCCGATCCGAGCGCTTGTTGGCACGTCTCCCGAGCTTTTTCGAGGGAGACTCTGTCGGAGGTGGAACATTCAGAGAGTGGCCCCTGCTGTGAAGTTTTTTTATTTTGTAACAGACAAACAAACCAACACAGATACATATAATTGGGTTTTTTTTTTTCTATATACAGCTTTGTTATATCTCTTATATTACCTCGTACATTGACTACTTGTAATTATATCCATTTTTATCACTGTGTGTATCTTGTATAATATTTTGCATTATAGTTAAAAATACATTTTATCGTTTCTTCTTATACGATTATTGTGTCGATGCCGTTTATTTATTATGGTCTTCCAACCACTTGTAAAATCTTGTCCATGTATTTTCAGAGCTTACTTCATCTCGTCGTCTGAGAATTAAAGTTAATTATCCATCTCGGCAATTTCAAGTAGTTTATTTATCATTTCTTCTTCTGAAGGCACTTCTTTCTCTCTCTTGTATTTGGCATATAATATTCTTGCCGTAGTCACTGCTTGTATAACAAGACAGAAAACCTGTTTTCTTTACACTGTTCAGGCATTATATTCAAAAGAAACAATTCAGGTATAAAAGGTATGGTACATTCCAACATTTTTGTAACATCTCATGAATCCAAGCCTAATTTTTTTAACTCTATCACAAGTCCACCACATATGAAAAAACGAACCAACTTTTTTTTTTGACGTTTCCAACAATCATTTGATCAATTATTAAAACCAGTATTGTCTACTCAGGCTGGCAGTGGCTTTCCAGGGTCTCAGGCTGAGGTCTCTCTAGGGTTTTAGGCAGAGGTCTTTCACATCACCTGCAACCTAATCCTTATCGGAGATTCCGGGGACTGAACCTGGGACCTTCCGCATACCAAGCAGATGCTCTACCACCGAGCCACAGCCCCTTCGTGGTCTTTCCCAAACAAAAATGATTGGTTCACAGTGGTCTCCATCAGTTCCAATTCATGCCCCCTGGCGTGTTGCTTGGGTTTTACCTGAGCAAAAGAGAATTAACGGAATATCTGTGGAAGTGTGAAGAGGTGCGCCAACAGCGCTGACAAAGACACACAGGTAGTGAATGAATGCACCAGTGCGCAGCCTCTGTAGCATTTCAGCTACATCTGTGATTGCCCTACGTGGACTCAGGATTAACCTGCAGGTCACATAGACCTCACAGATGACTTTTTCTTAGGCATATTAGCCTTTCCACCATGGTTTATTGCCTCCCTAAATGAGAAGAGAAGAGATTGGATTTATACCCCATACTTCACTACCTGAAGGAGTCTCAGAGCAGCTTACAAACTCCTTTCCCTTCCCCTCCTCACAACAGACACCCTGTGAGATAGGTGGGGCTGACAGAGCTCTTTTGAGAACTGCTCTTTCCAGAACAGCTCTGAAAGAACTTATGATTGACCCGAGGTCACACCAGCAGCTGCATGTGGAGGAGTGGGGAATCAAACCCGGTTCTCCCAAATTAGAGTCTGCACTCCTAACCACTGCACCAAACTGGCTCTCAAACCAAACTGGCATAACCCAACGGCATCAGCAACAGGGAACTACATGGAACCCTCTGCTTCTTTCTTGATCTTTGGGTCACGGCTTGCAACCCTTCCTTTTCTCCGCTTCACTATCCCACAGCTCTTCTCAGCAGGCACAAAGAAAAGCAGGAAGCAGAACACCTTCGATGCATCAGGTCTTGCCAAAAGGCAGCGGCAGGAGTCTCTAGAGAAGGGGGTTTCCATCCTCTTTGAGCCACAGCTGCCTTCCTTGTTGCCAAACCTTCAAAATGCAGGGGGTAGAAACTAAGGACTGTGGTGGCTCAAAGGTTAACATGCTGAGCTGAAAACCGGAAGGTCGGCATCTCAGCAGTTCGAGACCCGTGTACTGCGTGACAGAGTGAGTTCCCATCTCTGGCCCCGGCTCCTGCCAACCTAGCAGTTCGAAAGCAAGAAATTGCAAGTAGATAAATAGGTACTGCTTCGGTGGGGAGGTAAACAGCGTTCTGTGCACCCCTGATGTTTAGTCATGCTGGCAACATGACTTCAGACAGCGCTGGCCCTTTGGCTTGGAAACGGAGATGAGCACCACCCCCTAGAGTTGGATTCGACTGGCTATTGAGCAAGGGAAACCTTTATCTTCACCATAGAAACCCTGACAAAAAAAGAATCCACCAGGGTGTGCTGTGCGTTTTAATAACCTGGACCCCGTGTGGGTTGAAGGGTCTCCCCATGGCTGGACCCTCGGTAGGAAATCTGGGGGCAAGAGTTTTGGAGTGTGATGTAACACGAGCCCCTCCCACTTTGTGCTGGTAATGGAGCCAAGCCTGGGGAGTCAGTCTTTCGGTAGCAGAAGCTAAGGCACATTCGGCAACGGCAAACAGGCTCTGCACTGAATCTGAATGGGAGACGTGGTCGAATGTGCATTTGCATTTTTAAATCAGTCGCGTGCTGCTGTGACGCCGTCTTTCTCTATGCTTGTTTGAGAGTTGTTTGGAGAAGATTCATTTAAAGCGGTGCGGAGGTGCAATGACAGTGGAGCTGCCCCAAAGGACGATAAACATATGTGGACGTGTGAAAGTGTGCTAGCACTGTTGAGGTGTGAAAACGACACCAAATGTGGACAGCTTTTTTGAAGACTGAGTCAAAAGGCGGGGACACCGGTGGGAAAGCCAAATGGAGACATTTCCAGCAAGGACCTCCAGCTTCCCGCTGTCCTGAGACATGTTCCGATTAATGGACGGATGACTCACTTTCCCCATGCATTCTGTACCTGCCATGCAAACTGCACCCTTACGCAACATTTTCGAGGGTGAACCGAGCCGTTCAGCAGCACAAAGTTTTGTCAGAGGTCAGAGAGCAGAAGACGTCCACTCTGCCTTCCCGAAAGCTCCCAGTGGAATCACAGACAAATCTGTAGTCAAAACATGCTAAGGTACATGCAACAATGATTACATAGGAACCAAAGTCAATACTAATGCCAAGCTCATACACATGATAATGGAATTATCAAAAGATCCTTCCCAAATGAAAACTTCGCCATTTTGGATAGTCAGCATTATGGACCTATTCCTTCGTCAGGTAAATCAGGAAGTCTTCATTGACATACAGTAAATACACTTGTATAAATACCTCTCCGACTTGTAAGAGCTATGAATCTTAGCCTAATTGAAATATTTTGATTGGGGCCTCATTCATACAAGTGGAAAAGAAGAAGAGGAGGAGGAGGTGATTGGATTTATACCCTGCCCTTCACTACCCGAAGGAGTCTCAGAGCGGCTTACAAACTCCTTTCCTTTCCCCTCCTCGCAACAGACACCCTGTGAGGCAGGTGGGGCTGAGAGAGCTCTGACAGAAACAGCTCTTTTTCAAGAACAGCTGTGCCAGAACTATGGCTTACCCAAGGTCATCCAGCAGCTGGAAGTGGAGGTGTAGGGAATCAAACCGGGTTCTCCCAGATTAGAGTCCGCGCACTTAACCACCACACCAAACTGGCTCTATATGTCAATAAAGACACTATATCTCAGTGAAGACTTACCTGATTTACCTGGCAAAGGAACAGGTAACGAAATGCTAACTATCTGGAACTGCGTAGTTTCCATTTGGGAAGGGTCTTTTCCTATAGGCCACCATACACAGATGTTTAGACTTTGATTCAAGGACTTGTGAAATTTATATAAGCAATTATTTGCTTTTGCATGCTTGTTCTCTTAAGAAAGGATGTCTGCTGCTCTGGAGATAGAATCATAGAATCATAGAATCATAGAATGTTAGAGTTGGAAGGGACCTTGCAGGCCATCTAGTCCAACCCCCTGCACCCTGCAGGAACACAGCCAAAACCCCTACATACCTACAACATACCCAAAAGATGGTTGTCCAGTCTCCTCTTGAAAACGTCCAGCGAAGGAGCATCCACCACCTCCCGAGGCAGTCTGTTCCACTGCTCAACCACTCTTACAGTCAGGAAGTTTCTCCTGATATTAAGCCGGTAACGACTCCCTTGTAATTTCCACCCATTAGATCTAGTCTTGCAATCCAGAGCAAGAGAGAATAGATCCACTCCATCTTCTACATGACAGCCCTTCAAATACTTGAAGACTGCAATCATGTCCCCTCCAAGCCTTCTCTTTCCCAGGCTAAACATACCCAACTCCCTCAGCCTTTCCTCATAAGACTTGGACTCCAATCCTCTCACCATCCTGGTCGCCCTCCTCTGGACCCGCTCGAGTTTGTCAACATCCTTCCGAAAATATGGTGCCCAAAACTGCACACAGTACTCCAGGTGGGGCCTGACCATAGCAGAATACAGCGGAACTACCACTGGGCTACTATAAACGAAGGCTCCGGATTAACACTTCGTTTCGTTCAGCCGCTTCTTCGGGAGTATATTACATCCGGTGTTCCCTCTAAGCTGAGTTAGTGTGAGCTAGCTCAGTTTTTTAGCCTCCAGCTCACACATCTTTGTCTTCGCTTGGGAAGGAGGGCTCCAGAGCAAACTGATTTAACACAGGAGCCAAATTGCTCGCCCACAACTTTAATGCCAGGAGCTCGCAAAGTAGAATTTTTGCTCACAAGACTCCACAGCTGAGAGGGAGCATTGATTACATCCTATGGTCGTGTCTCTGCATTTCTTCTGTAATGATATTCCAATTATACAATGATCAATTCAATATCAAAATGATGAACAGCCAAGTTCCTAAACGGGCACCAGTCAAAAAGCTTAAAGTATAGTTTTGTTATTAACTCTATGGCTTGAGTGCCTCCGTGTACTGATAACAGAATAATAAACAGCCAATTTCCTAAATGGGCACCAGTCAAAGAGCTTAAAGCATAGTTTTATTATTGCCTCTGCAGAGGCAAAATAACATCCACGCGGCACTTTTGACTGCATTTCCTTTGCTGCCATCATTCCCCTCCCAATCAGATGTCTTTAAAAATAATAACTAATTGCTAACTAAACAAGGGCGTGTTGGGGAGCCTAAATGGTCCCGGAAAAGGGCATCAGAGTAGCCTCTCCCCCTTCCCTGGGGGACGGTCACTGGAGTCAAGTCACAAGGGGCACCCCCCATCTTTGCATTCATTGCCTGGTAACTGCCTTGGACTTACCTGGCTGAGAGCACTGAAAATATTCATTTTCCTAATTAACTTCTTGGAATCCCTTGCAATTTTCGTTATCCCGTAGATTTTGCATAATGAAAGATACATTTGGGGCTTTCTGTGACTGTGAAAGTAGCCGCAGTTGTGAGCTGCTGTCTTGGAAGATACTGTCGTAACACGGGCAGGTCACCTGAGCAAATTAGAAAGACCAAACATAATGTAGAATGACCCTTTTGGGAAGAGAAGAACAAAGTAAGCCTGGTGGGAATTCGGGGGCTTGCCTTGCAGTGGCTTGCCTCCTTTCTCCAAGGTTGGGGACAAATGGTGGCGCTAGGGGATCAGCAGTCCAGGAGGCACCCACTTGAGTGTGGCATGCCTCAGGGGGCTGTTTTGTCCCTGATGTTATTCAACATCTATATGCACCCCCTTGCCCAGATTGCCCGGAGGTATAGGCTGGGATGTCACCAGTATGTTGATGACACCGAGTTCTATCTGATGTTGGGTTGCCGGTCAGACTCCGGACCAGAAGACCTTGACCGGGCGCTTCAGGCCATGGCTGGGTGGCTTAGACTGAGTCGGCTGAAGCTGAATCCGGTGAAGACGGAGGTCCTGTGCCTGGGTCGGGGCGGTTTGGGGGTGGGGATTCCACTCCCATCCTTCGGTGGGGCCTTATTGGTCCCGGCGCCAGAGGTTCGGAGCCTGGGAGTCCTCCTGGATTCCTCCCTTACCATGGAGGCCCAGGTAGCGGCCACTGCCAAGTCGGCCTTTTATCACCTTCGGCTGATTAGGCAGTTGGTTCCCTTCCTCGACCGAGCTGACCGGGCTACAGTGATCCATGCGATGGTCACCTCGAGACTAGACTACTGTAATGCTCTCTACATGGGGCTGCCTCTGTCGCGGATCCGGAAGCTGCAGCTGGTGCAGAATGCCGTGGCCAGGCTGCTGATGGGCCTCCCTAGAAGGGAGCACATCCGGCCTGTGCTAAGGTCACTGCACTGGCTGCCAATAGCATACCGAGTCCACTTCAAAGTGCTGGTTCTCACCTTTAAAGCCCTATATGGCCGGGGTCCAACATATCTACAGGACTGCCTTTCCCCGTATATACCCCAGAGAGCACTACGGTCTGGGTTGCAAAATTGTTGGACCCTCCCTGGCCCAAGGGAGGCCAGGCTAGCTGCCACTAGAGCTGGGGCATTTTTGGTGGTGGCCCCTACCTGGTGGAATGAGCTCCCGGAGGAGATCAGGGCCCTGCGGGACCTCTCTCAGTTCCGCAGGGCCTGTAAGACGGAGCTCTTCCACCAGGCATTCAATTAGGGGCTGCTGCTGGAGTGCCCAGCTACAATCGAGCAGCTGCCTGAAGGCCGCTGGGCAGCCATAGACTGGGAACATCTAGCACTGATTACCAAGCAGGGGTCATTGGAGCTGGCAGGCAAAGAACACTAGCTTCTTCAGATATTGTGAAACATCGGTTTAATGGTTTAACCACCGCCAGTATTTTGTACTTTGTATTCTGTATTCCGTAAATCGTTTTATATTTGGATTTATAATGTATTGTTCATTGTTGTATTTTAAATATGTTTTATTTATGTATTTTATACCGATTGGAAGCCGCCCTGAGCCTGCCTCGTGGGGAAGGCTGGATATAAATCTCATAATAAATAAATAAATAAATAAATAAAGTTTGAGTCTAGTGGCACCATTAGGACCAACAGTTTTATTCTGGGTATAAACTTTAGCTTTAGCTTCTACCCAAGCTACAAGGTGCCACTGGACTCAAACTTTGTTCTGTTGTTTCAGAGCAACGTGGCCACCCACTTGAATCCACCTTTTTGGAAGTGAACATGTTTGATATGTGTAAATCTCATGTGTGAAGACATGTGCAGATTTTCCGCACTGTGACTCTTGCAGGCTCTGAGATTGATGCTCTTTTTTGCCAGGTCGATACTTGGCATGATATTTCCTCGTAGGTGTGGCCTTGAACGGTGTAATTCCTGGCTTCCGTAGCAATATGTACATTGTCTTCTCATTGCTGTTGGTGGCCTTCAAACGGATTATGCAAGAAGCTCATGCAGGGACATCTTGGACTGGTTTTTCCTGATCAGGTATTACATCAGTTGGACTAGCTGTCAGGATGTTTCCTGGTTCAATGCAAGGGTGTGGCTAACCTTCAAAGCCTTTCGACCCCCAGACTTGAAGGTCTACCTCTCCCTCCATGAGCCTGGATGAGGGATTTGATGTGTCCTCCAGGCTTCGTTCTCCAGTTTTACCTGGAGGGAGGTTAGGGCTGTTTTCAGTCTATTCGAAGGCTTTTTTTTTTTTTTTTTTGAGTCAGCCCCATTGCTACAGAATGGGTTGCAGGATTTATTTCTTTTAATGTTATTTGTTTATAATCCACCTTTCTGGCTGAGACTCAGGACGGATTACAAGGTATTAGCAGTGCAGTACAACAGGGTAAAACAGCCAACGAACAATGCAATGGAACCACAAAGAGACAGCACTGTGAAAACTGAACTAAGGCCAGTAAACTGTAAATAATGCAGAAAGTGGATTGCAAGGTAAAGACAATAGACCCAGGTGGTCAGCAGTCTGAAGCAGTCTGAAGCAGTAGAATAAAGTTTGAGCCCAGTGGGGCACCTGTAAGATGAACAAAGGTTTATTCAAGGTATGGGCTTCCATGTGCACGCACACTTTTTCAAATACATTGGAATGGTAGGTAAGGATCAAGCTTATAGACAGGGACTTAACAGCAAATTAACACGTAACATGATGATGTTTGAGCTATGCAAAGTCAGAACTAAATGACAAGCTAAGGTTATAAGGTCAACAGTTGTAAAGTCAAAATAGCAGATAAATGTCTAAAAGTGTCTTTTCTAATTGTGGGAAGCAACCCGAGAATCTCCCTTCTCTCCTCCCAGGCATGGAGATCACTTAACAGCACTTTCTGAGGTGGATGCAGTGTCATGTCAGCAAAACATCCCGATATTCCTTGCATTGCATTCAGTATTCTAATATGAAGGTAAAGGTTCCCTTGCTCGAAAGCCAGTCGAATCCGACTCTAGGGTTGCGGTGCTCATCTCCGTTTCAAAGCCGAAGAGCCAGCGCTGTCCGAAGACGTTTCCGTGGTCATGTGGCCGACATGACTAAACACCAAGGCGCACGGAACGCTGTTACCTTCCCACCGAAGTGGTACCTATTTATCTCCTTGCAATTTCTTGCTTTCGAACTGCTAGGTTGGCAGGAGCTGGAACTAGAGACGGGAGCTCACTCCGTCATGCGGCACTCTCCGGTCTCGAACTGCTGAACGACTTGACCTTCCACAGCCTGCAGTTCAGCGTCTTAACCACTTGAGCCACCACAGCTCCAATTCTAATATACTATTCTGAAAAAGAAATAACACAAAAATACATAGGATTTATAGTCCTTCTTGTCAAGAATATATATGTGAAGACTGAATGAGTTAGCATAGATAATGAGATATGACACCAATATCCCGGGGAGGTTTTTGTTCCAAGTGTTGTGATAACTTGTAATTCAGAACTTGATCCTGATCTCTTATTGTTGCTTGTTTAATGCTTTAGATGTTCATTGTTGTAAATGATTATTATTTTAAAACGAATAAAAATATATATATATATTTTAAAAAATAACTTGTAATTCAGCAATTTCCCTTTCCATTCTGTTCCTGAAGTTCCTTTGCAATAAAACGGTAAAGACAATGCAGTAAAAGCAAGTGATTCTTAATCTTTGCAGAGGACTGTCATCCAGTTCTATTACAAAGGTGCCCTCCTGAGCTTTTCATGCTATTGGAGTTCTAAATCTCTTTTTTCAAAGTGCTCTCTTTGCGCAATCAGTGGAAAGACTAGCAATGTGGGAGCCCTCATGACTTCCTGAGGCAAGAACATAACATAAGAACATAAGAGAAGCCAATGTTGGATCAGGCCAGTCCAACACTCTGTGTCACACAATGGCCAAAAATACCAGGTGCCACCAGCAGGTCCAGCGGTGGGGCCAGGACACGAGAAGCTCTCCCACTGTTGCCCCCCCCCAAGGACCAAGAAGACAGAGCATCACTTGCCCCAGAGTCTCAATCTATGCTTTGTGGCTAATAGCCACTGATGGACTTCTGCTCCATATGTTTATCCAATTCCCTCTTGAAGCTGTCCATGCTTGTAGCTGCCACCACCTCCTGTGGCAGTGAATTCCATGTGTTAATCACTCTTTGGGTGAAGAAGGACTTCCTTTTATCCATTCCAAACCGACCGCTCAGTAATGTCATGGAGTGCCCACAAGTTCTTGTATTGTGAGAAAGGGAGAAAGGTACCTCTTTCTCTACCTG
Source organism: Gekko gecko (assembly GCA_029375565.1). Taxonomy (NCBI): domain Eukaryota; kingdom Metazoa; phylum Chordata; class Lepidosauria; order Squamata; family Gekkonidae; genus Gekko; species Gekko gecko. Next base: position 182,340,820 of record JAPDNY010000007.1, on the reverse strand, counting down.
CTCTATTCCATGCATAATCTTATAAACCTCGATCATGTCACCCCTCAGCCATCGTTTCTCCAAGCTAAAGAACCCCAAGCACTTCAGCCTTTCTTCATAGGGAAAGTGTTCCAACCCCTTTATCATTCAAGCCGTTTCACCCAGCAGGAGTCAGTTCTGAGAATGTACATGAATGGGCGGCTGCCGATCTTACCCAATGACAGGGCTGTACCTCAAGAAGGTTTTGCTCGGATGAGGGGGGAGAGGCAGTCCTGCATGTCTGTGGGTCCCAGGCTATTAAGGTGCTTGTAGATTATAACCAGGACCTTGAACTGAACTGGGTGATTTGGGTAAAGAATTATAGACCTGAGCATCATCCACATATTGATGACAGCCTGCTCCTTTCTAGCTGAATCTGAAGAATTTCGCTGAGCATTGACTCGCGAAAGCACGTAACCTGCCACATATTTTGTTAGTCTTTGGGTGTGTTCAGACGGATCTTTTGATCTGCCATAGGAACGACTCCCTTGCGGATCAAAAATGCACGACCAGACAGAAACATCTGGGAAATATTCCGGTCCCGTAGGCATCCCGTTCTGCTGCGCCTCCAATCCTGATTTAAAAAGCAGCAGTTTCAATGTAGGGTTTTCGCTTACCCGCGCAACAACTGCAGACTTTCTTCCGTCTGGTCACTCCATTAGCGCACGATGCTCCCGTCGGCTCGGTCTGACGTCAGACCGAGCCGACGGGGGCGCGATTTTAAAAAATTGAAACCCCATGTGCGCTTTAATGAGGAAACGCATTCAGCGATAAGCGCTACGAGGAATGTAATATTCATGCTTATTTCTTTTAGGGACAAGATGTTACCGCGATGGGAGATGGAGGGGGGAAGGACTGTTCTAACTTGCAAAATAGTCCCTCCATTGATCATGATGGCAATGGCAAGGGGGAGGACCGGGACTTTGCTGAAAACCCTCCGCGATCGCCTCAGTTCTCCAAGGAGGCGCAGCCTTGCCTATGCGAATGTACAAAACTTTTTTTAAAAAAATCCTCGGTGGATGCCGTGTAGACAAATCACGGTGGGAACAACGCGCGGTGAGGCTATTTCATGGGGGGGCGTCTGGTCGTGCTAGGCTGGATTAAAAAAATCGGGATAAAATTTTAGGAGGGCTCATGGCGCGATTGACTGGCCGTCTGAACGCAGCCTTTAAGTCTTTATCCCAAGAAAAGTGGAAGAAAGCCCCGGGCCTGCTGGAATATGCTCCCACCTGAGATCAGGGCCCTGCAGGACTTACTACCATTATGCAGGGCCTGTAAGATCGCCGTTGGTTGAGGTGGAGGGCGTCCAGTTTGGTGTAGTGGTTAGGAGCGTGGACTCTGATCTGGGAAAACCAGGTTTGATTCCCCACTTCTCCAAATGCAGCTGCTGGTGTGACCTTGAGTCAGCCACAAGTTCTTTCAGAGCTATTCTCTCAAGGAAAGTTCTCTAGAGAGCTCTCTCAGCCCCACCTACCTCATGGGGAGGGGGGGTCTGCTGTGGGGAGGGGAAGGGAAAGGAAAGGAGGTTGTAAACCACTCTGAGACTCCTTCGTGTAGTGAAGGGCAGGTTATAAATCCAATCCCTTCTCTTCTTCTTTTCAATAAAATCTTGCTTCCCCCTCCTCTGGTAAAGTGTGCCATCTTTATGTGGCCCAGAGCAAGGAGAAGGAAAAGGCACCAGCTTGAACTTTATGAATATGCATAGTGTGACCTGTTTTTTTAATTTATGTTGTTTTAATCTGTTTTAATGATTATGTAAATTGTTTGATATGCATTTGATTATTATGATGCGTTAGACTTTGCTTGTGATCCACCCTAAGCCTGCTTGCTGGGAGGTCGGAATATAAATTGAATTAATAAAATAAAAAGTTATAAATAAATAATAAACAAGTGATTTATGGAGCCTGGAGATCAGTTGTTATTCCAGGAGATCTCCAGCCCCCACCTGGAGGTTGGCAGCCCTACCAGATCCACAAATGATTCCTGCTGAGAGCTTCACATTGTGACTGGGGGGGACAAGGCAGGGTCCACGAGGAACCGTACCAGACCAAGTCCCACCCAGTTGGTCTCCAGTTGCAACCCTCTGGATCCAGCCCCTAAGAAATGATTTAAACCAATCCAAGGGAGGACCATTAATTCCTACATTCACTCCAAACATCTCAACATGACAGTGTCGTCCATAGTGGGGACACCGGGAGCGGGTGTCCCTTTTAGCAGAGGGCGGCTGCTAAGCAAGAGGGCGGGGTCGCCCAAAAGTTGTGCGAAAGTGCGCTTTAAGGGGAAGAGAAGAAGAGGCCTCCAGCTGGTTTGACACTCTATTCTTCCACTCTGTGGTACCATAGAGTCTAGGGGAAGGAAATCCTAGAATGTCACTGGATGGCCATCATTCCCACCCCCCACTGCCCAGTATTGCCAAATCGGGTGAGGGGGGTAAAAAAATTGGGTAATCCCCTGCTGCTGGGGGGGGGGGCTGTTGGTAACCCTAGTCCATAGTGTCAACCACTACAGATAGATCCAGCAAGGGTAAAGAGAGGCGGGGCCCTTGTCAACATTTAAATGGAGATCTTCAACTGAAGCCACCAGAGCTGTCTCTGTCCCACAGCCTGGCCTGAAGCCAGATTGAAGGGTGTAGAGCCATCAGTGAGTCATCCAGAAAGACCTGTTCTGCTACTGCTCTTTTTATCGTTTCAACAAGGAAGGTCAGATTAGACACAAGTTCGGAACTGGCCACATCATTTTTTCTCTAGCAGATGTTTAAGGAGTGAGCTGACGTCCTCCTGTTTTAGTAATTGGGAAAGTTGCCCCTGAGGCAGGGATTGATTTATGATGGACCTCAGGGCCTTGCTGATGTGATCCTTGCACAATTCAGGTAATCAGGAAGGACAGGGATCACAAGTTCAAAGAGTGGCCTCTTTCGATCCCCAAGATCTTCTCAACATCTGTTCTGGTCACTGAATTAAAATGATCCATAAATAGACCAGGCGGTCCACTGGACCCTTCTGGCATCTTGGTTATATTGCAGACAGCATCCAAATCTGAACATATTTGAGAGATGTTGTCAGCGAAACAGCACTGCAAAATACCACAATTAATTTTAGTCAGTGAAATTTTAAAGGCTCAGGCTTAGGAGTCAACAAGTGGGGGCTCAGGAGAGGTCTAAGAGGAGAGACTTCAGAGGAAAAGATCTGAGATTTCTGAGGAAAAAGAGTGCCCCCAACCAGAGAGGGAGCCAGCTGAGAAGCAGGAAAGGCCTCAGACAGACAATCAAAGATGTTTATTATCTCCATTAAATTGTTGTCCATGCTGTCTTGGGTCCCGATCAGATGGCTCTTCAGATCCATGCCAGGCACAAGTGCCTGGCAGATTTAAAGATAATGTCCAGACCTCAACATCTGGGGAAAAGTCCCTCTTCTGAGAGCATCTCGTTTTGCCGTGCTTTGGAGCCGTACTTAAAAGATACTAGTTTAAATCTGGAGTTTTCTGTACTCGACGGGCCCTGTCTAATCATACCAGCGCGCAATCCTCCTGTCGGGCGCCATTTTTAAAAAAATCTCTACATTCAATTCCGCGCATGCACGGATAAACAAGGATGCGATCTCACGATTATACGCATGTGCAAACATTTTTTTTTAAAAACCCACCGCGCATGCCTCCTTCAGTGGATGCCATCTAGACTGTCCACAGCGAAGGCAGCGTGCAGTAAGACGATTCACTAGGGGGGCTGTCTGGTCGTGCAATGACGGATTAAAAAGATCAGGATCAAATTAGAGCCAGGCTAATGGCGGGATTAGCTGCCCATCTGAACTCACCCTAAGTTTTAGATACGTGTTTCCTACTTTCATCACCCACCCTTTCTTGTTGAATAAACCCAATTTATTAGTTGCTGTAAATTTCCCGGGTTGTGTGGCCGTGGTCTTGGCATTGTAGGACCTGACGTTTCACCAGTAGCTGTGACTGGCATCTGACAAACCCAATTTGTTTTTAAGTTCTGTTAGGAGATGTACTTTTAAACTGCTTTTATTTGTTGTTTGCTGACCTGCACACACACCTGAATGGTGCTTACAAGTGTCTTTGGTTTGGGAGAATTGTGTGCTTTGTTTGATGTGACTCCCTGCACTAGGAAGTTGCCCTACCGTCTACACTTTCATGCTAATGAAGTCACACACACACACCTATGCACATACACCTACCCATCATGCACTTGGAAAAAGGAATAGCATCTCCATTATGGTCTGCCAGAAGGATGATAAAACAACAACATGCCTACCATCAAGGAATTCAGAGTCCACACGTAACCCACAGGATGCTTGGTTTTTGCAAGTGTTAAGACCGTTTCCTGTTGATGGCCTGAGACAAGTTGGAATCATTTGCAGTTCTAAGGTTTCCATGACAACTCATCTTTACACCTTTGGACCAAAAGCTCCCTTTAGTGAAAGGTGTAGATTTCCAATATTGCCTCCTCCTTTTTAGTAGGAGGGTACCCCCACGTCCTATAAGCCAATGATATAGGAATGGGACGGACTGGAAGAAGACCCTAATGCCAGCCCCCAAAAATAGCTGATAAGAGCAAGGTTCAACCTTTGTTCTTTGCTAGCCAGTCATCTATCCCCCACATGTGTTGGCTGGTTCCAACTGTGTGTAGTAAGAGTTTCCCTTAGTCAGAATTTCTACTCTTGTATTCTTCACTGTGAAGGTCGAGCTTCAGGAATCAGATACGTATCACGTGTTTTCCCCCTCCTAAACATCTCTAGATTTAAAACCCCATGTTGTTTTCCATTTCTATTGTATCTAAAGGAACTTGGTTGCACGTGTGAATGAATCTGTTTTGTATGCCTGTGAATCAAAAGATATTATTCAGTAAAGAGAATGACTGGTTTCACTAAAGAAACCTTGTCACGTGTTCTCTTTGAAACGGATTTTCCAGGCGAAACTACTTTCTCTGTATACATAGACCAGAACTCATTTAAGTTTAGACCGATCAATGCGTAGATAAGCATTTCGGCTAACAGTTCTACTTGTAAAAGGTGATTATAGGCTCTGGGGAGTTATTCTAGAGTTATATTTTCTTTCTTTCTTTTGCCTACCGGTGGCCCTGACTGGGCAGAAAGGCAGGATGTAAATATATTAAATAAATAAACATAATGCTTGTAATGTTCTCCCCACCAATAGTTATATGGAAGCCAATAGTTCAGAGGAACTGCTGCTTTCTCTTTTTTCAACACCCCCCCCATGTTAACCAGGGATAAAAGGTGGCATTCTATAGCTTGATCTCATCAGATCTCAGAAGCTAAGTGGGGTCGGTACTTGGATGGGAGACCACCAAGCAAGACTCTGCAGAGGAAAGCACTGGCAAACCACCTCTGCTTCTCACTTGCCTTGGGAGCCCCTGCTGGGGTCACCATAAGTCTTGGATCGGAGGCCACCAAAGAAGACTCTGCAGAGGAAGGCACTGGCCAACCACCTCTGCTTCTCCCTTGCCTTGGAAGCCTCTTGCCGGGGTCACCATAAGTCTTGGATGGGAGACCACCAAAAAAGACTCTGCAGAGGAAGGCAATGGCCAACCACCTCTGCTTCTCACTTGCCTTGGAAGTCCCTTGCTGGGTTCACCATAAGTTGATTGCCACTTGACGGCACTTCCATACATACATTCCATTAACCAACTCAGGTACCATAATATCTTCCCCTCAACTGGGCTGGCGGGAGAAATTAGGTTTACATAGAATCAGAGGATCTGCTATGCTGACACTGCGCTTCTTGCTCCACAATATAAAAGTCCATGATACTTATGTCACTGTTGAATCTGGAATCCATACCAGCAAGGAAAGGGTATACCTCTGCTTTACCATAACATGATGGGAGGGCTCCTAGTGTCCTGGCCCCACTGGTGGACCTCCTGATGGCACCTGGTATTTTTGGCCACTGTGTGACACAGAGTGTTGGACTGGATGGGCCATTGGCCTGATCCAACACTGGCTTCTCTTATTTTCTAATGAAGACAGTGACACTCTGATATTTTTCTTAGATAATCAAAAACCCCACAGTTTCGAGGTTTGCAGTCTGGAGGGCTCCATCAAATCATTTTGAGGTGAGCCTGACCCACTGTTCTCTTGCCTCTAAAACTTCTGCTGGTCTCTGTCATAAGACTGAAGCCCTCCTTCAGCCTAAGTTGGCTTTCTCCCACTTTAATGGCTCTTTAGTACAGCCACTTGTATAACACAGAGGTACACAGCATGTCATTAAGAGACCAAGTCCTCTAAATACTTACACGTTGTGGAAATTAACTGATCCATTTAAAGATCAGAAATGCTGGGGAGAGGGTCTCTAGTTCAAATGATAATTAGTAATAGATTAATACTTAAAGAGCCAGTTTGGTTAAAGAGCCACTGTGGTTAGGAGCACGGACCCATTCCTCCACATGCAGCTGCTGGTGTGACCTTGGGTCAGTCATAAGCAGTGTTCCCTCTAAGATGAATTAGTGTGAGCTAGCTCATAGTTCTTTAGCCTCTGGCTCACAGATTTTTGTCTTAGCTCAGGAAGGCTCACAGATTTTTGTCTTAGCTCAGGAAGGATGGCTCCAGAGCAAACTAGGTTATGCAGTAGCCAAATTGCTTGCTCACAACTTTAATGCCAGTAGCTCACAAGGTAGAATCCTTTTCCCACAAGACTCCATAGTTTAGAGGGAGCATTGGTCATAAGTCCTTTCAGAACTATTCCCTCAGAGCTCTCAGCCCCACCTACCTCACAGGGTGTCTGTTGTGGGGAGGGGAAGGGAAAGGGATTGTAAACTACTCTGAGACTCCTTTGGATAGTGAAGGGCAGGGTATAAATCTAATCTCCTCCTCCTTCTTAATGAATAGAAGAGAAGATCTCTAGAGAAGTCAAACCATGCTATATCACAACAATTGAATCCATGGCATGTCACTGTGGCCCTTGTCACTGGAATCTTCAGTTTTGATCCTGTGGGAACAGGCAAGATAGAAAAAGTGTTCAGATTAGATTTGCAGAGAGCATAATCCAGAAATGTGTGTCAGGGCATTGTAACTTTTGAAAATATAAGAATTAAAGAGTCCCATGTAATGAACCCTTAAACACCGGAGAGGAAGGGGTGCACGGCAGGCTTTTCCAGCATTACCTCAAATGCTATGCGTGGCCCAAAAGGGGCTGTCTCCTGTTTTGTTGGGGGTCATTAGTGACGGAGACAAAGCTTGTAAGAGTAACTAGCAAGATGGGCATATGCCGGACAATGGAACTGCCTTACCCCAGAACTAACACCATTCAACCTGGATCGCTAATCTTGTCAGCCTCCTCTCACCTTCCCCCATCAATAACAGCTCCCAACATCTATCCCCTTTTCCCACCTAATACAAACGGAGGTCCACCAAACAGCATTGTTCCTTTTAGATTAGTTCAGTTGGGAATCCATTAGCCTTCTGAATCACTGGAGGAGGCCATCAGAGTTCCAGCCCAAACTCTATTTTACATCCAAAACTCCTCCTAATAACATCTCCTGTTCTTCTTTGTCCATTCCTGGGAATGCTCTTCAGCCGTTCACAGATACCTCCAGCCAATCTTAGCAAAAGCTGTACATGAACACCTTAGGTTACACTGGACCTCAACTCTCAGGCAAACTGTCACAAGTTTTGCAGGTCTTTGTCTATTCTGGGAAAGCCATTTTTGGCTACTATTTTGAGGTACAAATGGCCTCAGGAGGACACATTTCCCCTATAAAAATAGCACCCAGAGCTCAGTCTCTTTGTGTGTGTTTTCCTGGACCCACACTGAACACCCAGGACATAAGAACATAAAAGAAGCCAATGTTGGATCAGGCCAACGGCCCATCCCATCCAACACTCTGTCATACGGTGCCCAAAACTACCAGCTGTCGTCAGGAGGTCCACCAGTGGGGCCTGGACATTAGAAGCCCTCCCACTGTTGACCCCCCCCAGCACCAAGAGCATCACTTGCCCCAGACTGAGAGTCCCCATCTATACCTTGTGGCTAATAGCCACTGATGGTCCTCTGCTCCATATCTTTATCCAATTCCCTCTTGAAGCCGTCCATGCTTGCAGCTGCCACCACCTCCTGTGGCAGTGAATTCCATGTGTTAATCACTCTTTGGGTGAAGAAGGACTTCCTTTGATCAGTTCTAACCTGCTGGATGTCTTGCTCTTTCCCTTGGATCCCTGCTCTACAGGGCAGGTAGCTATCACCCCAACAACCCCCTATATTTCCCGCTGATCCCTTTATTTCTTAATTGGTCTTGTATGTGTGTGTTAGTTGGTCCTGTATGTTAGCCTTCTTATTTTCTATTTTAATAAAATATATCTTCATTTTGCTTTGGACTGGTTCTTGAGAGTTCTCTAAGGGGAAGATCCCTATAAAACATAAGTGGGGAAAATCCTGCTAGTTACCTCCCTCACACGAAGGCCTTTTGTCTCCTTTGCTAATTCCCCAAGAAGAACAGGAGGCAGCCCCTTTGGGGCAACACAGACCATTCAAGGTAACACCTGGGAAACCTGAAAAATCCAGGTTCAGGTGGGATGCACATTGACATAAAATGGGTTTTAATCCATTTATTTACTTAACTCGATTTATTCCCCACCTTTCTTCCCAACGGGGAACCAAAACAGCTTACGTCATTCCCATCTCCTCCATTTTATCTTCACAACAACTCTCTGTAGGTTAGGTTGAGAGCAATGTTCCCTCTAAGCTGTGGAGTCTTGTGAGGGAAAAATTCTACTTTGTGAGCTGCTGGCATTAAAGTTGTGAGTGAGCCATTCGGTTACTGCATAAATCAGTTTGCTCTGGAGCCCTCTTTCCTGAGCTCAGACAAAAATGTGTCAGCTGGAGGCTAAAAAACCATGAACTAGCTCACGCTAGCTCAGCCTAGAGGGAACGTTGGTTGAGAAGGTGTGACTGGGCCAAGGTCACCTGGTGGGCTCCCGTGACAGAGTGGCATTTCAAACCCAGGTCTCCCAGATCCAAGCCTGACGCTCCAACCATACACCATGCTGGCTCTCAATGAAAACCACGATTTTGTGAAAATATCCTCTCAAAAATATTAGCAGACAGCATAAATTGGCAGTCAGCAAGCGCCTTGGAGATCTTTGCCCTGTCAAACTGGCAACCACAGGAAGTAAAAGTGAAGATTCATATATCACCAAGGTGCTGTGCGGTATAAATAAAAGCCTGTTTTGTTTTTCCAGCCAATGAGATAATATCACTAATGTAAATACCACGTGGAAACAGAATCCTCAGACATGTACGGGAATGTATGTCTTCAGGTGCCTTGTCAGTGGATTCCATTTAATATGCCGACAGTGCCTCCTACTGGATACCGAAAAAAGAATGGTCAGTTTTTCACAATATAATTTTGGGATGACTCACTTTAGAAGATTTTAACATCTCCATTTTTCTCAATTCTAACATAATTTGGCTGCAACCTCATAAAAGAATGCACTCGGGATCAAAAGGTAGTACCTTAGAATCTTTAATTCAAATACGTCATCACAAAATCGTTGTTGTAGATTTTTCCAGGCTGTATGGCCGTGGTCTTGGCATTGTAGTCCCGGACGTTTCGCCAGCAGTTGTGACAGTCACAGCTGCTGGTGAAACGTCTGGGACTACAATGCCAAGATCACGGCCATACAGCCCGGAAAAATCTACAAGAACTAATGAACTCCAGCCATGAAAGCCTTCAACAACATCATTATCTTGAGTCGTTATCTTGTAGGAGTTCCCCAGGCTATGAACATGCTAATGGAGGAGCTTTCCTGAGGAGGTTCGTTTGTATATGGATTGTTTCCTGAGGAGATTTCCTGTTTCCTGAGGAGGTTCTTTTGTATATGGATTGGCTCCTCCATTAGCACGTTCACAGCCTGGGGAACTCCTACAAGATAATAACTCAGCCCTACTCCGCCTTTCTGTGTTATACCCCTGAGGATGCCAGTCACAGCTACTGGCGAAACGTCAGGCCCTACAATGCCAAGACCATGGCCATACAGCCCGGAAAAATCTTCAAGAACTAATGAACTCCGGCCATGAAAGCCTTCGACAACATCAAAAAATAATTAGTGACTAGTTCTACGTAGTCCAGTAGAAAAGAGCAAGTCTCCAATAGCACCTTTAAGACTAACAAGACTTCTGTCAGGGTAGCTTTCCTAAGTCACTGCTCATTTCTTCAGTTACCATTGTTGGTAGTCTTTAAGAGGGGCCTGGACTCTTGCTCTTTTCTACTGCTGCAGACTTAACATGGCTGCCCACCTCGATCTACTTCGTCCCGCGCTTGCCTGGTGACAGGAAGGCCTGCTTTTCAATGCTGAAAGGGAGCCAAAGCACAGAGCAAGGGAATCCATAGCAGAAATCAGTCAAAACCTCTGCAGACATCCATGGATAGGGCTGGTGTTGGTTTGGTGTAGTGGTTAGGTGCGCAGACTCTAATCTGGGAGAAACCGGGTCTGATTCCCCACTTCTCCACTTGCAGCTGCTGGTGTGACCTGGGGTCAGACACAAGTTCTTTCAGAGCTGTTCTCTCGAGGGAAGTCTTTGAGAGAGCTCTCTCAGCCCCGCCTACCTCACAGGGTGCCTGTTTTGGGGAGGGGAAGGGAAAGGAGTTTGTAAGCCGCTCTGAGACTCCGAGTGAAGGGCAGGGTATAAATCCAATCTCTTCTTCTTCTTAACATTTTGTGAATTATTACCCTGACCTGAATAGCCCAGGCCAGCCCCATCTCATCAGATCTCGGAAGCTAAGCAGAGTCGACTCTGGCAAGTATTTGGATGGGAAACCTCCTTGGAATACCAGCAGCCGGGAGGACAGGGGCAGGCTTCATTCAGCCACCTCTCTGAATATCCTCCAGGCCACCATGGGGTCGCCATGGCTTCCAGGTGCACGCATACATGCTTGTACATATAAAAAAAATGCAAAAAAATACCCTTTTTTAATGGATTATCCATATATCGTATTGTATAGTACGAAAGCTAGTCGAATCCGACCCTAGGGGGCAGTGTTCACCTCCATTTCCAAGCCGAAGAGTCAGCACTGCCCAAAGACGCTTCTGTGGTCATGTGGCCGGCATGACTAAACAACGAAGGCGCATGGAACGCTGTTACCTTCCCACCGAAGCAGTACCTATTTATCTACTTGCAATGTCTTGCTTTCTTGTATTAAAATAGAATCCTCTCTTTATATCTGAAAGGTACGAATCCATATGTCTAGTTCCTAATGTGGCTGCCTTCTGCAGATGTTTAAATCCAGAGATTGGGGCCATGGACAGACAAGCCAGATCCTTCTAGAAACCTGAGAAATGCTCCAGGTGTGCCAAAAAACCTGAAATCTAAAACAAATACCCCAAACGACAGAAGCAAAGCTTGTAGCTTTGAGAAACAAATGCCCTCTGTGGCCATTGCTGGGCAAGCCGCAATGGCATTATCAGCTGAAGCCTTGCTATCTGACCGTAAAAGGTAGGGGGAGGGGGCAGGACCCTGTCCAGGGCTGTTATGGCCACCAGGTGTCTTGACATCATACAACTGGCATGACTCACCCAGGCCTGGCTGCTTGCTATTGTTCAACACCAGGTAAAGGTAAAGGTAAAGGTTCCCTTGCTCGAAAGCCAGTCGAATCCGACTCTAGGGTTGCGGTGCTCATCTCCGTTTCAAAGCCGAAGAGCCAGCGCTGTCCGAAGACGTTTCCGTGGTCACGTGGCCAGCATGACTAAACACCAAGGCGCACGGAACGCTGTTACCTTCCCACCGAAGTGGTACCTATTTATCTACTTGCAATTTCTTGCTTTCGAACTGCTAGGTTGGCAGGAGCTGGAACTAGAGACGGGAGCTCACCCTGTCATGCGGCACCCGGGTCTCGAACTGCTGAACTACTGACCTTCCACAGCCTGCAGTTCAGTGTCTTAACCACTTGAGCCACCGTATGTTTTTGTTCAACACCAACCACCCCACAAAAGCCAGTGTGGCATATAACCGGTTAAAGTTTCAGACAATGATCTGGGGGACCTACAAATAGCAGGTGTGTTTGTGCTGTAATGGTTATTTGAGAGCAGTGAACATTTGGAAGAGACTTCTGGCCTTGGACCTGATTTGGCAGTAGAGATGACCAACAGCCTTGTATCTGAAGAAGTGGGTGTGCTTACGAAAGCTTATGTCCACAATAAAAGTTTGTTGGTCTTAAAGGGGCCACTGGGCTCTAACTTTGCTCTGCTGCTGCAAACCAGCACTGCCACCCAACTGAATTTTTCTTCCGACGCAGTGTGCAAGCACACAAAAGCTGATACCCAGAATAAAACTTTGTTGGTCTTAAAGGGGCCGCTGGACTCAGACTTTGCCCTGCTGCTTCAGACCAGCCCGGCTGCCCATCCTAATCAGCCTTCAAAAATAAAGTGCTTGAGATCTCAAAGTGGTCTCCTCCAGTGTTCCCTCTAAGCTGAGTTAGCGTGAGCTGGCTCACAGTTTTTTAGCCTCCGGCTCACAGATTTTTGTCTCGGTTCAGGAAGGAGGGCTCCAGAGCAAACTAATGTATGCAGGAGCCAAATCGCTCGCTCACAACTTTAATGCCGGTAGCTCACAAAGTAGGATTTTTGCTCACAAGACTCCATAGCTTAGCGGGAGCATTGACTCTCATCCCACGTGGCAGCAGTTTTACAAAACAACATTCTAAATGTATAACGTGCATGGACAATGGAATGCAATTGTCATGCTGAATGTAATAAAGACTCCAGTAAGACCACGTTCAAGTGAGATATTACTTTTCCACCTTCGAGCACCGTTCCAATTAAGACCTTGACTCCCACCAGAGCAGAACAGAGGAGAGAAGCCGCTCGGGACATCGTTACGGAGTTATCAGCCTTCATATAAATGATCCCAGAGGGGGACACAAACTTATGATTGTGTTTACCCGTCTGAGATTCCTGCTGTTATTATGCTATGTTTTGTTGAGCAAACAAGCCACGACGGGGATAGTTATTCCCCCCCCCTTAAATATGCACACAGATTTGCACTTCAGGGACGAAGGGAGAAGAAATTGTTAGTACTTGTTGCCTTTTAAAGCGTACCACTTTCTCATCGGAAACTTTTCATCCCCTCCATGGAAATGTTTGCATTAACGACAGCCTGTTGCATTGAGCCATGTCTCTTTCCCCCGCAGTGTTTCTTGTTCTCTCAATTCCCAGCGCTCTGAACACACCGAGGCGCTTTCTGTTCTCCTAATTAGCAGCTGGATATTTTGCTCAGGTGATTTTTGTCAACACTCGCATACCTAGCTATGCTCCCCGAGGTCTTTTCCCTATGCCCACCGAGACTTGTGCATCAGCACAGCCACGGTTAATGTACAGCTTTGCAAAACCTTTGGCCAGAGAAGCGTAACGGAAGTAAAATCGATAACAATAAGGTGGACTGTTAATTAGGGCAAGACGTGGGAGTAGGTCCACTTCACACCGTCTGGTTGTGCATTTAATAGTAAAATTCCAGCAGGAACTGGGAGGAGGAGGAGATTGGATTTATAACCCACCCCAAAGGAGCATTTTACAATCCCTTTCCCTTTCCCTTCCCCAGACAGACACCCTGTGAGACAGGTGGGGCTGAGAGAGCCCTGAGGGAACAGTTCTGAAAGGACTTATGACTGACCCACGGTCACTCCAGCAGCTGCATGTGGAGAAGTAGGGAATCAAACCCCTTGAATGGCTCCTTCAGAAAAGGCAGAAAGCTGCCGGCTGACTCCAGCAATGTCTTCCACGCTGAACAGCCCTTGCTGTAGCTATGACCCAAGGCACTCCATTTTATCAGCTCTACATGTACCACAGCGCCACAGGGAGACTGCACACTCTATAGGAGGGAAGTAATGGGACAGGGCGAAAGGTGATGGCCTTGTTGTTCTTGCACTCTTCCCAGCTCTCTGCCTGGTTTACCCGACTCCCAAATGTCTCACACAGCACAGGGCTTTCGGGGAGACGGGAAGAGAGAGAGAGAGAGGGGAGGAAGCCACACCAAGGGGATTGCATGGACTCCATCCCAGTGGCGCACTGAGAACTGAAATGTTATCTAGTAGCATAAATTCTATTGGGTCCTTTTGTCTGGGAGACAAAATTGCAGGGGGGAAAATATGCAAGTGCCTATCCCTGGGGGGGAAAACCAGAGTAAGTGGAATCTCAGAAGTGAAGTTCCCGGCAAATTCTGAACTGAATCCCTATAAGACCAAGGTCTGTGTTTCTCGTCTCGAGAGGAGCAGGCTCCTAACTTGGGAGCAGTGTTCCCTCTAAGCTGAGCTAGTGTGAGCCAGCTCACAGTTTTTTAGCCTCCGGCTCACACAGCTTTGTCTTCGCTCAGGAAGGAGGGCTCCAGAGCAGACTAATTAGTGCAGTAGCCAGATCACTCACTCGCAGCTTTAATGCCAGCAGCTCACAAAGTAGAATCTTTGCTCACAAGACTCATTTTCACTTTAGTGTATATTACTTGGGTACTCTTTGGTCTGAGTTATTTACAGTGCTTGCTTGTTTCATGATTACAGTAGTTTCTTAGGCAGACATGAGAGAGGCGAAAAGCCCTCCCTGTTGTGGTGCTGTCTCACCAATGATCTTCAGGGCTGCACAGGACGCTGACCAATATGTCAGAGTCTTGGAGAAATCAGTTCCCAACAACAGTCATCCAGAAGAAAGAAAAATTTATTGAGACATTGATAGGATCCAGCCTGTACGTTGGCTGTGTTAGAACTGAAGATAGAGGTGTGGAAGCAATAGCTATACAAGGTTCAAACAGGGACCCTAAAAGGTTACAAGCCAATCACCCCCAAGTATTCCACCCACCCAAACCAACAGATCTGTGTTTCCACCTTGGTGACATCCCCCCAACACATAGACAAAAGCCAGATGGTGTAAGCTGTGACTAAAGGACAGTGGATGTTCCCAAGCATGCTAACCTACAATCTACTTCAAAGCATCCAAAAGGAAAAGCATTTAGAATTCACACTCTCCTGATCCCTCTCCTGGCAAGCGAGCAATAAAATGGAAAGCGGGTTTGACATTCTGCCTCCCCACAGGCCCCTCATCCTGCCAGTTTGAGGGGATAGAGTTTATGGAAGGTGTGAACCAGCAAAGGGGCTTTAACATGTTCTTGGTGCACCCATTCATTATGAGATACGTTAAAGTCCTTCCATTTGACTAGGTATTATAAGCACCTCCACTTTAATTTGGAATCTATGATTTCTTCAACTTCTTGGTGGGGTTCACCATCAGCCATTGGGGGGGGAGCTGCTGGATGAGGTCTCCATGCATTTGGATCCAGATCCTTCTTCAGCAAACTGAAATGGAAGACAGGATGGACGTGCTTTAGAGTTTTAGGCAATTCAATTTCTACAGCCACTTTATTGATCACTCTTAACACCTTGATAGGACCAATGTATTTCCACCCCAGCTTTCTCCCTGGCTGGAGCCCCTTCAAGTGTTTGGTGGAGAGGTACACTGAGTCACCTGGATTTAAGTCCCACTTGGGAGCTCTCCCCTTGTCAGCCTGCTTTTTGTAATCCTCTTTTGCCTTAGTCAATGTCTTTTGTATAGTGGATCACTGGTCTCTCAGGTCTGTCCACCACATATGCAAATCGCCCATTCCGGGGGTTGGGGAGGCCACAGTGGGGAGGGGGGCTCCCTCAAAGCCGTACACAGCCATAAAAGATGAAAATCCAGTAGCACTGTGGACAGAATTGTTATAACTGTATTCCGCATAGGGGAGGCGGTCTGCCCAGTTGTCTTGTTGGTAGTTAGTGAAACACCTGAGGAACTGTTCTACTACTTGATTTACCTGCTCGGTGTGCCCGTCAGTCTCTGGGTGATAAGTGCTGCTTGGATCCTGCTCGATCTCTAAGAGAACCATCAGTTCCTTCCAAAATTTTGCTACAAATTGTGACCCCCCCAGTCAGAGATAATCTTGCGGAGGAGGGAGCGCAGCATCACAACCTGCTGCATGAACAATCTGGCCAGGGCTTTGGCGGTAGGCAGTTTCTTGCACAGAATGAAGTGTACTTGTTTCAAAAATAGGTCCACGACCACTCATATGACAGCCTTTCCCTTGATAGGTGAAAAATCAGTTATAAAATCCATTAAAATAACTGTCCGAGGCCTTTCAGCGGTCTCAAGGGGTTGGAATGTACTAGGTGGCTTCCCCAGTCTCCTCTTCCCCCATCAAATATGTTTGGCAAGAGCTCACATACTGGGAAATATCTGCTCTCATGCAGGGCCACCAAAATTGTCTCTGAAGGAGGTGCAGGGTTTTCAGGTACCCAAAATGCCGCACCAGTTTATTTTCATGTCCAGAAGCCAGGATCTCCCCCCTCAGTGTTCTGGGCACAAATAGTCTTTCCCCTCAGTACCAACACCCATTGTCTTGTTGTACAACCATGCTTTCATTCTGAATGTCCCCCGTCTTCTTCAGAAAAAGCTGTTTTGAATTTGGAGATCCAAGGATCAGTATCCCCCTTGGTAGGGGTTTCCTGTTTGGCTTGGCTGCGTGTCAGCATGGCACCACCCAGCTGGGTAGGCATGAACATTGTATCCACTACCTTCTCCTGTTGGCTTGCATGTTGGGGAAGACAGGACAGCGCGTCAGCCAAGAAGTTGGACTTTCAGGGGATGTGTTGGAGGGTGAAATGAAACTTAGAGAAGAACTCTGCCCACCTGAGTTGTTTAGCACTCAACCATCTGGGCATGCAAAGGGCTTCCAAATTTTTATGGTCAGTCCATATTTCGAATGGTACCCTGACCCCCTCCAACCAATGCCTCCAAGTTGTGAGGGCAAGCTTAATGGCAGCCGCCTCTTTGTCCCAAACTGCCCAGTTCCTCTTGGCAGACGAGAATTTTTTAGACATGTAAGCTAACAGGTGCAACTTCCTGTCCTCCCCCTTTTGCAGAATTCCCCCATGGCTACATCTGAGGCATCTACTTGGATCAGAAAGGGCTTTGTTTCATCGGGGTGATGTAAGGTGGGTTCAGAGGTGAACAGTTCCTTAAGTTTATCGAATGCCTGCTGGCATTCTGGGGTCCAGTCTAACTTGGCACTCAGTTTATTGCCCTCAGGCCCCTTCCCTTTTGTTTTTAATAAGCCTGTAAGGGGAGGGCTTCCTGAGC
The DNA here is from genome assembly GCA_029375565.1 of Gekko gecko. NCBI lineage: Eukaryota > Metazoa > Chordata > Lepidosauria > Squamata > Gekkonidae > Gekko > Gekko gecko. The sequence goes on along the minus strand of JAPDNY010000007.1, from coordinate 182,323,682 downwards.
AAAATTGGGGATGAACACCCAGTAGAAGTTGGCAAACCTGAGAAAAGACTGTGGCTGGCACCAGGTTTGAGGGGGCTCCCAGCCTAACACCTCTTGCACCTTACTAGTTTCCATCCCTAGCCCCTTTCCTCAAATCCAATACCCCAGGAAGACCAGTTCATCTTTATGGAACTTGCATTTTGAGAGTTTGGTGAATAGCTGATGGTTATACAGAGTCTCTAGCACATCCCTCACTAAGGCCATGTGTGAGTCCATATCTCGTGAATAAATCAAGGTATCATCTAAATAAACCAGGACCCCTTTATACAATGCTTGTGCAACATTTCATTGATTAAGTTCATAAAAAAACCCAGGGCCCCTGTCAGTCCGAATGGCATCACAAGGTCTTCTTCCTCTTCTTCCTCTTCTTCTTCTTCTTCTTCTTCTTCTATCCTGTGAACCTCCAAAAAGAGAAATAAGTGGATCCTTGACCAAATCAAGCCTGAACTTTCCCTAGAAGCTAAAATGGCTAAACTGAGGCTGTCGCACTTTGGGCACAATATGAGAAGACAAGAAAAAGACAAGAATGCTAGGAAAAGTTGAAGGCAACAGGAAAAGAGGAAGACTCAACATGAGAAGGATCGACTCAATCAAGGAAGTCATGGCCCTCAGTTTGCAAGACCTGAGCATGGCTGCTAACGATAGGATGTTTTGGAGAATGTTAATTCATAATGTCTCCATAAGTCAGAAACAACTTGACAGCACTTAACACATACAGACATGAGATTTTGTAGGAGGAGCTCATTTTTTCAGATATTATAGGAGACCAGGGGTCATTTTGTAGAAAAAGAGGTGCAGGAGCTCATTAGCATAACTCATTAGCATATGCCACACCCCCTGACATCAGCCGGATTGGCAAGCTGGTGAGAAAGAAAGAAAGAGAGAAAGACAGAGATGAGGAGGAAGGAAGGAAGAAAGAGAAAGAGGGAGGGAGGGAAAGAGGACAAAGAACTTTGGGAAAGAAAGAGAGAGAGAGATGGGGAGGAAGGAAGGAAGAAAGAGAAAGGGAGGGAGGGAAAGAGGGCAAAGAACTGTGGGAAAGAAGGAAAGAAGGAAGGAAGAAAAGAAAAAAGAGATGGGGAGGAAGGAAGAAAGAGAGAGAGAGAAAGAGGGCAAAGAACTTTGGGAAAGAGAGAGAGAGACAGATGGGGAGGAAGGAAGGAAAGCAGGGAGGGAAAGAGGGCAAAGAATGGGAAGGAAGGAAGGAAGGAAGGAAGGAAGGAAGGAAAGAGAGAGAGAGAGAGAGAAAGAAAGAAAGAAAGAAAGAAAGAAAGAAAGAAAGAAAGAAAGAAAGAAAGAAAGAAAATGGCTACTTAGGAAGGTGGAATGCATGGCACTATACCCTACCAAGGTCTCCTCCCCAAACCCCACTCTTCCAGGCTCCACGCTCAAATCTCTGGGTATTTTTGAACCCAGATTTGGCAACCCTAACAGTTTGCTTCATGGATACAGCTTTCACACCCTTAAAATCCATGCACATGTACACATGTGCGCGCACACACACACATCCTTGTCTGACCACTTGGTACAATTTACCCAAAGAAGAAGGAAGGTGGCTGCTACTAATAGAACTCCAGAGCATGCTACCCCACAGGGCCGGCGTCAGCATACTCTCAGTTGGGGAAGCTGCCAGGGCCCAGGGCGTCTTGCAGGGCCCACTACGGTGGCTGACCCTCACAACATGCCATTTTCCTGTCTGCTCACTGGTGAATGCTTCACCATCCATGTGTCCAGCTGCACATGTAACCCTGAGTCCAATAGGGGGAGTTAAGGAGTTGGGGGTATTCCTTATAAGGAAGAAAAGGCACAATTTCCCCTGAGGAACTGAGAAGCACCCTCATGTCAGAAACACTCCTTTCTATGAATATTCTATGTTAATATTTTAGGGATACCAGAAAATCCTGTAAAGAACAGAGGACATCCCAACGAAGAGCACAGTTAGAAGTTGGTTCATCTTCAAGGGGCTGGCTAGACAGAAGTCAGAAAGGCTGAGACCCTGGTCTGCTCCAATACAGCAGGCTTGAATTGTTACATGCTGGTTGTTGCTGTATATGCTTCATTATTTTCATTCATTCATTCATTCATTCATTCATTCATTCATTCATTCAATCAATCAATCAATTTATACCCCACTGTCCCCGCCAAGGCTGGCTCAGGGCAGCTTACATAAAAATCCATATTAAAACAATTAAAACAATTCATAATAACTACAATGTCTTTTGAAGCTGGTTTATTGTTATTTTTCATAAATGCAAGGGTCACCAGGTAGGACCACAGTCATGGACATGAACTCTCTCAGTTCTTTAATTATAAGAATATTCATTTGATCTTGCTCCTTGAATTAAATAGGGTATGCACACACTGCCCTGTGCCATCAGGGAAAGGGATGCAGGCAGTGTATAAATGTGTAAATATAATGTTATTTCCAACCAAGATAGGGAGTTACAGTTATAATGAACAATTTGTGTAGTAAAAGCAGCATAGGACAAAACACATTTACTTTAGAGTATATCTAACCCTAGATCAACAACTAGTTGTGGTGTTTCACCCTGACAAGTGAGATACTCAAGTATCGATAGCCAGATTGTGGGGAACATGGAGTGGGCAGAGGGCTGTGAATATTGTGTTAGAGTGTCTGTAATTTTTGCCATGACATACAGATTCCATATCTTTTGATGCCATTGTGTGAGAGTAGGAGATTTTAGAGATTTCCAATTTAATGCTGTAGTATTTCAAGCAGCATATGATAGCAAGGATACTTGTTCTTTGATGGAATATGAGTGGATGGTGACCTCCCCCCATGTATTTAACAGTAGATCTTCTGGCATAAGAGTTAGTACAATATTGGTAAAAGATGAGATACGTGATATGACAGATTCCCAGACGGTAACAACTTTAGAACATGTTATCCAACAATGCAAGTAATTTCCCAGGTTTCCACATTTTTTCCAGCATAGTGGACTAAGCTTTGGTGATGAGTGAGCTAATCATTGAGGAGTTAGATACCAGCGGGAGAGTAACTTAAAAGACTGCAGATGTACATCAGTGATTTTGGAATGGAATGGAGTAGTGTTCCATATATTGGTCCAGGTGTCATCAGATAGAATTCTGCTACAATCTTTATTCCAAAATGATTGCTATGTCAGGGGTTTCTGTGAATCCCTGTCTAAGATTGTTCTGTATATCGCTGAGATGAGGCCTTTTGTCGAGTGTTGAGAGGTTTGAATAATTTTTTTCCAGACCAGTTAGAGGTTGCTTTAGTATGTGTGGAAGGTTAATACAAGAGCTAAGATGTGATATCTGGAAATATTGCATCCAGGGAATAGATGATCCTATTTTCTTATCCAGATCGGTCTTCGAGAGCAACAGACCTTTAGAACCAAGATCTTGGAGTGTAGTAGTCTGAGCCCATTTCCAGTTGTCAAAAGAAGGGTTCCTACATCTTGGTAGAAAAATATTTCAAATATTCAATTGATTGTATAATTAATATATTTAAGTATTAAAAAGTATGTTTTTTGAGGATCATGAAACCACGGGGGAAATCAGGTGAAGCTGTGGGTCAAATTGCGGCCACATGGCTTCGAGTGGGAAATTGACCAGTAGAAACGGGGCAAAGGGAGGCACGACAGCGGTGCAGCTCTTGTGTGAAATCGGTCCAAGAGTCAGCGTTAAAAAGGAGCTGCTTGCCTTCTTTTATACAATATTGATCACATTCGTTTTGGTAGGGCTATTGAAATTATAAATTACATCAGTTGACACAACAGCTTTGATAATGTGGGCCATTATGGCATAAGAGATGTTTCCATATTCCAGGGGCAATGAGGTTACCAGAAAATTTTCACAAAACAACACAAGGTAACACCTCACTTTCTGAATGACAGGGACACAGATGTTTTCGTTTCAGGATGTCCTTTGTGTTCTTGGGACAAGATAGCCAGCCTGATGCTCTGTTTTCTAAGTGGAGGCAGGGTGTGTGTTTCTGCATGTAGGCAAACCTTTAGTATTGCAAATTGTAATGTACTCAGACCTAATGCAATCAGACATAATGCAATCAGACCTGACTGCGTGCGAGGCAAGGAAGCCACGCAGTCAGGCAGAACATCCAAGTTTCGGTCACCTGAATAAAGGACTCAGCAGATCCTAGCCCGCTCCAATCAGAGGGTTAGGCTCCCGGCCGAGAGCCTATGTGACTCTCAGCCACAGTAAATATCATATCATGAATGTGCAGGTGTGTTTTGGGTATGGGGTTTTCAGAGGATATAAACCAGCCTGCTAGCTGGGTAAAGTTGTCTTGTTCCTGATCTTCTAATAAAAGTATGAGCTGATTTCACTCTACAGACTCGTCAGTCTCAGTACTTTTCACAAATGTTCTGGGTTCCTTCACTCAATGACAGGTGCATACCAATCCTTTCTTTCTAAATGTTTCCAAATTCTTTAGATTCATGAACAATGCAGGTGAATGCAAATGCTGGTTTCTGTACGTGACAGGGAAAAGGTATCTCTTAAGACAAAGGATTTGCAAAGCATATTGGGAGCTTGGTTCACTGCTGCTTGCTTCTTGGAAAGTTACAGAAATAAAATACTATGACCCTGGTCACACGGGCCAGATAAAGCAGGGAAGAGGTGTGGCTATTAGAGCCATCGCAATTTGTGCCGCTGCAATGTGATCAGATGTGATGGCGGCAAACTGAGTTGTTTTCGTCGGCGTGTGGTTCTGGCAGCGCTGCAATGGGGCAAAAGGAGTGAGCTGGGGTGATCAGACGGAGACAGTCCATCTGTGGCCCGTTGCAAACAATTTGCTACTGGACTTTACAAGGTACTTTTTTACTCCGCAGCTTCGGCCGGGCGGTACAGGTTGGGGGCAGGGGCACGATGCTTGCCAGATGTGCCAATGTGATCATACCCATTAAATCCTCCCGACATTTGTCCCTCTCGGGTGGCTAATTGTGCATGTGATCGGAGCCTATGATTACTTCATAAAGTTGTCTATATGAAATTTTCTGAGCCACCTTATTCAAAATATTCTCACAACACAGACCCCTGATTTCCATGAGTTCCTAGGAATGAAAGGAGCCCGAGGAATGGGATGAGACAGGTCTGCGGCGGAAACACCATAGAGATAATATCCTTTGGGTTTAGAAACTTGTTTACGATGCTGAAGGATGATCACGAACCCTATAAAAAGAAAGCCATTGTGGCAAATTGCTGCTAATTGGGATGGACGTCCTGCCGCCTACCTCCATGTAAGCCTTCTTCTTCCTATATTTCTTTTTCACCTTTAAGCCCAGAGGGTTACTTTAGTCTGAGACTGAATCATATTTGACATGAATTGTAATCAGCCAGGCACTCTTAAGTCCTTTGTAGGTTACAGCTCCAGGCTTAGTTGGTAGATTCCCTGCTTTGCACACACGAAATGTTCTTGAATACTATGGCTGAGACTGAGAAAGATCTTTGCCAAAGACTTTGGAGAGTCGCTGCAAGTTAATAGAAACTATACTCGATGGATCAGACGTCTGACTCATTAAAAGACAGATCCATTGTCCAATGACCAACTGTTGCTTTGTTAGTTTGCCTGCTGGTTCTTCAAGGGAGGGGAAGCGGCTAACGTGTGAAGAAACCACAGCTGTCCGGAAACAGAGGCAGCAGCTGAGTGAGGACATGTTTCTACCAAGAGTTTCTAGCAAGAGTTAGCTGGGACTGGGGTAGAGTAGTGAGAGCCTGTCCTATTGGATCTTTGGGCAGTCTTCTGTCTTCAAGGTTACTTAGCACCTATGGCTAAGTGGGACCTGACCTGGATGGCCCAGCTAGCGCAATCTCATTGGCTCTTGAAAACTAAGAATGGTCAGCTCTGGTTACTACTTGAATGGGTGACTATCAAGGAAGTCTAGGGTTGCTACGCAGAGGCAGGCAATGATGAACCACCTCTGAATATTTCCTGCCTTGAAAACCCTTACGGAGCCACCATAAGTCAGCTGTGACTTTCCACAACCACTACCACTAAGTGGGTTGTGAACTGCAGCATAAGTGCAACAGCCAGGGAAGCATACTTTATTCAGATCCCCCATCAGATCTTCTGGATGACCCAGTTGTCTGAAACCGATTATTATGTGATATTCCTCGTGTCATTGAGCAATCAGCTCAAACTGACAGTGCTGTTCCAGACCTCTGCTTCCACTGGCGGTAAACAGAAGGTAGAGCAGATTAGTAATTATAACCAGAAGACATGGAAGGCACTCGGAGACAGCAGAATAGCAAGTCTCAGTTCAAGCAGCCTCTTCTCTTTAATCCACATATCTGTTAAGATCAGAGGCAGCAAAAGACGAGCAGGGAGGGGAACTGCCGCTCAAAAAAAGTGGTGTAATCATTCCAGATGGCCCCGTCACGACACTTCATAGAATGATCAGTTTCTTGCTGGTGACTCGGTTATTATCAGAGAGAGGCAGACTTTGCCCTTGAAATCACTAACAGTACCAAATGGCTTTTGTCCTTGCTGCTCTGTTGTTTCTAAAGACAATATAAGCCAGCACTTCTCCCTCTGTGAGGAGCTTCCAGACAACTTCTGAGTTAAATTCCCCCCAAGTATTTTTTTGTATAAAATGTTAATTAATTGGCGTGCTTGAAAATGTGTGTGTTGGTTTTTATTTCAGGTTCAACGTCAATGGAACGAAAAAACCAAAGCCTGGTGATGGAATTCATCTTTACCGGATTTTCCAGTTTCCCAGACTGGCGGGTCCCACTCTTTGTGGTCTTCTCCCTCACGTACCTGACCATTTTGGCGGGAAATGTTATCATCATCATGACGATAAGGTGTGACTCCAGCCTCCACATCCCCATGTACTTCTTCCTCGCTGTGCTCTCCAGTTCAGAAACCTGCTACACTTTCACCATTATCCCCAATATGCTTGCAAATCTTCTAAGAGAAAAGGCAGCTATTTCATTCATTGGCTGTGCTACTCAGATGTGTACGTTCTTGGGCTTTGGGTGTACAAATGGCATACTTCTCACGGTGATGGGGTACGACCGCTACGTTTCTGTATGTAAACCTTTACATTATCCGGTTCTGATGAATCAGGGATTCTGTACTAAACTGGTAGTCTTTTCAGCATCAACAGGTTTTCTTTTTTCAGTACTCGAGACAATTATTATATTTAGCTTGCCATTCTGTGGGCCGAATAAAATCCATCACTTCTTTTGTGACATGGCACCATTGCTCGAGCTGGCCTGTGGCCGAAACTACGTAGGGGAAATTGTCATTTTTCTTCTTTGCATTTTGGTGGTGTTTTGCTTGTTCCTTCTGATCCTTCTGTCGTATAGTTTAATCTTAAATGCAATCCTGAAAACCCCCACCACAGACGGGAAGCACAAAGCCTTTTCCACTTGCGCCTCCCACCTTATTGTGGTGGTGGTACACTTTGGATGTGCTTCCATTATTTACCTGAGGCCTCAGTCCAGATACACTTTGAATGAAGACATATTCATCTCTGTCATGTACACACTGGTGACTCCGTTGCTGAATCCTGTCGTTTATAGCCTGAGGAACAAGGATGTCCAAGTAGCACTCAAGAAATCCCTGGGCAGAAGCACATGTGCCTGGAAGATGTGAAAGACAATTTTGGGCTCGCTGAAGGTGAAACAGACCAGCTGTAAAACTTACTTTGGGGGACGATGACAAAGAGTTATGATCCCCTTGAGGAAGAAATATGTCAATTACTATTTGTTACAGATGCTTTTCACGACAATGTGCTCTTCTCCTAATATCCACCTGCCATTTAATAATTAAATATGTGTGTTGGAAAAGCTGACATTTTCATTTAAAAAAATCAGATTTGCTGTTTAGTTACGCAGGAGAACAAATTGGATTGTGAATGTGCTATCTGATATCTAAAATTGTAATCATGACGTGCCAAAGACAAGGATGTTTTTAAAAGTCCTTACGATAAACCATTTCATGTCCGTAAAATGTCCAATCTTTAATTAGATTAGTGTGGTCATCACCTACATCAGGGAGTGAAACATAAGGCCCGTGGGCTGGAACCTGGCGCCTCCAGTTAAAAGGACCAGGCTGTGGGTTATTATGAGGAAGACTTCAACTTGAGACCCTGGAGAGCCACTGCCAGTCTGAGTAGACTGGGCCGGGGGGGGGAAGCTTGTAATGCCCAGCCATTTCATGTTTTTCCTGGGTCCTAGGCGCAGAGTATTGACTATTAGAGCAGGCTGGGGAAAGAGTCTGCTCCCCACTCCAGGTAGTATGGGGGGGCATCAGCCCAATGCTGCACTTGGATCTTTAATTGTGTTTGTCTGTGTCCTTTTATCTCTGCTACCTGGTATTACATTTTATGACCAAAATGCCCCCCCCCCGACAAACTCCCATTTATGTAAAATCCAGCCCTTATAACAAATGAGTTTGATACCTCTGACCTAAGTTGTCTAAGTAGGGATGGGGATGAACCAGTCCATGAACTGGCTCGTTCATGGTTCACTAAGCTATCTTCATGAACTGAAGAGCTGCCACAAACTTCCATGAATTTTAAGGCAGTTCATGGAGGTTCGTGAAGAGCAGAACCCTTGCTTTCTGCTCTTCACAAAACACATCTGAGCAGCAGGGAGTAGAAAGCAGGGGTTAAAATGGCTTTGAACCATTTAAACCCCTGCTTTCTGCTCCCTGCCACTCAGCTGTTCTGTTTAAATGGCTCAGAGCCATTTAACCCCCTGCTTTCTGCTCACCACTGTTTTTTGGCAGGGAGCAGAAAGCAGGGGGTTAAATGGCTTGGAGCAGAAAGCAGGGGTCATGAACCAATATGAGCTGGTTCAATTTGTGAACCAACATATTGGTTTGTGGTGTGGTTCAGGATTCAGCCACAAACCATGAACAAAACTGCAGAAATGCAGTTTGTGCCCATCCCTATCTCTTAGTATTTCATCACATCATATTGAAGAATTAGCTGTCTGAACATTATCATTAGCAAATGGCATTAAAAAAAAAATTAAGACACTGGCACATCCTGAGTGAAATTCCTGGTTGCCAACTTCCTCCTTTTGTGGGTCTAAAAAGAACAAGGAATATTGGCAATATGTTAGTAAGAGTAGACATAGAAGTGAAACAAGTTACATGTAATAATTTATTAGGACATTTCTGTTGTGGATTATGTGCAGCATGTAAATTAAGTATGCAAATTAAGTTTACACCACAAGTTTGGAAAAAACCGATTATATTGCAAACTTTCATTACCTGCAGAATGAAAAACTCAATTTACATAATTTTATGCCCCTGCAAAAAAAAATTAAAAATTATGTGGGTAATACCACAAGAACTGTAAGAGTTTGCATATTGGAACATAAATCTAGAATAAAAAACGCAAATTTTGATGTACCTCTGATGGAGATTTTTTCAAATATAAACATAATGCTGAAGAGCTTAGATTCTTTGCTTTGAAATAAAGCAAAAAATGGCTTTAAGGCTATTAAAAAAAACTTTGGGCACAACGTGATTTTCTGGATTTTCAACTTAAAGCCCACAGATCCAGATGTTTTGAATGCTAACATAGATTTTTCTAGCTATCTTTAGATGGCTTATATATATATATATTATGTAAGTAACCTTAAAGTGCTTACCTGATAAATGTATTCTATTATAGTGTGATGTTTAACATCTGTATGGGTCTTTAAGAAATGTGAATTTGAATTCTAGTAGCGGCTATTCAGTACACCAGTATTTGCCTTAATGATTTGGGGTATTGTGTATTTAAGTACTAGCTGTTGTCTGTGAGATTTCAACAACTGAGTTGAGTCCTGGAGTTATGCTGAAAGCGACATTTTGCAGATCTATGTAAAGTTGTTCTTTTTGTTGTAATGGTAAGACTCCTTAGTTATAAGAATATTGTACATACGTTATATGACTGTAGATATTGGCATTCTATGTTTTCGGCATTAGTATTCTATCTCTGAGGAAGCAAATGTGAAAGAAATATGGAAGCCAGCAAGTTCATAAAGCTAAGCTGAAGCTCAAAGCTCAATGCTAAAGCTGCAAGCTGAAGTCTGAACGAACACTCTATGGAACACTGTGAAGTTTAGTATACTATTCACCAGGGCTCTTTTTGTAGCAGGAACTCCTTTGCATATTAGGCAACACACCCCTAACATAGCCAATCCTCCAAGAGCTTACAGAGCTCTTCTTGCAGGGGCTACTGTAAGCTCTTGGAGGATTGGCTACATTAGGGGTATGTCACCTAATATGCAAAGGAGTTCCTGCTACAAAAAGAGCCCTGCTATTCACCATTGAGAGAGCCCTAATCAGGCCATGTCTTAAACAAAAAACTCACCAAACAATGCAAGTTTGTAATTCTATGTACCAGAACTATTTTGTTTAATTATCGAATGACTAAATGTTCATAACATATATTGTTCATTGACTTGATGAGAATTTCTAGAATACTGGTTATAGATTTAGTTCTTCAAGTAGCACTTAGGTGACTTTGGTGGGCGCACTTGAGAGTTTTCTTTAAGTGATCTCAATTAACAATATATCTATGTAATAAATTTGTAGTTATATATTCATGGTTTAGTTATTTTCATGGATTCCCCCCCATATACCTACTCTCATATCCACGTTTTTCTTTTGCTTTTTATGTTTAGAATTAAAAAATGCAGCATTATTGGTTTCCTGGATAATGACTCTCTTCCATTTTCTCATATGTGTCTCTCAGTACCCTGAAGATGAATCTCTATGGCAATTTTTTAGCCACAGGTTTATGGCTGTGATCCTTCCAATAGCTGCTAATGAACGTGCTCCCATCTTGAGATGTACATCTGTCGTTGTTACACATTTAGCAATTCCCATAGTACCTCTAAGGAGTAGTGCCTGTTTCCTCTCCATGGATTAGAGCCAGAATGACAGAATGGAACTTATTTTGTTTATTTACCTCATTTATGCCCTGTGTGGCAGAATGGGCCTGCTCTGGCCTGCAGGCCCTATTCCACCTTGCCCTCCAAGAATTTCCCAATACCTGGAGAGGCTTTTCTTTCTCTCTCAGGTAACCCACCACCACCATCTGACCTTTGTAAGAAATTGCCCACTGGGAGGGTCAGGACTCCCAGCTTCCCAAATTCTGTGGCCTTGCCTCTGTGCCTCCCGCTGCCCGGCGCCTGATCACCACGGGGACCATTTACTGCCTTGTGCACCCTTGGAGGAATAGCCACTTGCCAACTGCCTGCCTTCCCCCTGGCACTTCCTTTAAAATAGATTATCTGAGATGGTGTAGATCTATGTGGCACGGAGGACCAAATTTCTAAAGTATTTATTAAGGAGAAAATGTTAACAAGCATACTTTTAGCACAGCATCAGTTTGAGCAAGGGATACGCAATTCATCTTTCCCTCTCTCTGTACATACTCTATCAGATGTTAAAATAAAGGACAGGCGCTGGAGGTTACAGATCTCTACAGAGTGTCAGGTTCAAAAGCAAGTAGGTCCAAGCATTCTTGTTCAAAAGAAAGGCTTTATTGGAATACAGTGCTAAAACCCACAGTTGAGGGTCATTGTCAGGAATGGGGGGCAAGAGCAATGCAAGCAGAGTTATAGTATGATGCATAATTGCGACTAGCGAATGAACTGTAAGCGCGTGCGCGGGAAACTCCCGGCAGGAGAATTACTTCATGAGCGGGAGATGACTCCCCCCTCCCTTCATCTTCACAGGACTGGAAAATTCTCATCAGCTCAAGAATAGCCCAAAGCCTACATTCAAGGCCACCGTGATAAGCGAAAGCAGCAGGGAAGAAGCTCCCACGTTACTGCCTGCATACCTACGCAAGCGCAAAGCGGAATAGGGAACACAGAACAATGGACTCAGTGAGAATCACCAAATAGACATTTCTGACACTCTGCCCTTCCCAAAATACCTCCCACCCACCGTTCAGGAAGGGGAGAACATGGGGCCTCCTGGTTTGGCTGGGAAGCGGGTGTGAAAATCCTTCAGGAGATCAGGTGCATTAATATCTGAAACTTTCACCCATTCCCTGTGTTGGGGCCCAAAATGCAACTATTCAACAAGATAATACAATTGTCCTCGACTAAGTTTAGAGTCCAGGATGTCAGCTAGTTCATAATGCTCCTTGGTATTGATCATCAGCGGGGGAGGGGGTGCCGGAGGCTCCGGATGCCACTTAGTCGGGGGAAATGCCAGTTTGAGGAGGCTGTAATGGAAAATTGGATGGATTGCTTTAAGTGATTTAGGTAAGTCCAGTTGAACAGTCACTTTATTAATACAGCGGACAACTTTGAATGGACCAATATATTTCCAAGCGAGCTTCTGCGACTTCTGAGATAGTCGTAAGTTCTTAGTAGAAAGGTATACGGAATCCCCTGGTTGAAGGTCCCATCCCACCGCCCTTTTCTTGTCCGCATGTTTCTTATATTGAGCCTTGGCCTCGTTCAAAGTCTCTACAATTATTGGCCAAGATTCTCGAAAAGTCTTACACCATTCTGTGGCTCTCCCACCTGTCCCCCCAGGTTGTAAAAAAGGAAGAGGGGGGCTATCATAGCCCATGGCGGCTTTGAAGGGAGACATCCCGGTAGAAGCGTGCCAAGAGTTGTTGTATGCAAACTCTGCCAATGGCAATAACTCTACCTAATTGTCTTGTTGATAGTTAGTGAAACAACGCAAATATTGCTCTAATGTTTGATTCACTCGTTCTGTTTGACCATCGGTCTCCGGCTGGTACGCACTGCTTAAAGCACGTTCAATGCCCATGAGGGCCATTAATTCTGTCCACAGTTTGGAAACAAATTGAACCCCACGGTCAGAGATTATTTTGAGAGGTAACGTGTGGAGCCGAGCAATATGTTGTAGAAAGGCTTTTGCAAGGATCTTTGCCATTGGCAGGCTAGGAAATGGTATAAAGTGTGCCTGTTTAGAAAATAAGTCCACTACCACCCAAATGACAGTCATATACTTGCTGGGGGGAAGGTCAGTGATAAAATCCATGGAAATCACTTCCCAGGGTTGACTTGGGGTGGGTAACGGCTGTAGTAGACCAGGGGTTTTTCCTGCTCTGGTCTTGCAACGGCTACATATAGGGCAGGATTGTATGTAGAGTGACAAATCTCGTTTCATTCGGGGCCACCAGAAATTGCGCTGCAATAGGTGTAGCAACTTCACATACCCGAAGTGCCCTGCAGATTTTAAATCATGGGCAGATTGCAGTACTTGCGGTCGCGTATTTTCTGGGACAAAAAGTTTATTTCCTTTGTACCAGCAACCATTGGGTTTGCATTCTAAATCATCTCGAGCTCGTAGCTCCACTCTCTCCTGGTCAGTGATGTCTGTGGCAAAGCGGCTTTCCCATGGCAGCCCTTGGTTCGGGGTTACGGGCTGTGGGCGACTTTGTTTACGGGTTAGTACTGCCCCAACCAATTGATCTGGGGTAAAGAAGGACTCCCTCACCTCCGTTCTTTTGCTATGGTGCTGAGGAAGGTGTGAGAGGGCGTCTGCCAGGTGATTGGACTTGCCAGGGAAATGGTGGAGGGTGAATTGAAACTTGGAGAAAAACTCAGCCCATCGGAACTGCTTGGCATTTAAATTCCGAGGCTTCCGAAGTACCTCAAGATTCTTATGGTCAGTCCAAATTTCAAAGGGGACTCGGGCTCCCTCCAACCAGTGCCGCCAGGTAATTAGGAAGCTAAGCGAATAGAAGCCGCTTCCTTGTCCCAAATGGGCCAGAACCTCTCCGTGTCATTAAACTTTCAGGAAACATAGGCGAGTGAGTGAAGATGCCCTTGGGCGTCCTCTTGTAAGATCACACCCCCCCATTGTGGTGTCGGAGGCGTCTACTTGGACAATAAATGTATTGGTTTCATCTGGGTGTGCCAATACTGGTTCGGAGGTAAATAACTGCTTCAGTTGTTCAAATGCTTCCTGGCACTGGGGTGTCCAATCTAAAAGGGCCCCTGGCAGGGAAGCTTTGACCCCCTCCCTTTCATCTTTAGGAGATCTGTGAGGGGGAGGGCTACCTGGGCGAAGTGAGGCAAGAACTGGCGGTAAAAATTGGCGAAACCGAGAAAACTCTGGAGCTGCCGCCTGGTTTTGGGGGGTTCCCAGGCCAACACATCCTGGACCTTTTTTGGGTCCATCTCCAACCCGTTTGAGGATATGCGATATCCTAGGAAGTCAATGCAGCTCTGATGAAATTCGCACTTCGACAGCTTAACAAACAGTTTGTGTTCTAATAACTTCGCCAATACCTCCTGAAGCAGTCTGGTGTGAGTTTCTTGGTCTGGGCTGTACACCAAGATATCATCCAAGTAAACAACTGCCCCCTTAAACAAGTAGGGGTGCAACACCTCATTTATTAAGTTCATGAAGACCCCAGGCGCCCCTTGCAATCCGAAGGGCATAACTCGATATTCAAATTGTCCCAAAGGGGTATTAAAGGCAGTCTTGTGTTCATCCCCTTGCCTAATGCGGACTCTGAAATAGGCATCACGGAAATCCAATTTGGAAAATACCTTCCCCTTTGCCACCTCTGCTAGCAGATCCTTGATGAGGGGCATGGGATAGGCATTGGTGGCAGAAACTGCGTTAAGGCCCCTGTAATCAGTGCAAAGTCTCAGCCCCCCATCTTTCTTTTTACAAAACAACACGGGGGCCGCAAATGGGGACGAAGCCGGTCGGATAAATCCACGGGCCAGGTTCTTGTCAATGAACCTGCGTAGCTCTTCTTTTTCCATAGGGCTCATAGCATAAATTTTCCCTTTAGGCAATTTGTGACCTGGAAGGATCTCAATAGCACAGTCTGAGTTACGGTGGGGAGGTAGTTCGTCAGCCTCCTCCTCCTCAAAAACGCGAGCCAAATGCCGGTATTCTTTGGGAATGCGGTTAAGGTCCTCTGTGGCTAAGCAGGCTTGTGGGGGAACATTGTTTGGGGGGTTTCCCCACCCCGGGTCCCACTTATGTTCCGCACATTTCGGGGAGATAAATCACACTGTCCCTTCGTCCCAAAGTATATATGGATCATGACCATGCAACCACGGGCTGCCCAACACTAATGGGAACTGGGCTTGTGGGGCTATTACGAAAGAACGCAGCTCCCAGTGTTCCCCTGTGCGCACCCTTAAGGGAATAGTCTCGAACCGACATGGTTCCTTCATCGGTGACCCATCCATTTGGGTAAAGGTAATAGGGTCTTTCAAACTGGTAACCGCCGCCTCTAGTCCCGTTACCAGTGATGGGTTCATTAAATCCCTCCCGCACCCCGAGTCAATGAGGGCTCGGACCCTGATGGGTTCATTATAAGTACAGTCACAAAGAAGAGAGAGGGGTAATTGCTCACCATTTTGGGCGCTTCAGGGGCAGGGTCCTGTTGTGTAGCGCCACTCACAAACAGGACCAATTCGTTTCCCTGCGGCTCGCTCTCCTCTTCTTCTAAAATCATGGAGTCCACTGGGTCCGGATTGGCAAAAAGGGCCCGTGGGTTGCGTGGCTTCGCCGTCCCCTTCCTCGGGGTGGGAGTTGGCCATCTTCGGAGTTCCTCTTGGGTCAGGGCTCGGCCAGGGTCCCCCTTGGGGCAGGATGCTGCAAAGTGCCCTTTCTCCCCACATCGTAGACACAGGCCCTGTCGCATGCGTTGGTCTCTCACCCCACTCTAGGTGGAGGTTGGCTTGCTTCTGATCGGGGCGGTCGAGGTGCTCGGACGGTTGTTTCCAAGAGATAAGTCCAGCTTCATGAGGCGCAGTCGGCTTTCAGCTTTCTCAGCTTCCTCCATCCAACCTTGGAGGGTGCGTGGCTCTTTGGAGCTGAGAACATTATGGCGGACGTCCACTGCTAGTCCCATCCGGTATTGTTGAGCCAGCACTGGGTCAGTCCAGTCTCGAATCTTAACTGCATGTCATTAAAATTCTCGTGAGTACTCCTGCACGGTCAGTTTGCCCTGTTTGAAGGTGCGGAGAAAAGCTTCTGCCTTTTGGGCCGCCCCCAGGTCTTCGAAACGATTCCTCAAGGCCCACATGAAGTCATCCACATTCCCCAGCTCCACTGCTTCCAGATCGTGGAGGGCTATGTACCAGCTGGTAGCAATTCCCCGGAATCTTGAAGCGATAAACTCCACCTGTTGCTCCTCGTCCGGGAACACATGGCCCCATCGCTGTATGAATTTCCCGACGTAATATAAAGAATGATACAGTCTCAGGGTCCCCGTCAAAAGTAATCTCCAACATGTCTTTGGGGCATATTATTGGTGGGACGGGAACCATGCCAGGTACCGGAGCGGGCAGCGGAAGGGGCGCTAGAGCAGGAATTGGAGGCGGTGGTAGAACCGGTGGAGGCTGGATGGGTCCCGGTTGTCCAGGTCCGGGCCCTCCTGGCAGTGGGCCGGCCGGAGGTGGCTGGCCAGGAGCCGGTTGGCCTGGCCCGGGTGCTCCTGGTCCTGGCTGCCCCGGGACTGGCTGGCCAGGGAGGGGCTGCGCGGGCAATACTGGTGGTGCTGGGACCGGGGCGGGTCTCGGTTGAGTCAGCGGGTGGGCTCGAATCGCTTGATCCATCATCTGCGGTAGAGACTGCATCAGCTTGCCCATGTCCCACATTAATCGTCAGGTATCATCTTGGATCGTGTCCATGCAGGCATCAGCATCCGGGCTGGACCCCGATCTGGTGGATCCGCGGGACGTCCGTCCCTGGGGAATCCCAAAACTTCCCCGTGGCTCCAGTAAACTATCCCGGCTCTGGCTCCCCGGTAAGGACCAGGTAGTCTGGGTAGTGTCCAAAAGATTCTTAGTCCGATCACACGGCCTCTGATAGGTAACCCCCTTGTCCCAAGGAGTTGGGGCACCAAGAAAGTAGGTTCGAGGTATCGCTCCTCCATGGCTCTGGGTCGGCCCAGCGGGGCTGTAGATCGGGAGAGTGTACGATGCTCCCACGGTACTGATCAATGGAGGGGTGACTGGTCCAGCTGTACAATACGGGATCAAGGCTGTGGTTACCGGAGTCGTAGTCACGGGAGCAACGGTAGCCGGCACGGTCGTAACTGGAGTTGTGGTCACTGGAATTGCCACAGTGGTGACCGGGACCGTGGTGACCGGGACCGTGGTGACCGGTGTGGTAGTCACTGGGACCGTCACCGGTGGTCCCCCCCCAGCACCGCTCATCATTGTGGAAGGCAGGCGCTGGAGGTGGTGGATTGATGATGATTCCTGACAATTTCTGTCAGGTTCAAAAGCAAGTAGGTCCAAGCATTCTTGTTCAAAAGAAAGGCTTTATTGGAATACAGTGCTAAAACCCACAGTTGAGGGTCATTGTCAGGAATGGGGGGCAAGAGCAATGCAAGCAGAGTTATAGTATGATGCATAATTGCGACTAGCGAATGAACTGTAAGCGCGCGCGCGGGAAACTCCTGGCGGGAGAATTACTTCATGAGCGGGAGATGACTCCCCCCTCCCCTCACCTTCACAGGACTGGAAAATTCTCATCAGCTCAAGAATAGCCCAAAGCCTACATTCAAGGCCACCGTGATAAGCGAAAGCAGCAGGGAAGAAGCTCCCACGTTACTGCCTGCATACCTATGCAAGCGCAAAGCGGAATAGGGAACACAGAACAATGGACTCAGTGAGAATCACCAAATAGACATTTCTGACACAGAGTTTCTATTTCCTTGAAGTTTTCTTCAGCTCTCTAGGACAGCACATGGTTATAATGGCTGCCTCCTCCAGAACTCAGTTAAGAGTTCTGCCTGCTCTGATGGACCCAGCACAAAGAGAGGTCATCCTTTCAGCAAGGAGTTTTTATCATATCTGTTTCTCCACCCCCTGACCAGGTCAGACCTTCCTGAAATCTCCAGAATTTTCCTTCCTGAAGCCTCTCTAGTATTTAATTCCTCCAAATCTATGTTCCCTGCTTGGGGGAGGGGAGACTGGGCCCTCCTATTGTCACTAACTAGACCTATAAACATTTCATAAGAAGTAGCTGAGGTGAGCCCGGGAAGCCATTGAGGGGCTTCCTCCTCCCTGCTAGGTCTCTTCCCAGAGAGAAAATCTTTAAAAACCTTCGGGTGAAAGTTTTGCTCATTTGAAACCTCAAAAGACAAAATGCATTTCTTCACACCCTTCCTTTCTCTCCAGTGGGGACCCAATATGGCTTCCATCATTCTCCTCTCCTCCATTTTATCCCCATAACAGCCCCGTGAGGTAGGCTAGGCCGAAAGTGTGTGCCTGGCCCCAAACACCCAGTAACTTTATTATTTATTTATTTATTTATTTTGATTTATATCCCACCTTGCCTGACAAGCAGGCTCAAGGTGGCGTACAATGAGTTAAAATTACAATAAAACACAGATAAAATTCAACAATAATATATGAAATGCAGATTACACCAGCAAAGTGAGGATGGCAATGGTTGTAAGATGGTCCAGTATGACTAGACCAGTATCCCCAGTAAAGCGCCAATAGCATGTGGGCTGTGATAGATTATTTCAGTAGCTCACTCATCAGTGGCAGCTCCTAATCGAAAGCCTGGCAGAAGAGCTCCATTTTACAGGCCTTGAAGAACTGTAAAAGGTCCCGCAGGGCCCTGATGTTCTCCGGGAGCTTATTCCACCAGTGTGGAGCTGCCACTGAAAAGGTCCTAGATCTGATGGTGGCCAATCTGGCATCTTTTGGGCCGGGGAGAGTCAGGCAGTTTTGGGTCCCCGACCTCAGTGCTCTCTGGGGGCATATGGGGAAAGGCAGTCCCTCAGGTAGGCAGGCCCCTAGCCATATAGGGCTTTAAAGGTCAAAACCAGCGTCTTGAAGCAAATCTGGTATGCTATTGGCAACCAGTGCAATGCTTTTAGCATAGGTCGGATGTACTCTCAAATGCAGAGACCCATCAATGGCCTGGCTGCCGCGTTTTGCACTAGCTGCAGCTTCTGAATTTGGGACAAGGGTAGCCCCATGTAGAGAGCGTTGCAGTAGTCCAATCTTGAGGTGACCATAGCATGAATCACCGTTGCCAGGTCAATGCATTCGAGGAAGGGAACCAACTGTTTAATCAGCTGTAGATGGTAAAAGGCTGCCTTGGCAGTGGCTGCTACCTGGGCCTCCATTGTTAAGGAGTACTCCCAAACTCCTAACCCTTGGCGCTGGCACCATTAGTGCCCCATTGAAGGTCAGAAGTGGGATCCCTACCCCCATCCTGCTCTGACTCAGACACAGGACCTCCATCTTTGTAGAATTTAATTTCAATCAGCTCAGTCTAAGCCAGCCTGCCTCATCCTGAAGTGCCCGATCCAGGTCATGTGGGGTAGAGCTGGACTGGCCACCCAACAACAGATATAGCTGGGTGTCGTCTGCGTATTGGTAACACCCTAGCCTGTGCCTCCAGGCAATCTGGGCAAGAGGGCGCATATAGCTGTTAGATAACATTGGGGACAGCACTGCCCCTTGGGGAACCCCGCAGACTAGCGGGTACCTCTGGGACGTCTGTTCTCCTAGCACCAATCTCTGTCCCCGACCTTGGAGAAAGAAGACGAGCCATTGCAAGGCAAGCCCCTGAATCCCAGTGTCAGTGAGGTGGTGGACCAGTAACTGATGGTCAACCATGTCGAATGCTGCCAACAGGTCCAACAGCAACAGTACCTCTGAACTGCCCCAATCCAGATGCCTCCAGAGGTTGTCCTCATGGAGTGCCATCTCAGTCCCATGGCCTGGCCGAAAGCTGGACCGGAAAGGGTCTAGCATGGAAGTGTCATCCATAAAGCTCTGCAACTGAATCACCACCACTCTCTCCAGTAATTTGCCCAAATAGGGCAAATTTGAGACCGGCCAGTAGTCAGCCAATTCGGCCAGGTCCAAGGATGGTTTTTTCCAGGAGAGGGGAGACCATTGCTTCCTTGAGTGCTCCCGAGAACAGTCAGCGAGGGACTTGTTGATAATACCCCTGAGAGCACCTCGAGACCCCTCGTGGCCAACTTTTATAAGCCATGAAGGGCACAGGTCAAGGCTGCACGTGGTTGGCCATACCAAGGGTCAGTCATGCCAGTTCTTGACAATCCACTTCCTCAAGGCTGAGTGGACTGAAATAATCCAGAATAGGACCCAAAGACATGCATGGAGCCTTGAGTTCGCTCAACTGTCTCAATTGTGGTGTGGAGGTCACAGAGGAGGGACAAGACTTTATCTTCACAATAGCTCGCAAATGCCTCACGGCCAATATCCAGATCCTTAGCATTTGGTCTGTCCTGTGGCACATCTGTTAATGACTAAATAGTTCTAAACAATTGTGCCTGGTGTGAGCTAGCAGACACAACCATGGCCACGTAGAACTCTCTTTTCGCGGCCTTGACTGCCATCTCATAGGCTCCCATAAACGTCCTATAGGATGCTCTTGTTACTTCATCGCAGGCACGCCGTCACCATCTCTCTAGTCATCTGAGCCCTCGTTTAATCAGCCGCAGCTCCTGGGTAAACCAAAGAGCCCACTTAGAATGAGGGCGCAGAGGGCGTTGGGGAGCGATCTCATTAATGGCTGCCAAGAGTCAGTCATGCCAATCCTTGACTAGCTCATCTAACAAGCCGCCATGGGGCATAGGTTCCCGCAGGGCCATCTGAAGCCGCTGTGAGTCCATTTGGCTCCACAGACAAGCTAAAATAGGCTCCTTCCATGGCAGACTGGAGTCTCAAGCCTGGGTCTCCCACATTCTAATCTGACCCTCTGACTGCCTTCCCCTCTGCTCTCCAGACCCCTGATTTCCAAGAGTTCCTAGGAAAGAAGGGAGCCTGAGGAATGGGATGAGACAGGTCTGCAGTGGAAACACCATAGAGATAATATCCTGTGGGGTTTAGAAACTTGTTTACAATGCTGAAGGCTGATCATGAGCCCTATAAAGAGAAAGCCATTGTGGCAAATTGCTGCTAATTGGGATGGACGTCCTGCCACCTTCCTCCATGTAAGCATTCTGCTTTATATATTTCTTCTTCACCTTTAAGCCCAGAGGGTTACTTTAGTCTGAGACTGAATCATATTTGACACGAATTGTAATCAGCAAGGCACTCTTAAGTCCTTTGTAGGTTACAGCTCCAAGCTCAGTTGGTAGATTCCCCCCTTTGCACACACGAGCTGAAATGTTCTTGAACACCATGGCTGAGACTGAGAAAGATCTTTGCCAAAGACTTTGGAGTGTTGCTGCAAGTTAATAGAAACTATACTCGGTGGATCGGTTGTCTGACTCATGAAAAGACAGATCCATTGTCCGATGACCAACTGTTGCTTTGTTAGTTTGCCTACTGGTTCTTCAAGGGAGGAGATGCTTCCTAGGCAGGCAATGTGTGTGCTTGGATCATATGCCATTTACACTTTGAAAAATGTGGCATCCCTCCATAGCTGAAGGGAAGCGGCTAACGTGTGAAGAAACCACAGCTGTCCTGAAACAGAGGCAGCAGCTGAGTGAAGACATGTTTCTACCAAGAGTTTCTAGCAAGAGCTAGCTGGGACTGGGGTAGAGTAGTGAGAGCCTGTCCTAGTGAATCTTTGGGCAGTCTTCTGTCTTGAAGAGTACCTACCACCTATAGCTAAGTGGGACCTGACCTGGATGCCCAGGTTAGCCCAATCTCATGGAATCTTGAAAACTAAGAATGGTCAACTCTGGTTACTACTTGAATGGGTAACTATCAAGGAAGTCTAGGGTTGCTATGCAGAGGCAGGCAATGACGAACCACCTCTGAACATCTCCTGCCCTGAAAACTCCATGTGACTTGATGGCACTCTCCACAACCACCACAACTAAGTGGGTTGTGAACTGCAGTGTAAGTACAACAGGCAGACAAACGTATTTTATCCAGATCCCTGAACGGATCTTCTGGATGATCCAGTTGTTTGAAACTGATGCCGTTAACTCCTGACAGTATTTCAATTATTATGTGATATTCCTCGTGTCATCAAGCAATCCGCTCCAACTGACACTACTGTTACAGACCTGTGCTTCCACTGGTAGTAAACAGAGGGCGAAGCAGATTAGTAATCATAACTAGCAGACATTGAAGGCTCTCGGAGACAACGGAATAGCAAGTCTCAGCTCAAGCAGTCTTTTCTCTTTAATCTGCACATCTTTTTAGGATCAGAGGCAGCAGAAGACAAGCTGGGAGGAGGCTGCTGCTTCAAAAAAACCCCGAAACAAGCTGTAGAAAGGAGTTCCGGGTGGTCAGCCATGTTGGTCTGAAGCAGCTGAACAAATTCAGAGTCCGGTGGCACCTTTAAGACCCACAAAGGTTTATTCACGGTATGATCTCCCTCGGGCACGCACACTTTTCAAATACATTGGGATGGAAGGTAAGGTTCAAACTTATAGACCGGGGCTGAACGGCAAATTAACACGTAACATGATGGAGAGGTTTTATGATATGCAAAGACAAAACAAAATAGCAGGCTAAGGTTATAAGGTCAACAGGGTTTTTTTTGGTTTTTTTGTTTTACAACAAGCAAACAAGACAAAGAGACAAACATACAAATACAAACAGATTTGGGGGTTCCATTTACATCTTTGTTATGTCTAATATATTACCTCATACATTATTATATCTAATCTGTTACCTCATACCACCATGTATTTTATGTATATATTTTGCATTGTATTTAACAATATAATTTTTGTCTTCTTTTAGTATGGTTTTATGAAATTTTTGGTGGTTTTTTTTAAACAAACACAATACAAACAAATATAAATACATAAATTGGGGGTTCCCATACCTCACTAAATTATCTAATAAAAACCTCATACATTATATTTATCTTCTGAATTCTGGCTATGTTTTTATATATATCTTTTGCATATAGTTAAAATAAATGTTCTTAGTTTCTTCTAGGATGGTTCTACATCCATATATTTAGTTTGATGTGTTCTTCACATTATTTATAAAAACTAATCCATGTGTGTTGTCAAAGGCTTTCATGGCCAGAGTTCATTCATTGCTGTAGGTTTTCTGGGTTGTGAGGCCGTGGTCTTGGCATTGTAGGACCTGACGTTTCGCCAGTAGCTGTGACTGGCATCCTCAGAGGTATAATGCAAAAAGACGGAGTACTCTTTGTGTCAAGGCAAGAAGAAAAATGGTAGGCAGGTAATTTATATCTACTCAGGAAGGTGGGGCAGGGCTGAGTCATTATCTTGTAGGAGTTCCCCAGGCAATGAACATGCTAATGGAGGTGCTTTCCTGAGGAGGTTCTTTTGTCTAGGGATTGTCTCCTGAGGAGGTTTCCTGTTTCCTGAGGAGGTTCTTTTGTATATGGATCGGCTCCTCCAATAGCATGTTCATGGCCTGGGGAACTCCTGCAAGATAATGACTTAGCCTTACCCTGCCTCCTGGAGTAGATATAAATTACCTACCTACCATTTTTCTTCTCACCTTGACACAGAGAGTACTCCATCTTTCTGTGTTATACCTCTGAGGATGCCAGTCACAGCTACTGGCGAAACGTCAGGCCCTACAATGCCAAGACCACAGCCACACAACCCAGGAAAATCTACAGCAACTAATTCACCATGTGTCTTCAGGATTTTAATCAGTCTGTCCTTTCTTTTCTGCAATTTAAGCATTTTATCTATTTTTTTATCTTGCAGGTATCTTACATCTTCTTTGATTGTATACGATTTTAAATTTATATTGCTAAATTTATATTTATTGCTTATCTTGAGAGTATCACATCTTCTTCTTTATTAGTACCAGTCCAATTTCTTTCTTTTATCTCTCTTTAAGTTTTGTTCTTGGTCTCCTGTTCTGCCATATAGATTGTGTCTTCAGAGGTGCATGGTCTTTAAAATATTTTTGGCTTTGAAACATTGGAATTATTAAGAATGGAGAATCAATCTCATTGTAGGTTTCTTCTGGATTTTCTGTACCCATATATTTTGTTGTTGCGTGGATCATTGTTGTTTTTAAGTATTCAGAGTTGTTTTCAAAGTTGTTTTGAAGTTTTAATATGTAGTTATTTTATCAAGTTCCTTGGAGTCCTGTTTGGTTTTAAGTGCTTCAAATTAAAATCTGGTTCTTCTGATTTCATTGCCAATTTTTCTACAGTTGTGGTGACAACAGCAGTGTCTTGTTCCTGGTCTTCTTTCATCTGAAGTTCCTTTTTCTGGACACATGTGTCTAGTTTTTCTTGGAAGGGATTCATAGCTGCTTTTACTGCTGTTATTATAGCTAGAGTTATTGTCTGTTGGATTACAGCCTGTAAATCTGATAAATTAATACTTACAGATTTGATTATGCCTGAAGGTGGCACCCCAGGAAACTTTTCTTTAGTTTCTGCAGCAACCATTTTGAAATACTACACACAAAAAGTCTCACTAAAGATTGTTTTTCAATAGAGGCCTCCAAGTACAATCAATTTCCCCAAATTAGCAAAACAGTTATTAATGTTATACTCAATATAAGCTTCTCCCACAATATCAAATCTTATCAGTTGTTTACAGAACAGTGAGTACAAGCAAAGACATTACATTATGTTACCAGATTTTTCTATTTATGTACTTTGCTAGCAAAACGTACACAGACACCACACTACCAGGGTTTACACCTTGTATTATGGGAAGATGTGGTTATGAAAGTGAAAGTCAGGTCCAGACAGTTTTTAAGCCTTCCTTCTTTCTTTTTAAAGCCAAAAGTTTTTAAAATTGTAATCCAAATAACATTAAATTTATTTAGTTGTAATCCTTTTTTAAAAAAATTCATTTAATTTCAAATGGGTATATTGTATCTCCAGCAGAAAAAAAGAAAAGAAAGCCTAGGGGTTTTTAATCCAAACAAATAGAAAGGAAAAGTTTAAGATTCCTAAATAGGACCATATAAAAATCCACCATAAAACCTTGCAGAGTTCAAAAAGAGATATAATAAAAGGTTCTCCAATAGTCAGATGCTTAGATTGTAATCCAAGAGAGAGGAAGAAGTGAGATGAAAATTGATCCAAAGGGACAGAAAATTATAATCCAAAATTGAGTTTTGTAAAGCTTAAAAACCTGCAAAACAAACTTTAGACATTCATCAATTTCTCCTTTAGCCCAGCAAGTTAGTAAGTCTCTTTAAAAGTTCAAGCCGCTAGAGAAAGAGAGGCAGGGAGGAGCAAGATGCTCTTCACCCCTCCATTTTCTTTATGCTGATGTTTAAACTTTAAAGGGTTTAAAGTTAAAATGGGTTGGAAGATTCTTTGGTTTTATTGCAGTTTATAAGTACTCACAGAGTGTTCAGAGTCTTCTTTAACTTTTTAATAGAAGGTAAGCTGGTTCCCCCTTGTCCCAGCAACTGCAGCTACTCATCCACGGCTGCCATGGATGTTTGTGCCTCGGTCCCGCATCAGGATGATTCAGGGCAACTACCCACTTGTGGCCACTTGTAGGGTGCCCGGCTCAAGACTCCTGCTTTGGGCTTCTCTCCGGGAAACCCAAGGGAGCCCTCAAGCCCTCAAGCCCCACTAAAAGACCTGGCAAACCAGCTGATTCTTGGGAGTGCCCCGGGAGTCGACCGCTCTCACCGCACCGCAACCAGAAGTCAAGATCAACAGTTGTGAAGATGTTTTAAGATATGCAAAGTAGAAAGTATGTAGAAAGCAGTGCGGTCATTCCAGATGAGTCTGTCAGAAAAGCTCGCAAAACAATCAGCTGCTTGCTGATGACCAGGTTACTATGAGAGAGGCAGACTTCGCCCTTGAAATGATGAACAGCACCAAACGGTTTTTGTCCTTGCTGCTCTGTTGTTTCTAAAGACAATATAAACGAGCACTTCTCCCTCTGTGAGTTGCTTCCAGATAACTTCTGACTTAAGTTTTCCCCAAGTATTCTGACAAGTTTCCCCCAAGTATTGAGCAAACTTCAGCGGACAGCGGAAGACAGGAGGGCCTGGCGTAATCTAGTCTATGGGGTCGTGAAGAGTCGGTCTCGACTGTGCGACTGAACAACAACAACAAAAGTATTTTTTGTATAAAATATTAATTAATTGGCACTCTCACAAATTTGTAAGAGTGTAATGGTTTCATTCCAGATTCAGCATCCATGGACCATGAGAATCGAAGCGTGGTGATGGAATTCATCCTCATTGGATTTTCTGGTTTCCCAGACTTGCAGGTCCCACTGTTTGTGGTCTTCTCCATCATGTACTTGACTATTTTGACAGGAAATATTATCATCATCACTACAATCAGGCGAGAGTCCAGCCTCCACATCCCCATGTACTTCTTCCTTGCCATCCTCTCAAGTTCAGAGATCTGCTATACTCTTATGATTATCCCCAATATGCTTGCAAATCTTCTAAGAGAAAAGGGAACTATTTCATTCACTGGCTGTGCTACTCAGATGTGTATGTTCCTGGGCTTTGGTTGTACAAACTGCATGCTTCTCACAGTGATGGGGTATGATCGATATGTCTCCATATGTAAACCTTTACATTATCCAGTTCTGATGAATCAGGGACTCTGCACTAAACTGGTTGTCTTTTCAGCATCAATGGGTTTCCTTTTTTCTACAATCGAGACAATTATTATATTTACCTTGCCCTTCTGTGGGCCGAATAAAATCCATCACTTCTTTTGTGATTTAGCACCTTTACTTGAGTTGGCCTGTGGCCGAAATTATATAGGGGAAATTGTTATTTTCCTTATTTGTTTTGTGGTGGTCTTTTGCTCCTTCTTTCTCATCCTTCTGTCGTATCTTTTAATCTTAAACACAATCCTGAAAATCCCCACTAGGGACGGGAAGCGCAAAGCCTTTTCCACTTGCGCTTCCCATCTCATTGTGGTGGTTGTGCACTTTGGATGTGCTTCCATTATTTACCTGAGGCCCCAATCCAGGTACACTTTGAATGAGGACACCTTGATCGTAGTCACATACACACTGGTGACCCCATTGCTGAATCCTGTCGTTTACAGCCTGAGGAACAAGGATGTCCAAGTTGCACTCAGGAAGTCCCTGGGCAGAAGCACACGTGCCCGGAAGATGTGAGAAGTACTTATAGTGGGTGAAACAGGCATGCCATGAATTGTGCTTTAGGGGGAAACAATGAATTTTCATCCTGAAGAAAAATCATGAGCCCAATAAATATATTTTTATTACATGCAGCAATAGTTTTTCTAGCAGCAATGTAATTTCTCCCCGAAATCCATCTACCAGTTAATTATTAAAATGTCTTTTTCTAATATCTACCCAGGTAAACCCCCCTTATTTTCTGTTTACTTAAAGTAGGAGAACCAATCAGATTGTGAAAGTTCTAGCTAATAACTAAAATTGTAACCACAAAGTGCCCAAGACAGTGATGTTTCTAAAAATCCTTGGGCTGCAATCCTCATTTCCAGACAAGTTCAATTCAACCTTCTTTGCTGTCAGACTCTAGGAGACGCTTCCTTTTTCTAAATGGTCAACTGAATGGAAGTAACTGTACTCTAGCTATCATTTATGCAGCCAATCAACAGCAACTCCAATTTATAGAGGATACGTTACTTAGTTGGGAAACCTTCAAGAAGGAGGATACCATAGTTGCTTGCCCACAGGGATACCATAGTTGGTGGTGATCTTAACTATGTAGCAGGCATTGCTCTGGATAAATCCTCCCGAATGTCTAAATGCCCAGGCTCTAGGGACAAACAGCTTAAATTACAACACTTTTGTAACAGATTTGAGCTACACAATATCTGGAGGCTTCATAATCCTACTGTACGTGATTACACCTACTATTCCTCTAGATTCAAAGTCCACATGAGGATTGATTATATTCTTCATTCCAAATCACTAGTTGCCCATGACTCCAATTCTAAAATTGGTATTAAAACTTGGTCTGACCATTCTTTAAAGCCCTATATGGCCAGGGTCTGACATACCTGAGGGACCGCCTTTCCCCATATATACCGAAGAGAGCACTACGGTCGGGGTCTCAAAACCTATTGACCCTCCCGGGCCCCAAGGATGCCAGATTTGCTACCACCAGGGCAAAGTGTCTGTTTTGGAGAGGAGAAGGGAAGGGAGTTTGTAAGCCGCTCTGAGACTTCAAGTGAAGGGCAGGGTATAAATCCAATCTCTTCTCTTCTTCTTCTTTATAATTTTATGATTGTATGATTTTATCTGCAATTGAACTGTTTAAATGATTTTATGTAGATTTTAATGGTCACTGTGGACCAATCAATGTAAGCCACCCTGAGCCTATTTGCGGGTAGGGTGGGGTATATATTTAATAAAACAAAAGCAAATTGGTTGAAATGGAAGCTGTTTGGACAGACTCCTGTACATCGCAGTAGGACATGGATATTATAGTGTGACTTTTAACAGCTGTATGGTTCTTTCAGAAATGTGGATTTGAATTCTAGTAGTGGCTGTTCAGTACTCCTGTATTTGCCTTAATGATTTGGGGTATTGTACTAGCCATTGTCTGTGAGATTTCATCAACTGAGTTAGGTCCCAGAGCTATGCTAAAAGTGACATTTTTGCTGATCAATGTAAAGCTGTTCTTTTTATTGGAATGGTAAGATTCCTTAGTTATCAAAATATTGTACATACGTTATACGACTGTAGATATTGGCATTGTATGTTTGTGGCATTAGTATTCTACCTCTGAGGAAGCAAATGTGAAAGAAATATGGAAGCCAGTAAGTTCGTAAGCCGAAGCCGAAGCTCAAAGCAGGTGGAACTTAAAGCTACAGACTGAAGGCTAAAGCTGCAAGCTGAAGGCTACACAGGTTGACGTCTGACCAAACACTCTATGGAGCACTGCAAACTGTGAACTGTGAAGCTTAGTATTCACCATTTAATGAACTGTAATCAGACTACGTCTAAAAAAGACAACAGTGCAAGTTTGTAATTCTGTGTACTGGGACCTTTTTGTTTCATTATATGATGACTAAATGCTCATAAGATATATTGGTCAGTGACTTGATGAGAGCTTCTAGAATATTGGTTGTTAGCAATTCCCATAGTACCTCTAAGGAGTAGTGCCTCTTTCCTCTCTGTGGACTAGAGCCAGAATGGAACTTATTTTATTTACTGCATTTATGCCCTGTGTGGCAGAATGGGCCTGCTCTGGCCTGCAGGCCCGATTCCACCCTGCCCTCCAAGAGTTTCCCAATACCTGGAGAGGCTTTTCTTTCTCTCTCAGGTAACCCACCTGTCACGATGCTCCGATGCACCCACGGCTGGACTTCCTGTCACTGTTGCGTTGCTGGGAGCCTCTCCTTCCTTGGTCTGTGGGGGGGGTACCACACCCCATGTGTGTTAAGTTTGAAACCTAACATGAATGATTTCAGCAAAAGTGATTTCAGCCTTATTATAACAGCAAACTTCAACTCAGGAACACACAACAACAAGTGGAGCACAGCTCCCTTTTTAAACCATCCTGGGCTGTCAAAGCCACATCCATTACAAGTTACGGTCCGATAACATTACAGGGATAAAGGCCAATCAGGTCTGTTCCCTCTTTCATACATATGTACACTGTGATTGGATATATACAAAGGTTTCGCAGAAACCAGCCAATAGTAATGCTACAGATTACAATCCATATTCTGCCTGAAGCTTAACATAGGAAAGAATAGGATGGATTTAGCTTCAGGACATACAATGCGTCCTGGGGCTGCCTGGGGGGAGGGACTTGGGAGGATGAGGGAAACCCGTAAGGACAGGAGGATCAGGCGCTTCAGTACAGGGGTCCTTGGGAGAGGTTGCTTCACCTCCCCCCTGCCCCACTGGTTCCGTCTGCGCTCTCTCTTGATTCTCCTGTCATGGTCCTGGCTCCTCCTCAGCCCCCTCCTGCTTCCTTACATACTTCCCCAAACTCCTGAGCCATCCCCATCTGTTGGGCCCACCTCCATTCAAATTGGGAGATGCGGCCCCACCCTTGCCTGCCCCCGTATCTGCCTGCACGTTGGCCATGCTGCCAGGACCGTGCTGGAACTCACCAGCACCTCAGTCTCTTTCCCACTCACTGGGTGCAGCTCCTCCTTGCCTGGGCCAGCCGTTGTCAGAGGCCTGCTAAATTCCCACAGCTGCTGCTGCTGCGCAGACCAGGTCCACCCCTGTCCTCCACCTCTGTGCCATGGTGGCCCATGCAACCCTCCCCAGTTCCATGGTTGTGTGTCTTCCTGGGTGCTTTGCCCACCGGCTGCCCCATTGCCATCTTGATAGTGCCCTGTCCAGACCCTCCTGGGTTCTCCCGGCCCCCCATGACTGCAGAGTGGGGGGCCGCTTGGTGGGGTCTTTGCTTGCCCACAGGGATCTGTCTCCATGTTGGCGCTGTGGGAGGCCCAGGGGAAGCCAGGACACCACCACCACCACCATCTGACCTGTGTACGGAATTGCCCCCTGGGAGGGTCAGGACTCACAGCTTCCCTTCCAAATTCTGTATCCTTGCCTCTGTGTCTCCCACTGCCCACCACGGGGACAGATTAATTTCTTGGGTGCCCTTGGAGGAAGAGCCAACTGCCGGCCTCCCCCCTGGTGCTCCTTTTAAAATAGAGCTTCTGAGATGGTGGAGATCTATGTGGTACAGTGGGCCACTCCCAGCATCCAAAGTTGTAAAGTATTTATTAGGGAGAAAATGTTAACAAGCATATTTTTAGCACAACACCAATTTGAGCAAGGGATACAAAAGAAATAGATAAAACGCAATTCCTCTGTCCCTCGCTCTATACATGCCCTATCACATGTTAAAATAAAGGACAGGTGTAGGAGGTTACAGATCTCTACAGAGTTGCCACTTCCTTGAAGTTTTCTTCAGCTCTCCAGGGCAGCACATGGTTACAATGGCTGCCTCCTCCAGACCTCAGTTAAGAGTTCTGCCTGCTCTGATGGACCCAGCACAAAAGAGAGCTCATCCTTGCAGCAAGTAGTTTTTATCATATCTGTTTCTCCAGACAATGACCAGGTCAGACCAGGTCAGAGAAGCTCTTCCTGAAATCTCCAGAATTTTCCTTCCTGAAGCCTCTCTAGTATTCCTCCAAATCTACATTCCATGCTGTGGGGGTTCCCCCCCCCGAAGACTGGGCCCTCCTATTGTTGCTAGCTAGACCTATAAGCATGTCTTAAAAGGTAGCTGAGGTGAACCTGGGAAGCCACTGAAGGGCTTCCTCCTCCCTGCTAGGTCTCTTCCCAGAGAGAAAATCTTTAAAAACCTCCAGTTGAAGGTTTTGCTAATTTCAAACCTCAAAAGACAGAATGCATTTCTTCACACCCTTTCTTTCTCTCCGGTGGGGACCCGATATGACTTCCATCATTCTCCTCTCCTTCATTTTAGCCCCATAACAGCCCTGTGAGGTAGGTTGGGATGATTTATGCCCTACTGTTAGCGGCCCTGAGCCTTCGAGGAGGGTGGGATATAAATCCAAATAAATAAATAAATAAATAAAATAGTATCTGCCTGGCCCCTAAAACACCCAGCAAACTTCCATGGCAGACTGGGGTCTCCAACACCCTAGTCTGAGACTCTGACTGCCTCCCCCTTTGCTCTCCAGACCTCTGATTTCCAAGAGTTCCTAGGAGAGAGAGGAGCCCAAGGAATGGGATGAGACAGGTCTGTGGCGGAAACACCGCAGGGATAATATCCTGTGGGCTTTAGAAACTTGTTTACGATGCTGAAGGCTGATCACGAGCCCTATAAAAAGAAAGCTATTGTGGCAAATTGCTGCTAATTGGGATGGACGCCCTGTCGCCTACCTCCATGTAAGCCTTCTTCTTCCTATATTTCTTCTTCACCTTTAAGCCCAGAGGGTTACTTTAGTCTGAGACTGAATCATATTTGACATGAATTGTAATCAGCCAGGGAAACTTAGATTAAGTCCTTTGTAGATTGCAGCTCCAAGCTCAGTTGGTGGATCCCCTCCTTTGCACCCGCCAGTTAAAATGTCCTTGAATACTATGGCTGAGACTGAGAAAGACCTTTGCGAAAGACTTTGGAGAGTTGCTGCAAGTTAATAGAAACTCTACTCGGTGGATCAGTCATCTGACTCACTAAAAGACAGATCCCTTGTCCGATGACCAATTGTTGCTTTGTTAGTAAGATTGCTAATGCTCGCCTGATGGTTCTTCAAGGGAGGAGGTGCTTCCTAGGTGGATAATATGTGTGTTTGGATCATATGCCACTTACACTTTGAAAAACGTGGCACCCCCCCAAAGCTGAAGGGAAGCCTCTAATGTGTGAAGAGACCACAGCTGTCGAGAAATAGGGACAGCAGCAGACTAAGGATGTGTTTCTATCAAGAGTTTCTAGCAAGAGCTAGATGGAACTGGGGACAGAGCAGTGAGAGCCTGTTCTAGTTGTTTTCTGTTGCCCCAGAAAGTCGGACCAGAGCCAATGGGTTGAAATTAAATCAAAGGAATTTTCAGTTAAATATTAGGCAGAACGTCCTGACAGAGCAGTTCCTCAGTGGAATGAGCTTCCTCATGAAGTGGTGGGCTCTCCATCTTCCATTCACTCCTGACAGTATTGTTATTATTATGTGATATTCCTCATCTCATCAAACAATCAGCTCAAACTAACAATGCTATTACAGACCTCTGCTTCCACTGGCAGTCCAACAGAATGCAGAGCAGGTTAATTAATCATAGCCAGCAGACATTGAGGGCACTCAGAGACAACGAAATAGCAAGTCTCAGCTCAAACAGCCTTTTCTCTTTAATCTGCACATCTTTCTAGGATCAGAGGCAGCAGAAAACAAGTGGGGAGGGGGCTGCTTCTACAAAAAACCCCGAAACAAGCTGTAAAAAGGAGTTCTGGGTGGTCAGCCGTGTTGGTCTGAAGCAGTAGAACAAATTCAGAGTCCGGTGGTACCTTCAAGACCCACGAAGGTTTATTCACGGTCTGAGCTCCCTCGGGCACACACACTTTTCAAATACATTGGGATGGAAGGTAAGGTTCAAACTTATAGACCGGGGCTGAACGGCAAATTAACATGGTAACATGATGAAGAGGTTTTAAGATATGCAAAGACAAAACTAAATAGCAGGCTAAGCATAGAAGAGCAACAGCTGTGAAGATGTTTTAAGAGACGCAAAGTAGGAAAGATTGTAGAAAGCAGTGCAGTCATTCCAGATCAGAAAAGCTTGCAAAATGGTCAGCTGCTTGCTGGTGACGAGGTTACTATGAGAGAGACTGACTTTGCCCTTGAAATCACTGACAGCACCAAAGGGTTTCTGTCTATGCTGCACTGTTGTTTCTAAAGACAGTATAAACCAACACTTCTCCCCCTATGAGTAGTTTCCAGAAAACTTCTGAGTTCAATTTCCTCCAAGAATTTTTTGGTATAAAATGTTATTTAATTGGCACGCTCACACATTTGTAAGAGTGCAATAGTTTCATTCCATATGCAGCA
Source organism: Gekko gecko (assembly GCA_029375565.1). NCBI lineage: Eukaryota > Metazoa > Chordata > Lepidosauria > Squamata > Gekkonidae > Gekko > Gekko gecko. The sequence goes on along the minus strand of JAPDNY010000007.1, from coordinate 182,290,357 downwards.
TCCATGGACCATGAGAATCAAAGCGTGGTGACGGAATTCATCCTCATTGGATTTTCGGCTTTCCCAGATCTGCAGGTTCCGCTGTTTGTGGTCTTCTCCATCATGTACTTGACTATTTTGGCAGGAAATATTATCATCGTCACTACAATCAGGCGTGAGTCCAGCCTCCACATCCCCATGTACTTCTTCCTTGCCATCCTCTCCAGTTCAGAAATCTGCTATACGTTCATCATTATCCCCAATATGCTTGCAAATCTTCTAAGAGAAAAGGGAACTATTTCATTCATTGGTTGTGCTACTCAGATGTGTCTGTTCCTGGGCTTCGGTTGTACAAACTGCATGCTTCTCACAGTGATGGGGTATGATCGATATGTGTCCATATGTAAACCTTTACATTATCCGATTCTGATGAACCAGGGACTCTGTACTAAACTGGTTGTCTCTTCTGCATCAACGGGTTTCCTTTTTTCTACAATCGAGACAATTATTATATTTACCTTGCCCTTCTGTGGGCCGAATAAAATCCATCACTTCTTTTGTGATTTAGCACCTTTACTTGAGTTGGCCTGTGGCCGAAATTATATAGGGGAAAATGTTATCTTCCTTATTTGCTTTCTGGTGGTCTTTTGCTGCTTCTTTCTCATCCTTCTGTCGTATCTTTTAATCATAAACACTATCCTGAAAATCCCCACCACAGACGGGAAGCGCAAAGCCTTTTCCACTTGTGCTTCCCATCTCATTGTGGTGGTTGTGCACTTTGGATGTATTTCCATTATTTACCTGCGGCCCCAATCCAGGTACACTTTGAATGAGGACACCTTGATCTCGGTCACGTACACCCTGGTGACTCCGCTGCTGAATCCTGTCGTTTACAGCCTGAGGAACAAGGATGTCCAAGTTGCACTCAGGAAATCCCTGGGCAGAAGCGCATGTGCCCGGAAGATGTGAGAAGTGCTTAAGATGAATGAAACAGGCATGCATGAATTGTGCTTTAGGGGGAAACAAAGAATTATCATCCTGAAGGAAATCATGGGCCTAGTCAATATTTTTTCCTTGTATGGAGCAATGATTTTTCTAGCGGTAATTTAGTCTTTTCCCCAAATCTATCTACCAGATAGTTATTAAAATGTCTTTTCCTAATCTCTACCCACCAGTTCAAAGAAATCCTAATTTCTGTTTACTTAAAGTAGGAGAACCAATCAGATTGTGAAAGTTCTATCTAATAACTAAAATTGTAACCACAAAGTGCCCAAGACAGTGATGTTTCTAAAAATCCTTGGGCTGCAATCCTCATTTCCAGACAAGTTCAATTCAACCTTCTTTGCTGTCAGACTCTAGGAGACGCTTCCTTTTTCTAAATGGTCAACTGAATGGAAGTAACTGTACTCTAGCTATCATTTATGCAGCCAATCAACAGCAACTCCAATTTATAGAGGATACGTTACTTAGTTGGGAAACCTTCAAGAAGGAGGATACCATAGTTGCTTGCCCACAGGGATACCATAGTTGGTGGTGATCTTAACTATGTAGCAGGCATTGCTCTGGATAAATCCTCCCGAATGTCTAAATGCCCAGGCTCTAGGGACAAACAGCTTAAATTACAACACTTTTGTAACAGATTTGAGCTACACAATATCTGGAGGCTTCATAATCCTACTGTACGTGATTACACCTACTATTCCTCTAGATTCAAAGTCCACATGAGGATTGATTATATTCTTCATTCCAAATCACTAGTTGCCCATGACTCCAATTCTAAAATTGGTATTAAAACTTGGTCTGACCATTCTTTAAAGCCCTATATGGCCAGGGTCTGACATACCTGAGGGACCGCCTTTCCCCATATATACCGAAGAGAGCACTACGGTTGGGGTCTCAAAACCTATTGACCCTCCCAGGCCCCAAGGATGCCAGGTTTGCTACCACCAGGGCAAAGTGTCTGTTGTGGAGAGGGGAAGGGAAGGGAGTTTGTAAGCCGCTCTGAGACTTCAAGTGAAGGGCAGGGTATAAATCCAATCCAATCCAATCTCTTCTCTTTTTCTTCTTTATAATTTTATGATTGTATGATTTTATCTGCAATTGAACTGTTTAAATGATTTTATGTAGATTTTAATGGTCACTGTGGACCAATCAATGTAAGCCACCCTGAGCCTATTTGCGGGTAGGGTGGGGTATATATTTAATAAAACAAAAGCAAATTGGTTGAAATGGAAGCTGTTTGGACAGACTCCTGTACATCGCAGTAGGACATGGATATTATAGTGTGACTTTTAACAGCTGTATGGTTCTTTCAGAAATGTGGATTTGAATTCTAGTAGTGGCTGTTCAGTACTCCTGTATTTGCCTTAATGATTTGGGGTATTGTACTAGCCATTGTCTGTGAGATTTCATCAACTGAGTTAGGTCCCAGAGCTATGCTGAAAGTGACATTTTTGCCAATCAATGTAAAGCTGTTCTTTTTATTGGAATGGCAAGATTCCTTAGTTATCAAAATATTGTACAAACGTTATATGACTGTAGATATTGGCATTGTATGTTTGTGGCATTAGTATTCTATCTCTGAGGAAGCAAATGTGAAAGAAATATGGAAGCCAGTAAGTTCGTAAGCCGAAGCCGAAGCTCAAAGCAGGTGGAACTTAAAGCTACAGACTGAAGGCTAAAGCTGCAAGCTGAAGGCTACATAGGTTGACGTCTGACCAAACACTCTATGGAGCACTGCAAACTGTGAACTGTGAAGCTTAGTATTCACCATTTAATGAACTGTAATCAGACTATGTCTAAAAAAGACAACAGTGCAAGTTTGTAATTCTGTGTACTGGGACCTTTTTGTTTCATTATATGATGACTAAATGCTCATAAGATATATTGGTCAGTGACTTGATGAGAGCTTCTAGAATATTGGTTAGCAATTCCCATAGTACCTCTAAGGAGTAGTGCCTCTTTCCTCTCTGTGGACTAGAGCCAGAATGGAACTTATTTTATTTACTGCATTTATGCCCTGTGTGGAAGAATGGGCCTGCTCTGGCCTGCAGGCCCGATTCCACCCTGCCCTCCAAGAGTTTCCCAATACCTGAAGAGGCTTTTCTTTCTCTCTCAGGTAACCCACCTGTCACGATGCTCCGATGCACCCACGGCCAGACCTCCTGTTACTGTTGCGTTGCTGGGAGCCTCTCCTTACTTGGCCTGTGTGTGGGGGGGTACCACACCCCATGTGTGTTAAGTATGAAACCTAACATGAATGATTTCAGCAAAAGTGATTTCAGCCTTATTATAACAGCAAACTTCAACTCAGGAACACACAACAACAAGTGGAGCACAGCTCCCTTTTTAAACCATCCTGGGCTGTCAACGCCACATCCATTACAAGTTAAGGTCCGATAACATTACAGGGATAAAGGCCAATCAGGTCTGTTCCCTCTTTCATACATATGTACACTGTGATTGGATATATACAAAGGTTTCGCAGAAACCAGCCAATAGTAATGCTACAGATTACAATCCATATTCTTCCTGAAGCTTAACATAGGAAAGAATAGGATGGATTTAGCTTCAGGACATACAATGAGTCCTGGGGCTGCCTGGGGGGAGGGACTTGGGAGGATGAGGGAAACCCGTAAGGACAGGAGGATCAGGCGCTTCAGTACAGGGGTCCTTGGGAGAGGTTGCTTCACCTCCCCCCTGCCCCACTGGTTCCGTCTGCGCTCTCTCTTGATTCTCCTGTCATGGTCCTGGCTCCTCATCAGCCCCCTCCTGCTTCCTTACATACCTCCCCAAACTCCTGAGCCATCCCCATCTGTTGGGCCCACCTCCATTCAAATTGGGAGATGCGGCCCCACCCTTGCCTGCCACCGTATCTGCCTGCACGTTGGCCATGCTGCCAGGACCATGCTGGAACTCACCAGCACCTCAGTCTCTTTCCCACTCACTGGGTGCAGCTCCTCCTTGCCTGGGCCAGCCGTTGTCAGAGGCCTGCCAAATTCCCACAGCTGCTGCTGCTGCGCAGACCAGGCCCACCCCTGTCCTCCACCTCTGTGCCATGGTGGCCCATGCAACCCTCCCCGGTTCCATGGTTGTGTGTCTTCCTGGGTGCTTTGCCCACCGGCTGCCCCATTGCCATCTTGATAGTGCCCTGTCCAGACCCTCCTGGGTTCTCCCGGCCCCCCATGACTGCAGAGTGGGGGGCCGCTTGGTGGGGTCTTTGCTTGCCCACAGGGATCTGTCTCCATGTTGGCGCTGTGGGAGGCCCAGGGGAAGCCAGGACACCACCACCACCACCATCTGACCTGTGTACGGAATTGCCCACTGGGAGGGTCAGGACTCACAGCTTCCCTTCCAAATTCTGTATCCTTGCCTCTGTGTCTCCCACTGCCCACCATGGGGACAGATTAATTTCTTGGGTGCCCTTGGAGGAAGAGCCAACTGCCGGCCTCCCCCCTGGTGCTCCTTTTAAAATAGAGCTTCTGAGATGGTGGAGATCTATGTGGTACAGTGGGCCACTCCCAGCATCCAAAGTTGTAAAGTATTTATTAGGGAGAAAATGTTAACAAGCATATTTTTAGCACAACACCAATTTGAGCAAGGGATACAAAAGAAATAGATAAAACGCAATTCCTCTGTCCCTCGCTCTATACATGCCCTATCACATGTTAAAATAAAGGACAGGTGTAGGAGGTTACAGATCTCTACAGAGTTTCCACTTCCTTGAAGTTTTCTTCAGCTCTCCAGGGCAGCACATGGTTACAATGGCTGCCTCCTCCAGACCTCAGTTAAGAGTTCTGCCTGCTCTGATGGACCCAGCACAAAAGAGAGCTCATCCTTGCAGCAAGTAGTTTTTATCATATCTGTTTCTCCAGACAATGACCCGTCAGACCAGGTCAGAGAAGCTCTTCCTGAAATCTCCAGAATTTTCCTTCCTGAAGCCTCTCTAGTATTCCCCCAAATCTACATTCCATGCTGTGGGGGTTCCCCCCCCCCCGAAGACTGGGCCCTCCTATTGTTGCTAGCTAGACCTATAAGCATGTCTTAAGAGGTAGCTGAGGTGAACCTGGGAAGCCACTGAGGGGCTTCCTCCTCCCTGCTAGGTCTCTTCCCAGAGAGAAAATCTTTAAAAACCTCCAGTTGAAGGTTTTGCTATTTTCAAACCTCAAAAGACAGAATGCATTTCTTCACACCCTTTCTTTCTCTCCAGTGGGGACCCGATATGGCTTCCATCATTCTCCTCTCCTTCATTTTAGCCCCATAACAGCCCTGTGAGGTCGGTTGGGCTGATTTATGCCCTACTGTTAGTGGCCCTGAGCCTTCGGGGAGGGTGGGATATAAATCCAAATAAATAAATAAATAAAATAGTATCTGCCTGGCCCCTAAAACACCCAGCAAACTTCCATGGCAGACTGGGGTCTCCAACACCCTAGTCTGAGACTCTGACTGCCTCCCCCTTTGCTCTCCAGACCTCTGATTTCCAAGAGTTCCTAGGAGAGAGAAGAGCCCAAGGAATGGAATGAGACAGGTCTGTGGCGGAAACACCGCAGGGATAATATCCTGTGGGCTTTAGAAACTTGTTTACGATGCTGAAGGCTGATCACGAGCCCTATAAAAAGAAAGCTATTGTGGCAAATTGCTGCTAATTGGGATGGACGCCCTGCCGCCTACCTCCATGTAAGCCTTCTTCTTCCTATATTTCTTCTTCACCTTTAAGCCCAGAGGGTTACTTTAGTCTGAGACTGAATCATATTTGACATGAATTGTAATCAGCCAGGGAAACTTAGATTAAGTCCTTTGTAGATTGCAGCTCCAAGCTCAGTTTGTGGATCCCCTCCTTTGCACCCGCCAGTTAAAATGTCCTTGAATACTATGGCTGAGACTGAGAAAGACCTTTGCGAAAGACTTTGGAGAGTTGCTGCAAGTTAATAGAAACTCTACTCGGTGGATCAGTCATCTGACTCACTAAAAGACAGATCCCTTGTCCGATGACCAATTGTTGCTTTGTTAGTAAGATTGCTAATGCTCGCCTGATGGTTCTTCAAGGGAGGAGGTGCTTCCTAGGTGGATAATATGTGTGTTTGGATCATATGCCGCTTACACTTTGAAAAACGTGGCACCCCCCCAAAGCTGAAGGGAAGCCTCTAATGTGTGAAGAGACCACATCTGTCAAGAAATAGGGACAGCAACAGACTAAGGATGTGTTTCTATCAAGAGTTTCTAGCAAGAGCTAGATGGAACTGGGGACAGAGCAGTGAGAGCCTGTTCTAGTTGTTTTCTGTTGCCCCAGAATGTCGGACCAGAGCCAATGGGTTGCAATTAAATCAAAGGAATTTTCAATTAAACATTAGGAAGAATGTCCTGTCAGAGCAGTTCCTCAGTGGAACAGGCTTCCTCATGAAGTGGGAGGCTCTCTATCTTTGGAGGTTTTCAGACAGAGGCTAGACGGCCATCTGATAGCAATGCTGATTCTGTGAACTTACGCAGCTCATGAGAGGGAGGGCAGGAAGGGTTGCTCAGTTCTCATGGCCCTTTCTTACACGCCCAGGGAAATGCTGATCATCACTTTGGGGTCAGGAAGCCATTTTTCTCCAGGCCAGTTTGGCTGGAAATCCTCGAGGTTTTAAGTCATCTTTCGGGCGTGGAACAGGGTTCACTCTGTGTATGTGTGTGTGCGAGGTAGTTATGAATTTCTTGCATTGTGCAGGGGGTTAGACTAGATGACCCTGGAGGTCCCTTCCAACTCTATGATTCTAGTGGAACTTTGGGCAGTCTCATGTCTTGAAGGCTACCTACCACCTACACCGAAGTGGGACCTGACTTGGATGCCCAGGTTAGCCCAATCTCATTGTACCTTGAAAGCTAAGCATGGTCAACTTGAACGGGAGACCATCAAGGAAGTCTAGGGTCACTACACAGAGGCAAGCAATGACAAACCATCCCTGAACGTCTCCTGCCTCGAAATTCTTATGGGGTTTGCCATAAGTCAGCTGTGACTTGACGGCACTGTCCACCACCACCACAACTAAGTGGATTGTGAACTGCGGCGTAAGTACAACAACCAGACAAGCATACTTTATCCAGATCCCCGATCAGATCATCTGGATGATCCAGCTGTCTGAAACTGATCCCATTCACTCCTGACAGTATTACTATTATGATGTGATATTCCTCATCTCATCAAACAATCAGCTCAAACTAACAATGCTATTACAGACCTCTGCTTCCACCGGCAGTCCAACAGAATGCAGAGCAGGTTAATTAATCATAGCCAGCAGACATTGAGGGCACTCAGAGACAACGAAATAGCAAGTCTCAGCTCAAACAGCCTTTTCTCTTTAATCTGCACATCTTTTTAGGATCAGAGACAGCAGAAGACAAGTTGGGAGGGGGTTGCTTCTTCAAAACCCCTGAAACAAGCTGTAGAATGGAGTTCCAGGTGGTCAGCTGTGTTGGTCTGAAACAGTAGAACAAATTCAGAGTCCGTTGCACCTTTAAGACCCACGAAAGTTTATTCATGGTGTGAGCTCCCTTGGGCATGCACACTTTTCAAATACATTGGGATGGAAGGTAAGGTTCAAACTTATAGACCGGGGCTGAACAGCAAATTAACGTGTTAACATGATGAAGAGGTTTTAAGATATGCAAAGACAAAACTAAATAGCAGGCTAAGCATATAATTTCAACAGCTGTGAAGATGTTTTAAGAGACGTAAAGTAGAAAATATGTAGAAAGCAGTGTAGTCATTCCAGATGGGCCCATCAGAAAAGCTCGCAAAACGATCAGCTGCTTGCTGGTGACTCGGTTACTATGAGAGAGGCAGACTTTGCCCTTGAAATCACTAACAGCGCCAAAGGGTTTCTGTCCATGCTGCACTGTTGTTTCTAAAGACAGTTTAAACCAGCACTTCTCCCCCTATGAGTAGTTTCCAGGCAACTTCTGAGTTCAATTTCCTCCAAGAATTTTTTTGTATAAAATGTTAATTAATTGGCATGCTCACACATTTGTAAGAGTGCAATAGTTTCGTTCCAGATGCAGCATCCATGGACCATGAGAATCAAAGCGTGGTGACGGAATTCATCCTCATTGGATTTTCTGCTTTCCCAGATCTGCAGGTTCCACTGTTTGTGGTCTTCTCCATCATGTACTTGACTATTTTGGCAGGAAATATTATCATCATCACTACAATCAGGCGTGAGACCAATCTCCACATCCCCATGTACTTCTTCCTTGCCATTCTCTCGAGTTCAGAAATCTGCTATACGTTCATCATTATCCCCAATATGCTTGCAAATCTTCTAAAAGAAAAGGGAACTATTTCATTCATTGGTTGTGCTACTCAGATGTGTCTGTTCCTGGGCTTCGGTTGTACAAACTGCATGCTTCTCACAGTGATGGGGTATGATCGATATGTGTCCATATGTAAACCTTTACATTATCCGATTCTGATGAACCAGGGACTCTGTACTAAACTGGTTGTCTCTTCTGCATCAACGGGTTTCCTTTGTTCTACAATTGAGACAATTATTATATTTACCTTGCCCTTCTGTGGGCCAAATAAAATCCATCACTTCTTTTGTGATTTAGCACCTTTACTTGAGTTGGCCTGTGGCCGAAATTATATAGGGGAAAATGTTATTTTTCTTATGTGTTTTCTGGTGGTCTTTTGCTGCTTCTTTTTCATCCTTCTGTCGTATCTTTTAATCATAAACACTATCCTGAAAATCCCCACCACAGAAGGGAAGCGCAAAGCCTTTTCCACTTGTGCTTCCCATCTCATTGTGGTGGTCGTGCACTTTGGATGTATTTCCATTATTTACCTGCGGCCCCAATCCAGGTACACTTTGAATGAGGACACCTTGATTTCGGTCACGTACACCCTGGTGACTCCGCTGCTGAATCCTGTCGTTTACAGCCTGAGGAACAAGGATGTCCAAGTTGCACTCAGAAAATCCCTGGGCAGAGGCACAGGTGCCCGGAAGATGTGAGAAGTGCTTAAGATGGATGAAACAGGCATGCCATGAATTGTGCTTTAGGGGAAAACAAAGAATTATCATCCTGAAGGAAATCATGGGCCTAGTCAATATTTTTTCCTTGTATGGAGCAATGATTTTTCTAGCGGTAATTTAGTCTTTTTCCCCAAATCTATCTACCAGATAGTTATTAAAATGTCTTTTCCTAATCTCTACCCACCAGTTCAAAGAAATCCTAATTTCTGTTTACTTAAAGTAGGAGAACCAATCAGATTGTGATAGTTCTATCTAATAACTAAAATTGTAACCATAAAGTGCCAAAGACAATGATGCTTCTAAAAATACTGATAATAAATCCAGTTGTCCGAGTCATGTGCGAGCACAGCCTAATCTTTGAATTAAACCAGTGGTTATCCCAGAATTTCTCTACTGTTACTATTTCGCCAGAAGGGTAGAACTGGGTTGTTAGACATTATATCGAGTGAGGAATCTCAAGTTTACATTGAAACCGGAACAACAGAAGATGCTTTTTAGCTTGATGACTCCTGATTGTGCACTTCTATATCATTTATTCCTTTTGATATTTTTCTGCAGAACAATGACTTTCTGATCTGCCAAGTATGTCCAGGAAGATTTGGGTTTCCTGCATTGTGCAGGGGGTTGATGACTGTGGAGATCCCTTCCAACTGTATGATTCTATGATGTTCACCCACTGGTTTTTGAGAAATGCAGTTTCTCGTGTCAGATTTGTGTTCATTGATTCTGTCCTGTAGGGACTGATGGATTTGTCAAAAATCATTACCAGCACATGATGGCATATTTTCAATTGGATGATGTGCAAGTAAGATCAGCCTAAACAGTTGTAGCTGATGTTATTGGGTTCCATTACAGTACTGACTGAGTGTATGTGGGGACAACATTGGCACCTAGATCTCCCACAGCAGAGTCATGCTGACACAGCAATGAAGAGAGAGATCTAGAGGTAACATAGTACATGTGTCAGGGTCCTTAGTTAGTCAGCCAAACACCAGGCCTTGTTCATTGAAACAAGAATAGTATTTATTAAGCTGCAAGACTAGGTCACTAGAACAGAAGCATTGTTAAGAATACTTTGGATACATGAAGCATTGAGATATACCCTAAAGGGGGGAAAGGGCCCCCACCATTCTACCAATGAATGGACCTCATGCGCGCGGGAACCCCAGAGCAGTAAATAATAGTTCACTCTCCATCCCACCTTTCCCAGCCTAGCTGTTGTCTTTAGAAAGCGATAGGAGACATTCAGCCTGGCATTCAAGGCCACTCTTGGCCTGGGAGATGAGATATGACCCGGTTGCCCGGGCAACATCGGCAGCTCCCCACATTCCATCCCACCAGTCTCAAAGCATCAATCAACACCCTACAGTCCCATCCGCCCTCCCTTCTCCATACAGTCCCATCCTCCCTCCCTTCTCCATCCTTTATGGCAGGAATACCTGACATTCTGCCCTCCTGATAACAAATCTATCCCTTCGGTTTCAAAGGGTACAATTTATGGAATGCCCGGACCAATTTGGGGGCATGAACATGTTCCGCCCACACCCACTCCCTCTGTTCAGGCCCAAAGTCCGCCCAATCAATCAGATAGTACAGTCAATTTCGAGAAATCTTTGAATCCAAGATCTGTGCAACCTCAAAATGTGGTCCCCCCCCCCACCATGAGCGGAGGCGGGGTGGGGCGACGAGGTCTCCATGCATTCTCCACAGGCGCACATCGCAGGAGCCTTACATGAAAAACAGGATGAATAGACTTTAGTGACTTAGGCAAATCAAGTTCAACAGTGACATTATTAATCACACGTATGATTTCAAAAGGTCCCACAAATTTCCAACCAAGTTTGCGGCTTGGCTGCACACCCTGAAGGTTCTGTGTGGAAAGGTAGGCAAAGTCCCAACACTTTGGGATCCAGGAAAGGTTGCGTTTCTTGTCAGCCTGCCGTTTATACGCTTTTTTGGCTCCCTCAAGAGTTTGTGTCAACAGCGGCCAGGCTATTTGCAACCGTTTGCACCAGTCACCTGCATCTCCCGCCGGGAGGTCGGGAGAGTTCAAAAATGGCAGCGGCGGGGCTTCATAGCCGTGAACCGCCATGAACGGGGACATTCCCGTCGAGGAGTGCTGAGTGTTATTGTAGCAGAACTCAGCCAAAGGCAAGAGGGAATGCCAATCGTCCTGTTGAAAGTTAGTAAAACATCTGAGATATTGTTCAAGGGTTTGGTTGACCCTTTCGGTTTGCCCATCAGTCTCTGGGTGGTACGCACTGCCGACCCCCCGCTCCACCCCTAGCAGTGACATTAACTCCCCCAGAATTGGGACACGAACTGCACCCCCCTGTCTGAGATCACTTTAGACGGCAAAGTGTGAAGTCTCACAACATGTTGTAAGAACGCTGAGGCCAGCTTCTTAGCCGAGGGGATGGAAGCAAACGGAACAAAGTGAGCTTGTTTAGTGAATGAGTCAACAACAACCCAGATAACTGTTTTCCCCCCACTTGGCGGCAGATCGGTAATAAAGTCCATTGAAATCCCCTCCCAAGGCCGATTTGGGGTGGGCAGGGGTTGTAAAGCTCCAGGGGGCTTCCCCGGCCGAGGCTTGCTCATCAAGCAGGTTTGATAGGCATTGCTAAACAGAGACAGATCTTTACGCAGTCCAGGCCACCAAAACTGACGTTGTAAAAGTTGGAGTGATTTCACAAAACCTGTGTGTCCCGCAAGTTTTGAGCCGTGAGCCCACCCCATCACCTCCCCCCGTAGGGATAGTGGTCCAAAAAGCTTTCCATTCTTGCGCCAACAGTTCTGTGCATCTTGTGAAACCCCCTCCTCCCCCCTAAGTTCCTCTGTGTCAGCCGGAGACATGGCAGACGTGAATCTCGACTCCCAGTCGGCGGGAGGCGGGGTGGTGGGAGGTTTCAGCACCTGTCTGCGTGTAGTAACTGCCCCTCCCAATTGGGAGGGAGTAAAAACGGAGTCCCGGACCTCCTCCCTTTTGCTGTCGTGTTGTGGGAGGCGGGATAGAGCGTCAGCTAGCGAGTTAGACTTCCCTGGGAAATGGTGCAACGTGAAGTTAAGCTTCGAGAAGAAATCAGCCCAGCGCAATTGTTTGGCATTTAGGGAGCGGGGCGAGCAAAGGAGTTCCAGATTTTTATGATCAGTCCACACTTCCAAAGGAACTCGCGCCCCCTCCAGCCAGTGGCGCCATGTTGCCAGCGCTAAGCGGATTGATCCCGCTTCCTTTTCCCACACTGACCAGTTCCGTTCCGTTTCATTGAATTTTTTAGACACATATGCAAGGGGGTGAAGTTTGCCATCCTCCCCCTCTTGGAGGATCGCCCCCCCCATGGCAACGTCAGATGCGTCAACTTGAACAATGAATTTCTTTAGTTCATTGGGGTGGTCCAGCACGGGTTTCGAAGTAAAGAGAGCTTTCAATCGTTCAAACGCAAGCTGGCACTCCGGAGACCAGTTTAAACGTGCGCCCGGCCGTGTGCAATCAGGGGCTTTCCCCTTCGTTTTAAGCAAGTCAGTAAGGGGAAGGGCCACCTGTGCAAAGTTCGATAAGAATGATCTGTAAAAATTGGCGAATCCGAGAAACGCTTGGAGTTGCCTCCTCGTCTTGGGGGGTTCCCACCCCACCACATCTTTTACTTTGTCAGGGTCCATCTCAATCCCCCTTTGTGAGATGCGGTAGCCCAGAAAGGGGATCTCAGATTTGTGAAACTCACATTTCAACAGTTTTGCAAAGAGCTTGTGCTTGTGCAACGTTTGGAGTACTTCTCTCACCAATTTCACATGTGATTTGATGTCGGGGGAGTACAAAAGTATATCATCAAGGTAAACAAGGACCCCCTTGAACAAATATTTGTGCAACACCTCATTAATTAAGTTCATGAAAACTCCTGGTGCCCCCTGAAGCCCGAAAGGCATAACCAAGTATTCAAATTGTCCCAGGGGGGTATTAAACGCAGTTTTAAATTCGTCCCCCTCTCGGATCCGCACCCGGAAGTAGGCATCTCTCAAATCCAATTTAGAGAACACCTTCCCTCCAGCCACCGCTGCCAAAAGGTCCTTGATTAGGGGCATGGGGTATGCATTAGTACTAGACACCGCGTTCAGCCCCCTATAGTCCGTGCAAAGTCACAGCCCCCCGTCCTTCTTTTTCCGGAACAGGACGGGTGCGGCAAAAGGGGAAGAGGCGGGTCTGATAAACCCCCTCTCCAAGTTCTTGTCAATGAATTTTCTCAGCTCCACCTTTTCGGATGGGCTCATGGAATACAATTTACCTTTAGGCAGTTTTTGATTCGGCAATATCTCAATAGCACAGTCACAGTTTCTGTGGGGGGGCAACTCATCTGCTTCCTCTTCCCCAAAGACAGCAGCCAGGTCCTGGTACTCCCTGGGGATCGCCTCCAGTTCAGCTTCCGCCACCCCCACCGTCACTGGATCATTGCCCATACGTAGGGACCCCCAGTCTCTTTGCCAAGTGTGGGCTTTACACTTCTCAGAGATGAAATTAATCTTCCCGTCCCCCCATAAGATGTGCGGGTCATGGTCGAAGAACCACGCACTACCCAAGACCAGGGGCAAACGGGCCACGGGGGTAATTATGAAGGGTCTCACTTCCCAGTGATTCCCAATCCCCACGCTCAATGGGATAGTCTCGTGTTTACACAGCTCTTTCATCGTGGAGCCGTCCATCTGTGTAAACACTAGGGGTTCTGTCAGCTTTACCACTTTCACCCCCAGGCCCATTACCAATGAGGGGTTAATGAGGTCTTTCCCACACCCCGAGTCAATGAGAGCTCGCACTCTCACATGGGTCTGTAGACCCAGGTCCATTAGGGTCACGGTAAGGAAGAAAAGAGAAGGGGGTCTGCTCACCGGGATTTGCGCTTGTGAGTCCGGGACCTGCTGTTCAGCGCTATTCACAGCAGGTCCTTCTCGTTTCCCGCCTTCGTTGTTTCTTCGTCCGAAGAGTCCGAAGTCTCGCTCAGAGGGGTGATTTGCAGAGCTCTTGCTCCCCTCGGTTTCGCTACCGGCTTGGGCGCGGAGGTCTCAAACTTCTTCTTGGCTCCCTTCGCCCCCCCGGGTGGCGTAGAAGCTCTGGGGCAGCTCGCGGCGAAGTGGCCCGCCTCTCCGCACTTCAGACAGAGCCCTTGTTTCATCCTGGATTCTCTCGTGCCGTCTTTGGGTCTCGGGTTCGATGGCTGGTTCTTCCCCCTTTGGGTCGGAGGTGGGCCCGATTGGCCTCCTTTCCCCAGCGCTGCTGCATCATCCAGGCGGATGGTTCTCAGGTGGGTCTCCATAGTGACCGCTGACTGCATCCATCCCGCCAGTGTGTCGGGGTCGTGTCCGCGCGTCACGGTGCGGCGGATTTCGGAGTTGAGCCCTAGCCGGAACTGCTCCGCCAAGACCCCGTCAGGCCATCCCCGTATCTTTGCGGCGAGCCGGCGGAATTCCGCTATATATTCGCGAACTGATCGGGAGCCTTGTTTGAGAGCGCGTAGGGCCGCTCGGGCTGTCTTATTTGCGTTGACATCTTCGAACTGCTCTTTCATGGCCCACATAAATGCATCGATCTCTCGTAACTCTCGCTCGTCCGCTTGGTGCAAGGCTACATACCAATCAGCCGCTGCTTCCTTCAGGTGCGAAGCGATGGCGTCTACCATACGATCCTCGCTCTGGAACAGGTGACCCCAGTTCTCGATGAATTTTTCCGTTCTCACCAGGAAGAACGAGAACTTCTCCGGGGTCCCATCGAAGTCTGCATCAAGGAGTTCGGCTGGCTTCGGCAGGAGGAAACCCCACGGTCGCTGCGGTTGCGGCGCCGGCGGCTCTTGTCCTGAGGGTCCCACCGGTTGGTCCGGTGGCCCCGCTGGTTGCACGGGTGGGCCCACAGGTACAATTTGCTGGTCGGGAGGTGGTTGCCCCGGGGGCGCCTCTCGTTGCCTCCGGTCCATCTCCTCCCGGATGCCATCCGAAATCATCTTAGGGATGTGGGAGAGGGACTCGTCTAGCATTCGGATTAAGTGGTTGTGACTCGGGTCGCCACTCCATCTCCGGCTCCCTCCGAGCCCCTCCTCACCTCTTGACTCTCTGGTCAGGTCTTCCATCCCTTCTGCTGCACTCAGTCGGTGTACCGATCGCTCGTAGCGACTCTTCCTCACCGAAGCACGCGGGGTGTAGAACCACGTCTCACGCGTCTCGGCTAAGGGCTTCACCCAGTCCCTCCACTGCTTGGGCTGGGTTGTCACGCCACCGTAAGCCGCTCCATAAGGGTCCCTGTAGGGCCCCCCCAGGTCGTAGTCCAAGCCCCAGGTTATCGGTACGTAGGTACTGGGCACTTCCGTAGGGACGACCGCGGTAGTGCTTGGCACTGTTGTCACAGGAGGTTTCTTATCCTCCTGCTGGTCGTCCTGCTGATCCTGATCCTTGTCGATCGGGAGAGTGTCCTCTTCACCGTCACTCATTTTGGAGCAACGGGTTTCAGACCAGTCCCGACTAAAAGAGGATTCTTAACAAACTGTCAGGGTCCTTAGTTAGTCAGCCAAACACCAGGCCTTGTTCATTGAAACAAGAATAGTATTTATTAAGCTGCAAGACTAGGTCACTAGAACAGAAGCATTGTTAAGAATACTTTGGATACATGAAGCATTGAGATATACCCTAAAGGGGGGAAAGGGCCCCCACCATTCTACCAATGAATGGACCTCGCACGCGCGGGAACCCCAGAGCAGTAAATAATAGTTCACTCTCCATCCCACCTTTCCCAGCCTAGCTGTTGTCTTTAGAAAGCGATAGGAGACATTCAGCCTGGCATTCAAGGCCACTCTTGGCCTGGGAGATGAGATATGACCCGGTTGCCCGGGCAACATCGGCAGCTCCCCACATTCCATCCCACCAGTCTCAAAGCATCAATCAACACCCTACAGTCCCATCCGCCCTCCCTTCTCCATACAGTCCCATCCTCCCTCCCTTCTCCATCCTTTATGGCAGGAATACCTGACAACATGGTGGAATTGGCTATGGCTATAGCAAAAGGGTCAGGTTGGTGAAAATCTTTGAAGCGTGGCATTTTGACTCAAAAGCTGACTGGCTGTTTTCACCTTTGGGAGACAAGGGGACTATCAGTCTTTGGCAAGTGCTATTGGCAGTTCAGTGCCTTGTGCTTTCCCTTGTTGTGGATGTTCTTTTCGCACCAAAAATATCTTTTTCCTCCCCATTTTGACATTCTGAATAAATCTCTCCCAGCCTGTATTTCTCACGTATATATTCATGGCAACGTTGTGGTGACTGTATGTTGGGGTGGTGGTGGTGCTGATACCAGCTTCCCAAGAGCTTCCCAAATTTTCTCAGTCTGCATAAACATCAACAGAATGACATTACAATGAGGGAAGTACAAGGAAAATATATATCCAACAGAAATCAAACAGAAATAATTCCAGATACAATTCAATTTAACTTATCCAAAGCTTTAAACAATTCAGTATTACAGAACATAGTCACTTTTTAACTACTGTGATCACTATCAAGTCAATTACAGAACAGCTGATTTTTTCTTACTAACAACTAACATATATCACAGTTATAAAGACAAGACAGTATAGAGTTTAAGGCTGAAGCAAATAAACAGAACATGCCGAGTAATGGCAGGAGGCTTTCAAAAATAACAGTTCCTCTACAAAAAGCTCAGAAGATTTATAAAAAGGGTGCAAAGTCAATATTGGCATTTAAGCCACTGGGTATACAGGTTTCTAATTTGTGAATAAAGCATGTCTCTTTTTGAAGCAGTATTTTGGATTTATTTTCCCTATTGTAGGTATGTGAATAGTAATGATAAATGACACAATACCTTAATTCCTCAGTGGTATTTTTTGCCTCAAGCCAATGGCTTACAAGAAGGGCTTCCATAACTTTATCCTTTATGCAAAATCGATGTTCCAAAATTCTCATTTTTACTGATCTTAGGTTCACTCCTATGTATATCTTTGGACATAGACATTGGACAGCATAAACCACTTGTTTAGTTTGACATGTGGAATGATGATTAAATGTAATAACTGTGCCATCTCTAGGATTAGAGAACTCCATTATTTCCATCACAAAATCACATGCTAAACAGGAATGGCATTTAAAATAACCTGGAGATTTTGGTACAGTCCTGATATTCACGTTCATATCTGTGTGTGTGACGGACTTAAAGATCTGGGATCCCAGCAGAGAATAAAACACAGAACACTGCTGGGTTACATGACAGAGTGAGGAGGGGGCCATTTAGCTCGGAACCCTCAGTGATTGGCGTATAACAGACAAAAGGTTCCGTTTGGAATGGGCAGTTGAGGGAAGCTGCGAAGAGGTTCGGTGTGTGACAGAGAGCGGAGAAGAAGTCTGTCAGAGAACTGAAGAAGCTCTCTGTGGAAGAACCTGGTTTACTGAGTTCCTCAGAAGGCAGGGGACAGTGACCAGACGGTTAAAAACTTAACACAGCATAGTCACACACCATTGAGACCTCTCTCCTTAAAAAGGAACTGGAGGTGGTTTAGAAAGGGCTAAAAGATAGTCTGGCAGGAGTCTGGAAAGCTGGCTTGGTGACCAGGGAGACCCAGAGGGACCTGTTCGAGAAAGCCCAAGGAAAACCACAAAGCAGTTGTGGGAGAGGAGGAGTGTAAGCGTGTTTAGAGAACTGATGAACATCTGAAAGTAGTAAACATACCGCCTAAGTGAACGTAAGGGCAAATGTTTAGCCTGAAAGGAAACAAATTATCCTCTGTATATATCTTCCATCCCCCTGTTGAGTTTTCTGAAAATAAAGTACTATTCTATTTTGAAGTGGACAAGCCTTGGTGCCTGACTCTTTAATGATGAAGCAAATATGCCTAGCAGTGGTCCTTAACAGATACATAATGAACAGGCCCACCAACTCCCAAGGGGCCTGAAGAGAACAGAAGGAGATGCTGATCCGAAGCCGAGAAGCCAAGATGAGACGAGCTGGAGACAACTAAAATCCCACCAGGTGCCGTTAGGTAGTCCCGCCCCTAATACGCTGTGCCCATAGATAGGGATGATACAAGCTGTGTAAGCCACTCAGAGACCCATGGGAGGGGTTCGAGCGGGGTAGAAATTGAAAGATAAATAAAATAAATAAAAAAATAAAGTCAAAACAATTACCCCGAAGAGACATTTAAAAATTTGCTTAGAGAACTGGTCAGAAGAAATCAGCAGCAGCTCTGACCAGGTGCCACACGCAGACCCTCACAGTATTGTCAATATAGAAGGAGCGTGCGTCATATTGGTGGTAGAGGTGGGATTTTGAGAAAATACCCCCAAATAAGGGTCAGGCAGGCATAAAAGAAGTAAAAGGACACTGCTGTATAAAAAGTGTGATAGTCTGAGGAAAAATTCCTGTCAGAAATGGCGCCACCACAGAAAACAGCTAAAGCCACTGGTGATGGGCAAACACAGGGAGGGGTTTCTGAGGAAAATCCTAATCCAAATATTGAGGCAATGAAATTACAATTGGAGATGGCCAGGATTGAAGCAGAGAAAGAGATCCAAATGGCTAGAATTCAGGCAGAAAGAGAAAGAGAGGAAAAACAGAGAGAGGAGAAACAGAGTGTCAGAAAATATGCATTTGATGTTTCTCACTGAATCCATTGTTGTATGTTCCCTACCCCGCTATGCGCTTGCGTAGGTATGCAGGCAGAAACGTGGGAGCTTCTTCCCTGCCGCTTTTCCTTATCACGGTGGCCTTGAATGTAGGCTTTGGACTATTCTTGTTTCGCTGAGAATTTTCCAGTCCTGGGAAGGCAAGGGGAGGGGGGAGTAGTCTCCCGCTCATCAAGTATTTCTCCCGCCGGGAGTTCCCGCGCGAGTGCTCAAGTTTTATTTGCTAGGCGCTTCATTGCATCACACTATAAGTCAGCTTGCTTTGCTTTGTCCCCCATTCCTGACAATGACCTCCTACTGTGGGTTTATAGCAAGATAATCCAATAAACCTTTCTTTGTGCAAGAATGACTGGATCTACTTGATTTTAACCTGACAGAAATTGTCAGGAATCTCATCATTCCCACTACCGTCAGTTTCCGCCGTCTACCACGATGAGCGGAGCGGGTACGGGAGCTACGGGCGCAGCCCCAGCGACTACTCCTTCGGGCGCAGCTGCGGCGGCTACCACTCCAGGAGCCACGGGCGCAGCAGCAGCGGCGACGTCCACTCCAGGGGCCACAGGTGCAGCGGCGGCAGCCGCTACGTCAGGAGCCACGGTTTCAGTTACCACTGTGGCGGCTGCTGTAGTCACCCTCCCGACCACCACTGTTGTTCCAGTGACTACTACTACGGTTTTGGTCGCACCGACATCACAATCGGGAGCCGGATTAGTGACCCCACCATTAGTCAGCACATTGGGGGTTCAGTACACTCTCCCTGTCTACAGCCCGGCTGGGCAACTACCGAGTCAGGGAGGAGCGATTCCCCGAACCTATGTGCCAGGAGTCCCAACACCATGGGACAAAGGGGTGACCTATCGTAGGTCACGCGATTGGACTAAGAACCTGTTGGATACGACTCAGTCGACCTGGACCATGCCGGGAAGCCAAAGCCGCGACAGTTTGTTGGACCCCCGAGGTAGTTTTGGACTTCCCCAAGGGAGGATACCTCGAGGCTCTCCTAGAACTGGGTCTGGGCCAGATACCGACGCTCGCGTGGACTCTATCCAAGAGGATACCCGACGGCTGGTAAGGGACATGAGCAAGCTAATGCAATCCCTACCCCAGATGATGGACCAAGCCATTCGGGCTCATCCGCTGACACAGCCTAGACCGGCACCAGCCCCGGCACCACCGCTGATACCGGGTCGTCCACCTCCGGCTCCTCCGGGCCCGAGACCGGGCCAACCAGCACCTCCGGGTCCAGGGCCGGGCCAGCCAGCACCAGCACCTCCTCCACCGGTCGTTCCAGCACCAGGACCAGGGCCAGGCCAACCAGGGCCGCTCCAGCCGCCAGTTGTGCCTCCGCCTCAACTCCCTGCCCCAGCACCACTCATGCAGCCGATCCCGGTTATGGCGCCGGCCCCCCAGTGATCCGTCCTAAGGACATGCTTGAAATCACATTTGATGGAGATCCAGAGACTGTGTCCTTTTTTATATTGCAAGTCGGAAAATTTGTGCAAAGATGGGGCTATGTTTTCCCAGATGAAGAACAACAGGTGGAGTTTATCGCATCCAGATTTCGAGGGAGTGCTACCAGCTGGTATGTAGCGCTTCATGATCTGGAGGCTGCGGAGTTGGGGAATGTAGATGACTTCATGTGGGCTCTGAGAAACCGTTTCGAAGACCCGGGGGCGGCCGAAAAAGCCGAAGCCTTCCTTCGTACCTTCAGACAAGGCAAACTCTCAGTGCGAGAGTACTCAAGGGAGTTTCAAAGGCATGCTGTGAAAATTCGGGACTGGACGGATGCGGTCTTGGCCCAACAATATCGAATGGGTCTAGCTGTGGATATCCGCAATAACATCCTCAGCTCTCAGCAACCCCGCACCCTCCAAGGTTGGATGGAAGAAGCCGAGAAGGCCGAGAGCCGCCTACGCATGATGAAACTGGATTTGTCGTTCGGTAACAACCGCCCTAGTTCAGCGGCGGGCCAAGCCAGACCTAAACCGGTATCCACCCCAAGTGGAATGAGAGATCAACGTATGCGGCAGGGGCTCTGCCTGCGGTGTGGGGAGAAAGGGCACTTTGCCGCAGCCTGCCCGAAAGGAGACCCCAACCGGGGTCTACCACAAGACGAGCCCAGAAGGTGGAGTCCCAACCCAAAGAAAGGCACCGCAAAACCACGCAATACACGGGCTCTTTTCGCGGGTCCTGACCAAATGGATACCTTGTTGCTGGAGGAAGAGAATGAAATGCCGGGAAATGAAATGGTCCTGTTTGTGAATGGCGCTACACAACAGGACCCAACACCTGAGGCGCCTAAACTGGTGAGCAATTACCCCTCTCTCTTCTTTGTGACTGTCCTAGTAATGAACCCAGCAATGATGACCCACATTCGGGTCCGAGCCCTCATTGACTCTGGGTGTGGGAGGGACCTTATAAACCCGTCTATTGTTGTAGGGCTGGAGGCAGCCGTGGTCCATTTGAAAGACCCAATAACTTTTACACAAATGGATGGGTCTCCAATGAAAGAACCATGCCGATTTGAGACTGTTCCTTTAAGAATAGGCATTGGTGACCACTGGGAGCTACGTTCGTTCGTGATAGCTCCTCAAGCCCAATTTCCCTTAGTGTTGGGTAGCCCTTGGTTACATGGACATAACCCTTACATTCTATGGGAGGAAGGGAATGTTCAATTTATCTCACCGAAATGTAATGAACACAAATGGGACCCAGGGTGGGGAAACCCTCCCTGCAATGAACCTCCACGTGCTTGTTTGGCAATGGAGGACCTTAACCGCATTCCTGAGGATTACCACTATTTGACTAGGGTTTTTGAGGAGGAGGAGGCTGATGAACTACCCCCCCACCGTAATTCTGACTGCGCTATTGAAATTCTTCCGGGACAGAAATTGCCAAAAGGGAAAATTTATGCCATGAGTCCCAGTGAGAAGGAAGAACTGCGCCGCTTTATTGATAAAAACCTGGCTCGTGGATTTATTAGGCCAGCTTCATCCCCTTTCGCCGCACCTGTGTTGTTTTGTAAAAAAAAAGATGGGGGGCTCAGACTATGCACGGATTACCGGGGACTTAACGCAGTGTCTGCAACCAATGCCTACCCGATGCCTCTTATCAAAGACTTATTGGCAGAGGTGGCAAAAGGGAAAGTGTTTTCTAAACTGGATTTGAGAGATGCCTATTTTCGAGTTCGCATCAGAGAAGGGGATGAATACAAAACTGCATTTAATACCCCGCTGGGACAATTTGAATATCGGGTTATGCCGTTCGGTTTGCAGGGGGCACCCGGGGTCTTCATGAACTTAATCAATGAGGTCCTACACCCCTACTTGTTCAAGGGGGTGGTCGTTTACTTGGATGATATCTTGGTCTATACCCCAGACCTACAATCTCACACCATTCTCATGCGAAAAGTGTTGGAAAGGCTATTGGATCACAAACTGTTTGTTAAACTTTCGAAATGTGAATTTCACCGGGAGTGTATTGATTTTCTGGGGTACCGCATATCCTCTGAGGGGTTGGAAATGGACCCAAAGAAGGTCCAGGATGTGGTAATGTGGGAGCCCCCAAAACCAGACGACAGCTTCAGAGTTTTCTCGGTTTCGCCAACTTTTACCGGCAATTCCTGCCCCACTTTGCCCAAGTTGCCCTTCCCCTCACTGAACTTCTAAAGACTAAGGGGAAGGGATCCAAGGCTTCAGTGCCAGGGGCCCCTTTGAACTGGACCCCGCAGTGTCAGAACGCGTTTGAACAATTAAAACGTCTGTTCACGTCTGAGCCAATTTTAGCACACCCCGATGAGACAAAAAAAATTGTGGTCCAAGTAGACGCATCGGATACTGCTATGGGTGGGGTGATTTTGCAAGAGAACGCTCAGGGACAACTACAACCTCTAGCTTATGTATCAAGAAAATTCAATGATACCGAAAGATTCTGGCCCATTTGGGACAAGGAAGCTGCGTCTATACGTTTAGCATTGATCACTTGGAGACACTGGTTAGAGGGGTCCCAAGTACCTTTTGAAATATGGACTGATCACAAAAACCTTGAGGTACTGCGAAAACCCCGTAATCTAAATGCTAAACAATTTAGGTGGGCTGAGTTTTTCTCCAAATTCCAATTCACTCTCCACCATTTCCCAGGGAAGGCTAATCATTTGGCGGATGCTCTTTCCCGTCTTCCCCAACATTTCTGTAAGAGGGTGGAAGTACAAGAGTCTATGTTCACCCCAGAACAACTGGTCGGTGCGGTTGTCACCCGCAAAGCCAAACTAACATCAAAGAACCCCATCCAGACATTCCCCTGGGAAAAACAATTTCTCACCGACATCACCCCACAAGAAATAAGTGAGTTACAAGTCAGGGATGATGTGAGATGTGATCCAAATGGTTGCTGGTTTAAGGGAAATAAAATGTTTGTTCCAGAAGCTACTCGATCCCAAATGTTGCAAACAGTTCATGACTCAAAGTCTGCGGGGCATTTTGGATATGTGAAATCATTGAGACTTCTGCAACGTGGGTTTTGGTGGCCCCGAATGAAACAGGATTTATCGCTCTACATACAATCATGCACAACGTGCAACCGTTGTAAAGCCAGGCCGGGGAAACCACCAGGTCTCTTACAGCCTCTACCCACTCCAAGCCGACCCTGGGAAGTAATTTCGATGGACTTTATTACGGATCTTCCCCCTCTAGACATATGACGGTCATTTGGGTGGTAGTGGACTTGTTCTCAAAACAAGCTCACTTTATACCGTTCCCAGGTTTGCCAACCGCCAAGGCTTTGGCCAAAGCATTTCTTCAACACATTGCCAGGCTACATACATTGCCACTCAAAATAATATCCGATAGGGGAAGTCAGTTTGTTTCTAAGTTGTGGTCAGAGCTAATGACCCTAATGGGTATTGAACGGGCTCTTAGTACTGCCTACCACCCCGAAACTGATGGGCAAACGGAGAGAGTAAACCAAACATTAGAACAGTATCTGAGATGTTTTTCTAATTATCAACAAGACAATTGGGTTGATTTACTGCCATTAGCGGAGTTTGCATACAACAATTCATGGCACGCTTCAACAAAGATGTCTCCATTCAAAGCTGCCATGGGTTATGACAGCCCCCTCTCCCTTTCTTGAAACCTGGTGAAAATGTGGGGAAAGCTTCAGCATGGTGTAAAACTTTCCGCGATTCTTGGCCCCTAATTGTTGAGACTTTGAATGAAGCCAAGTCACAGTATAAAAAACAAGCAGATAAAAAAAGAGCCGGGGGATGGAATCTGAAACCAGGGGACTCTGTCTATCTGTCAACAAAGAATCTAAAGCTGGCGCAGCAGTCCAAAAACTGGCTTGGAAATATATTGGTCCTTTCAAGGTGCTAAGATGTATAAATCCAGTGACTGTACAGCTAGATCTGCCAAAATCTCTTAAAGCAATACATCCAATTTTTCATTACAGCCTCCTCAAACCGGCGTTACCCCCGACTAAATGGCAACCTGCGATGTCGGAGCCTCCCCCGCCTCTGATGGTTGACGATGAGGAACACTATGAAATTGCGGAAATTCTAGACTCTAAGATTTTGCGTGGGCAACTCCTGTACCTGGTCCAATGGGTACACTTTGGGCCCCAACATAGGGAATGGGTGAAAGTTTCAGATATCAAAGCACCTGACCATTTAAGACGCTTTCACCTTCGGTACCCTAACAAACCTGGGGGCCCACGTTCTCTCCTTCCTGAGTGGTGGGTGGGTGGTATTTTGGGAAGGGCAGAATGTCAGAAAATATGCATTTGATGTTTCTCACTGAATCCATTGTTGTATGTTCCCTACCCCGCTATGCGCTTGCGTAGGTATGCAGGCAGAAACGTGGGAGCTTCTTCCCTGCCGCTTTTCCTTATCACGGTGGCCTTGAATGTAGGCTTTGGACTATTCTTGTTTCGCTGAGAATTTTCCAGTCCTGGGAAGGCAAGGGGAGGGGGGGAGTAGTCTCCTGCTCATCAAGTATTTCTCCCGCCGGGAGTTCCCGCGCGAGTGTTCAAGTTTTATTTGCTAGGCGCTTCATTGCATCACACTATAAGTCAGCTTGCTTTGCTTTGTCCCCCATTCCTGACAATGACCTCCTACTGTGGGTTTATAGCAAGATAATCCAATAAACCTTTCTTTGTGCAAGAATGACTGGATCTACTTGATTTTAACCTGACACAGAGAGAGGCTGAGAGAGAGATTCAAATGGCCAAGATACAGGCAGAATAGAGAGAAAGAGAAAGAGAGGCAGCTAGAGAGCATGAGGAAAGAATGTATAATTTGAAACTCCATGAACTGCAGTTAAGAGCAGAGTTTCAAACTGAGAAGAGACATGAACACCACCCGTCAGTGGAACAAAAGAGATTCCCCAAATATCAGAAAGGTGATGATATAGAGGCTTTTCTATTCAGCTTTGAAAGGTCTTGTCAGGATTTAAACATTGCACAGGAGGACAGGATGATGTATTTAAAACCACAAATTTGTGGGGGGTTAAGTGTAATCTATGCTGAACTAAGAGATGAAGAGACCTCCAATTACCAGCTATTTAAAGAGAGAGTCAGAGTCAGATATGGCTATCCTGCTGAACAGTGCAGAAAAACATTTAGAGAAATAAAAAGGAAGCCTGGGGAAACATATTCACAACTAGGGTGTCAGTTAGACCGAGCCCTTAACAGGTGGATTGAAGGGAGCAAAGCTACCACAGTAGAGGACCTGAAAAATCTCATTGGCTTAGAGCAGTTCTTTAGCCAAGTCCCATCTCAATATAGATGGATTTTAAGAGACAAAAAGCTGAAGACAATAGACTCTGCTGCTCTAGTTTTGGATGAGATAGAGAGAGACTTAGGCAAGTCTATGTGGGCTGCTCCAATGAAGAAACCCAAAATTTGGGAACCTTCAGAGAAGTTTGGGCACGCTAACACCAGCCCTGCAAGGTGGGACAGTCCACCTCAATATAGAAAAACAGAGGTGATCTGTTACCAATGTGGAGAGAAAGGACATTATCAAAGATCCTGTACTAAGGCAGACAAAGGGAAGAGACCCTTACCACAAAAAACTGTAAAAATAGCGCAGCATTTAAAACCTGAGGCTGAGTCAGTTGAAACCCCTTTGCAAGTTCATATCTGTGTGAACCAAATAATCCCTTATATTTTTCCTTCTCCGGAACCCCATCCTAGGTGGTACAGCACACCCAGAGATTCTAGCAACTGTATGCCAATGTTTCTTGATTATATTGTATATAGAACTTGAAAGAGCCGAATATTGGAAACTACAAGTTATGGTATTCTGCTTTCTACGTTCTTAAGGAGACGCTTCCTGTCAATCTGAGTTGCCCTGGCTTCCACCTTTTTAATAATGTTAATCAGATAATCCTGTTCCTGAAACTGATGGCATAATCTACTACTTTCTGAAATAAAATCAGTAGGCTGTGTAGAATTCCATTTTATACACAGGAATGGCCCATATGGTTGGTTCCTGCACAAATGCACTGGATGGAAAGAATCAAACCTCACATATGAATTACAATCTGTTGGTTTCCTGAAAGTTCTTAAAGAAAGCTGATTGGTAGAGATTCTTGGGAGTACTGTATCTAAAAAAGAGATTTCATTATAATCTTCCTTACTATCAAATTTGATTGTGTCATGCAATTCATTAGCCACCTAAAAAAAAAAAAAGATTGATTTAGCTATTGTCCTTGAAAACAAATAAATAAAGTTCTTTTCAAAAACTGCCATAAATTTTCAACACTTGGTCCCACGGTGCCAACTGTTGCAGATTTTATTCCTGGCAGTTTTTGAGAAGAAAATTTTCTTTGAGTGTTTTGCCAGTTGCATACATTGTCCCATGCCATCAGGGAAAGGGATGCTGGCAGTCCCTGGGCAGAGAGAGGGCTTGCAAATGGGGCTGGGGAAGGATGCATAGGCAGGAAGTTAGACATGGGTGAGTGGGTGGGGAATGCTCTACCCAGGGGCTCCCAAAATCTGGAACTGGCACTGGAAAAGAGAGTGGGAGATGAGACAGGGTGTGCAATGGGGAATGCACAGACTGTAGGAGCTTGTGCATTTTTGGAAGACTTCTCAGGCATGCAGGGAAACATTAGTCTGTAAATTAACAAGAAGACTCTCTTCATTGGATTTTGTGAAGGAGACTGAGTGTGTTTGTTGCCCTCTGGGGGTCACAGAATGTCAATGGACATTCAATGAAGGCATGCTCAGGCACTAGATGGCTTGGCTCCCATCGAGCCTGCTGTTTTGCAGGAAACTGTGCTGGTGTGTATGAAATTGGATCTGTCCATTTTGTTTGATTACACTGCTTTCTCTTGCTTCTTTGCAGCAGCACCTTTCTATCCAGTCAACTGCTACCACCTCGGATTTTAAAAGGTACACTGTTATTTTTTTTAAAAAATCTATTATTTATTTATTTATTTATTTGATTTATATCCCACCCTTCCATGTGGGCTCAGGGTGGCGAAAAGAGGCATAATGCCAAACATCAAGATTAAAACACCGAGGCAACGCCAAGAATAAATACTAAAACCATAAATAAGATATAAACTAAAAAATTAAAACAGCGGTCACAAAAATTAAAACAGCGGTCACATTCATGTATCATTGCACCCATAATATCCTGTGGGACTGAAATCCTGTGCTGGGGCCAGTAAGCCTCAAGATGACAATGCCAAGATGGTAATGATGGTGATGAAGGTGGTAATGGAGGTGGTGACGGCCCCTACTCGAAGGTCTGGCGGAAGAGCTCCGTCTTGCAGGCCCTGTGGAACTGCATAAGGTCCTGCAGGGCCCTGATCTCCTCTGGGAGCTCATTCCACCAGGTGGGGGCCGCCACCGAAAAGGCCCTGGCCCTAGTCGCCACATATTTGACTGCCTTGGGGGCTGGGATGACCAATAAATGCTGCCCCCCTGACCGTAGTGCCCTTGGGGGAACATATGGGGAAAGGCGGTCCCTCAGGTAGGCTGGACCTTGGCCATATAGGCCTTTAAAGGTAAGCACCAGCACTTTGAGGCGGATCCAGTACGCTATTGGCAGCCAGTGCAGAGCCTAGTCCTGTCTAGTGAGACCCATCAACAGCCTAGCCGCTGCGTTCTGCACCAGCTGCAGCCTCCGGATCTGCGCCAAAGGCAGCCCCATGTAGAGAGCATTGCAGTAGTTTAGCCTTGAGGTGACTGTCATGTGAATCACTGTGGCCAGATCGTCGCAGTCGAGGTAGGGAACCAACTGTCATGCCAGCCGAAGATGGTAAAATGCTGACTTGACAGTGGCTGCCACCTGGGCCTCCATTGTTAAGGAGGCATCCAGGAGCACCCCCAAACTCCTAACTCCTGGCGATGGCACCAATGGCGCCCCTTCAAAAGGTGAGAGTGGGAGTCCCAGCCCCAGACCGGTCCGAATCAGGCCCAGGACCTCTGTCTTTGCCGGGTTTAGCTTCAGCCAGCTCCACCTGAGCCAACCAGCCATGGCTATTTGAGTCGAGTCCTATTATTTAGTTGTCTCTGTGCCTTCATTTGGCTGTTCCTTCCTGCTCTGTTCACTCATGTGCTTGAGCCAATTATGCTGTGTCATCAGGAATATTTCCTAATGATAAGAACAGTGTAACAGAGTAATAGCAGAAATTTTTAACAAATAAAGTGCAGAGGTTGATGAGAGGAGCTGCAACAATTGAAGAAGCAACATGGCCTAGTAGAGCATGCAAGGACTACACAGGTGTAAAAGTGCTTAAGACAAACTTGGACAATGACCATCAAGGCTCCATGAAAGCAATAACAATCAGGAGTTTTGCCTCATGGTTAACTGAGGGAGTCAAGCCAGGTGAGGCTGTATTATTATTCCTCCCCGGTAATGAACCTTATTATAATTCATGTTTATTTACCTCCTGCTAATAATGAGAATGACTTCAATCTCAATTGGGCAAATCTTTCTAACTTTATATTGGTAATTTTTCAAAAATATCCAGTGGCCCAAATTATTCTTTTTGGTGAAATAAATGCTCGAATTGGTTCTAATTCTCAGGATTGTTCTAGTTCTATGGGTTTTGAGGGGAGAAGAGTTGCTCCCATTTCAATTGGATATGCCTCACCATTCTAAAGATTTACAATTTAACAAAGCTGCGTGGAAACTGATCGAATTTTGTATTGATCATAACCTGATAATGTTAAATGGTTTATCTCAGTTTCCTACAACCATGAGTTTCACTTTTATTTCTTCTTGTGGCCACAGTGTGGTATACTACAGCATTTGCTCTCCTAGCCTATTGCCATTAAGTTTATGCACATCGGCCCTCATAAAGAAAGTGACCATCTTCCCTTGTTACTTTTGCTGCTTTTTCCAATTGAACCCTCTGATTATATTAACTATTCTTTTGACCAGAGTGCTGAATCAACTTTAAAAAGGCTTAGATGGTCTGAAGCAGAGGAAAATGAATTTTCTATTCTCCTTAACTCCGAATTAATGTCTAATCTGAGAACAACATTCATTAGTTCCATCTGGAATTGTTTAATGCCTTTTGTCAAGTGTAGCCTAATGGCCAAAAATGTTTTATTCATGACTCTTTCTGTAGCAGGAACTCTTTTGCATATTAGGCCACACACCTTAATGTAGCCAATCCTCCAATAGCTTACAGTAGCCCCTATAAGAAGAGCTCTGTAAACTCTTGGAGGATTGGCTACATTAGGAGTGTGTCTTCTAATATGCAAAGGAGTTCCTGCTACAAAAAGAGGCCTGATTTTATTCATAAAAAGGCATTTCATGAGTTAGTTGCTGGGGAGGGGAACATTTCTTTAAGAATAAGTGGAATCAGCTTTTTTTCATCTATTAAATCATGAGACAGTAAAACTTTTTGGCATACAATCACAGGGAGGTGAAACAACAAATCTCAATCCAGTCCTTGTATCTCTCCCCAAATGTGGGTCAATTATTTATCAACAGCATTTAGTTCACTTATAGCCCTCAGTATTAATTTGGATGATATAATTCCTTCCAATATCCCTAAATGGCTACCAGTTGATACAGACAAAAATTATGGAGTTAATTGCAAATATGAAATTAGGTAGGGGCCCCAGTCCTAATGAACTTTTTAAAAAGATGTGCTGATTAGTGGGCTCCTCTGTTACCTTTATTTACACTTATTGATTTATGTACACTTATTGATCAGTACGGCATACTCCCAAATTCATGGCTTAATTCAATTATAATCCCAATTTATAAAAAAGGGGTCTAACCATACCTGAAAACTATCATCCTATTAATCTATTGTCAACTATGGGGAAATTATATGCTAATAATTTAGAATCACATCTTTTAAACTGCTCCCAATCTAATGCCATTATTGGTCCTGAGTAAATTGCTTTTTCTAATAACAAGTCAACTTTAGACCACTGTCTTATTTTATCTACTCTAGCAGAAAAATATATGAAGGCTGTGGTCACACGTGCCAGATAACACAGGGAGGAGGCGAGGCTATTTGTGCCATCACAATTTGACCCGCCCCTACACGATCAGATGTGACGGTGGTGAACTGTTTTTTTTTTGTCAGTGTGTGTTTCCGGTGCGCTTCAACGAGGAAGCAGGGATGCAATAGGAGCGCGCTGGAATGATCACACACAGAAAGTCCATCTGCGGCCCATCACAAACCATTTGGTAGTGGACTTTCCAAGGTACTTTTTAGCTCCACATCTTCAGCCAGATGATACAGGTTGGGGACAGGTGTGCGACGCTTGCAAGATGTGTCTGTGTGATTGTGCCCTCATCCGGCATTCACAGCTCTCCCATGGCAAATTCTGCGTGTGATCGGAGCCTGAAGTTAGGTAAGAAAAAACTCTTTGTAGCTTTTATTGACCTTAAAAGTGTGTTTGATACAATCCCTAGAGAGAAACTGTGGGACAAATTGTTAAAATTAGGAATAGACCTATGCCTATTACTTCTGAAGAAACTACATACTAGTACTACATGCCAAGTTAAATATACTTCAAATAGCATGTTAAATAAGAAAATTCCACTTCAGAAAGGTGTTAAGGGTGTGTACTTGCCCCCCTTCTTTTTAACCTTTTTCTTGCTAATTTAGCAGGGTTTTTAGAATCAACGAATGGCCATCCACCCAAGTTGGGCAGTATGCCAGTACCCCTTCTTTTCTATGCAGACGATACTGCTATTTTGTCTTATACTAAAGTCAGCCTTCAAAGGTATTTGGAAGCTTTTAATAATTTTAGTTGAATTCTCTTTCCATAAATTATTCTAAGTCAAATGTTGGTGTATTTTCCAAAAAATGGACCCCTCATAGATGGTTTATTGGGAATGTTAGAACTGAACAAGTTAAACAATTCAAGTGCCTGCGAATGACATATAATTATAATCTTAACTGGATGGTCCATCAAAATAGAACTATAAGGTTTGCTAAGGCCTCTCTGAATCAACTCATGAAATTTTTCTATGTTAATGGGAATCAATGTGTCTCTGCAACAATAAGAATTTTTAATACTGAAGTATTACTTCAATTTCTGTATTGTATTCCAATATGGCTTAATCATGCCTTTAATCAAGATGTGGAGAATATACAAGTGATATATTGTAGACAAATCATGGGAGCTCCCAAATGTGTATCTTATTTCACAATTTGTCTTGAAGCTGGCCAAAATTTAATTGAGACTAAAGCTTGGATTTTGGGAATACATTATTGGCTCAAGCTCTATTTCAGAGCAGAGCTGGGATCTCTATTAAATCTTCGGGAAAATGAATTGCATGATATGAATTGGGATGTCTCAATTAAATTTAAACTCAATCAAATTGGGATTGCACTTGATGATCAAGTTTTATCTGACAAATCCTATAACTTTAAAACAATTAAGGAATGTCTTCTTGATATTGATCAATAAAAACTCCAACCAGCCCGATCCTATATTTGTTCTCCTGCCAGACTTGGACTTACTAACCATTTAGGCAGGATGGCCCAATATCTCCACTCTCTTGATGTTCCTACACAATGTAGAGACTTCTTATTGGCCAGGGTAAATGCATTCCCTTCCAAGATGCTTTCTGGTAGATATCCTCAGATTCCGAGGCATGATCACATAATTTTGGGTTGCCCTTTTTATGAGTGCCCTAGGAAAAGGCTGCTCTCGAATTCGATTCATTCAAAAAGCCATTTGAACAACAATCATAAATGGCAGTTCCTTTTGAATGATTTGACTCCTGAAATTACTCTTCTAGTTGCTAAATTTCTAATGGAAGTCCTTACAGTTAAAGAAAATTCAACATAGTGTTGTTTCTGCTTATCTTCCCCTCCCCTGTTATGAAATTCTTGAATGAAGTTTGATATTTGACTACACAGGTATAAAAGTGCTCAAGACAAACTTGGACAATGACCATCAAGGCTACAGGGAAGCAATGACCAATCAGGAATTCGCCTTGCACTTAACTGAGGGAACCAACCCAGGTGAAGTCACCTGGCTGCCATGCTGATATTGAAGCTTGCTGTGTGCCTAGGTCTGCTCCAACCTGAATTAATTAATGTGATCCAAGAGGCAAGCTTCCTCAGATAGTTCCCTGATTCCTTAAGGAACTTGTTACTCATATTTTACCAGCTCTCATTGAAAATAAAATACCAGAGCAGCAATATCCTATGGGATTTAGAAATTGGCTTACAATGCTTCTTGCTGTATACATGCCATATAAAAAAAGATATTGTTGCAAATTGCTGCTGTCCTGTGGAACGGAATCCTATGGTTTACCTCCACGTAAGCACTCTATTTTACATATTTCTTTGTGATTCGTGAATGTAGTGCCAGTTTCCGTAGTGTTCTATATGGATCTCTAGCAAAAAGACATTCTATATATCAGGTGGCGTAGATGAGCCTCAAGCAGAAAGACAGTCTTTACACTTTGAAGTTCCGAATTCAGTGGCAGAATATCGGCTTTGCATGCAAAAGGTTCCAGCTTCCATTTCTGGCACCATCTCTTTAAAAAATGATCTTGAGTAGCAGGTCTGAGAAAGACCTCCACAAAGAACTTGGAAGAACTTCTGCAGCACTTTGGAACAGACAAGGGTCAATAGATCAATGGACTGATTGGAAGGTAGAGTCAGAGGGCTTTGGGCAACGGTTACTTTGTTATGGTCCAGAATGTTCCGCTAATGCCTCTTGGAGGGGATCCAAATAGCAGAAGACTTCCTAGGTAGGGAGTCAGGGACTCTGTGTGTCTGAATTCTATAGCTATGAGACTTTGAAGAATGTGGCACCCTTGTTCAGGTTGAGCAATGGGAATAGTTTGGTGTGTGAAGAAGCAACAGTTCATAGCTCTCGAAGAAACCAGGAAAAGAGAAGGAAACTGATGCTGTGAGACAGAGAAGGTTTTTCGTTCAGGAGTTAGCTGGAACCAGGGATGCGGTTTGGTGGGGCTGTTCAAGCAGCTCCCACGGTAATTGCACTGCAGAAGTCCCTGTTTGCCTCCATTCATGTTCTGTTTGTACATGTATACATAAAGCACATATATTAACATAAGTCTCCAGTGCTCAGTCCTCCAATGGAGACAAAAGCCACAGGCAGTGACTAGAGCATTTCTCACTAGACAGGGAAGTGTGGAGTGTGCCACAAGATGGGCTGTGCAGTATTGAACAGTCATTTATTTCTTTGGAATACTTGACTGCTGAAGTGCGATATGGTTGTCCTTCCCATGGTTTAATAATGGTGACGACAATGCTTGTAAACCTTATTAAACAAGGAGTCTTTTGTAGAAGAGAACTCTAAGAAATTCTGCTAGTGATGTCCACTAGTCATTACTATTTCTTTACACTCAGAACCTCAAAGTCTCAATCATCAGAAATGATGGTATTCGTACAAGATCTCTACAGCCCTTCAGGTTATGTATCTGACTGAATAGATTTTTATATTTGTACAGGAGAATGAGGTTATCCCCCCAAAACAAGCTTTTGGGATTAAATAAAAAACACCTTTTAGATATGCCAATTTTGCCCTTCAGGTTATTGACACAGCAGTCCTAAAAGTGTTATACAAGTGAAAGGATATTGTAAACCCAAGAGTTTGTTGTTGCATTCGAATGGCTACCTTTCCAGACATTACAATGAGAATTCACCTTGCAGTCAGTTTTTATGACTGAAAAGACACTGTAGTATTGGAACAAGTTGGTAGGCTATGGATAGTTCTCTCGCTGGATAATTTTTACAGTGTGGGTTTCCCAAAAAGATTATTCAGGGTTCTAGAAACTGTATGAATATTAGCCAGAGGATCTAACTGTTTAGGTGTGGAACATCCTCATCTTCCACTCATCTTATTTGGTCAATGGAACATAATTCACACTCTCACCAGATGAGGCATATTGTGTATAAGCATCACCATTTAGTTCAAGATTAGCATTGCCAGGTTTCCTCTGGCCACTGGAGGGGGGATGAGGAGTAGAGTTGCGAGATCCAGGTTGGGAAACTCCTGGAAATTTGGGGGTGGAGCCCGGGGAGGACAGGGACCTCAGTGGGGCACAATGCCGCAGAGTCCACCCTCCAAAGCAGACATTTTCACCAGGGAGACTGACCTCTGTAGTCTGAAGATGAGCTGTGATCCTGGGGGATCCCCAACTCCCACCTGGAGGCTGGCATCCCTATTCAAGATACTTCTGGTTTACCTCCGTATTGGTTCCTGTGTAACATTTAATCTTATAGATCAACTGGTGCATTCAGGCATCCTGGAGTTTTTAATGAGAACCAAGTGTGTCACGCTACACCATAAGTATGGATATTGTTCCTGTTGTACGCAGGGTTTAGAGGCTGAAGACTTTTTCCGTCTGAGGGGGCCATAAGAAGTGCAGTTTAAGAGAGCTGACCAACAATACAATGCTTAAAAAGTCCACCCTCCAGATCATCCGTTTTCTCACAGGGAACTGACCTGTGTAGTCAGGAGAACTTTCGTCATTCCAGAACATCTCCAGGACCCACCTGGAGGCTGGCAACCTCACATTGTGTGCTCACTTCTATTATTACATGTAGGACAAATGAGCGGGTCATTGAGGAGTAGGATTTCAGAGTACAGAAACAGGATTAAAACTGGATTTGTGGAGGCTCCACTTACAGGACATTTTTTTAGTTTTTATATTACTCACACTGATTTGGAGTTGGGGGTAGAAATGAGACAAACTTCTGTATGTAAACTAGTAGATGTATAACAGGCGCTTCTAAGACACAATGTGTTTGGCTCTACATACTGACGACTAGGTTCCCTTGTGGACTTAATGATAACATGGATCTGTCAGTTGTTTTGGAGGCCACAATGGGAGTTAGAACTGTTTTAAACTTGTTAGGGTATTTCATTTTATGAATGGAAGAGCTGGGATTTTTATATACCTTAGGATGGTTAAGGAATTGTCTTTTTACGTGTGCAATAAAACAACAGTGAGTTTCTTTAATAGAGTCACAATTACTCATGTGTAAAGAAAAATGGCAGGATCAAATGTGGTCTTTTCCAGGAAGCAGCCACATTCTGTTGGTACAATTCATACCCAGCTCCCTTAGCTTCTGCTGTTACTGAATCTATTCCCACAGAGGCGGGAGGTAGGAGATGGGCATGTTGAGGACTCTGTTGAAAATTTTAAGGGGCTTGGGAGAATTTAAATTTTCTAAAGGCTGCAGTCACACGCCCCAGTTGAAGCGGAGGGGAAGTGAATTCCAGAGGAATTTGACACGCAGTTGTGAGATCACACCTCCCTTTGTAGCTGCGGGCACAGCCCTTCACTGTGTGATCAGCTGCAACTGTGGGTGAGTTGGGGCGGGTTTGTGGCCATTTGTTTCCCATGCACATAAATGAGGAATTGCACCTCTGCACTGAGGGCCCCCTATGGAGTATACAATGATGCGCATACTATAAGAGGAGGGGGGAATGGCACTGAGCTGGGATGCCCTGATCTGACCATCCTGATGTCTTGAGAGCGTGGTTGAGTGATCAGACAAGGGGAAGTCCATCCATGGACTGTCGGAACCCGCTTACTCCCAGACTTTCCCCGGTGTCTTTTAACTCTGCTTCTGTGGTGGAGCAGCACGGGCTGCTGACCACTGCAGGAAGCTTCCCAGATGTTGATGTTTGATCGCATCCTTTAGATCCATCAAGCATTTGCACCTATGTCAGATCTAAAGGCTCGTTTGATCACAGCCTTAATAGTTGTATTTTTTTCCTCCTTTGTTTGTGCCTAGCCACAGTTTAGAGGACAGGAACTAAGGGGTGGCCAGAATGGTTTCTTTCATCCTCAGAATTCATAAGGTAATTTTCCTCCCACCCCCTTTTGGACTTATTCTAGAAGAAGAGAAGAAATTGGATTTATACCCTGCCCTTCACTACCTGAAGGAGTCTCAAAGCAGCTTACAATCTCCTTTCCCTTCCCCTCCCCACAACAGACACCCTGTGAGGTAGGTGGGGCTAAGAGAGCTCTCTTGAGGACTGCTCATGAGAAAAAAGCTCTGAGAGAACTTATAACTGACTCAAGGTCACACCAGCAGCTGCATGTGGAGGAGTGGGGAATCAAACCCGGCTCTCCCAGATTAGTCTGTGCTCCTAACTACTACACCAAACTGGCTCTCTTCTACATGTTAAAAGGAGTCTTTAAAGCCAATGTACCTTATTTTTAGGTGGTTGAGGGAGTTGGGAGGGGTCCTACAGTCCATCCAGTCCAATCCCTTGCTCAGTGCAGGATCATTTAGGGATTATACCATCAAATCATTTAATGATTATACCATCAAATCTGAGGACAGTCTTCAAATGAGTTTTTGAGGGGAGGAACTCACAATGTACTTTGTCATGGCCTGTTATGGGCGTATATTTGACATACTTCTATTATTAGGGCTTGCACAGGGAGTAGCTGGCACAAAATTTGTGAGTGGGATTTCTCCCAAATGCTTTCCCATAAAGTCTCATTTAATTAACCACTGTCACAAATTTGTAAGTGTGTCATAGTTTCTTTGCAGATTCCGGATCGATGGACCATGAGAATCAAAGCCTGGTGACAGAATTCATCCTGACTGGATTTTCCAGTTTTCCCAAATTGCAGGTCCCACTCTTTGTGGTGTTCTCAATCATGTACTTGGCCATTTTGGCTGGAAATAGCATCATCGTCATGACAATAAGGCTTGACTCCAGCCTCCACATCCCCATGTACTTCTTCCTGGCCATGCTATCCTGTTCAGAAATCTGCTGCACATTTGCCATTGTCCCCAATATGCTTGTAAATCTTCTTAGAGGAAAGGCCACTATTTCATTCATTGGCTGT
Organism: Gekko gecko; assembly: GCA_029375565.1. NCBI lineage: Eukaryota > Metazoa > Chordata > Lepidosauria > Squamata > Gekkonidae > Gekko > Gekko gecko. The sequence goes on along the minus strand of JAPDNY010000007.1, from coordinate 182,253,427 downwards.
GCTACTCAGATGTGCCTGTTTCTGGCCTTTGCAGGTACAAACTGTCTCCTTCTCACAGTGATGGGGTATGACCGATATGTGTCCATATGTAAACCTTTACATTATCTGGTTCTGATGAATCAGAGATTCTGTACCGAACTGGTGGTCTTTTCAGCAACAACTGGTTTTCTTTGTTCTACACTTGTGACAGTTTTCATATTTACTTTGCCCTTCTGTGGGCCGAGTAAAATCCATCACTTCTTTTGTGATTTAGCACCTTTACTTGAGTTGGCCTGTGGCCGAAATTATATAGGGGAAATTATCATTTTTCTTATTTGTTTTCTGGTGGTCTTTTGCTCATTCCTTCTCATCCTTCTGTCATATATTTTAATCTTAAACACAATCCTGAAAATCCCCACCACAGATGGGAAGCGCAAAGCCTTTTCAACTTGTGCTTCCCATCTCATTGTGGTGGTGGTGCACTTTGGATGCGCTTCCATTATTTACCTGAGGCCCCAATCCAGGTACACTTTGAAGGAGGACACCTTGATCTCTATCTCATATACCCTGGTGACCCCATTGCTGAATCCTGTCATTTACAGCCTGAGGAACAAGGATGTCCAAGTTGCACTCAGGAAATCCCTGGGCAGAAGCACAGGTGCCTGGAAGATGTGAGAAGTGCTTAAGGTGGATGAAACAGGCATGCCATGAATTGTGCTTTAGGGGGAAAACAATGAATTATGATCCTGAATTAAATCATGGGCCCAGTCAATATTTTTTCTTGTATGGAGCAATGATTTTTCTAGCGATAATTTAGTCTCTTCCCTAAATCCACCTGTTAGCCCAATTGCTCTATTTTAAAATATAGCAATTGGTTTATTATTATTATTATTGGATTCTCGCCTGTATATACAGAGAATGCTGCTAGTCTGTAATGGTTCCCAGTAAAAGACACAGAGTCCAGGTATAATTAATAAAATATTATTTTACTGAATATAATCCTTATTTATCTATTCACAAACACACAAACAGTATTCAAGCATTCACACACATAAAATAGAACTAAGAAAGCAGAGGGGATTGATGGCTTATGGAGAGGTGATACTACCTGTCAGATGTGCAGAAGTCCATGAAGAAGGATTGTGACCTAAACCCAGAGGGTTCAGGGGTGGGCTGCCATTTTGGCTCATGGCAGAGACACACACTCTAAGGCCATGTGAGTTCTGGGATATACCCACTGTAAGACAATGCAGCCCAATGGGTGACCCAGGGGGCTGGTCTCAGGTGAGAACAAAAGATTTCCTGGACCAATGATGAGTCCCAGGGGTGTGTGATGTCAGTAGAGGCAGACCTTAGGTTTGACCAATGGGCTTTCCAGAGAGGCAGGGTCTGGATTTAACAATAGAAGCCAGGTGTTGGGTGTCTAGTTGAATGGATTATAGGACTTGCTGGCCAGGTAAACAAAAGGTGGGAGACTTCCCTGATTGTCCCTGATTAGCATCAGGAAGGGTCGTTAACAATTTGAATGCTTGACTGGGTAATCCCTTCATGCACTGGCAGAGGAAAAGTCCTTTGTCTGCTGTATGGCCCTTAATCCGTGTATGTGACATGCAGCAGTTATGTAATGGAGTCCCTCAGAGTAAAAAGACAGCTTTTTCCTTTCTCTATGGGCTTCTACCTTGGCATCCATTTTACAGTCTAGACAGACCATGTGGCAACAGCAAACAGTCCATAGCAAAGCCCCATAATGGCGTCAGGGCTAACATATCCCCCCTTGCAGACATGGCAGCGTCAGATGACATCGTCTGCACATACACACTTCGATGGAGACTTCCCGGTATCTTGAGGGACAGAGGCAAGAAAGACAAAGAAACACAAAAGGCTGGGTAAGGTGCTGAAGAGTGCCAGGTGGCTTTTAAATACTTACCTCTGGAACTCATTGTTATTCCATGAGCATAATCTCTGCTGGGTGGAGGGGGAAGACTTGCTCTGAGGTCACCTTATGAAACCTGAATATGAAATCCCTTTTGCAGACCACTTGCAGCCCAACTCTGTGGTCAAGCTGAGAGTGCCTGGCTTTTGGGGACTTTGGTTCAGGTTAGAAAGTAGGGCACCCCTGTTTTGGGGCTACCCAAGAATAAAAGGCAGTGCCTCTGGTAACAATTCCCCCCTTGAAGCCGTCTTTAGGCGTGAGCCAAGATGGCTTCACTTCAAATGATGTTTTGCTGCCGTTGGAGTTCCATATGATCAGAAAAGAAAGGACAGCAGAACAAGGTTAGAGAAAGAATTTACGGGGGAAAGCTCGGTGAGGGAGTCAGGCATACCGGCTATAAAAATATATCTTTCTGGGAACCAAAAGGAAAAAATAAAAAAAAAATGTTTTAAAATAAGGAAGGGTGAGTGCCTCTGTGTATGTGTTTGCAGGGACCTTCTGCACATCTTCCAGAGAGACATGACTACTGTACATAATGCTACCTATAGCAAATCTAATGAAGGCTTCTAATTATTATAAAGCAACAAAAAGGAAATGCAAGACATCCTAATAATTCTAAAAACTTATAAGCTAAAAACATATCTAACTCAAAGGTTATCAAAATTCCTAAACAATTAGACAAATACAGAAAGCAAAAATTGGTGGGTTAAGCAAACTTAAAAGCAGAAAGATAACTAAAAGCAATGCATATGCTATGCTGGAAGAATTGAGAATGAATGTGTGTAAAAGCATGATTACAAAACATTTAGAACATGTGAGCAACAACATGAAAATGACATGGACCAATGAATAAATACAGTCAGTGATACAAATCAATTTGAGCTTCAGTTGAACATTACAGATAAATGTGGGTAAGGAACATTGATACATTTTTGAAACCACCCCCCCTAGGTACCCAAGTTGACAGAAGGCACAGGCAATCTGAGCCTTAGTGTCATGCTTTCAGGGACCAAAAAGCAATTCTTGGGTCCCAAAGTAATAACTGGGTGGGTGCCATGAGGTATTTGCAGCTGGTTGTGAGAGTTGCCTGCCCTTGAGGTGGCATCCAATGTCCATGAGATGGTTTGCAAGCAATCTGGAGGACCAGAGAAGGCAGCTGGTAAGTTGGCAGGTCCTTTGCTAAAACTGGAGCAAAGGCAAATTAGGAGGCGACTTGGGTGCGTAGCAAATAGGGAGCAATGGCTTTGGCAAAACCACGAGGTCTTGTAGGCTGAACAGGAATCTTGGAAAGTCTTTGATGCATATGCATAGCAAGAGTATTCTCCAGGTACAATTGGAAATAGCTGAACGTTCAGTTTTTATTATGGTGACCAGAGCAGAGTTCCAGGTGAAGATGTGCACAGTTTGGAGGCGCCAAGAAGTTATAAAAAAAATGGCCAAACAAAAGAACGTTTAAAAAAAAAAAGGAAGTTAGATTGCCATGGCTGTTGTAGAAAAAGTTGGGGGCCCCCAGGGAAAACTGCCGGCTTATGGGGGTGGGTCATACCCCAAAAACAAAGCTAACAAAAAGCTGGAAAGCAATAATTATTAACATACATATAAAACAAACAATTCCTAAAATAACTTATAAGGTGTGCCTTTACTATCAGGCATAAGACTTCAATTGCAGGTTCAGATTTTCAGTTCCTGCAGATATGAAAGAACTTGAGAGACAGATTAACAGGTTTGCATGGATAGAAAGATGCTCTAGCCATGCAGGGATAAAACTTAAATAGGAGAATAAACTTAGAGCATCAGGTACTAACTGTGTACCTCAAAGAGGAAGCCCTTAAACAAAATAAAGATGAAAGAATCAAGTAGCTAAATTACAGACAGGATTGAAAATCCAAGAGAAGAGAAGAGGCAGTAGCCCTTGATAATTCTGCATGATTTAAGAAGTCGGCCAAAGATCACACCACAAGAGAAGAGGAAAGAAAGAAAAAAAGTTGTCTCTGGCACAGGCTTTGTGCCAGCAAATAGTTCTTCTGAGCATGTACAGAGTTTCTTTCCTTGCTAGTAGAAACTGGGCTGAAGGGGGCCTGGGCATATAGATTACTAGAACAAAATCAGAAGGGATGTGCTGCCAGACTTAAACCCTTTAAAATATTCTATGGTAGCTATATATAAACTGATATCAAAACTAAAGAAACGTTAGCCCTAAAGGTGGGGCTTTAAGAGAACAGCTAATTCCAAAACCAAAAGAGTATTTATAAAACCTTAAAGAGATGAAATAGTTCTAGATCACACAAATTTACCAAGAAATTTTAAAAAGAGATTCCCTTCTATAAGAATGGGAAGATAAGACAAAGCTTAAAATCGAGATGCTGTAGTAAATTAATGGAACAGAAACAAATCTATTTTAAAATCTATTTTTAAATGTACCATTTTGAAAGTAAGGGATCTCTAATCATGAGAAATTCCAAGGAAGAGGATGCAAATAAATGTATTTTTAACTTTCTAAAGAAAGATTTCCATTAAAATTAAAAGGGAACAATATTACCATGTAAAAACAATTACAAAACGGACCTTTAAAAAAAACAAAAACTAAACTTTGGAAGGGGGGGGAAGGAAGATGACCTTCCTGTAATAGACAAGGAATTACAAATTCAAAAGGGAAGAAAAGATCAGTCTTCTCTATGCATTTTCATTCCCCATCTATGCCTTAAAAACCAAAGGAGAAAACATTTTTTTCTTTTCTGTGCTCCCCCCCTAGTTCCTTTACAGAGGGAGATTTCTCTTAACAAAAGAAGGAGGTGCAATTGTTACCCTCCAGAAGGGCCATTAATCTAGCTAGGAGCCTTATCTTGTCCTCCTTTGGGTTTTCCCCTGGAAGGTGGCAAGTCAGTGGGTTCATTTGAATTTTAAATGGAGAGTGAGAGTCTTACATTTTCCTCTTCAATTTGAGACAGAAAAGTCAGAAGAAAATTAGTACACGTTAATCATTAGTACATTCCCTACATATTAATACCTTTAGTAGTAATTAGTTAGAAGGACAAATCTTGATCAGTAAATGCTCTCTCTCTCTCTCTTGAAGCTGTATTCCTACGCTGACAGTCACGGAGACAAAGTTGGGCTCGCCTCGAGGGGCATCTGGCTCTCTTTTGTCTTCCTGTGCTGATCACAGTGAAGAAGGGGGGGTTGCTAAAGTTTCCTGATTAGGCAAGTGTTAAATTTCCACTCTTTTGGCTGTTTTAAACATGACTGAAATGGATCCAATTCTCTCCCAAAGGCATTTGGGAAGAGAATGGGATTTCTAGAATTCTATATTTTAAAAGGTAAAACCAGAGGTACAGAATTTTCTCAATTTCTCTCAATTATGCCAGTAATTATAGAAAGACTATTTCTGATGCTACATCTGTATTGGACTTCATCTCTCAAGCATTTAAGCATGTTTTGGGAATTTTGGTGACATAGCTGCACTGTCCACTGAATTCAGGTTCTTTCTGGGACCTGAGTTCTGCAGCTAAGGTTCCTTACTTACATAAAAGTTACAGATTTTTGGACCTGTTGGTCTTGCTAAGCGCTGAGCAAGGCTGCCAGGTCCAGGCAGGAGATTCCTGGAGATCTAGGCTTGGGTCGGAAGAAGGATGAAGACTCCAGTGGGGCAAAAGCCATAGTCTTCCCTCTCTTCCAAACACTCATTTTCTGCAGAGGAACTGGACTCTGCAGCCTGGAGATTTGCTATAACTCCGGGAGAGCTCCAGGTCTTGCCTGGAGGCTGGCACTACCAAAGGGAGATGCTATTCTCTGGGCAATAAGCTAAGGGGTGAGGTTTTTCCTTTCTTTCTCAGTTCTTTCCACAGGGAAGTCCTGTGTGCACTCCATTCCTTGCCCAGTTTGGAGTTGGAATGGGGGGAGGTTTTACTTTAGGCATTCACTGTCTTATTTATTTTGTTCCAACCATTAAGTGGCTGTACTTAATGACTGCTTCTGTTTCTATACTGAGAGTTGGCCTGGTCATACCCAGAAGTTTCATTCTAGCAGCATCACATGGGGTGCAAATGCAACCAGGGTCTCAAGCTGCTCAGCATGGCAAGACTGGTGACTTACTTCTGCCTGCTGGGTTTTTACTTAAGAGGCTAGGGAGCAAGGCAGTTTGATTTCTAAAAAGACTGCCTGGCATTTTGTATATTCTGTTACAATTCTATCACCCTTTCCAGGTCTCCTTCCATTTGGGAAAAGGGGAATTTGAGAGAGAGGATCTTGATTACAAGGTCAGACTTCCTCTTGTTTTTAACTTAGCATTTTTGCTTAACTTCAGATTCTCGGATCTGAGGAACAAACTTACTTTACAAACCAAAAAGGCCAATGGCCACCAAAGGGAAAAAGACCCTGATTCCTGGGGTCTCAAAGTCCATGTGGGATGCTGGTGTGCAGCTACCCACACACAAACACACATTCAGCTTCTGGTTTCCAAGTGTTCTAAAACTTGGATGTTTCTAACCAGTAAGGATTCTACGGCTCACTGGTAGGTTCTCTGGCTTATGGTTCCCAAGTGTTCTAAGACTTGGATTATAGAAGGTTTTAAGGCGTTCCACCCGTGACCAGGAAAACCAACTTAACCCGGGAGAATTTCAGGATATTCCCATCCACTATATAGAAGGTTTTAAGGCATTCCACCCGTGACCAGGAAAACCAACTTAACCCGGGAGAATTTCAGGATATTCCCATCCACTATTCCATCTGGTTTTTCTAGGCTAGACCTCTGTCCCCGCCGGGCTTACCATTAACCCTTTTAATTCGGAGTTTTGAGCGTGGGCTTGGCCTGGGCCTCACGTCCCTTGCCGATTACTCCTTTAAACCGGTCTATTGGGGTTTTTGGATACTCTATCCACCGGGATGACCTCCTACTAACCCGGGAAGGTTTCAGGGCAACCTACAACCTAGGGTCCTCGGAATAATATACTCCAGCGAGCGGACCTCTTTGCTCACTTTAATTCTACGCTCTGCTAGCTAGTCAAAGCTGAAAGGGACAGGGAAGTGGGCTTCCAGAGACTCTGGAGGACGGTTGGAACCTTGCTGCGGCTCCTCTTAGTCTACAGTTATGGCTGCCTGCGCAGTGTGGTGTGGTGTAGTGTGGTGCAATTCCTAACACCCTACACTATCGGTCTTGGTTCCCACCCCACAAAATAGACCAGGAGTTGCTGAAGGAGACAAAGGGGAAAAACAGCCTCCCACAACAGAAAATGCTCTCTAGCCAATCACACAGACAGCAACCTTTCACACAGGTCTTTACTGAAACCACACAAACAGCTTCTTCTCCACGTCTGGCCATCTGAAGGACACGTGTCGACTAGCATGCACGTTCAGATGGTCAGGGCGAATCCCAGCGGTGCCTCCATTTCCTGTTAGCCCAATTGCTCTATTTTAAAATATAGCAATTGGTTTATTATTATTATTATTGGATTCTCGCCTGTATATACAGAGAATGCTGCTAGTCTGTAATGGTTCCCAGTAAAAGACACAGAGTCCAGGTATAATTAATAAAATATTATTTTACTGAATATAATCCTTATTTATCTATTCACAAACACACAAACAGTATTCAAGCATTCACACACATAAAATAGAACTAAGAAAGCAGAGGGGATTGATGGCTTATGGAGAGGTGATACTACCTGTCAGATGTGCAGAAGTCCATGAAGAAGGATTGTGACCTAAACCCAGAGGGTTCAGGGGTGGGCTGCCATTTTGGCTCATGGCAGAGACACACACTCTAAGGCCATGTGAGTTCTGGGATATACCCACTGTAAGACAATGCAGCCCAATGGGTGACCCAGGGGGCTGGTCTCAGGTGAGAACAAAAGATTTCCTGGACCAATGATGAGTCCCAGGGGTGTGTGATGTCAGTAGAGGCAGACCTTAGGTTTGACCAATGGGCTTTCCAGAGAGGCAGGGTCTGGATTTAACAATAGAAGCCAGGTGTTGGGTGTCTAGTTGAATGGATTATAGGACTTGCTGGCCAGGTAAACAAAAGGTGGGAGACTTCCCTGATTGTCCCTGATTAGCATCAGGAAGGGTCGTTAACAATTTGAATGCTTGACTGGGTAATCCCTTCATGCACTGGCAGAGGAAAAGTCCTTTGTCTGCTGTATGGCCCTTAATCCGTGTATGTGACATGCAGCAGTTATGTAATGGAGTCCCTCAGAGTAAAAAGACAGCTTTTTCCTTTCTCTATGGGCTTCTACCTTGGCATCCATTTTACAGTCTAGACAGACCATGTGGCAACAGCAAACAGTCCATAGCAAAGCCCCATAATGGCGTCAGGGCTAACATACCTTCCAGTTAATTATTAAAATGTCTTTTCCTAATCTGTTCCCCTCAGTTTAAAAAATCCTATTTTCTGCTTACTAAAAGTAGAAGAACCAATTGGATTGTGAAAGTCCTATCTAATAACTAAAATTGTAACCACAAAGTGCCAAAGACAATGATGCTTTTAAAAATCCTGACAATAAATCCATCTGTCCAAGTCATGTGTGAGCACAGCCTAATCTTTGAATTAAACCAGTGGTCATCCCAGAATTTCTCTACTGTAAATATTTCATTAAAGGGGTACTTCTGGGTTCTTAGACATTACATTGAGTGAGGAATTCCAAGTTTATTTTGAAGCCAGAACAACAGATGATGCTTAGTATCTTGATGACTTCTAATTGTGCACTTCCGTGTCATTTATTCCTTTTGAAGTTCTTCTGTAAAACAGTGATCTTCAGCTCTGTCAAGTATGTCCAGGAAGATTAAGATGTTTGCCCACTGGTTTTTGAGAAATGCAATTTCCTACATCAGTTTTGTGTTAATTGATTCTCACATGTAGAGACTGACCCATTTGTAGAAAGTCATTGCTGACACATGATAGCATATTTTCAATTGAATTATTTGCAAGTAAGATCAGCCTTGGCATCCTGAACCAATCTCTTCCAGCCTGCATTTCTCACCTATATGTTCATGGCAACACTGTGATGACCATATATTTGCATAGAGGAGGAGGCTGATACCAGCTTCCTGCCTTGGGAAGCAGAAGAGAATCTTCATTGTCCGGAGAGAACAATAAGCCATCTAAGGCTACATCTGGACCATTTTTACCATTGCCTCCATTACAGCAGAGTTAGGCTGCAGGGCTCTTTATTTTCTCTGCTTTTTTCTCTGTTGGGTAAAGGAAAGAAAGGTGCATGGTACAAAGAGCACTTCAGCTCTAACAAGGTTATTATCTCTAGTAGTCTATGGTTTCCCGCTTCCTTTAGTTCCACGCAGCTCCGTAGTTTTGCATGTGCAGCCAGATCTTTCAAAGATAAAGACAACACACTGTAACAATACAGCATACATAACTTGTTTCAAAAGGTGTGGTAAAGTCCCCAATTGGTACAAAAAGGTCTGAAAATTCTTTGTAACAAAAGTTGAAGAAAATTCCAGCAGTCAACACCCTATTCTGGAGTGGCAGGGGTTTCCTCAGTCTTCATCAGGACTACATAAAACATCAACAGAATGACATTACAACAAGGAAGTAAAAGCAAAATACACACCCAACATAAATCAAACAGAAATCATTCCATATACAATTTAACTTACCCAAAGCTTTAAAAAATTCAGTATAACAGAACATAGTCACTTATTAATGAGTGTGACCACTATCAAGTCAATTACAGAACAGCCGAATGTTTCTTAATAACAACTAACGTATATCACGGTTATAAAGACAAGACAGTATAGAGTTTAAGGCTGAAGCAAATAAACAGAACATGCTGAGTAACAGCAGGAGGCTTTCAAAAATAACAGTTCCTCTAGAAAAAGCTCAGAAGATTTATAAAAAGGATGCAAAATCAATATTGGCATTTAAGCCATTGGGTATACAGGTATCTAATTTGTGAATAAAGCATGTCTCTTTTTGCAGCAGTATTTTGGATATATTTTCCCTATTGTAGGTATGTGAATAGTAATGATAAATGACACAATACCTTAATTCCTCAATGGTATGTTTTGCCTCAAGCCACTGGCTTGCAAGAAGGGCTTCCATAACTTTATCCTTTATGCAAGAATGATGTTCCAAAATTCTCATTTTTACTGATCTTAGGTTCACTCCTATGTATATCTTTGGACAGGGACTTTGGAGAGCATAAACCACTTGTTTAGTTTGACATGTGGAATGATGATGAAATGTAATAACTGTGCCATCTCTAGGATTAGAGAACTCCATTATTTCCATCACAAGGTCACATGCTAAACAGGAATGGCATTCAAAAAGCCCTGGAGATATTGGTACAGTCCTGATATTCACGTTCATATCTGTGTGAACCAAATAATCCCTTATATTTTTCCTTCTCCGGAACCCCATCCTAGGTGGTGCAGCACACCCAGAGATTCCAGCAACTGTATGCCAATGTCTCTTGATTATATTATGTATAGAACTTGAGAGAGTCGAATATTGGAAACTACGAGTTATGGTATTCTGCTTTCTACCTTCCTGTTTCTTAAGGAGACACTTTCTGTCAATCTGAGTTGCCCTGGCTTCCACCTTTTTAATAATGTTAATCAGATAATCCTGTTCCTGAAACTGATGGCATAATCTACTACTTTCCAAAAGAAAATCAGCAGGCTGTGTACAATTCCATTTTATACACAGGAACTGCCCATATGGTTGGTTCCTGCACAAATGCACTGGATGGAAAGAATCAAATCTCACATATAAATTACAATCTGTTGGTTTCCTGAAAGTCCTTACAGGAAGCTGATTGGTAGAGATTCTTGGGAGTACTGTAGCTAAAAAAGAGATTTCATTATAATCTTCCTTACTATCAAATTTGATTGTGCCATGCAATTCATTAGCTCAGTCAAAAACCAGATTGATTTTGCTGTGGCCATTGAAAACAATAAATAAATGAAAAATTTTCTTTTCGAAAACTGTCATAAATAAATTTGCAACACTTGGTCCCAGGGCACTAAGCGTTGCAAATTTATTTATGGCAGTTTTTGAAAAGAAAATTTTCTTTGACCCAGAAACACACCCTTTTTTAAATGAAATTTTGTTTTGTAAAAGGTTCATTGATGATTTATTTATTGTTTTCAAAGAGTAATGAAGATGAAAAACATAATCCATGTCCAGCTTTCTGGAAAAGCTGCACCTGAGATCTAATGAGAGAAGTACTTTTAATCTGCCACAACTACAATGTCAGCACTTCGTAGCATGATGTTTTAAACCAGGCAATGATGTACAACTTGCTGCTAAAGATGTAGATATATTGGAATGCCTAGGCCATCTTTTAGTCTTCCAGGACCTAGACCAGAGGTTGCCTCTACTTTGAAAGATTGACATCCATCTATTTGCTAGTATGGAGGTTGGTCCCTTTTATTATGATCACAAAATTAGTACACCTAGGCCATCCACAGACTTGGCAGGATATTTTGAACATGCACATTATCCTCCAAGATACTCAGTAGGTTAAATGCAGTTGAGTATCCATTCATGGAAAAGAGCAGGGCTAGCTTTAGCATACCCTCAGGGGGCAGCTGCCAGGGCACAGGGCTTCAGGCACGGCCCACTGTGGCCCACCCCTGCAACATTCTATTTGCCTGCCAGCTTACTCATGAGTGCTTTGCCACCTATGAGTCCAGCTGCACACATTGTCCTGTGCCTTTGGGTAAAAGGATGCAGGTAGTGCAGGGGCAGAGGGAGGACTTGTGAGCAGGGCTTGGGAAGAATGCATAGGCAGGAAGTTAGACATGGGTGAGTGGGTGAGAAGGGCTACCTGGGAATACTCTGCCCAGGGCCTCCCAAAATCTGGAACTGGCACTTCAAAAGAGAGTGGGAGATGAGACAGGGTGTGCAATGGGGAACACACAGACAGAGCTTGTGCATATTTGGAAGACTTCCCAGGCATGCAGGGAAACATTAGTTTGTAAATTAACAAGAAATCTCCCTCCACTGGATGTTGAACAAAATTAGAGTGCAGTGGCACCTTTAAGACCAACAAAGTTTTATTCAACATCCATTGGGTGTTTTAAAGAAGACTGAGAGTGTTTGTTGCCCTTCAGGGGTTGCAGAATGTCGATGGACATTCAGTGAATCTCTAAGGCATGCTAAGGAATGTGAAGGCATGCCGAAGTGCAAGACAGCTTGGCTCACATTCAGCTTGCTGTTTTTCAGGAAGCTGTGCAGGTGTGTATGAATTTGGATCTGCCCATTCAGTTTTATCACACTGCTTCATCTTTGCTTCTTTGCAGCAGCACCTTTCTACTTACTCAACTGCTACCAACTCAGATTTTAAGAGGTACACTTTTTTAAAAAATTAAATCTTTTTGAGTTGAGACTTATTATTTAGGTGTTTCTGTGCCTTCAGTGGCTGTTTGTTTTGATCAGGAACCCACTTCCTGCTCTGTTTGCTCATATGCTTGATCAGATTATGCTATGCCATCAGGAATATTTCCTAATGATCGGAATGGCATAACAGAGTAACTGCAGCAATCTTTAACAAATAAAGTGCAGAGGTTGATCAGGGGAGCTGCAACAATCGAAGAGGCAACAACCTGGCCCTGTAGAACATGCAGGGACTACACAGGTGTCAAAGAGCTCAAGGCAAACTTGGACAATGACCATCAAAGCTCCAGGGAAGCAATAACCAATCAGGAGTTTGCCTTGTGGTTAACTGAGGGAGTCAAGCCAGGTGATGTCACCAGGCTGTCATGCTGATGTTGGAGCTTGCTGCCTGCCTAGTTGCATGGCAGTGGGGAGGGAAACAAATCAGAGTGGCCCATCCAACCCAGAGAGGTTTCAGGCTCCCAGGGAAATTGCTCTCCACACAGGCTTTCATGAAGGAAAGTTTATTGAGGAGATTTGAGATGCTTAAAAGTTGAACTTTTTCGTCAGGACTGAAGATGCCAAAGTGGGGACTCAGCGTATAGCTAAAACCCACATTCCAATCTTACGTCATACACACACAAGCAATACTAACAACTATGATAGATATATTGGTCTGACTAGCGATTCGAAAATCTTATCGCGTCAAGGACGACTCTCATGTGAAAGTTCCTTGAGGTACTGTTTTGAGAAGAGTTACACCAAATGTTGCCTCCCTAATTCTACAGACAGATTTGCACTCTCTCCTCCCCGCCGGAATGCCACGGCAGCGAGGGCAAGCGATAAGTAAGCAAGGGTCAAAACGCAGCTGTGCATAATTGCAGGGTGAAAGAAATTAGGCCAGTGAAACAATTCAGGTAGGAGATACAACAGGTATAGAGACCACAATACATAGCATGCCCGAGTCTGACAAGAGGTCTGCTCCAACCCAAATCAGTGAATGTGATCCTGGAGGCGAGATTCCTCAGATAGTTCCCTGATTCCTTGAGGAACTTGTTACTCATATTTTACCAGCTCTTGTTGAAAATAAAATACCAGAGCGACAATATCCTATGGGATTTAGAAATTGGCTTACAATGCTTCTTGCTGTATACATGCCATATAAAAAAAGATATTGTTGCAAATTGCTGCTGTCCTGTGGAACGGAATCCTATGGTTTACCTCCACGTAAGCACTCTATTTTACATATTCCTTTGTGATTTGTGAATGTAGTGCCAGTTTCTGTAGTGTTCTATATGGATCTCTAGCAAAAAGACATTCTATATATCAGGTGGCGTAGATGAACCTCAAGCAGAAAGACAGTCTTTACACTTTGAAGTTCCGAATTCAGTGGCAGAATATCGGCTTTGCATGCAAAAGGTTCCAGCTTCCATTTCTGCCACCATCCCTTAAAAAAAATGATCTTGAGTAGCAGGGCTGAGAAAGACCTCCACAAACAACTTGGAGGAACTTCTGCAACACTTTGGAACAGACAAGGGTCAATAGATCAATGGACTGATTGGAAGGTAGATTGAGAGGGTTTCAGGCAATGGTAACTTTGTTATGCAGGTCTCTGGTTAACAGTCCAGAATGTTCTGCTAATGCCTCTTGGAGGGGACCCAAATGGCAGGAGAAGATCTCCTAGGCAGGGACTCTGCGTGTCTGAATTCTATAGATGTGAGACTTTGAAGAATGTGGCACCCTTGTTCAGCTTGAGCAATGGGAACAGTTTGGTGTGTGAAGAAGCAACAGTTCACAGCTCCCAAAGAAACCAGGACAAAGAGAAGGAAACCGATGTTGTGAGACAAGAGGCTGTGGTCACACAAACGAAATAATCCACTTTCAATGCACTTTCAAATTGGATTTTGCCAGTTCGCACAGTAAAAATCCAGTTGGAAAGTGCATTGAAAGTGAAATGAAACTGGATTATTTAGTGTGTGTGACTGCAGCAGAGAAGATGTTTCATTCAGGAGTTAGCTGGAACCGGGGCTGCAGTTTGGTGGGGCTGTTCAAGCAGCTCCCAGGACAATCTACTGCCCTGGAGAAGCGCCTGTTTGCCTCCGCTTATGTTCTGTTTGCACATGTATACATAAAGCACATATAACAAAATTAACGTATGTCTCCACCTCTCTAGTGCTCAGTCTTCCAATGGAGACAAAACCCTAGACAGGGAGGAGTGGGGTGTTCCACAAGGTGGGCTGTGCGGTACTGAACAGTCGTTGATTTCTTCAGAATACTTGACTGCTGATGTGCGATAACATGGTTTAATAATGGTGATGGCAATGCTTGTAAGACTTGTTGAATATGGAGTCTTTTGTAGAAGGGAACTTTAAGAAATTCTACTAGTGATGTCCACAAGTGATCACTACTTCTTTCCACTTAGAACCTCAAAGTCTCAATCATCAGAACTGATGGTATTCGTACAAGACCTCTACAGCCCTTCAGCTCAATGCATCTGACATGCTGTCCTTATATTTGGGATTAAATAAATAAATAAACATCTCTTAGGCTGCGGTCACATAGAAGGGAGAAAATGCGGGCAGGAAGTGAGGCTGTTGGCCCCGGCTGCAATGACGCACGTTTGCACAATCATACTTCCGGCCTTGCCCCCCGCAGTTCCCGATAATAGTAGGTTATCGTCGGTAGCTTTTAACCACGCTCCTGCGGTGTGAAATGACACCCCACTGACGACTCCGGGACGCCAGACAGATGTGTCTGTCTGATCGTGTCCCTTTAATCCGTTGGGGAATCGCATGTCTGCCACGGCTTCTGGTAAGTATGATCGCACCCTTAGAAATGCAGACTTTGCCTCTGAGGTCATCAACACAGCAGTCCAAAGAGCATCATACAAGTGAAAGGATATTGTAAACCCACAGACAGGAATTTGTTATTGCTATCTTTCCGGGCATTGCAATGAGAATTCACCTTGCAGTCAGTTTTATGGCTGAAAAGACACTGTAGTATTGGAACAAATTGGTAGGCTATGGATGGTTCTCTCGCTGGGGATATTTTACAACGTGGGTTTTTGAACAAAATTATTCAGGGTTCTAGAGACTGAGCTAATACCATCCAGAGGATCTAACTGTTTAGGAGTCGACCATCCTCATCTTCCACTCGTCTTATTTGGTCAATGGAACACAATTCACACTCTCACCAGATGAGACATAGGGTGCATAACCATTGCCATTAAGTTCAAGGTTAGAGTTGCCAGGTTTCTTCTGGCCACCGGGGAGGAGATGGAGGGGTAGAGTTGCGAGATCTGGGATGGGAAACTCCTGGAGATTTGGGGATGGAGCCTGGGGAGGACAAGGACCTCAGTGGGGTACAGTGCCACAGAACCCACCCTACAAGGGGGAGCTTATCTCTTTATTCTGGAGATGAGCTGTGATTCCCGAACTCCCACCTGGAGGCTGGCATCCCTATTCGAGATACTTCTGGTTTACCTCCGTATTGGTTCCCACATAACATTTAATCTTATAGATCAATTGGTGCATTCAGGCATCCTGGAGTTTTTAATGGGAACCAAGTGTGTCACGCTACACCGTAAGTATGGACATTGTTCCTGTTGTACGCAGGGTTTAGAGGCTGAAGACTTTTTCCGTCTGAGGGGGCCATAAGAAGTGCAGTTTAAGAGAACTGACCAATGATACAATGGCATAAAGTCCACCCTCCAGAGCATCCATTTTCCCACAGGGAACTGATATTTGTAGTCAGGAGATCCTTTGTCATTCCAGGAGATCTCCAGGACCCACCTGGAGGCCGGCAACCTCACATTAGGTGCTCATTTAAATTATTGCCTGTAGAACAAATGAGCAGATCTTTGAGGAGTAGGAATTCAGAATTCAGAAGCAGGATTAAAACTGGATTTGTGGAAGCTCTGCTTACAGGACATTTTTTATTTTTTATATTACTCACACTAATTTGGAGTTGGGGATAGAAATGAGACAAACTTCTGTATGTAAACTGATAGATGCATAACCGGCATGTCTAAGACACAATGAGTTTGGCTCTGCAGAATGAAAACTGGGTTCTCTTGTGGACTTAATGATAAAATGGATCTGTCAGCTGTTTTGGAGGCCGCAACGGGAGTTGGAACTGTTTCAAACATGTTAGGGTATTTTGTTTTATGAATGGAAGAGCTGGGATTTTTTTATGCTTTCGGATGGTGAGGGAATTGTCCTTCTATGTGTCCAATAAAACAGCAGTGAGTTTCTGTAACAGAGTCGCGATTCCTCATGTGTAAAGAAAAATGGCAGGATCTTTCTTCAAAAGTGGCAGGACCTCTCTTCAAAATGGCAGGATCTCTCTTTTCCAGGAGGCAACCGCATCCAGTTAGGATGATTCATACCCAACTCAGCTTCTGCTGTTACTGAATCTATTCCCACAGAGGCGGGAGGTAGGAGTTGGGCATGTTGAGGGCTCAGTTATAAATTTTAAGGGGCTTGGGAGAATTTAACTAAGGGGTGGCCGGAGTGGTTCATTGCATCCTCAGGCTCCATGAGGTAATTTTCCTCCCTCCCTCTTTTGGACTTATTCTATGTATTTAAAAAAGTCATTGATGTTAATATACCTCATTTTTAGGTGGTTGAGGGGTTTTGTTGTTGCTGTTCTTTTACTCTAGAGCAAGGAACAATATGTAAGCATTCTTAATCTGTCAACAAATAAGATGGACATTTAATGATTACACCATCAAATCTAGTGACCAGGCCCATAGCCAGCAGGGGGGGGCACTGTGGTTGGCATCCCCAATCAAATTTGTAGCACCCCACAGGCACTGGTCCCTGGCGAGATCAAGCCAGCTGCTCCTTTCCTCCCAACCACTGAGCGGCTGCTTCCGATCTTCAGCCTCCTGCCCCCGGGAAAGAGGCAGCCCCTGCTTGCCTCGTGCTGGTGCTCCCACAGTGGGGAGGGAGGCAGGCTGTGCTGCTCAGTGCCAGGGGCCCGGGTGTAACCCAGCACCGGGAAGAGCTCTTGGGCAAGCCATTTCCTGCTGCCCCTGGCTCAGTTTGTTGTTGCCACTGTGGTCTGCTCCCTAACAGGCCGAGAGCTTGGGGAGGCTCTGGTGGGAATTGGAGGCAAAGTGAGGGTTCAATGCCTGCTTGGGACACTGTGCCCATTGGTGGCTGGTGGAGTTCCTGGCTAGCTGATCCTTGGCAGTGGGTGGCTATGCCAAGCACAGCAACATGTTCCATGGTAAATGCTTTGGGTGGGTGGGTGGGTGGGGGTGAGGAAGATCGATCTACCCCAGAGGAGAAGAAAGGGTTGGGGGTCTAATTGGCACCCCCCAGGAAAAAACCCTGGCTATGGGGCTGCTGGTGGCAGCCTCAAAACGAGTTTTTGAGCAGAGGAACTCACAATGTACTTTGTCATGACCTGTGATGGATGTATATTTGACATACTTCTATTGTTAGGGCTTGCACAGTGAGTAGCTGGCACAGAATTTGTGGGTGCAATTCCTCCCAAATACTTTTCCACAAAGTCTCAGTTAATTTTTTAAAAATCAAATATTTTATTTAGTCATATAATATTACAGCCTTTCAACAGAACTGAGAACAATCATTTGAGTATACAGAAATGAAATATTGAACAGATGAAATATTGAGCAGTTTAATAAGGTTACAAACCATCAGTAAAACGGAGTGTGAACAACTAAACACAGTAAACTAGAAATACCAATGCAGGGCTGAGAAGTTTGTTGAACAACACAGATTTACACCAGCAGTGGAACAGTGTGTTAGGCTAAAGAATAGATACAAGCTATGCAGTGTGAGCAGAGGAGAGAGAGTTGGCTTTTACCTAAAACATAGCAATCATTTGAGGGATCAGACCAACACTTGAGCATCAGGTGTTGCCATTTCTCTAGGAGACTGGGTTGGCCTGCAGTATCTCTAAATTTAGCAACCTGTAGCCTTTGGCACCAAAGACTGAAGCCAACTTAATCTGTATTCTTCTGGTTGTTCATAGTGGAAGTTGACCATTCCTTGTAAACTTTGTTAATTAGAACCAATTGAATAAGTTCTATTGAACACTGACTGCATCAATTATACTTCTGATGAAGTTTGGAAATGAAGAAATGTAATCCGTAAGCTTCGTTAATTTTTGGAAATTGTTTGACATTGTTGCTGCATATTGGTTTTCTGTAATTTTGATGCATTTTTGAGTGATTTTTGTTATAAATATTCCTGTTGAAAAAACAAAAGCATTGTTTAATAGTGTTTGAGTACTAAATCCCGACTGTTTTCCCATATTTTCACTGTATCTCTAAATTTATCCAGGCTGTACGTAATTTTATCAAGGATGAATAAATCCCATAACTTCAAGAGCCATTCTTGCGGCGATGGAATTGGTGCAGACTTCCAATGAGATGCAATAAGACATTTAGCCACAATTAACATGATCATAATTAGTTCTTGTTTTGCTTTGGAGATTTTGCAGTTCTCCCACAGACTGAGAAGAATTAATTCCGGGGATAGGGGAATCAAATGACCAGTGATTATATGGATTTGGTTTTGAATTTGTTTCCAAAATTTACCTATCAGTTTACAAGTAAAAAGGCCCCCGTTCCCCCAGATTGTCTCCAGCAGGGTGAAGGCATTGTGGGGTTTGAATGGGCTAGTTGCTCAGGGGTTAGGTACCAGCATGAAATAACCTCAAAATTTTGCAGTTGAATGTCCAGAGCTCTCGAGGTGGTGAGTGGTGAGTCCCAGATTTGGTTACACTGATCTAGATCCTTTCCACACTAGACCTTAAATCCTGGTTCAACCCTGTCCCCGAAGTTACATTCTACACTACACTCATGTTCACCCTTGAAATTATCTCAGGGTATTTTTTCTTTCCACATTACATTGAGGTCGCCCCGGTTTTGCCCCACACTTGCCCCGGGATAATGGATGCTTTTATAACTAGGGATAAATGTGAGGTATTGTGTTGTGAGTTGAACTCTGATAAAACCAGGGATGAGATCCAAGTGAGGACAGGACCATACACTGAGCTCTTTATTCAAGTCTGCATGCCGGGACAATTGATAGTGGAAACTGGCTGTAATAAGATTTTGTAAATTGTAGAGAATAGACCCTGAACCAAGCTTGTTTTGCTGACCAGCAAACTTTCAAATTCTGGTAAGGATTTATGAAGAGGGGACCTTTCAGAGTTGAATGAAGAGATAAGATTATTGAGCTGCATATACTCAAACCAAGGCAAGGATATCTTGTTCTCATTTTCCAGTTTTGATCTGTCATGTTGCTGGTAACATCCCTTGTTGGTAACATCCCAAAATGGAGTCAGACATGCCTTTCCCCATTGCAGAAAGGAATTACTTTCTCATCCTGGGGAAAACCAGGACTGGCTTATAGAAGTTGTTAATAAGAAGTGTGGTGGAGCCAGCCTAGAATGGGTCTTAGTCTAGATCTTTAACATAGGCTGTGGTCACACACACCAGTTAGAGTGAAGCAGAAGCGAGGCTATTTCCTCCAGAGGAATCTGACACACAGTTGTGAGATCACACAGCCCTTCGAAGCTGTGGTCTCAGCCCGTCACTGTGTGATCAGACGCAACTGTGGGTGAGGGTTTTTTAACCTTGTGTATAAATGAGGAATCGCACCTCTACACTGAGGGCTCCCTATGGCATTTGCGATGATGCGCAGATTGTGAAGGGGGGAACAATGGCACAGAGTTGGGATGGCCAGATCAGACCATCCTGACAGCATGAGAGAGTTCTTGAGTGATCAGACAGGGGAAAGTCTGTCCATGGCCCATCACAACCAGTTAGAGCCGGACTTTCCCTGGTGTCATTTAACTCTGCTTCTGTGGCGGAGCAGAACGGGCTGCTGACGACTGTGGGACCTTTCCCAGATGTTGCTTTCTGATCGTCTCCTTTAGATCCATCAGGCATTCACAGCTATGCCAGATCTAAAGTTGTGTGTGATCGCAGCCATAGCTTCAGTGAAGGGATTGCTATAGCTAGAGTGTAAATGCCTATCATGTGTATCCCACAAGATTTCCTGAAAGGATCTAGGGAGGAAGTAATGCTTTTCAATGAGTTTCCCATCAACTTCATATGACTATACTGTTGAAAAGTCTCAGTTATTTGGCACTGTCACAAATTTGTAAGTGTGTCACTGTTTCTTTGCAGATTCCGGATTGATGGACCGTGAGAATCAAAGCCTGGTGACAGAATTCATTCTGATTGGATTTTCCAGTTTCCCCAGCTTGCAGGTCCCACTCTTTGTGGTGTTCTCCATCATGTACTTGGCCATTTTGGCTGGAAACAGCATCATCATCACGACAATAAGGCTTGACTCCAGCCTCCACATCCCTATGTACTTCTTCCTTTCCATTCTCTCCAGTTCAGAAATCTGCTACACATTTACCGTTGTTCCCAATATGCTTGTAAATCTTCTTAGAGGAAAGGCCACTATTTCATCCATTGGCTGTGCTGCTCAGATGTGTCTATTTCTGGCCCTTGCAGCTATAAACTGTCTGCTTCTCACAGTGATGGGGTATGATAGATACGTGTCCATATGTAAACCTTTACATTATCCAATTCTGATGAATCAGAGATTCTGTACCGAACTGGTTGTCTTTTCAGCAACAACTGTTTTTCTTTGTTCTGCGCTCGTGACAGTTTCCATATTTACCTTGCCCTTCTGTGGGCCGAATAAAATCCGTCACTTCTTTTGTGATTTAGCACCTTTACTTCAGCTGGCCTGTGCCCGAAATTATATTGGGGAAATTGTCATTTTTCTTATTTGTATTTTAATGGTAGTTTTCTCATTACTTCTGATCCTCCTTTCATATATTTTAATTTTAAACACAATCCTGAAAATCCCCACCACAGGGGGCAAGCGCAAAGCCTTTTCCACCTGCGCCTCCCATCTCATTGTGGTGGTTGTGCATTTCGGATGTGCTTCTGTTATTTACCTGAGGCCCCAATCCAGGTACACTTTGAATGAGGACATGTTTATCTCTGTCACGATCACACTGGTGACCCCGTTGCTGAATCCTGTAGTTTACAGCCTGAGGAACAAGGATGTCCAAGTGGCACTCAGGAAATCCCTGGGCAGAAGCACACGTGCCCGGAAGATGTGAAAAAAGCTTTTGGAAGATGATACATTCTTGTTATACTTTTTACTTGGGGGGGAAACAGAGTTATCTTCAGGGGAAATGATGGAGCCCATGAATATTTGTGACTGAATGAAGCAGGAGTACTTCTGGCAGGAACGTTATCTTTTTGTAACATCCATCTACCAGTGAGTTGTACTGTTTTTTGGAAGAAGTGATATTTTAGTTTTTAAAAATTATTTCTGCTTTTCTGCTTAGTTTAAACATGAAAACAAACCGGATTGGGTGAAAGCATTATCTCATAACTGAAATTACGAGTAGTAAAAGATGAAGAAGTTTCTAAAAACCCTGGCATGAAACACAGGTGACCAGACCTAAGAAGGTTATGACACTCTAGAAGTAATTGAGGAGGACAGGTACATTTGACAAATGGATATGGAGCAAACTGTGAAATCCTGGGGATAAGTATTGTACAAATCCATGACTGCCATACCATCCATCCTGGCTTGCCCTGGGGATGCTCTCCCTGTGGGACAAGAAAGTGTGGTTGCTTCCACATTAGCCTTTTTCTCAGAGTGGTGAAGAATTACAGAGGAGGATATAGCTGAGATAGACTTAATGTTTGAAGGAGAGCCTACCTTCCTTCCTGGTGGCATCTGAGAAGAAGCCGTTGGTTATGATTGTTAAGATGGCAGCTGGAGTTGTTGCAGTTAGGACTTCTAGGCCCAAGTTAAGAACATAAGAACACAAGAGAAGCCAATGTTGGATCAGGCCAATGGCCCATCCAGTCCAATGCTCTTGTGTCACACAGTGGCCAAAAATACCAGGTGCCATCAGGAGGTCCAGCAGTGGGGCCAGGACACTAGAAGCCCTCCCACTGTTGACCCTCCCAAGCACCAAGCATACAGAGCCTCACTTCCCCTGGGGTCCCTCTCTATACCTTGTGGCTAATAGCCATTGATGGACCTCTGCTCCATATATTTATCTAATTCCCTCTTGTTGTTGTATATATGTACATAAAATACACTGAGGTCCTTCAAAAGTGGCTGGTAAGAGTTCTTTGGAGAACCTGGAGAATCAACATACATTGTTCATTCACAGGATTCTCACAGAGACTCCTGGTGCTATTTGTACCAGACCACTGCAACTGCAGCCTCTTCTGTGTGGTTCTGTAATGATTTTTCAGAGCTATTTTGAAGTACTTTTATTGACTTTTAATATAATGACACTTTTTCTTAAGCTCGTACAATGTGGAGAAATGCCCTTCGTCCTAGAGGTTGCATTTATATTTCAGTCATTGGGCTTACTCTGTATCCGTGTCACATGAGCCCCTCTGCAAATCTGTGGCTGGATGATAGAAAGGTTACAAGGAATGATTCATTGATTTTCCAAGCACTCAGCACTTCAGTACTTACAAATTCAAATGGCTCTGACCAAAGGAAGAACAAAAGGTTTACTATTTCACACCTTGTTAGATTGTCTCACTTAAGGACAGGGATTAGGAATTCTGAGGGTCCAGATAGTTTTTCTTCCTCTTGATAAGGAGAAGAGAAAAATACTCCAAAGGGGAATGAATTATCATGTATGAGATTGTAAATTTTGAGAACAAGAGGAAAAAGTTCTCTTCCTTCTTGCTGTTCTGTTTGGATGGGCGCATGCCATGAAGGAGTAAACTTTTACCTGATCTGGTCCATGTGGTGAAGACAATGGGAAGTCCCAACTCAGAGAACTAAGGTGATGAAGGACTTCTAAATGTGGCAACTTCAAGAATTGCTATCTTATCCTAGCACAAACATTGCTTAAATAAGTATAGAGTGTAGAGTGAGAGAATTGAATACGTTCACTTTTTCTTTGTATCCTTGCTCAGCCTGATGCTTGGCAGACTATGAGTCCTCTGTTTTTGCTTATTAAATGTCCTCATATTTTGAATGCTTTATGTCTGATAACTGTAAACATTATGCCTATTTGGTCTTGCTATTGAAAGGGTGGTAAAGGGAGGGGCAGCAATCTAGTTGGCCTTCCTTTGAGTGCAATAGCTCAAAAGTGTGATAGACCACCCCTGTGTTAGCTAGTTGTTGGGAAAATTAGGGGTGCAGGAACCCCTTTCCATGCACTCCCATCCCCACTGTGCTCATTTTGGGAGGGAGAGAAGCCGGCTTTCCAATTGTATCAAGAGAGAGAGAATTGTTCTAAACCAAAAACTCAGTTTATTCTATTACACACTCTTAAGTTAAGTTTTGTAGCATTTCAATATTCAACACAGAATATTTCAACACAACCTCAATACATAAATAGTGTACTTGTAATTCTATAAAGGATATCCTTGGTTGTGTCAAGACCCATAACAGAAGGGTGGTTGGCCAGACAACATGGAACAAAACTAAATTCAGATATTAAGTACCCTTTTCCAACCTCAGTCACTAACGTAACTACCAGTCAAGTCTGTGATGAGCTTATGACATACATCTCTGATGTATACAACAAAGTCAGCCCTTTCTTTCTGTCTCTAGGGTCAGGAAAGTCAGGGTTAAGCTAGGTTGACTCAGAGGGTCAAGAAAGCTAGTTACAGATACTCTATTTAGAATTTGATAGTGACTCCTGACTTCTGAAATGTATAAACATTCCCAAAAGGCAAAAGTCATGTGAGGTGAAAATCACGTACAGGGTTATTGGTACCTGAAGGCCACAGCACTTAGCAGAGTCCTAAAGCCTCCTGGGAAACAGAACCACAGATTCAACTATAGAGGCTAACTACGATAGACATTAAATATAGGCTGAGTTCAGACTGGCAGTTTGAAGCGGGAGCCAGTCGTGGCAAAAAAGCCCCAGAACAAACTGTTCCGGGTTTTCCCAGTCACACTGAGCCGACTGATGTGGGAGCATACCAGGAGGAGGCGCGTGGGAGCGTTCAGACTGTTGGCCCAGAGGCGCAGCTGTAAACGGCTTTTTCCTGGTAAATCATCCGGATGCCTATGTGTGTATGAGCGCATGAGTGCATATGTGCTCATGCGCTCATACACACATAGGCATCCGGCCAATTTGGGGAGGATCCCATTGTGCCAGCACTGCTTTGGGCAGTAGAGTGGAGCACAGTCAATCATATCGCTGCTGCCTTATGCACAACGTGGGTTGCTTCTGGCTTTTCAGCTGAGTGTTCACACTTCTGGGAAGCGGAATGCAGCAGGATAAAGGCACTCTCTGGGATTTGCTACCACTTTCAACAGGTATCTTTTAATCCTGGGAGTGAAGAGGAACAGCACGGGTTGCCTACGGGTGGCGAACGCCAGGCAGACGTGCCTGTGTGAACGCCCCCTTTAATCCACTTGGGAAACGTGGCTAAAACGTGGCTATAGCAGGGCAAATTGCCAGTCTGAACTCAGCCATAGGTTTAACAGAGGACTGAGGCTCAATCCAGGCCCTAATTCTGCAGCAATAATAAAAGTGAAGTGGGGGACGTGGCGACTAGGAATAGCCTCTAAACAGCAATACAGATACAAAAGGCTAGATGCACAAATCCATGTAGCACAACATACTGCCAGGTTTGCTGGTGGCAACGCTTACTATCCAGTGAGAGGTATCCAGTGAGAGGTATGGTATGCCCTTGGGCCTAAGGAAATGGCTTGGGCATGGCTGAGGGGACTTCTCCAACCTTCTGGAATGAGGAGGGGCTTGCGAGTCTATTCTTTCGCACACAGCACCACTCTCTGCTGAGTCCTTCTCTCTCCCTGCACTGCCCCACATTTTCCCAAGACTTTCTCTTTAAGTCCCTTTAAGCCATGTAACACCACAGGATCTGGGGAAGGAGCACTGGGAACAGAAAGACACAGCTTTGTAAACCCAGAATTTTTGGAAGAACAGAAGGGAGATTGTGTATTAAATCAGGCACAGATCCGGTGAGTTTTCTACAAGGATATTAATGACAGATAAAATCCTATGTCAAAGATGTCCTGTGAGTTACGTAATCCTGCCAGGAGGCCTGCTTCCTGAGATTGTTATGGGTGCCAAGATAGTCAGTGCTTGTAAGACATCGGCATTCAACTTAATATATCTTAAACCTCCTACAATTCCTAAGCCATCAAACAGGGCAATTTGGCCGCTTTCCAATGCTAATCCAGCGATCAACTCATCTCTTGTGCAAATTAAGTTTGAGAACATCCTCCAAAGAGGTAATGTTTGAACTTCTAAAACGATGACAAAGCCCTGCCCTTGAGAAAGGCTAGTGTGATGTACCCAGAGCGGAACGTGGGTCCAGGCCAGCCGTGTGCTCGAACCAGTTCCAGCCGGTCCGACACGTGGCTGGACGAAGGGCCTGAGCTTCGCTCCTGAAGACAATGGACAGTAGGATCCTAGCTCCCTTCCAATCGGGGGACTAGGATCCAGGAAGATAATGCAATCGATGTGTATAGTCCAATCACGTGTGTGTGTGTTGGGGTATGGGTTTTCTTGGGGATATAAGCCGGCCTGCGAGCCGGCTTAAATTGTCTTGTTCCTGATCTTCAAATAAAAGTATGAGCTGATTTCACTCTACCGACTCGTCAGTCTCCGTAGTGAAACTCCTGAATGGAGTTTCTAGACTGAAGTGGATGTAAGAACATAAGCAGAACCGGCTGAATGAGACTTCTGTTGCATCTACTCCAGCGTACTGTTTCACACAGTGGCCAACCAGTTGCCTTGAAGGGCCAAGCAAACAGGGCACAGAGGCCAAAGCACTCCCAAACTGCTGCCTCCCAGCACTGGTATCCAGAGGTTTGTTTCCTCTGTATACTGAGGCTCCCTTTGGTCACCATGGCTAGGAGCGAATGATGGACCTTCTCTTCCATAAATCTGCCTAAATCCCTTTTAAAGCTCTGCTTGTGACCACCACTAGCTCCACGGGCAGTGAGTTCCACCGTTTATTTACTTGTCGATTATGAAGTAATCTCTTCCATACCTATTTGCTAAAGTTTTCATTGTAATTTCATTGTAATTTTTATAGGAGTAGGAGAAAATGCTCACTGTTCATTCTCCGCACTCCATACATAATTTTATAAACTTATATCATGTCCCCCTTAGCTGCCTTTTTCCTAGAATGAAAAGTCACAGACTTTCCATTCTTTTCTCATAGAAGAGAAGAAGAAGAAGAGATTGGATTTATACCCCATCCTTCACTACCCAAAGGAGTCTCAGAGCGGCTTAGAAACTCCTTTCCCTTCCCCTCCCCACAACAGACACCCTGTGAGGTAGGCGGGGCTGAGAGAGCTCTGAGAGAAACTGCTCTTTTTCAAGAACAGCTCTGACAGAACTGTAGCTTGCCCAAGGTCATCCAGCAGATGCAAGTAGAGGAGTGGGGAATCAAACCTGGTTCTCCCAGATTAAAGTCCGCACACTTAACCACTACATCAAACTGGTTCCAACCCCCTAATCATCTTGGTTGTCATCCTTCATACTTCTGCCAGCTTGGTAATAAACCTTTTGGAGATATGGCAAGGAGAACTGCACACAGTATTCCCAGTGATACCACACCATAGCTTTATACACAGGCATTACTATACTGGCCATTTTATTTTCAGTCCCTTTCCAAATAATTCCTATTATGGAGTTTGCCTTTTTCATCACTGCTGCAATTAGGGTCAACATTTCTTTTGAGTTTCCCACTATGACCCCAAGATCTCTTTCAATCTCAGTCTCAGCCAGTTTAGAGTCAATCAGCATAGATTTAAAATTAGGATTTCCCCCCCCAATATGCATCACCTCACATTTATCCATAATGAACTTTATTTGCCACATTGTTGTCCGCTCACCCAATTGAGAGAGATCTTCCTGCAGGTCTTCACAGTCCACCTTGGTTTTAACCACTGTGAATAGTTTTGTATTATTGTAGCAACAAGTTACACTGCTTAGTAGAACAACAATTTCACACTGGATTTTTTAAAGAACCCTCAGGTGTATGCCATCTATATGTGCAGTGCTGCTAGTTTTCAGTTTTCCTCATAGCCCTAAAACTTCATCTTTTGGTATTTCAGTTTGACCCAATTCTTCAGACATTCTTCCTCAAAAAAACAGCATGTCTGGCTTGGGTCCATGCCCCACATTTTCCACAGTGAAAACAGATGTTTTTCTGCTCCTGATATAGTTGAAGAAAGGCTTATTGTTTGCATTAAAGCTTTTGTATATCCACTCTCAAACTCTCTTTTTACTTCCCTTATTGTCAGATTACATTTGTTTTGCCAAAACCAGTGTTCCTTCCTGTTCACTTTGATTGGGTACACCTTGCACTTCTTAAAAGAAGTCATTTTGCCTCTTAGAATTCCTGGACTTCAGTTGTTTAACCATGCAGGCATACTTTCAGACCTGGTGCTATCTTCCCCGACTATCAGTTATGCATTCCATGTGGGACTCAACTGCTGTAGTCTCAAATAGTTTCCAGCCATCCTGGATGTATGCAACTCTCTTCATTTTCCCTCACAGTAGTCCCCTCATCTTAGCAAAAGTCTCTCTTTTGAAATCAAGTAATTCGTTTGTACATTGAGGGCCACTTCCTGTTGACATGGATGCCGAACCGAATAGCATTGTGGTTAACTGTTCCAAGCTGGTGAGACAACATTCGCATCCCACAGCAGGTCTGGAGCCCTGCTGGGAACCAAGTCTGGAGCTGCTGTACTTCTAGTTGGCAATTGGTGATTCTGCATCTGGCATTCGCTCCACGTTTTCTCAACTGGGAGGAAAAAGTGCAGCTCAAAACCGCATTCAAATACCCCGGGCCAACATTGTACTGACTGCAAAGTCACCCCTGAATGGCCATAGAATGGCCATAAATCTATGCAGAAGCGGGGCTCATTTCCTGCCAGAGCGCACAGGAGTGAAGCTCCGGCAGTAAGGAGCCCAGGGGGTGGGCACATGCAGAAATCCCTGCCCCTTGTTCCCAGCAGCCCCCCCCGCTCTCCCTCCTCTCTGAGGGCAGATCTGCACATTCCCCCCCCCCATAGCTAGCAATGCAAAAGAGTCCAGTGGTACCTTTAAGACCAAGGTTTGTTCAGGTACAAGCTCTCCCTCCTCTGTGAGGGCAGATCTGCGCACTCCCCCCCCCATAGCTAGCAATCCAAAACAGTCCCATGGAGCCTGAGAGGTGGGTGTTGCCTTCTGACACACTTCCAGTGATGTCAGGGGGTGTGACATATGCAAATAAGTTATGCTAATGAGTTATGCTAATGAGCTCAAATAAGTTATGCTAATGAGTTATGCTAATGAGCTCCTGCACCTCTTTTTCTACGAAATGACCCCTGTGTAGAAGGTACCATAAAATCTGACGATCAAAGAACTCGAAAGCGGCATGGAGTGTAGAGGCTACCATAAAACCCGATGATCAAAGGAAGCGAAAGGGGCATGCAATGCAGAGGGGAATTTCTGTTCCAAGGTGGGTTTGCTAAAACAATGGAGGGAAAAGCCAATGCAGAATCATGCAATCACATATCTGCCCAATTCATGTAAGGTAAGTGGAGAAAAAAATACTATTCTTTACTCCTTTCACAGCACCTGAGAGCATGATCTCTTTGGGGTAATGGGGAGTTTGGGCTGCTAGGCCTCCCCACAGCAGCCCGAGTTGCCTGCCTTTGGTCCAAGTAGTGGCAGGAGAAAAAAGCAACATGTCAGTGTTGTGTGTGCCACAACAATAATTCTTGGGAAAACACAGAGTAGCAATCCCTAGAGCTAACCTTCACCACATCTGGATTCTCCCCAGAAGTGCTGTTTATTTATTTATTTAGTAGACTTTTACCCCGCCCTCCCAGCAAAGCTGGCTCAGGATGGCTCACAACAATATAAAATGATACAATTAGGGTTGCCAAATACTTACTGTAATTCAGTGTGGGACACACAGTCCCCGGAAGGAACATTCCTCCATGTAACACCCATGCCTCACAATGCCGTCGCCAGGAAGTGATGCCAGGTGACGCTCTGGCAATGGGTCTGGAACCATTGAGTTTCCAGCCCCATTGCCAGAGTGTCACCCGGCATCACCTCCTGGCGACAGCATCATGTGCGGCATTCCTCCCCCCCCCCCGGGAATGGTCCTGTGAAGAAATATGCATTCCCCGCTGAATTATGGTAAGTTCTTGGGAAGCCTGGATACAATATAAATATAATATAAGTTATAAAGTCCATTAGACACAAATTCTAAAACCATACATATCATAACATACTAAAGTGCTACTAGTGATTCCTCAACATACAGTCAATCCCTTGATCTTCAGTTATTCAGGCAATCAGGTCAGGTGGTAGTTGGGTATCCAGAGGGGTCCGGCTCTCTTCAAGGGCTATCAGACATCTGTGATGGTCAACAGTGGTGGCAGCTCCAAAGTCCTGGTGAAAGAGCTCCATCCCACAGGGCCTTGATCTCCTCTGGGAGCTCATTCCACCAGAGGGGAGCCGCCACCAAGAAAGTCCAAGTCCTGGTTGTCGCTAACCTGGCCTCTTGATGATCGGGAGGGCCAGGTGGTTCTGGGTCCCCAATTAAAGCGCTCTCTGGGGAACATATGGGGAAGGGCACAACATAAGGGGAAAGGTGACATCGCAACTTCTGTGTTGCTTCCCCCAAAGCTCCCACTGGTTGCCAGGCATGCCATGGCAATCCTGCTAGGGTGAGGCAGGGTCAGGATTGGAGGAACACAAGGGAAGGAGGGCACGACTCATACACAGAGTGCCACGGCCTGATTAATATGCAGGTCAGGAGAAACAAGAGTAAGCAATAAAGGACTGACGACTGTTTGGGCCCAGGGTGGCGTTGCCAAAATGATGGCAGGTTGGGGGAAGTCTGGGGTGTTCTGGCTCAACGACACAGGGTAGGCAAGATCAGGTACCTTTAAAAGAGATGGTTAGACAGTGTTATCGATGCAACAAACATGAAATTAAGCAAACTCCAGAGCACTATGGAAGACAGGAGGGCCTGGCGTGATGTGGTCCATGGGGTTGCAAATTGCTGGACTCAAGTGTGCGGCTGCAAAACAAAAGCCCTGTATGTGTTTATGTGTCTTTGTCTATGTGTTTTGCCCTTTTATTTCTCTTTTAATAAAAAAACTTTTCTGGCTGAACATCCTCCTCGTTTATTTGAAAGCAGTCTAAAGGGAAAAATCCCCGTAAACATAGGTGGAGAATCCCAGTTACCCCCTCTCACTCTGTGTCCTTAGAGCTAATTCCCCCAACTAATTAGGATACTACCTGTTTGGGTAACAAAACATGTCCCTTCCTCTAGGAACTTTGCAGTCTTGCCAGCTCTCAGGGACAATGCAATGGCTAATGAGTTTTGTATGATGAAATACCGAGGAAATGATATCCTGTGGGATTTGGAAACTTGTATACAATACTTCATGCATTATAAAAGCTATATGCAAAGAACGATATTGTGGCAAATTGGTCTCCATTGGAATGGAATCCTGAAGTCTGTCTTCACGTAAGCATTCTGCTTTACATATTACTTCCTGACCCATAAATGTAGTCTTTAGTTTCAGTAGTTTTTCTAAAAGGCACTCACTCTATCTGCTTTCTAGATTGAAACTGAAAGCTCTGTGGCTGAATAGTTGCTTTAAACACAAGAGGTTCCAACTCTTGTTTCTGGCATCACGTGTTAGAAAGTTCTCAAGTAGCAGGGCTGAGAAAGACCTCCACAGATGACCTGGGAGAACTTCTGAGCACTTTGGAATAGACAATGAGTCAAGGGATCAATGGACTGATTTGAAGGTAAATTCAAGGTGCTTTGGGCAACCGTTGCTTTGGGCACCTCTGCTTAATAGTCCATCTTATGACAGATTTTTTCCATTGTGGGGTATCTCAGTGCATTTGAATTATATACACATTGGACCTTGAAGATGGTGATATCCATACTCAGCTGAAGCTGAAGGGAAAAGTGCTGTGTGTGATAAAAAGAAGGCGATATGCACCTCTGAGAAATCAAGGGCACAGGCAGAGAGATATAAATGGAGTGAGCATGACTCTTGCATGAGTTAGCTGGAACTGGGCCTGCAGCACTGGATCTAGCCTATGTTGTCCTCAGGGCAATCTGCTGCATGCCTAGGTGGCATTTTGCCTCCGCTTACATTTTCTTTGTCTGTGTATATGCAAGAGATCAGCTGAAAAGTCCCAGACTCTTCAGCCTTTCCTCACAGGGAAGGTGCTCCAACCCACTCGTCATCTTGGTCACCCTCCTCTGTCCTTCTTCCCATTCTGCAATGTCCTTTTGGAGATACGGTGACCAGGACTGCACTCAGGATTCCAAATGAGGTTGCACTGTAGATCTGTACAGGAGATTTATTATAATATCAGCCATTTTATTTTCAATCCGTTTCCTAATAATCCCTAGCATAGAGTTTGCCTTTTGCTCTGCTGCAGCACCCTGGGTGGACACTTTCATTGAGCTCTCCGCCACGACCCCCAGGGAACCTTCCCTGCTCCATTTCAGCAAGTTCAGGCCCTATCAGCATAGGCTAAAGTTGGGATTCTTTTTTTAAAAATCTTGTTCCAAGGGGCATCACTTTTGACTTACATTGAACGTCATCTACCACATTGTTGCCCACTTACTCAATTTAGAGAGCTCTTCCTGGAGTTCCTCACGGTAGGTTTCCACCATCCAGAGTAAGTTTGGGTCATCTGCAAACGTGACCACCTCCCTGCTCATCCCCCTTTCCAGATCATTGATGAGCAAATTAAATGGCTCTAGTCCCAACACCGATCCTTGCGGGACTCTGCTGACCACTTCCATCTATTGTGCGAATTGCCCATTGATTCCTACTCTCTGCTTCCTGTCATTTCACCAAGGCTGATTCTGCATTGGCTTTTCCCTTTCTTTTACAAAAGCCACGTTGGAACAGAAATTCCCCTCTGCACTGCATGCTGCTGTCACTTCCTTTGATCTTCGGATTTTATTGAACCCTCCACACTGTATGCCACTTGGACTTTCTTTGGTTAGCGAGTTTTATGGTACCTTCTGCATAGATTTAAGGTCATTTTATGGCCATTCAGGGGTGACATTGTCATTGGTATGGCGTCACCCTGAGGTACCTGGATGTGGTTTTGAGCTGCACTTTCCCCTCTTAGTCGAGAAAATGTGGCGCGAATGCTAGATGCAGAATTGTCCCAAGGTCTAACCCATAAATTGACCCAATCTCGTATTCCATGACTGCAGAATTTACTCAGGAATCTTTGATGAATAACCCTGCCAAAAGTCTTTTGGAAGTCCAAGTACTTAATGAGAGGTGAGCCCTCGGATATACCTGAGCAAGCCACAAGCTCCAACAGGCAACAGCCTTGCCAACTTTCCTGGAAAATGGGTAGGTGCCTGTAAAGTACTGAGTTTCGGCCCTCATGACTCGGACGACGACATAAGAGAAGACGCGTTTATTCGTACTTCACATAAGACAAGAACACACAGTAACGGCCGGAGGCCAACTATATACAGTTAGGGGGACGGCCCCATATTCCTATTGGCGGGTTTGAATCGCCCGCCAATGCTGCCATTGGTTCACTACTGGCGAGCTCAGGAACCTAGTCCCTATTGTTCTCAGAGAGCGAAGCTTGGCTGTATTTCGCCAGCTCAGCCCTCTGATCCCAGGACACAACACCCCTCCCCCATAGTTCGTCCCCTATCAGGTGACGTAGTCCTTTAAGTATGCTGGTGGCCTCCTTTCTCTTAGCGAACGTCGGGGGCCGGTACCGGACTGGCGGGGCCCCTATCGGTTGGTCCGTCAGCACAAGGAGCTTGGGCCTCTGGAAGTAGCCGAGGCGGTGACGGTGGCGGCTGTAACGGCGGCGGCAGCGGCGGCGGCGGTTCAGCTGCCACCGGGGCCCCTCCGGATTCCGTGGACTCTCTGGCGCTGGCTCCGCTGTCGGTGCTTGCGGTTGATCGGATGATGGGGCGGCGGCGGCATTTCCCGGTAACTGGATCTCTGTATCGGGGTCTTGTCGCCTCTGGAGCTGGTCGACGTGTTTGCGGAGGACCCGGTCCCCATCGGTTAGGACTTCGTATGACACCGGCCCCGTGGGTTTTAGGATGCGCCCTGCCACCCACTGCGGCCCCGCCCCGTAGTTCCGGAAGTAGACAGGGTCTCCCGGTAGGAAGCTTCGGGGCGCCTCCCTGTTCTCGACCAGCTTTGTCTCGGGGGCTCGGTCCGGGTGGAGTCTGTCTAATAAAGTGGCAGGGCGGCGGCCCATTAATAGTTCTGCGGGGCAGTGCCCGGAGATGGGGTTTGGGGTGGTGCGGTATGTGAGAAGGAAGCGGGCCAGCCGGAACTCCCAGTCCCCCTCCGTTATGCGGCTCAGGGCCTCTTTGGCGGTGCGCACCGTCCTCTCCGCCTGTCCATTAGTTGCCGGGTGGAAAGGCGCTGATCGTATGTGCCTGATGAGGTTCCTTTCGAGGAACTCTTGAAACTCAGCAGATGTGAACGCTGCCCCGTTGTCCGACACGATTGTGTCGGGTAACCCGTGCGTTGCGAATATTTTCCGCAGGACCCTTATTGCCGCTTTGGCAGAGGTGGTGGACACTGGGCTTATTTCCACCCATTTCGAATAAGAGTCTACCGTCACCATGAACTGGAGCCCCTGGAACGGCCCCGCAAAGTCTATGTGCAGGCGTGACCACGGCTTGTGGGTAGACTCCCAGCTTTGGGTGGGCGCTCTCGGTGGATTGGGGCGGACTTCCTGACATCGTGTGCACCCTCGGACCCAGGATTCAATTTCTGCGTCCACCCCGGGCCACCACACGTAGCTCCTTGCCAGAGCTTTCATTCGTACGATGCCCGGGTGGGCCTCGTGCAGCGTTTCTAGCACCCCTTGTCTCATGGGCCCCGGGATGATCACCCTGTCTCCCCATAGTAAACACCCTTTTAATGCGGACAGCTCTTCCCGCCTGGCCTTGTATGCTGTGAACTCTGGCCCTGTCTGTTCCGCTGGCCACCCCCTCACCACCCAGTTTAGGACCCGGGAGAGAATGGGATCACGGGACGTGCGAGCTGCCACATCTGCAGCCTGAAGGGGGGTTTGGCAGTTCCTCCATCAGCAAGACAGCGGGGGCTGGGGCCGGATCTTCCCCTGTCTGCGGCAGCGGTAGGCGGCTCAAGGCGTCGGCATAACCCAGCGCCTTGCCCGGCCGATGCTCCAGTCGGTATTGGTAACCCGCTAAAAATAAGGACCAGCGCAACACCCGGGGCGACAAAACCTGCGGCGTTTGTTTGTCCGCCGCGAACAGTCCCAGGAGCGGCTTATGATCGGTTACGAGCGTGAAGGGCCGCCCGTACACAAAATTGTGGAACTTTTTTACCCCCGCCACCAGTGCCAAGCCCTCCCTGTCGATTTGGGCGTAGTTCCGCCTCCGCGGGGGACAGCGTGCGGGAGTAGTAAGCCACCGGGACCTCCCTCCCATCCGGTAGCTTGTGTGCCAAGACTGCCCCGACCCCATATGGTGATGCGTCGCACGCCAGGATGACCGGGAGCTTTTCATCAAAGTGCGCGAGTACCGCGTTTGAAATCAAGAGGACTTTAACCCCCCGAAACGCCGCCTCCTCCCTCGCTCCCCATGCCCAAGGTGTCGCCTTATCCAGCAGCCTGTGTAGGGGTTCGGCCACGGCGGCTTTGTGGGGGAGAAAGGAGTGGTAAAAGTTCAGGAGGCCTAAGAACGCCTGGAGCTCGGCCTTGGACTTCGGGGCGGGGGCCTCCACGATGGCCTTCACCTTGTCCCTCGCCGGATGCAGGCCTGATGCGTCTACCCGGTATCCCAAGAACTCCACCTCCGGCACCCCGAGGAGGCACTTTTCCCGCTTCACTTTCAGCCCCGCGGCTTGGAAGCGTTCCAATACAGTTCGGAGGCGGGCGGCGAAGCTTTCCGGGGTGGTCACGGCGATGAGGACGTCGTCGAAGAACGGCGTCACTCCAGGGATCCCTTTTAACAAATCGTCCATTAGATTTTGGAAGATCCCTGGGGCCACACTGACCCCGAACTGCAGCCGCTTCACCCGGAAGGCTCCCCGGTGGGTCACTATTGTCTGTGCCTCGGCCGTGGCCTCATCTACCGGGAGTTGCTGGTACGCCTGCGCGAGATCCAGCTTTCCAAATATGCGCGCCCCCGCCAGTGTTGCTAGGACATGGCTGACCACGGGTACGGGGTATGCGTGCGCCTGAAGTGCCTGGTTAATAGTGCACTTATAATCCGCGCAGATGCGGATCTCCCCGTTTGGCTTGACGGGTGTCACAATCGGGGTCTCCCACCTAGCGTTCGGGACGGGCTCTAAGACTCCCTGGGCCACCAGCCGGTCTAGTTCGGTCTCTATTTTAGGGCGGAGGGCCAGGGGCACGGTGCGGAAGCGCCGCCGGATGGGCGTCACGGTGGGGTCTAAGTGGAGCGACACCGGGGGCCCTTTGTAACATCCCAGTTTCCCGTCAAAGACCTCCGGGAATTCCTTGCACACCGCCCCCCAGTCCCGCACCCCACATTTATTTACTCCCCCAATCGATATGCCTAGGGCCTCGAACCACGCCCGCCCCAGGAGACTCGCGAGATTTCCCTCTACCACCACCAAGTCCAAGTTCCCCTCAAAGTCTCGGTACTGCACTCGGAAAGTGCCGACTCCCCGGATGGGGACAGGGTTCTTTTGAAAGTCCACCAAGCTTAGTGGCGATGGACGTAGAGGGGGTCCCCCTAGTGGGCAAAGTCTTTTTAAAGTGTCCAGGGAAATGATGGACGCCGCCGATCCCGAGTCCACTTCCATGCAACAGGGGACCCCTCGATCCGCACGGTTACTTGGATCTTCGGGGCAGAGGAGAGGTTGGGGTTGGGGAGGCGAAGTACCTGCAGTGGTTGGTCGGTGAGGTGGTACAACTCGGCGACCTCTTCCGTTGTCTCGTGTGCGGTGGACGATGCGCGGTACTGGGGGACCGACGATCTCGAATTCCGGGGGCCCTTGGACCGGCAGACCCGTGCGAGGTGTCCCTGCTTCCCGCACCCGTGACAGACAGCATCCCGGAACTTGCAGGATTTCCGTCCGTGGCCCTCCCCGCAGCTGGCACAGACGGCTCGGTTGCCGGAATACTTGGCTTGCTCCCTGTTGGCCTGCTGGAACGGCGCCGGCCGACGTTGTTGGGGTTTGAGGGCGAAGACCTCGTCCGTCTCTTCGTTTCCGGGGCTTGGGCTCCTTCCAACCACCTGCGCGGCCGCGACTGGGCGATCCCCTTCTGCGGCTTCGTGGGCAGTGGCGGCGTCGAGGGCCTCGTCCAAGGAGAGCTTCCGGTGTCCCACCAACTTGCGCCGCAGCTTGGAGTCCGCCAGGCCCCACACGAACTGTGTCAGCAGGTTGTCCTCCACCTTCGGAAACCCGCAGTCCACGGCGAGCGCCCTTAGCGCGGCTAGGAAGTTGGCGATGGACTCCCCTCGGGTCTGGACTCGCCTCTGGAAATCCATCCTCTTGGCCAGGAAGGTCGGCCGGGGGCTGAAGTAGCCATTGAGGACGTCCAGGATTTCCCCAAACGAGCTCTCCAAGGCCGTGCGGGGCACCAAGAGGCTCTTGGCGAGGCGGACGGTTTGGGTGCCGCAGGCGTTCAGGAGGATCGCTCGTTTCTGGTTGGGGTGGCGGATTTCGTTGAGCTCCAAGTAGCTGATGAGCTGGTCGACCCATGCGTCCCAGGTTTCTGGCTGCGACTGGTCGAAGTGCTCCAGTGTTACGTGGGAAGCGGCCATGGTTCTGTCGGGAACGGCGTGCGCCGGGGCGAGCGGTGCGGTGCTGCTCTCGGGGTCAGCGATGCGATGCTCGGCGAGCGGT
This sequence comes from Gekko gecko, assembly GCA_029375565.1. Classification (NCBI taxonomy): domain Eukaryota; kingdom Metazoa; phylum Chordata; class Lepidosauria; order Squamata; family Gekkonidae; genus Gekko; species Gekko gecko. The sequence continues at coordinate 182,216,319 of JAPDNY010000007.1, read as the reverse complement.
GCGGTGCTGCTCTCGGGGTCAGCGATGCGTTGCTCGGCGGTGTCCGTTTCGTCGTTCATGGAGTCACGGAAGGCGTTGGAATCCCATCCTCGTCGCCACTGTAAAGTACTGAGTTTCGGCCCTCATGACTCGGACGACGACATAAGAGAAGACGCGTTTATTCGTACTTCACATAAGACAAGAACACACAGTAACGGCCGGAGGCCAACTATATACAGTTAGGGGGGGACGGCCCCATATTCCTATTGGCGGGTTTGAATCGCCCGCCAATGCTGCCATTGGTTCACTACTGGCGAGCTCAGGAACCTAGTCCCTATTGTTCTCAGAGAGCGAAGCTTGGCTGTATTTCGCCAGCTCAGCCCTCTGATCCCAGGACACAACAGTGCCACTTTTGGAAAGCATGCTCAGAAGAGCCAGACTGAGTATCATGAATGTAAGGTTCCTGTTGACCGACCCTGTCATTGAGAGTATAATTATTTCTTTCCAGGTTCTGCACCAATGAAATGAGAAAACAAAAGTGTGGTGACAGAATTCATCCTCGTTGGATTTTCCAATTTCCCAGACCTGCAGGTGCCACTGTTTGTGGTATTCACCGTCATGTACTTGGCTATTTGGGTCGGAAACGTCATCATCATCACGACGATAAGGCGTGAGCCCAGCCTCCACATCCCATGTACTTCTTCCTCGCCATTCTCTCCAGTTCAGAAATCTGCTATACTCTTATGATTATCCCCAATATGCTTGCAGATCTTCTGAGAGAAAAAGCAACTATTTCCTTCATTGGCTGTGCTGCTCAGATGTATATGTTCCTGGCCATGGGAAACACAAACTGTCTGCTTCTCACAGTGATGGGGTATGACCGATATGTGTCCATATGTAAACCTTTACATTATCCAATTCTGATGAATCAGAGATTCTGTACTAAACTGGTGGTCTTTTCAGCAACGTCTGGTTTTCTTATATCTGTTGTGGAGACCTATTTCGTATTTAGCTTGCCATTCTGTGGGCCAAATAAAATCCATCACTACTTTTGTGATTTAGCACCTTTACTTCAGCTGGCTTGTGCCCGTAATTATATAGGGGAAATTGTTATTTTTCTTATTTGTTTTCTAGTGGTATTTTGCTCATTCCTCCTGGTCATTCTCTCATATCTTTTTATCTTAAACACAATCCTGAAAATCCCCACCACAGAAGGGAAGCGCAAAGCCTTTTCCACTTGCGCCTCCCATCTCATCGTGGTGGTTGTACACTTTGGATGTGCTTCCATTATTTACCTGAGGCCCCAATCCAGGTACACTTTGAATGCGGACCTATTTATCTCTGTCACATACACACTGGTGACTCCATTGCTGAATCCTGTCATTTATACCCTGAGGAACAAGGATGTCCAAATAGCTCTCAGGAAATCCCTGGGCAGGAAGACATTCACCTGGAAGATCTGACAAGCATTTATGGGTGATGAAACCATCATACCATAAATTTTATTTTAGGGGGAAGCAAAGAATTATCACCCAGAAGAAGAGCTGTAGAATCTACCACTTAACATTTGTTGCTCACTGCAAGAATATTACTGACAGGAATCTAGGCATTTCTGAATATCCGTCCATCCACCTTTCCTTTCTCATTATCCCCTTAGAAGCTCATTGATTCACAGATCTTGAGCAGCAGAAGATATGTGCTTTTTTCTTCTTTTTTCTGATAAAAGGGCTAAAAGGACTGAGACAAATTTTGCAGTTGCTAGAATCCTTATTGCTGAGCAAAAGAGCCAGGGATTCCAGAGTGTAGGGGGACGACTGGTTGACTAAAGGCTTAATATTGTGGTTTCTTTATATGCTCAAAGAACCTTCATTCAAGCAAGACATGGAAGGCTGTATCAATCCTATGAAGGCCACAAGGGCACATTCTGTCAGAAGAGGGCCTATTCAAAAATCTCCCCTGTAAAACCATTGTAGGAATAATATTCTATCTTGCAAACATTAAACCTCTACAGTAATGTGGGATGATAAGGTAGTACATACGGGAGTGAGGGGTAACGATTTTGGGAAAGAAAAACCAAGGGATAGGGGTGAGCAAACTCTGCGGGCTTTTAGGATCAGACTACTATAACTGATTTCTAGGACATGCTTTTTGATCACAGAAAATGCTTTGGATGTCCCCATCTCAAAAATATCATGAATCGACATTCCAACTATCATCAGTTTCCCATCCAGGGCTATCATTCAAGTTGACTTGTGGGTATCTCAATTTAGAGTGGCTAACCAACCGTCTTCAGCACAGAGCTGTTTTAATCTCAGTTTAAAGGCATAAAGCCATGCTCTGGCTTCCAAGAATATCTGTCTGAATTCTGCCCGCAATACAACATTTGACACACAGCAGAGAATACTCGGTATTTTCCTTAAAAATTGGGCTAAGGGTTGATTGATGTTATCGGAGACAGCCTTAATCCAAATAGCTAAGCCATAAAGGATGAGGGGAACCACTTTCAAATTATAGATTCCCACCATTACTTTTTCCCCACCATAGAGAACAATGGAGGGAATGGGGGCAACCTGTTTGGGGGCCCATAGAATTGGACCCCCTGGTCCAATGTTCTTGAAACTTGGTGGGTATCTTGGGGAGAGGCTCCATCAGCTACCCTGTGATTTTGGAGCATCTCTCTCAAACCCCCTCCCCTCCAGCCCCCAGAATATACCCTATGTTTTCACCATTGACTTCAATGGCCCTTAGGATATAATGGAGCTGAAATTGACATTTGACTGCCTGAAAGACTCCGGGGATGCCGGCTGGGGGTAGGTCTTGGCTCCTGAGCTTCTGGAGCTGTGCTCCGGTGCGCTCCCCCCCAAAAAAGTCCCCTGGGTCTGATTGTAGAGAGCCTGGATTAAGAATAATATTCGTCTGTCGATACTTGTCTCCTTTATCTTCTTCCATAATATATCTCTGGCAACTGAGTCAAAAGCTGATTTCAGGTCCAGGAAGGTGGCAAAAAGGGATACCTTTGAATTAGAAGAGTCCTTTGAGATCAAGTGGTCCAATACCACATAATGATCCAAAGTAGACTGGCTCTCCCTGAATCCTGCCTCTTCATCTGCTAAACAAAAGTTCTCCTCCATTCAATCCCTAAATTTCCACAGGAGATATTTTGTGTAGAGTTTGCTTGCTATATTAAGCAAGCTAATGGGTCTGTAGTTGTTAGGATCATCTTTGTTACCATTTTTGTAAAGGGGAATAATCACCGCCATACCCCAATCCTTAGAGATTTTCCCTGTTTGATCTATTTGTGTGAATAGTGAAGCTAAAACCAGGACCCACCAACGTGCGTTCTGTTTTATCAACTCTGGAGGTGTTAGGTCTGTACAGGCTTTGAGCCCTCTCACCCCCAGTCCAGAGGATAAGAGAGGCACAACTCCTGAACTCTGCCAGCATGTACAGGATCTTACTCCTCTCTCATGCCAGTCCAGGAATGAGAGATACCAAAATCCCACATGCTTAAACAAACCCAAGAGTATGTCTGCACACACTCCTGGCTTATCAGTAGTCACTGCCACCAAGATCTCTTACATCAGTGCCCTCATCAAGGTTCAGAAGCAGAGATCTAAGCTCCTGCCTGGTCTAGAGGACTTAGCAAGTTTACCAGCTCAGTGTCAGAGCTGCAGATAATTAATTAACACACAGTGGTAGTCACATCAGCTGAGTAGACTCAGGCAACAAGATTTAGGCCTAGAGGTCAGTTGCAACACAAGAACCAGCCCAGATAATATTAATCTATATTTTATCTTTATTCAGTACAAAGCATGCATATAACAAGAGGCTATCCAGAAGGTGAATGAAACAAATAAGATCTATAGCTCATTCAGCTCTAACTATACATAGATGGATAATTACCAGTCATTCAGAGAAACCAGATAATTCAATGTCCTTTGTGGAACCAGGGAATCTTCAATAGGAACCACATGGTTGCAGTGGGCAGTTAAGGCTAGCTTGCTGCCCACTAGTAAAATTCCATGTTGCAGGTATGTAATCCAAAAAGGGACTCTTGCCTGGAAAGGAGCTCACTTTCCAAGAAGACTCTGTCTCACTTCCCATAGGGTGAGCACAACTCCCTCTCTTTCCCGTCATAATTTAATATGGCCATTTACCCAATCATGAGGGGATAAAGAGGTGTGCCTGCATACGTGACTGCAGCCATGTCTGCATAGTTTTGATGTGTTAATGTATGTGACTTCTGTGTCCCCCCAGCTTGAGAAGATGTCTCAATATCTGGTCTTCCCAGCAAAGATGCTAACGTGGCTTTGTATATGGATATCAAGCCTGGCATCTGTCCAGGCCATCTGCTCAGGTGACAAAAGTCACATGGATATGTTAGCAGCTAGACCATTTGGGCCTAGCAGGAATGAATCAGGAAAGTCTTTTCCTATACAAGGTCCAGGCTTGGGGCTTTTCCTGATTTCAGGGTATCAATGAGGTATTTTACCTTATGGGGATCCACTGGGGGCCAGATTGGGAGATTGTTAATGTCCTTAGGTTCTGGATTTCTTACCACTATATCTTTTTACAGACTCTTGCAATGGGCTTCCCAAGTGCTAGGTAAAATGTAGTTATTCCAAGTAGTATGTGGCCCGTCTGTAAGGGCAGCAACCATTCTCCAGAAATGAGCTGAGCTCTTTTCTCTTGCTGCCTTTCTAAGGTCTCCCCAGGATTGCCCGATGGCTTCCTGTTTCTTGTACCTAATAAGAGCCTTGTACTGGGATTTTTGATGTTTTAGGTCCTGCAGTGCAACTGTGTCTGGATTAAGCCTATATTTGGCATAATTCACATTGAGTGATTTTTCATACTTCTGCAATCTTGATCAAACCAATATCTAGAAGGGTCATACTTGTATTTCGAAGGACCAGAATTACCACTTCTCAGAACCTTTTGAATTTCTCCCAATATTAATCTATTGGCGGCAGGGTTAATCAGCTCTGACCACATCATTTCAGTCACAGTCTGTAAGGAACAGAGGTTGTGGGACCTAGCCTTGCATGTTCATTATATGCACCATGAGATGTTGTTATGGGGAGAATTGACCTTGTAAACTTCCCTAATCTTTTTACAAGTCAGAAGGGCTAATTAGGGAGTTGAATTCTTTTCAGCTGGCTGCCTTGCGCCAGGAGAACAGAAGTAAGAAAAGGGAGCTACTGGTGTTATTCCCTCTCATTAGGCTTTGCAGGGTGGGGTCGGCTTCACTCTGTGTTGAAAAGAACCTGATTCTAGCCAAGCAGTGCACTGTTCTAAGGAACTGGCTTCACAGAAGTGAGTTCTTGTTTTATTGGTCCTGTTGCCTGGCTTTTTATTGTTGTTTGCCGTTGCTTGTTATGATTGGACGTTTCCTGCTCTGCATACATCCCTTCTACCCCAACTGATTTTATTCAGTTAAATCCAGTAGTCCCTTTTGCCTTGTGTTCAGAATTTGTTTTGCTGAGTGACTGCATTTATCTACATAAATGAACCCCAAGGTCTTCTGGACCAGACACAGTCCTACCCAGAGTAGCCTTCCATTTTGGTCGACAATATCTGTCCACTTCTAAGGGACCTAAATAGAAGTTATGTTGTTTTTTGACCCACAGATCAGCCTTTTGCATGTCTAATTCTAAAACCAGAGATAGATGGTCACTGTCACAATGTGGGGCAACCTCAAAGTCTTCTATATATTGGGCTATAACTTCAGAAGCCATTATATAATCGATAACACTCATTCCGTCCCCAGACCAGTATGTAAATTCAGCTGAACAATCACCTGGGAAAAACCCGTTCAGGACCTGAAGATTAGATCTTTTTGTTATTTGGCTTAACAATTGACCCACAAAATTAACCTTCGTGTCTTTTGAGAGCCTATTCAGAAGTTGCATTTTACTGTTTGCTCCCTGCTGGTGGCGGCGGCTGCCCTTCGTGGAGGAGTTAGAATAATCAGAGCCCATCTGGGCATTAAAATCCCCTGCCACAATCAGGTAGGCCGAAGGGTAAGCTGTTGTTAAATGCTGTAGATAAGATTCAAATCCAGAAAACATTATCTGAGTTAATCCTTTGTCTCCAGCAAGCGCCAGATAAATATTTACAATGTGTTTGTGTTTTGCACTTTTATTTCTCTTTTAATAAAAAAACTTTCTGGCTGAACATCCACCTCATTTATTGGTTAGCTCTCTTAAGAGAAAAATCCCTGTAAATATAGGTGGATAATCCCAGTGACCCCCTCTCGCTCTGTGTCCTTAAAGCTAATTCACCAAACTACTTAGGAGATTGCCTATTTGAGTAACAAAAAAATGTCCCTGATTCCTCTAGGAACTTTGCAGTCTTGCCAGCTCTCAGGGACAATGCGATGGCTAATGAGTTTTGTATGATGAAATACCAAAGAAATTATATGCTATGGGATTTGGAAACTTGTTTACAATGCTTCATACATTATAAAAGTCATGTAAAAATAACAGTATTGTGGCTAATTGGTCTCCATTGGAATGGAATCCTGCAGTCTGTCTCCATATAAGCATTCTGCTTTACATCTTGACCCGTAAGCGTAGTCTTGAGTTTCAGTAGTATTTTTAAAAGGCACTCACTCTATCTGCTTCATCATCTTGGTCAGCCTCTGTCCTTTTTCCAGGACTGCAATGTCCTTTTGGAGATATGGTGGCCAGAACTGTGCACAGGATTCCAAAGGAAGCTGCACTGTAGATCTATACAGGAGCTTTATAATATTGGCTGTTTTATTTGGTATACTGGTTAGGAGCCAGTTTGGTATAGTGGTTAGGAGCGTGGACTCTAATTTGGGAGAACCAGGTTTGATTCCCCACTCCTCCACATGTAGCTGCTGTGGCATGACCTTGGGTCAGTCACAGTTCTCTCAGAGCTGTTCTGTAAAGAGCAGTTCTCTCAGAGCTCTCTCAGCCCCACCTGCCTCACAGGGTATCCTCATTTTTATTACAACAGTTAGCGACCAGCAGTACAGTTTGATTGAGAAATGCAAAAGCCAGCGACCAGCAATACAGCTGAATTGAAAAAATTTAAAAAGATAAAAAGAGATAAAATTAAGTCTTAAAAACATACAAGATAATGACAAATAACGACAAAGTCATGCTGCCAAAAGGGATTTTCTTTTTTTTTTTTAATTTTATTTTCATTTTCTTAAACTTACATTACTTTCCACATACAGATTACATAAATCTTAGAGTCTTATACATTTGCTAATCTTTCTATCCATTTATACACTCTTACCCATCTTTCCTTGTGCACCTTTTCATTTTTATTCTGTAACCGCATGCTTAAATCGTCTAATTGTGCTAGTTCTAATACCTTTGACACTAATTCCTCCCTTGAGGGAATTATATCTGATTTCCAATTTTTTGCCACTAATAAACGAGCTGCAGTTACTAAGTACGATACTAAGTATATTTCCTGTTGGCTAAATCCATTTGGCACTATATTCAACAGATATGTTTCTGGTCTTAATACTACTTCTTTGTCTAAAATCTCTTGAATTATCTTTTGCACCATTCTCCAATAGTTACGTATCTTATCGCACTTCCACCAAAGATGCCAAAAGGGATTTTCGATGCTTGTAAACCTGAGCACAGAATTTAGCCACCTGTCGAGTAGTCTGGTGGTTTCTATCAGACAGGAGATAATCAAGGATTTTGTTTGATCTCCCTGGAAATCCTTCTAACAGTGGGCTAATACTTTCCGATCAGACCTTTGTATAGTTTGGACAGTTTAAAAAAATGTGTCCTATAGAGTCAATTTCACCCAGAGAACAGGAACATAGCCTTAGGGGGTAATGGATTGCTTTAAACCTCCCTTCCAACACCGCCGAAGGCAAAGTCGAACTTCTGGCCAGTGTGAATGCCCTTCTGGTGTTGTTAGATTCCAGAAAATATAAATAAGCTGGGGCTGCAGTATATCTGTTTTTTTCTGAGGAAATGAACTCTGGAGATCTTGAGATGTCTATTTGTCTTTTGGTATCTATCACTCTTTGCTTGATGAATGATTTTGCCCGGTCTATTCCAAGATCCAAAAGGGCTTGGGGAGATAAGCCTAATGTTTTAATAGATTTTAGAACCTCCTTTTGCCAACTGGAATGAAATTGGTCTTGCAGCAGTCATGAAAAGAGGCCATGTGGGTTTGTATTTCCGGACAGCCATTTAAAGATTGATAGGATGCATATTTTAGCCTCAAACCTTAACATTCCTGTCTCAAGTCTATCCCAGGAGTTTGACACACATTTAGGCACCTGGAGAATAGCTCTCAGGAATCTGGATTGTACCCTCTCAAGCAGAGAGAAAGAAGAAGATAGTGGTCCAAGGAATGTTCCATGTAATAGTTGGGCCAATGATTTAGCTTTAAATAATTTAAAGGTGCCTGTTATATAATAGCCCCCTCAAGATTGAAGAAATTTCAAAATGCTTATTTGCAGTTTTCTCTCCTGCATCTGCAACATAGCTTCTATGGGCTGCTCTGGAACCAGATGCCTGAAAGACTACGCCCAGATATTTAAAGCTGGTAACTTGTTCTAATTGATTCCCCTGAAAGACTCAGCGTCTGGTCTTTGGGTTTTTCCCAAAGTCCACAATTTTAGTTTTATCATGATTTACAGTAAGTTGTTCTTTATCACAGTAGAGGGAAATTCTTTTTAGGGCTCATTTCAGTCCTATGGAGGTTCTAGAAAGTAATACAGTATCATCTGTATATAATAATACGTGACTATGCCGATGTGCTAGTTTGGGGGGGGGTGAAGAGCTGGATCATTCACAAAATTTACAAGGTTGTTGATATGAACAGCAATGGGGCTAAGAGGCGTCCCTGCCGAACACCCTTGTAGGTTTGGATTGGATCAGTCAGATGTCCATTTCGGCTGCATCTTACTCTGAGGGTAGTTTGTTCATGACTAGCCTGAACAAGAAACAGCAAACGTCTAGCGATAGAAGAGGCCTCCGCCTCCAACTTTTGCCACCGTCTAGTTCTGGAGATTGAGTCAAAAGCTGCTTTTAAATCTACAAATGCTGGGGGCCAATTAGTCATTTTTCCTTTTGTTAATGCAGGAGGGGAGCGTATAGGATTTTCATACATTTTTGTAAAGAAGATTGTCCACTTGTCAGGGGGGAAACAAGCAGCCAAAGGGGGAAGTTGCTGTAAAAGCACAGTTTGACACTAGGTTCCAGAACCGTGATGAGTTTTTATTCTTGGCTTCTTCAATTAAATTAGCCCACAATTCCCTGGAATACTTTTTCTTCCGGCAGGCAACCAGTAGTTTATATTCCTTTTTTTAAATTGAGAGGACCCAATATGCTTCCCGTTGAGACTTTTCATCAGATCTTACTGCTAGCTTATAGGTGTGTGTGCTAGGGCATTTTTTTGTACTTTTACAGCTTTGGTCAAACCAAGTTTTAGAGGGGGCATTGATTTTGGGAGGCTTTCCCTCTGGACTGGGTACCAGTACTGTCCTTAATGTTTGTATCAGCTCATTGTATATTTTTAAAGGGTTTTCAAGATTTGAGGGGTCCTTAAAAGCTTCACATACTGATTGTAATTTTTCAGTTGTTAAAATTTCCTTCACTTTTAGCTCTAACTTAGGGGACCATTTGACCCGACAACCTTGTCATTCCAGTGGCATAATATTCATAGGGTTATATGGATTGCATTGCCTTGATGTCTAAATAGACTTGGAGAGAGAGTGGGAAATGGTCACCTTCTAGGTAGGGGAGCATTTGAAACCTATTCACCTGAGATAGTAAAGCTCTATCCACCATCATGTAATCTACTGTGCTGGTTTTTGTTCCTGCCATAAATGTGAGGTCACGTGGGATGCCATCTTTAGCAGATCCATTTAAAACAAATAAACTTTATCTAAGCATAAACCTCATTAGATAGGACCCCGCATAATTAGACTTCTGGTCTTTAAATCTCCGTGATTGACAAGGGAGTTTAGGGGCCTTATCTGGCGTATCCAAAGTTATCTTGTATTTATGAGCCAGGAGGGGTTGTCGGGCCCTAATCGAGCATTCAAGTCGATTGCCACCAATATGTTGGCCCCTGGATCATCAATAGTGAGTGCTCTAATATATTGTTCCAGCAACTGCCAATTATTTTCTGTCTCGGCTTTTTTACTAGTAGGTGGAAGACAGGAATTTATAAGTAAGACGCTACCCTTAGCCCACGTAAGAATGACGGCCATTGCTAGATGATCCAGAGGACCCAACTCCATACAATTTACTTTTAAGGATGTGGAAATAAGAATGCTCAACCCCCCTTTAACTGTACCTGGGCCCTGGCCTGGGACAGCCTTTACTACATATGAATGGTAGCCATCCAGTTCTAGAGCCGCTGCAGTCCAGGTTTCTTGGAGCATAATGACATCATAGTTTCGTCAAAAAAAAGGAGTATCTAGGGCATAGAACTGGCACCTAAACCAACCTGCTACCTTCCACGAAAGAATATTGATATCTTTGGGTGACCTTTTGCACTTTGATTGTCAGTCTATTTTTGAAATTGTCTCTAAATCACCCTTTGTACCATAAACTATACACCCATTTTTAAACGAATGCTTTCAGTTTGTTCACACCTGTTAGTTGAATGATGCATTACGTTCTCCCGTGGACGACTGATGCTTTGGTCATCTTGCTTCCCAGAACTTGATGGAGCTGGGGTCAACATTGAAGATGAATTTTGCTGTAACTTGTGGGCCATAGAATCGTTTTTCCTTAAAAGGGCTCCTTCTGCTAGTGATTGTGGATCTTTGTTTATACTTAAAAGTTTGAGTCGCAGTTGTTCCAGTTTGGTGGTAATTTTTCTTTGGTCCATGAGGGGGAGATCTGAAAAGGAGTTTAGTAAATTCTCTTCAATTGAATTGTCTACAACAAAAATTTTTGAATCCTGTGCAGGTTGAATAGGCAGATCGTTCCATTGAATTAGATCCTGTTGAAGCTCTTCTGATATACAGTCTTCAGGTAGTCTGTCTTTTGCCCTTAACATTTCATGGTTTTGATGTTTTTTTCAATAAAGGCAATATGACTAGATTAGTAATAGCAATCGGGGTTCTTATAGGAATAATATAGGCAACATATTCAACTCAGCAAATGAGTACAAATAGACCCAGAGTAGAGATGAAGGAGGAAATGAAAGAATCAACTTGCAGCAACACCATAAGGGAGAGAGTGTATCCTTCCAACTTAAATTACAACCCCATAAAGTTTGCCTCATGGTATGCAATAATTGGGGCAGGTCCTTGCTTGGAAATACAAACACTACACCATCTAAGTACCCTCCTCAACATGAGACCATCTTCTATAGACAATTCATATTGAGCCACTTTATAGTTTGAATCAATCAAAGAGAATCATGCTATTGTTTGAAAGCTCAAGGGTTCCTACTCTATTGCTCTCTCGTAAATTGTTCTTGCATACCAAAGGGATTTTTTCACAGGGAATCTATAAGGGTATCTGTTGTGGGGAGGGGAGAGAAAAGGAGATTGTAAGCCCCTCTGAGACTCCTTTGGGTAGTGAAGGGCAGGGTATAAATCCAATCTCCTCTTCTTATTATTTTCAATCCCTTTCCTAATAATCCTTAACACAGAGTTTGCCTTTTTCTCTGCTGCAGCATGCTGGGTTGAAACTTTCATAGGTCTATCCAGTAAAACCCCAAGATCTTTTCCCCTCTCAGTTTCAGCAGGTTCAGACCCCATTAGCCCATACTTGAAGTTGAGGGGGATTGTTTTTATTCTAAGGGGCATCACTTTTGACTTACATTGAACGTCACTTCCTCTTCCACTTATTCAATTTAGAGAGTTCCTCCTGGAGCTTTTTACAGATTGCCTTGGTTTCCATCATCCAGAATAATTTTGGGTCATCTGCAAACATAACCACTTCACCACTCGTCCAGATCACTGGTGAACAAATTAAACAGCAGTAGTCCCAACCAGGCTGGCATCCAGGATTTTGTGGCTTGTTGAGCAGATTTTTTTCTGTGGGGCAGATGTTCTCAGTGCAGGAAGAAAAGCCAGAATTCTGAGGGTTATGACTTGGCTGCTGTGGAATCAAGCCTTTTAAAACTAAAGCATAGAGGCTTCTGGAAATCTTAGCCCCAGAGTGTGAAAATAGCAGGCTGAGAAGTGGGTGAGGGGGAGGGAGAATACATTTTCTGGTAGATGGAAGAGTCTCTGGAAACATAGCAGCAGAGTAGAAGTTGAATAGAGCTTTGAGGCAGTCTATGTTAGCCCAGCCGCCTTTATTGGGCTATTTCTGGACTGTTTTTATGCTGTTATAAACCTGATAGTGTGCCAGCCAAGAGACTGTATGATAAGCACCACCAGGGAAAAGCCCAATGAGGACACAGAGGCCAGCCAAGGACGATGAGATGCTGACTAAATTCACTCCAGAGTTGCCCCATAGCCTGCTTGCTGCTTGTCACGTTTTACACTCACAGGTTTACACTCAAACAAAAGACTCTTGCATACAGCCCAGACTCCCGGTCTCCACAATAAAGGGATTAACCCCCCCCACGTGCCAACTCACACGTTCCTCATGGAGAATCTGCCCGGATACTGAAGAGTCATCCTCCTTTGTTCCAGCTCCCTCTTTTCCTGTTCCCAGGTGTCCAATGGTCAAGGTAGCCACTTGCATTTGAAATTGACCCTAACAACCAATCCCTAGCCAGCAGGGAGTGTCCTCAGGTGTAAACCGCCTGGCCTCCCACGCCCACCGCTCAAGAAGCCTTAAAACACTCACACACGCTTCTCAGAGCCCGCAGCCTTGCCTACCCCCTACCAATGACCTCTTTCTGCCTACTATTACCTCTTACACCCAGCTCACTCTACCCAAACCCTTACCTCGCTTTAAGACTTCAGTCTGCAGCTGAAGTAGCGCACGTGTCTCTAGCAGGTCTAGTACACGTGTTCCTCCATTTTTTTCTTCCATATTCCTTCCCTCCCTGAACCACCCACTGGAAGATTTAGGAGCTGCGCACCCTGAGGTAAATATTGCCCCTCATCGCTTCAATACCTGCTCATGCGAATGTGCTATTTATTTCCTTCCTGTTTTTATTAGTTTCTTGTATGCCAGTGTGTGTGATTGTGTGTGTTCTGCTGAATATTACTGCACAGTAAACAAAAGATTTATTTTACTCCTGTCTCTCACCTCTTTATTGGGAGATAGCGTGGTAGCCCATCCTCCATATATACAGACCAAAGAATCCCGATATTAAAAACTGTTCCAAATGCTCTATTAATTATTAATCAGAGCATTTCGGCTAACATCTCTTCTCTCTCTGAGTCTTCTCAAGCTGTCTATTCTACATTGATGTTCTTAACCATTTATCCAATAGAAAGCTGTTACCAGGATAGATCTCAAAAATACAAGCTGTCAACTACTTTAGATGACAGTTCTCAACTGCTGCAAGTTAATCACTTCTGCCAGCCTCAGCAACAATTCTGAGAACAAGCCGGCAGGTGGGAGTGATGACTTCTATAGTCAGGAAAGCTAACACTTAGGCAGAAAAGGAGGCCAGTTTCTTGACACAGAATTAGAAGCGATCCTAGAGGTCACCTACTCCAAACTCCTTGCTCAGTGCAGGAATTAGTCAACTACAGCACCCCACTCTGCTTAAAGGAGTGCATGCCTTTAAAAATGTTTTAAAATGACAGAAGAAAGCATATACTGGACAAATTCTTGTGGGGAAGTGCCTTTAAGAAGGGGGCATCCTCCAAAAGCCCCACCATAGCTACTGGAGGGGTCCCAACACCGGTCCTTGTGGGACTCTGCTGATCACTTCCCTCTATTGTGGGAAGCAGCCCATTTATTCCTACTCTCTGCTTCCTGTCATTTAACCATGTTCTAATCCGTAAATTGACCCAAACTTGTATTCCATGACTGCAGAATTTGGTGAGGAACCCTATCAAAAGCCTTTTGAAAGTCCAAGTACATAACGAGAGGTGTGCCCTTGGATATACCTGAGCAAGCCACAAGCTTCAACAGGCAACAGCCTTGCCAACTTTCCTGGAAAATGGGTAGGTGCCACTTTTGGAAAGCATGCTCAGAAGAGCCAGACTGAGTATCATGAATGTAAGGTTCCTGCTGACCGGCACTGTCAATGAGAGTATAATTATTTCTTTCCAGGTTCTACACCAATGAAACGAGAAAACAAAAGTGTGGTGACAGAATACATCCTCGTTGGATTTTCCAATTTCCCAGACCTGCAAGTGCCACTGTTTGTGGTATTCACCGTCATGTACTTGGCTATTTGGGTCGGAAATGTCATCATCATCACGACGATAAGGCGTGAGCCCAGCCTCCACATCCCCATGTACTTCTTCCTCGCCATTCTCTCCAGTTCAGAAATTTGCTATACTCTTATAATTATCCCCAATATGCTTGCAGATCTTCTGAGAGAAAAAGCAACTATTTCATTCATTGGCTGTGCTGCTCAGATGTATATGTTCCTGGGCTTTGGGTGTACAAACTGTCTGCTTCTAACAATGATGGGGTATGACCGATATGTGTCCATATGCAAACCTTTACATTATCCAATTCTGATGAATCAGAGATTCTGTACTAAACTGGTGGTCTTTTCAGCAACGTCTGGTTTTCTTATATCTGTTGTGGAGACCTATTTTGTATTTAGCTTGCCGTTCTGTGGGCCGAATAAAATCCATCACTACTTTTGTGATATAGCACCTTTACTTCAGCTGGCTTGTGCCCGGAATTATATAGGGGAAATTGTCCTTTTTTTAATTAGTATTTTGGTGGTATTTTGCTCATTTCTTCTGATCCTTCTGTCATACCTTTTTATCTTAAACACGGTCTTGAAAATCCCCACCACAGAAGGGAAGCGCAAAGCCTTTTCCACCTGCGCCTCCCATCTTATCGTAGTGGTGGTGCACTTTGGATGTGCTTCCATCATTTACCTGAGGCCTCAGTCCAGGTACACTTTGAATGCGGACCTATTTATCTCTGTCACATACACACTGGTGACTCCATTGCTGAATCCTGTCATTTATACCCTGAGGAACAAGGATGTCCAAATAGCTCTCAGGAAATCCCTGGGCAGAAAGACATTCACCTGGAATACCTGACAAGCATTTATTGGTGATGAAACCATCATGCTATAAATTTTATTTTAGTTGGAAGCAAAGAATTATCACCCAGAAGAAGAACTGTAGAATCTACCACTTAATATTTGTTGCTTACTGCAAGAATATTTCTTTTTTTTTTAAAGAAAATTTATTTACCGGATATATAACAACATGTTCCACGTTTTGTTTACAATTCTTATCATATCCTTTTCAAATTTTTATCCCCCCTCCCCTGGCTTCCCACGATGCTCCGCCCCCGTTAACATTTCCACCCAATATTCTTGTACATTCAAATCATTCTTAATATTCAGTTCTTAAATTTCAATATTTTGCTTTTAAACTTTAACTATTAGGAGCTTTTCAAATATAGTCTCTCTTGTTACAACACTTCTGTTATTAGTAACTATCAAAACAAAGTAATCTATTTTTCACATCCCAGTTAAGCTCTAAATAGTCTTTAAAATCTTTCCAGTCTGTTAAAAATTCTTCATCTTCTACTCCATGAAGTTTTCTTGTTAATTTGTCCATTTCAGCCATAAAAATCATTTTTTTAATCCATTCCCATTTATCAGGTACCTGCTCTTGTTTCCAGAACTGAGCATAAGTCATTCTTGCAGTTGAAATTAGATACCATAACAAAGTTCTTTTTGTCATTTTAACTTCTTTTAACTTTAGTCCTAAAAGCAACATTTCTGGTTCTTTTTTCAACGTACGTTTCAAGATTTTCTGAATTTCACTATGAATCTCTGTCCAAAAAGCATTTGCTTTTTCACAAGTCCACCACATATGGTAAAACAAGCCCTCTTTCTTTTTACATTTCCAACATTTGTTAGACATATTCTCATTCATATTAGCAATTTTTTTTGGTGTCATATACCATCTATACATCATTTTGTAACAGTTTAATTTTAACATTAATACATGTTGATATTTTAATCGACTTTTTCCACAAACATTCCCAAGATGACATTTCTATATCTCTATTTACATTTATAGCCCATTTCACCATTTGCTCTTTTACAATCTCATCCTTTGTATACCATTTCAACAAAATCTTATAAATTCTAGAAATCATTTTTTTACATTTTTCACTCCAAATCTTTTCGATTTCATTATTTTCTTTTCTAAAACCATATCTCATTTTGTCAGTCTTAAATAAATCATAAATCTGTCTATAATTTAACCAATCATATTCAAAACCCAATTCTTCTCTAGATCTCATTGCGAAACTTTTCCCCTCAATTTTCAGAATGTCTCTGTAAGGTAACCAGTCTTTTCCTTTGTGCCTTGAAAGTGGTTTTATTACTTCCACCGGAACAATCCACATTGATCTTGCTTCAAAAAAGAATCTCTTATATCTCATCCATGTCATAAATAGTGATCTCCTTATGAAGTGGTGCTTGAAAAGGTTATCTACTTTGGATTTCTCATACCATAAATAAGCATGCCAACCATATCTTCGATCATGCCCTTCTAGTGCCAACAATTGTCTATTCTCCAAGTTGATCCACTGCTCCAACCAAGCTAGGCACACCGCATCATGATATAGTCTAAAATTAGGAAGTTGGAAGCCTCCTCTTTCTTTCGCATCACAAAGAATTTTCATTTTAATCCTTGGCTTCCTTCCAGCCCACACGAATTTAGAAATCTCCTTTTGCCATAAATTCAACACTTTGCAGTCTTTCACAATTGGAATCATTTGGAATAAAAATAGCAAACAGGGTAAAATGTTCATTTTGACTACAGAAACTCTGCCCAATAAGGATAAATTCAAAGTATTCCATTTCTTAATATCTTGTTGAATTTTATTCCAGGCCTTTTTGTAATTGTTCTTAAACAAAGCTATATTCTTTGCTGTAACCTCAATTCCCAAATATTTAGCCTTTCTCACCACTTCACATTGGACTCTCTCTTGTAAGTCCAATTGTTTTTCCTTTCTCAAATTTTTACAGAGTATCTTTGTCTTGTTCTTGTTGACATAAAATCCCGCCAAGTCACCAAATTCTTTAATCCTTTCCATCAATAACGGTACATTTCTTAATGGGTCTTCGGTTATAAACATTACATCATCAGCAAAAGCCCTATATTTGTATTCAAAGTTTCCAATTGTAAGCCCTTTTATATCTTTATCTTCCTTTACTTTACTCAGCATCACTTCCAAGATCCAAATAAATAACAGAGGAGATAACGGACACCCTTGTTTTGTACCTTTTTGGACTCTAAAATAATCCGTCAACTCCTTATTCACGTTCAACAACGCTTTTTGTTCACAATATACAGCCCTAATCATATTTGAAAAGGGCTGTCCAATGTCCATTCTGTCAAGGAATTGAAACATAAATTCCCAATTTAAGTTGTCAAAGGCTTTTTCGGCATCCAAAAATAGAAAGACAGCTTCCTTTTCAGGGTGTTTATCATAATACTCTATTGCATCAATCACAATCCTTAAATTGTCTCTAATTTGTCTATTTGGTAGAAAGCCGGCTTCTTCTCTGATAGCATTCTTTAAATAAACTTTTAATCTTTCTGAAATAACTTTGGCAAATAATTTATAGTCGTTATTAAGTAGCGAAATTGGTCTATAATTTTTCACATCTGACAAATCTTGTCCTTCCTTAGGTATAAGAGATATGTTGGCTTCTTTCCAAGATTCTGGTATTAATTTAGTTCGCTGAATTTCATTGATTAAAAGTTCCAAGATCGGGGTTAGCTCCTCCTTTAGTTTTTTATAAAATTTCATTGTGAATCCATCTGGTCCAGGAGCTTTCCCTAATTTGGCATCTTCTATTGTGTTATATATCTCTTCTTTCTGTATTGGACCATTCAGCATATCTTTGGTATCACTATTCATCTCAGGTAAAGTTACCTTATCCAAATACTTTTTAATCTTCATTGGATCAATCTTCTTTTTTTGAAATAGTTTTGTGTAATATTTGAAGAAGGCTCTCTTAATTCCATTTATGTCAACAATTTCCTTGCCTTCCTCGATTATCTTAGTTATTGTCCACTGCAAGAATATTTCTGACAGTAATCCAGGCATTTCTGAATATCCATCCATCCATCCATCTTTCCTTTCCTTTTGTCCCCTTAGAAGCTCATTGTTTCACAGATCTTGAGCAGCAGAAGATATGTGCTTTTTTCTTCTTTTTTTCTGATGAAAGGGCTAAAAGGACTGAGACAAATTTTGCAGTTGCTAGAATCCTTATTGCTGAGCAAAAGAACCAGGGATTCCAGAGTGTAGGGGGACGACTGGTCGACTAAAGGCTTAATATTGTTATCCTTTATATGCTCAAAGAACCTTCATTCAAGCAAGGCATGGAAGGCTGTATCAATCCTACGAAGGCCACAAGGGCACATTCTGTCAGAAGAGGGCCTATTCAAAAATCTCCCCTGTAAAACCATTGTAGGAATAATATTCAATCTTGCAAACATTAAACCTCTACAGTAATGTGGGATGGTAAGGTAGTACATACAGGGGTGGTGGTGTAAAGATCTTAGGAAAGAAAAACCAAAGGATAGGGGTGAGACTACTATAACTGATTTCTAGGACATGCTTTTTGATCAAAGAAAATGCTTCGGATGCCCCCATCTCAAAAATATCATGAATCGACATTCCAACTATCATCAATTTCCCATCCAGGGCTATCATTCAAGTTGACTTGTGGGTATCTCAATTTAAAGTAGCTAACAAACCATCTTCAGCACAGAGCTGTTTTAATCTCAGTTTAAAGGCATAAAGCCATGCTCTGGCTTCCAAGAATATCTGTCTGAATTCTGCCCGCAATACAACATTTGACACACAGCAGGGAAGATTCGGTATTTTCCTTAAAAATTGGGCTAAGGGTTGATTGATGTTATCAGAGATAGCCTTAATCCAAATAGCTAAGCCATAAAGGATGAGGAGAACCACTTTCAAATTAAAAGCTTGCACCACTCCAGGAATATCTCCCCCCCATTATGGAAGAATTTATTTATGGTGCTTGCACATGGTTTACCTTTATTAAATACTGTTCTAAGTTGGGGGGGGGTCAAAGACAGATTTGCTGACAAAATCCCCAAATAGGAGAAAGTCTTGTTTTGCTCAGTATTAGACCCATTGATAGACCATTGAGATGGATTCCATTTTCTGATCTTGGTGAAAACTAGGATCTTAGATTTTGAATAGTTAATTACCAGGCTTTCTCAAGAGCAATAATTAGAAAACGATTGCAAGGCCCTTTGCAACCCGACCCTTGTTCGGGACAAGATCACAGCATCATTTGCATAGATCAGAATAGGCACCCCATTCTCAGCTAATTTTGGTGGGTGGCAGCAGTCATTATAGATTGTCACTACCTCATTTAAATATAAATTAAACAAATAAAGTGCCAACAAGCAACCCTGTTGTTCTCCCTTTTCCAAATTAAATGGATTTGTTAAATTTCCATCATACCCACATTGTACTTGGGCAATTGAATTCAAATATAATCGCTGAATGAGTCCTAGAAGTCTTTTGTCCATAGTAGTTTGATTAAGTTTGTTCCACAATTTGGGGTGATTTATAGAATCGAAGGCCTCCTTGAGGTCAATAAAAGCTGCATATAAATGCCCGCCCGACTGAGAGGATAAGTATTTCTCAGCCAGATGATAAAGAACTAGGCAATGGTCACATGTCAAAGAAGCCCGCCTAAATCCTATCTATTTATGTTCCAATAAGGTTTCTGATTCCATACAATCCAGGAGCTTCTTTAGTAAATAAGCATAGTTTCTTTCCTTATATATAATTAAGTAGTGGGGTGGCACTTTTGGAACATTCCACACGCTCCTAAATCCAGGTCTCCCATTAGCTGTGCTGTGTGCTCCATCAGCCATTGGCCCATCAACTGCCACTAAAGAGTACTCGCGTGCCGTTGGCTGGGTGCTGGATCCACTCCTCTTCCCCGCCCACTGCCACTGTTCCCTGGCAGAATAATTGCCAAAACGGCTGTCTGTCCTGATGAAGACACTTCTACTTGGCTCCTATGGGACTAACTTTTTTCTCAGTGACTGTTGGTAGGCAACTAAGCTTGGTTCTGTCAGTAAAAAGACAAAGAAATGAAACCCTTTCCAGGCCTTTGTGAGGAACTCATTGGGGCCAGTCCTGACTAGGGTTGCCTGCTCCAGGTTGGGAAATTCCTGCTGAGTCTTTCCAGCCCCACAAATCTTCCTTCCACAGGATCCACCCCCCAAATCTCCAGGTATTTCCCTACTCAGAGCTGGGAACCCTACTTTCCCCTTGGTGCCTGTTGCTAGGCAACCAAGCTTGGTTCTGTCAGTAAAAGGCCCTTTCCACACCTATTTTGGCCTTTGGGAGAAAACTCATTGGGGCCAGTCCTGACTAAGGTTGCCAGCTCCAGGTAAGGATATTTTATGTCTAAGGAAGCCAGTCTAAGGAAGCCAGAGTTTGAGGAGGGGAGAGGCCTCAGCTGAACAGAATGCTATAGAGGCCACCGTCCAAAGCAGTTAATTTTCTCCAGGGGGAGAGAGAGATCTGTTGTCTTGAGTTCAGTTGTGATACCTGGCAATCTTCAGGCTCCACCTGGAGGTTGGCTACCCTAGACATAGCAGTCAGTCCTTCAGAGCAGGGTCTGCTAGATCCAGGTTCTTGCCGTGGAAGCTGACTGGGTGATTTTGGACCAGTCAAAGACTTTCAGGATAAACTACCTCACAGGGTTGTTATGCAAGTCAAAAGGGGGGGAGAATGATGTAAGTTGCCTTGGTCCCCATTGCAGAGAAAGACTACTTTTCCTCCTGGGGAACCATGGTTGCCAATCTCTAAGTGAGGGCTGGAGATCCCTCAGAATTACAACTGCTCTTCAGATGGCAGAGATCAGTTTCCCTAGAGAAAATGGTGGACTCTGTGTCATTATACCCTGCTGAGTTTGCCACAGCAAATTGACACTGAGTACCCAAGGCGGGGGCACTCTCCCAGAGCCTCTTTCTAGAGCTCATTTTATTTATTTCCACAACAGGCCTTATTCCTAGTAGTTTTCCTAAAGAAGAGAAAAGGCTGATTGATCGATAACAGGATGGATAATTTCTGGACCACTTTTAAATATTGGGACAATAATGGAATATTTCCATAAATCGGGTATTTGTCCACTGATGTTAAGTGAAAATTGGCACGAGAACTGTGACCCAACATTGTGGATCAGCCTTAAATAGCTTGTTAGGGATTAGATCAGAGCCTGGTGTTAGCCGAAATGCTTATCTACGCATTGATAGGTCTAAACTTAAATGAGTTCTGGTCTATGTATACAGAGAAAGTAGTTTTGCCTAGAAAATCCGTTTCAAAGAGAACACGTGACAAGGTTTCTTTAGTGAAATCAGTCATTCTCTTTACTGAATAATATCTTTTGGTTCACAGGCATACAAAACAGATTCATTCACACATACAAACAAGGTCCTTTAGATACAATAGAAATGGAAAACGATATGGGGTTTTAAATCTAGAGATGTTTAGGAGGGGGAAAGCACATGATACCTATTTGATTCCTGAAGCTCGACCTTCACAGTGAAGAATACAGGAGTAGAGATTCTGACTAAGGGAAACTCTTACTACACACAGTTGGAACCAGCCAACACATGTGGGGGGGGCTTCTTGTCCGTGATACAAGAGTTACCTCTAAGTTACTAGAGTAGGGGTTAGATGACTAGCTAGCGAAGAACAAAGGTTGAACCTCGCTTTTATCAGCTATTTTGGGGGCTGGCATTAGGGTCATCTTCCAGTCCATCCCATTCCTATATCATTGGCTTTTAGGATGTGGGGGTACCCTCCTATGAAAAAGGGGGGGCAATATTGGAAATCTACACCTTTTACTAAAGGGGGCATCTGGTCCAAGGTGTAAAGATGAGTTGTCATGGAAACCTTAGAACTGCAAATGACTCCAACTTGTCTCAAGTCATCAACAGGAAACAGTCTTAACACTTGCAAAACCAAGCATCCTGTGGGTTACGTGTTGACTCCGAATTCCTTGATGGTAGGTATGTTGTTGTTTTATCATCCTTCTGGCAGACCATAATGGAGATGCCTCTCCTTTTTCAAGTGCACGATGGGTAGGTGTATGTGCATAGGTGTGTGTGTGTGACTTCATTAGCATGAAAGTGTAGACGGTAGGGCAACTTCCTAGTGCAGGGAGTCACATCAAACAAAGCACACAATTCTCCCAAACCAAAGACACTTGTAAGCACCATTCATGTGTGTGTGTAGGTCAGCAAACAGCAGAATAAAAGCAGTTTAAAAGTACATCTCCTAAAACTGGGGCTTTTCCTAGTTTTAATCTCTTTATAAGGCAAATGACCCCTTTAATTGATACCTTGGACCAAGATGCTATTATATCATGAGGAATAATCAAGGATGTACAAGGTGTACCGGGACTAGCATTGGAGAATAGCTCTTGAAATAGTTTACCCATGTCAGAGGAGTAATACAGCATGGAATTTTAGAGGCTAGGTTTATAGCAGCATTGACGATAGACGGGAAGGCCTTATTAATGTTGTTATTAATAGCTGAAATGAGATATCCCCATTCCTTATTGAGGGTCATCCGTTTCCTCAGTTCTCTGTAAATTTTTTTCAGTTCCATCAGCTCTCAAAGGGCTGATATTATACAGTTACTTTTGAACTCACAATGCTTCTCTTGAATTCGCCTTTTCATTCTTTTACAGTCACTATTAAATCAACTATTTGGCTTAACTTTGAAAGGTGTCCTATCAAGGTTCTTTTTCATGTAAAGGGGTCTGAATAATTTAATAATGCACTGAATCAGACTGCAAGACCTTGTTCACATGAATTTTACAAGGGATGGAACCAATTATGGTCACTTGTCACTAGAGCTGGAGCTCCAACGTAATCGACAAAGTTTAATTTGATTTTGAGAAAGAGGTAAGCTGTGAGCTAGAATAGGGTAATGTTCTAAAGATAAATCTATAGAAAAGAAGACTGGGAGATGATCCCTTCCCATGTAATCATCAACTTTTAGGAACTCAAAGTGGGAGAGATATTCCAGAAAGGCCAGGATATAATCTATTACACTGGCTCCTTTGGGACTCATGTAAGTGGTTTGGTAGGACACGCAAGGACTGCACAGGCATAAAACTGCTTGAGACACATTTGGGCAATGACCATTGAGGCTCCATGTAATCAATGACCAGTTGGTAGCTCCCCTCATGCTTAATTGACAGACTACAACAAGGCAAGTTCACTTCTCTGTCATACTGACGTTGAAGTTCTCCACATGCCTAGTTGAATGTCATCGGGGACAGAAAATAATGAGAGTGGAGGTTGGTTTACTCCAAGTCCGATCAGTTGATATGATCCTGGAGGGGAGATTTCCCAAACTGTTAGCATTCACACCCCTCCTCTCGCTGATGGGCAGTTTATAGGTAGAAAACCATAAACACCCTTCCTCAACCATCAACTCAAATGTCATAAGTGCAATAGACTGCCTGGTCCATAATGACAAAAAAATGGATGCCAGCCAAAATCACGCCTGGACTTGTAGTCTAAAAGTGTGGGAAAGAGTGATGGGCTAGCTAACAACCTCTTCCCCACCCTGGAGAGGTGCATAATTCAGGACAATGGGTCTCCCAAGAACCAATTGCCTCACCTTGGACTAATTTCAACAAACACCCAGCCTCACTTCCCTGCACCCATTTACACTAATCAAGCGACACTTAACACTATTCACCAAACCTGGTATCTTTTCCCATCCGGTACTTACAGGGTCATCAAGCACTGTTTCCACCTATAGTCCACTCAGGTAAACCCATCAAGCTTCTCCCAAATCATTGTTCAGCTACAAAAAATCCATCAAGTTATAATTTCTGGGGTGAATATGTCAGCTTGCCCCAGGGACCACTTTGCCCTATACCTGGAGTCCCTAGCTGCCAGTGTGTGTGTATTCTTGGATCCAGACATCACACCTCCAAATCTGTTTGGGCCTTCTTTTCTCCACTCCATGAAATGCTGGTCAATTTGCTGCTGCTTCTGTGGCAAAGATCTGATAATTATAGCCCCTTTCCCCTCAACTGTTCCCGCTCCTCCCTGATTTTCTCTCTGCTAGGCTAGTGTCATGCCCCCTGCCGTGCCCGAACCCTCGGAGACCATGGAGGAGCTAAGTCTCAACAGGGATGAGCTCCTCACCCCAGCGCCTTCCGCACCTGACAGTGTGGCAAGCTCAGATCACTGCTCGAGCAACACGCCCCCTGACTCACCACCACCAGTGTCTTGTTTACGCGAGCAGCGCTGGTGGGACTTGGCAGCTCAGCGGTGCAAAGCACGTATGCGCGCCCGGTGCTCATTCAGCCCAGAGTTTTAGCGGGAGCCAGGCCGTGCTTCGGACATGCTAATTACCAGCTGCTGAGATTCCTATTTAGTTGGTGCTGGCACAGTAATCAACTCGTGCCAGCAACTAGTCGCATCCGCGAAGCTCTGCACTGCACCACTCTGGTTCCTGACGCCTCGTCCCTCATTTGATCTCTCCAGCTCCTCGACATCGGCTTGTTGACCTTGTTACTCTGTTTCTCGTACCCTCGGCTCTTGGACTCCTGACCCTCAGCTATCAGACTCTTGACTCCTGGCTTTCGGACTCTGGCTCTCGGCTCTCAGACTCCCTGACCACGCTTATGGTTGGTGTTTTGGACTTGTCTCCCCGGTTTTCTTGGCTTACCCGGCTCCTGACTCGGAACTCTCTCTTGACCACCCCACTTGTCTCACCCCTTGAACTTGGTTCTTTGGTTTCACCCGGCTCTGACATCAGACTGTGTTCTGACCACCCCATATTTGCCAAGCCCCGCGTCCCAGCCCGTGACACCTTGTATGTGTTTAAGTGTCTTTGTGTTTGTATTTTGCCCCTTTATTTCTCAAAACAAAAACCTTTCTGGCTGAACATCTTCCTCATTTATTTGACCATTCCCTTAAGGGAAAAATCCCTGTAAGCATAGGTGGAGAATCCCAGTTACACCCTCTTGCTCTGTGACCTTAAAGCTAATTCCCCCAACTAATTAGGAGACTACCTATTTGGGGAACAAAACATGTCCCTGATTCCTCTAGGAACTTTGCAGTCTTGCCAGCTCTCAGGGACAATGCAATGGCTAATGAGTTTTGTATGATGAAATACCAAAGGAATGATATCCTATGGGATTTGAAAACTTGTTTATAATGCTTCGTGCTTTATAAAAGCCATATATAAAAAAGAATATTGTGGCAACTTGGTCTCCATTGGAATGGAATCCTGCAGTCTGTCTCCATGTAAGCATTCTGCTTCACATATAACTTCTTGATCCATAAATGTAGTCTTGAGTTTCAGTAGTGTTTTTAAAAGGCACTCACTCTATTTGCTTTCTAGATTGAAACTGAAAGCTCTGTGGCTGAATAGTTGCTTTAAATACAACAGGTTCCAGCTTCTGTTTCTGGCATCACGTGTTAGAAAGTTCTCAAGTAGCAGGGCTGAGAAAGACCTCCACAGATGACCTGGGAGAACTTCTGAGCACTTCGGAATAGACAAGGAGTCAAGGGATCAATAGACTGATTTGAAGGTAAATTCAGGGTGATTTGGGCAACCGTTGCTTTGTCAGGCAGGTCTCTGGTTAATAGTCCACCTTATGAGAGAAGATGATTGCCATCATTGGGTATCTCAGTGCATTTGAATTATATACACATTGGACTTTGAATATGGCGATATCCATGCTTAGCTGATGCCAAATGGAAAAGTGCTGTGTGTGATAAAAAGAAGGCAATATGCACCTCTGAGGAATAAAGGGAGAGAGATATAAAGGGAGTGAGCACAAGTCTTGCACGAGTTAGCTGGAACTGGGCCTGCAGCACTGGATGCAGCCCACATTGTCCTCAGGGCAATCTGCTGCATGTCCAGGTGCCTTTTTGCCTCCGCTTACATTTTCTTTGTCTGTGTATATGCAAGAGATTAGCTGAAAAGTCCCAGACCCTTCAGCCTTTCCTCACACTGAAGGTGCTCCAACCCCCTCGTCATCTTGGTCACCCTCCTCTGTCCTTTTCCCTTTTCTGCCATGTCCTTTTGGGCATATGGTGACCAGGACTGCGCACAGGATTCCAAATGAGGTTGCACTGTAGATCCGTACAGGAGCTTTACTATAATATCAGCCTTTTTAGTTTCAATCCCTTTCCTAATAATCCTTTCAGACCCTTGAGTTAATCCACTCTCAGTCCAATAGTCTTTTATGAAAGCTTTATTAGAAATAGAGATTGGGATGTGCACAAGAGAGATCTCTTGTTCAGACTAAAGAACAGATCAAAGGTTAGGTATTGTATAGGCAATAGGTCAGTATCCCACAATGCAATGGTCATGCAGTGGGCATTCACTCTCTTCTCCTCTTTCACTTCCCCCCCGTCATACTACCCAGCACTATAACAGTTTATAATCCAGCAACCGATGTTTCTCCAAGGATGAAAGGCTCCTGCTGGCCACACATCTTGGGACTCGTTCTCATGGGAAAGTTGTTGTATGCACAGCTAACCTACCCCTTCACACACAGGGAGATGATTTAGCATTCACACCTACTTCTCCTATCCCCCGGAATTTTATGGCAGAGAGGGCTAGAAAGGGATGAGACCAAATGGTCAGGAAGGCTTTGAGGTGAAAGGAAACTACAAAGGAAAACTTGTGTCACTATGACAATCAACAGAGCCTGATTCTGACAAATCCGTAGCATAGAATTTGCCTTTTGCTCTGCTGTAGCACCCTGGGTGGACACTTTCATTGAGCTCTCCGCTACGACCCCCAGGGAACCTTCCCTGCTCCATTTCAGCAAGTTCACGCCCTCTCAACATAGGCTAAAGTTGGGATTTTTTTAAAAAAATCTTCTTCCAAGGGGCATCACTTCTGATGTACATTGAATGTTATTTACCACATTGTTGCCCACTTACTCAATTTAGAGAGCTCGTCCTGGAGTTCCTCACGGTAGGCCTTGGTTCCCATCATCCAGGGTAATTTTGCGTCATCTGCAAATGTAACCATTTCACTGCTCATCCCCCTTTCCAGATCACTGATGAGCAAATTTAATGGCATGAGTCCCAACACCGATCCTTGCAGGATTCTACTGATCACTTCCATCTATTGTGAGAATTGCCCATTGATTTCTACTCTCTGCTTCCTGTCATTTCACCAAGGCTGATTCTGCACTGGCTTTTCCTCTCTTTATCCCGCCCCTGCACTGCATGCTGCTGTCACTTCCTTTGATCTTCGGGTTTTATGGTACCCTCCACGTGGCATGCCACTTTCACTTTCTGTGATCATTGGGTTATATGGTACCTTCTGCATAGTTTTATGGCCATGTTATGGCCATTCAGGGGTGATTTTGCAATCAGTATGGCGTCGCCCCGAGGTATCTGGATCTGGTTTTGAGCTGCACTTTTCCCTCTGAGTTGAGAAAATATGGAATGAATGCTAGATGCAGAAATGCCCCAAGTTCTAACCCATAAATTGACTCAATCTTGTATTCCATGACTGCAGAATTTTCTCAGGAGTCTTTGGTAAAGAACCTTGTCAAAGCCTTTACTTAATGAGAGGTGAGCCCTCGGATATACCTGAGCAAGCCACAAGCTTCAACAGGCAACAGCCTTGCCAACTTTCCTGGAAAATGGGTAGGTGCCACTTTTGGAAAGCATGCTCAGAAGAGCCAGACTGAGTATCATGAATGTAAGGTTCCTGTTGACCGACCCTGTCATTGAGAGTATAATGATTTCTTTCCAGGTTCTACACCAATGAAACGAGAAAACAAAAGTATGGTGACAGAATTCATCCTCAATGGATTTTCCAATTTCCCAGACCTGCAGGTACCACTGTTTGTGGTATTCACCATCATGTACTTGGCTATTTGGGTCGGAAACATCATCATCATCGCGACAATAAGGCGCGAGCCCAGCCTCCACATCCCCATGTACTTCTTCCTTGCCATTCTCTCCAGTTCAGAAATCTGCTATACTCTTATGATTATCCCCAATATGCTTGCAGATCTTCTGAGAGAAAAAGCAACTATTTCATTCATTGGCTGTGCTGCTCAGATGTATATGTTCCTGGCCTTTGGAAACACGAACTGTCTGCTTCTCACAATGATGGGGTATGACCGATATGTGTCCATATGCAAACCTTTACATTATCCGATTCTGATGAATCAGAGATTCTGTACTAAACTGGTGGTCTTTTCAGCAACGTCTGGTTTTCTTATATCTGTTGCGGAGACCTATTTTGTATTTAGCTTGCCATTCTGTGGGCCAAATAAAATCCATCACTTCTTTTGTGATTTAGCACCTTTACTTCAGCTAGCCTGTGCCCGGAATTATATAGGGGAAATTGTCCTTTTTGTTATTAGTATTTTGGTGGTATTTTGCTCATTCCTTCTGATCCTTCTGTCATATCTTTTAATCTTAAACACGGTCCTGAAAATCCCCACCACAGAAGGGAAGCGCAAAGCCTTTTCCACTTGTGCCTCTCATCTCATTGTGGTGGTCGTGCACTTTGGATGCGCTTCCATTATTTACCTGAGGACCCAATCCAGGTACACTTTGAATGCGGACCTATTTATCTCTGTCACATACACACTGGTGACTCCATTGCTGAATCCTGTCGTTTATACTCTGAGGAACAAGGATGTCCAAATAGCTCTCAGGAAATCCCTGGGCAGAAGGACCTTCATTTGGAAGATTTGACAAGCATTTATGGATGATGAAACCATCATGCCATAAATTTTATTTTAGTTGGAAGCAAAGAATTTTCACCCAGAAGAAGAGCTGTGGAATGTAGAATGAAGAGCTGTACTCTGTCTTTCTGTGTTATACCTTTGAGGATGCCAGTCACAGCTACTGGCGAAACGTCAGGTCCTACAATGCCAAGACCACAGCCAGACAACCCAGAAAATCTAATCCGCTTGTTTGTTGCTGTTCAGAGCAAGAATATTTCTGACAGGAATCTAAGTATTTCTGAGTATCCATCCATCTTTCCTTTCCTTTTATGCTCTTAGAAGCTCATTGATTCACAGATGTTGAGCAGCTGACGATACTTGCTTCTTGTTTTTTGATGGAAGGGCTAAAAGGACTGAGACAAATTTTGAAGTTGCTAGGATCCTTATTGCTGAGCAAAAGAGCCAGGGTTTCTAGAGTGTAGGGGACAGTTGGTTGATTAAAGGCTTAATATAGCAGTCCCTTATATTCTCAAGGAACCTGCATTCAAGCAGGGTATTGAAGGATGTATGTATCGTATTTAGACCACAGGGACAGATACTGTCAGAACAGGGCCTATTCAAAAAATCTTCCCTGTAAAACCATTTTAGGAATAGTATTCAATCTTGCAAACAAAAAAGCTCTACAGTGATGTGGTATGGTAAGACAGTACATACCGGGGTAAAGATCTTGGGAAAGAAAGACCAAAAGGTAGGGGTGAACAATCTCTCTGGGGTTTCAGGATCAGCCAGTTTGGTGTAGTGGTTAAGTGTGCGGACTCTAATCTGGGAGAACCGGGTTTGATTCCCCACTCCTCCACTTGCACCTGCTGATGTGACCTTGGGTCAGTCACAAGCTCTGGCACAGCTGTTCTTGAAAAAGAGCCGTTTCTGTCAGAGCTCTCTTGGCCCCACCTACCTCACAGGGTGTCTGTTGTGGGGAGGGGAAGGGAAAGGAGTTTGTAAGCCGCTCTGAGACTTCAAGTGAAGGGCGGGGTATAAAACCAATCTCCTCCTCCTCCTCCTCCTCCTCCTCCTCCTCCTCCTCCTCCTCCTCCTCCTCCTCCTCCTCTTCTTCTTCTTCTTCTTCTTCTTCTTCTTCTTCTTCTTCTTCTTCTTCTTCT
Source organism: Gekko gecko (assembly GCA_029375565.1). Lineage (NCBI taxonomy): Eukaryota > Metazoa > Chordata > Lepidosauria > Squamata > Gekkonidae > Gekko > Gekko gecko. The sequence continues at coordinate 182,186,395 of JAPDNY010000007.1, read as the reverse complement.
TCTTCTTCTTCTTCTTCTTCTTCTTCTTCTATAATCGATTTCTAGGATATGCTTTTTGATCAAAGAAAATGCTTTGTATGTGCCCATCTCAAAAATATCATTAATTGACATTCCAACTATCATTAATTTCTCATCCAGGGCTTTCATCCAAGTTGATTTGTGGGTATCTTGATTCAGAGTGACTTACAAATAATCTTTGCACACAATCATCTGCTTTAATCTCAGTTTAAGGGCATAAAGCCATGTTCTGGCTTCGAAGTATATCTGTCTGAATTCTGCTTGCAGTACAACATTTGACACACAGCAGGTAATATTCAGTATTTTCCTTAAAAATTGGGCTAAGGGTTGATCAATGTTATCAGAGATAGCTTTAATCCAAATAGCTAAGCCATAAAGGATGAGGGGAACCACTTCCAAATTAAAAACTTGCACCGTTCCAGGAATATAAAGGTAAAGGTTTTCCTTGCTCAATATACCTCCCGCCCTCTGTATTTTGGAAGAACCTATTTATGGTGCTTGCGTATGATTTAGCTTTATTAAATGCTGTTCTAAATTGGGGTATCCAAGACAGATCTGCTGAAAACAAAATCCCCAAATAGGAGAAAGTCTTGACTTGCTCAATATTAGATCCATTGATAGACCATTGGGATGGGTTCAATTTTCTGGTCTTGATGAAAACTAGGATCTTAGATTTTGAAGAGTTAATCACTAGGCTTTATCAGGAGCATTAATTAGAAAAAGATTGCAAGACCCTTTGCAACCTGACCCTAGTTTGGGACAAGATGATGGCATCATGTGTGTAGAGCAAAGTAGGCACCCCAGTCTCAGCTAATTTTGGTGGGTGGCAGCAGTCATTAAAGATTGTCGCTACATCATTTAAATATAAATTGAACAAAAAAGGCACCAACAAGCCTCCCTGTTGTCCTTCCTTTTCCAAATTAAATGGATTTGTATCCACATTGTACTTGGGCAGTTGAACCCAAATATAATTGCTGAATGAGTCCTAGGAATCTTTTCTACTTGAGGTCAATAGCAGCATTGATGAGAGACCAGAAGGCCTTATTATAGTTGTTATTATTAGATGAAAAAAGATATCCCCATTCCTTATTAAGAGCCATCCATGTCCTCATTTTGATCAGTTCTCTGTACATTTTCTTCAGTTCCACCAGTTCAGCTGGCTGGTGTTGTACATCTACTTTTGAACGCACAATGCCCTTGAATTCGCCTTTTCATTCTTTTACAGTCACTATTAAACCAACTATTTGGCTTAACTTCAAAGGGTGTCCTACCAAGGTTTTTTTTTCATGTAAAGGGGTCTGAATAATTTAATAATGCACTGGATCAGACTGCAAGACCCTGTTCACACAAATATTACAAGGGAGGGAACCAATTACAGTTCAAGCCTTGTCACTAGAGCTGGAGCTCTAACATAATCGACAAACTTTATTTTGATTTTGAGAAAGAGGGAAGCTGTGTGCTGGAATAGGGTAATGTTCTAAAGATAAATCTATAGAAAAGGAGACTGGGAGATGATCACTTCCCATGTAATCACCAACTCAACTCCAAGTGGGAGAGATATTCAAGAGGGGCCAGGTTATAATCTATTACACTGGCTCCTTTGGGACTCATGTAAGTGAACTCACCGGTTTCTCTGAATCACAAATTTAGCCAGCTCCAAACCACCTCTGTTTATTACATTGTCCTTAGATTTCCTATTATGCTAGGCAGAACTGAGAAATTCATTATTATCAGGGCCTAATAGTTTAGAGAAAAGTGTATAGTTGTCACTGCCAATCCTTGCATTAAAGTAACCTGCTAGAACTAAGGGCCCCCCAGAAAATGAGACTGTGAGTCATGGACAATTCTTCCCAGGTGGTCCAATCTCTGAATCATTATATGAGGAGTGGATGGAGGAATGTAAACAGAGGAAAGGATAACTGTCACGTCAACCAACTTCAATAAAAAAGCAATCATCAGATCATCTGCCGCCAGGAGGCCACAAGGTCCTGTATTTAATCTAGTTGAAATTAAACAAGGTAGCTCCTCTGTGGCCTGCCCCCTTGGACCTATAACTGCTTTATGGTAAAGAGTAAAATAACCAGGAAAGATACATTCATCCATTAACCAGGTCACCTGAAGAAGTAAAATATCAAAAGAAGCCATAAAAGCTTTGGTATCTTTACAACAAACCCTCGAGGCCCAGCCAGCTATACTCCAAATCAGAATATGAAGTCCCCGTGTCCCAGTTAGTCAGTTTTTAGCTACTGAAGTATCTAGTGCTATACCTATATTCACATACAACAATTTGTGCTGTGATTTTATCAATTATAACCTTATCTTATATATGTATATATATGTCTCTCTGTGTGTATATATATATATAATTCTCCTAACGTGTTGGCCATTTCCAGCTCTCCCATTAGCTGTGCTGCGTGCTCCATCAGCCATTGGCCCTTCAACTGCCACTCAAGAGCACTCACATGCTGTTGGCTGGGTGCTGGGTCCACTCCTCTTCCCCGCCCACTGCCACTGTTCCCTGTCAGAATAACTGCCAAAACTGCTGTCTCTCCTGATGAAGACACTTCTACTTGGCTCCTGTGGGACTAACTTTTCCCTCAGTGGCTGTTGCTAGGCAACCAAGCTTGGTTCTGTCAGTAAAAAGACAAAGAAATGAAGCCCTTTCCAGGCCTTTGTGAGGAACTCATTGGGGCCAGTCCTGACTAGGGTTGCCAGCTCCAGGTTGGGAAATTCATGGAGATTTTGTGCAGAAGTCAACAGAAGCCAGGGTTTGGGGAGGGAAGAGGCCTCAGCTGAATACAGTGCCATAGAGTCCACCCTTTAAAGCAGTTATTTTATCCAGGGGGAGAGAGAGATCTGTTGTCTGGAGTTCAGTTGTGATACCAGGCGATACCACAGACAGTGTGGCATACCAGTTAGCACTTCAGAGTAGGGTCTGCCAGACCCAGGTTCTTGCTACAGGAGCTGGGTGGGTGATTTCAGACCAGTCACAGACTTTTAGTCTAACCTACCTCACAGGGTTGTTGTGCAGATCAAAAGGGGAAGAGGAGAATGATGTAAGCTGCTTTGGTCCCCACTGCTGAGAAAGACTGTACTTTTACTCCTGGGGAACCACTGGTGCCAATCTCCAGGTGAGGGTTGGAGATCACTCAGAATTACAATTGCTCTCCAGATGGCAGAGGTCAGTTTCCCTGAAGAAAATGGTGGACTCTGTGTCCTTATACACTGCTGAGATGGCCCCCCTATGACAGCCAGTGTGACATAGCAGTCAGGGCTTCAGAGCAGGGTAGAAGCTGCAGGTTGGGAGGGATGGAAAGCTGATGTCAGAGGGGCACATAAAGGTAGGCTGAGAGCCAGTTTGGTGTAGTGGTTAAGTGGACTCTTATCTGGGAGAACCGGGTTTGATTCCCCACTCCTTCACTTGCACCTGCTGATGTGACCTTGGGTCAGTCACAAGCTCTGGCACAGCTGTTCTCTCAAGGACAGTTTCTGTCAGAAGTTCTCTCAGCCCCACCTACCTCACAGGGCGTCTGTTGTGGGGAGGGGAAGGGAAAGGAGTTTGTAAGCCACTCTGAGACGCCTTTGGGCAGTGAAGGGCGGGGTATAAATCCAAACTCTTCTCCCTTCTTCTTCTTCTGATGATGATTGGCTGGTAAGGAGAAAGGGTTGCCAACTCCAGGTTGGGAAATTTCTGGAGATTTGAGGGGTGGAGCCTGGAGAGGGTGGGGTTTGAGGAGGGATGGGACCTCAAACATGTACAATGCCATAGGCTCCACTCTCCAAACCAGCCATTTCCTCATGGGGAACCACTGGTGCCAATCTCCGGGTGAGGGTTGGAGATCACTCAGAAGAAGCTGCTCTTCAGATGGCAGAGATCAGTTCCCCTGGAGAAAACGGTGGACTCTATGTCATTATACTCTGCTGAGGTCACCACAGCAAATTGACGCTGAGGGCCCAAGGCCAGGGCACCTGCCTAGAGCATCGTTCTAGAGCCATAAGATAACAAAACCATAGGATAACATTAAATAACAAATAATAACAGAAGTGGCAACCATGTCATGTAGTGGTCTTAATTCCCTATTCCACTGCAGTCATCCCAATGTGTGGTCTCTATCTGATGGCCTGCAGAGGGACCTGGCTTGCCACAAACTAACACTGGCTGTGTATACTAATTAGACAGTCTATACATGATTTAATTTAACATCTTTCTGTCTTTACTTTAGAAATTACTTCATACCAGCATTACAAAGGTTGACAAATGGTAAATTAATACATTTAAACTATTTAATTTTATTTTAAAATATTTCTATATAGAGTTTTAATTTCTGTTATTGTTTTTCCTTCTTAGTAACGTTCGTTGATAACAAAATGGTCACTTATATTTTCTGCATTTTCCCTTCCGAGCCTTTACACTCAAGAGCATTAAAGCCCTCTTCATACAGGACACTTTTATATCATAATGAAGGAACTTACTAATAACATAGCAAAATTATTATTTGATTATAACTGATAAAATCACAACACAAATTGTTGCATGTGAATATGACGTGTTTTAATCCTGAAACAACAATATAAAATATAGGTAATACCTGTTCATTCTCATAAGTGGAGATGAATGGTTATCCACCATTATAAATATCTATGGCGCTTTACATGGTATTTTTCCATGTGGGATTCTTTCTGTGTGGGCTTTTATGTGTATGGGCTTTTTTCCGTGTGGCTTTTTTCCCATGTGGGCATTTTTCCATGTGGGCATTTTTCCTGTGAGCATTTATTTTTTCTGTGGGCTTTTTTCTTGTGGGCTTTTTTCATAGAAACATCTCTCTCTCCTTGAATTGGCCCTTGCAACTTTTCAGTAAACTTTAGATTAATAGAAGAAATCGGTACATCTAACAACTAGGACACGTGCTTTTTAGTATTCCACTCCCCCCCAACAGTTTATCAGTTGTCCATTGAAAGGAAGGACAGTCACTACAATCTGAAGGTGATTCACCTGGAACACATTCTTATTTTTTGAAAGGGGAGTAAGCCTCCTCCTCCTCCTCCTCCTCCTCCTCCTTCTTCTGCCTTTCACTGGATATTACATCCTTTTTAGCAATTTCTGAATAAAGGGGCTTCCTGTGCCATTGTGTTGGATAGTCCTGATTCAATGGCTTTATCTTAAGAAATATTTTATAATAAACTCAAGCTCCTTACAGATAAGTTTCAGTGTGTCTGCTATAACCGTAGTTTGCAACACCAGCAGACTGAGGTCTTGAGACCGCTTTCTGACATTCTCGACAGGAACTACCATATCATCTTTCCCTGTTGAAGTAAATGAATCATTTTGGTCTATAGAGTGGAATCTGTCAAGTTCCTTAGCCACCACCTGGTTCTGCTGCATTAAAGAGTCAAAGCTTTTTTTTTTTAGAGAAACTGGAGAAACATTAGTTTAAAAAGTCCTCTGTTCTTTGTTTTTGTTTCCTGTTGAACTCATCATCAACAGACGGTTGGGTGCGCTTTTTACCAATTTCAGTAATCCTTAATATAAATCTATTCACTCTAATCAACATGTAACTTAACACCACTTAATATAGCTTTAAAATAAGACACCTTAAACCACTTAATACAATTTAAAAACAGTTAAAGCAAACTAAAATACTCCTGAAAGGAAAAAAAGGGAGTTATATCTTCTTTCATAAAACTTGCACCATCCAGAAACTAACAACCAACTAGATTAAAACCTGCTCAAGTCTCCCTATTTATAAAGAATGTGATGCGATACAATACAAATCACAAGACCCATCTGTTAGCTACTTAAAATGTATTTGCAACTAGTGACATTAAAGTTTTAAAAACTACTTCTGATTTTCTGCTCTGTTGAAACAGGAAAGGCAATTGGATTGAAAGAAGTCAATATCTCAACTGAACTATGAAATGAAAAATCCCACCAGTAAACACAGATGGGCTGATCCATGAGCCGAAGGAGGCTTCTGTAAGCAGGATCTGCCCAGGATGGCTGAGTGAAGAAGGATTAACTAGGAAGCTGGAACACAAGTAACTTGCTCAGTCCCGTATGAGACAAGCCCTGGACCACCATGCCATAGGAACATGAGAGAAGCCAATGTTGGATCAGGCCAATGGCCCATCTAGTCCAACACTCTGTCACACAGTGGCCAAAAATACCAGGTGCCATCGGGAAGTCCAGCAGTGGGGCCAGGACACTAGAAGCCCTCCCACTGTTGCCCCCACCCAAGCACCAAGAATACGGAGCATCACTTGCCCCAGAGTCCCTATCTAGACCTTCTGGCTAATAGCCACTGATGGACCTCTGTTCCGTATGCTTATCCAATTCCCTCTTAAAGCCGTCCATGCTTTTAGCTGCCACCACCTCCTATGGCAGTGAATTCCATGTGTTAATCACTCTTTGGGTGACGTAGTAATCTATCTGCCTTGGCTTGCTTTGGGGAGGCTCCCCTTATGGAACAAGGAAATGTGGTTGCTTCCACACAAGTTGTTTTGTCAGTAGTGTTGCCAGGTCCCTACCTTTTGCCTGGGGGGGGGGGCTCCAGACTAGTGTTCCCTCTAAGCTTGAATTCAAAGTCAATAGCATTACTACAAAAGAGCTATGGAAAATATAGGACGACTACTCAGAAGCAGTGTTCCCTCTAAGCTGAGTTAGTGTAAGCCAGCTCACAGCTTTTTAGCCTCCAGCTCACACATTTTTGTCTTAGCTCAGGAAGGAGGGCTCCAAAGCACACTAACTTATGCAGTAGTCAAATTGCTCACTCACAGCTTTAATGCCAGTAGCACACAAAGTAGAATTTTTGATCACAAGACTCTATAGCTTAGAGACAGCATTGCTCCAGACCGCTCTTTGAGATGTCCTTGCATGTGCGGGAAGTGCACGAGTCACAATGACATCACCCGGAAGTAACATCATCACACTAGGCACGTTGCCGGGGGTGGTGGTGGTGCTCTAGCATTTGGCCAAAGACTCTATGGTCACCATAGAGTTTTCAGCCAAATGCTAGAGCGTCCTCCTGTGACATCCCTAGTGTGGTGATGTCACCTCCAGGTGATGTCATCATGCTGGGTGCATCAGGTGCATCAGGGCTCTTCAGAGGCGGGGCTCCTCTTTTGGCCAATTGCTGGGTAACAGATTTTGGGGCCTGAAATCAGTGGAACCCCTACCCCCATTGGGAGGATGGCAACTCTATTTGTCAGTGTAGTAAATAGTTACTAAGGATGAGTTACAGTTAAGAAGGAACACAGTCTGAGTCCAGTAGCAGCTTTAAGACCAACAGAGTTTTATTCAAGGTATAAGTTTTCAAAGCGCATGCACACTTCTTCAGATACAATGAAATGGAAGTTACCAGTCCATACCTATAGGTAAAGAGTGAGCAGTAAGTTAGCATACAACATAATGAAGATGTTTAACAGATTCAAGGACTAAACAGGAATAACAAGCTTAGTTTATATGGTTACCATTTGTTTGGGTTTAATTCTGGGGGAGAACATAGTGAAGGAAATAAATATGTCAGCATTGGAGACTGATGGGTAGATGTATCCTTAACTGTGGAATGCTGAGAGTAATTAACAGAGAGCTTGCTATTATGCTCCATCTGTCTCCTTTCAGGCATGAAGATGACCTTACACCATCTTCTTCTTTGAAGTGGGGTGATTGGCTGTGTAGAGTTACCTCCCCTGTCCCCAGACCAGAGAAATCCATTCCAATCTACCATTCCAAATTACATTACATTCTACTACAGAGGAGGGCAACGAAAATGGTGGGGGGTCTGGAGACCAAGCCCTATGAGGAAAGGGTGAAGGAGCTCAGTACGTTTAGCCTGGAGAGGAGATGACTGAGAGGTGATATGATAACCATCTTCAAGTAAGGGCTATCATATAGAGGAGGATGTAGAGCTGTTTTCTGTTGCCCCAGAAGGTCAGACCAGAACCAACAGGTTGAAATTAAATCAAAAAAGTTTTCAGCTAAACATTAGGAAAAACTTCCTGACTGTTAGAGTGGTTCCTCAGTGGAACAGGCTTCCTCAGGAGATGGTGGACTCTCCTTCTTTGGAAGGTTTTAAGCAGTGGCTAGGTGGCCATCTGACAGCAATGCTGATTGTGTAAACTTAGGCAGATCATGAGAGGGAGGGCAGAAAGGGTTGTCTCAGTGTTTAGTTCTCATGGCCCTTTCTTACATGTTCAGGGAAATGCTGGCTACCACTTTGGGTTCAGGAAGCAATTTTCTCCAGGTCAATTTGGCCAGGAATCCTGGAGGTTATTTGCCATCTTCTGGGCATGGAGGTAGTTGTGAATTTTCTGCATTGTACAGAGGGTTGGACTAGATGACCTTGGAGGTCCCTTCCAATTCTATGATCCTTTACATTATATTCCATTACAACCTACTATTCTAATCTACTGTTAAAAATAAGAAATAAAATAAAATAAGGAGGATGTATGTCCCTTCTGGGAGACTGGTGAAAATACAGATGTAAGGACTGAATGAGGTTAGCATATGTAGTGAGATAAGAAACCAATATCCCTGTTAAATCCTGGGGATTCCATTGTTCTGAGTGTTGTAAAAACTTGCAACTGAGAAATTTCCCCTTCTAGTCTGTCCCTGAAGTTCCTTTGCAATAAAACAGCTACTTTGAGGTCACCCATTGAATGTCCTGGAATGTTGAAGTGTTCTCCTATAGGTTACTCAGCCTTATGGTTATTGATGCCAGATTTGTGTCCATTATCCTTTAGCATAGGGTTTGACCCCTTTGCCCCATGTAGAGAACTGAAGGGCATTGTTAGCATTTCATGACATATTCAGTGTTAGAAGATGAGCATGTGAATAAGCCTATAGTTGATGTTAGGTGCAGTGATTGTGTTGTCTGGGTATATGTGGCAGCAAAGTTGGTCTGTGTGTCTCCTTATCTCTTTCAATGCCAAGCCCTGTCTGGGGCACTGACCATTTCCCCCCCACCTCCAGCCTCCCTCCCCACTCTCCCACAGGTTCCAGTCTCCCATTGGATGATGTCGCTGGGAATTAGCATATGGCTCCTGTAGGCAGGGATTGGCTGTGACACTTGGAGGTCAAACGAGAGAGTGAGATTGCCCAGGTGCCTGGAGGATTGTGGGAAAAAGAGAAGAGAACCAGTGTGGCCAACTTGCTCTTTTCCAGGATGTCTGCCATGGTGGCAGTTCTATTAACTCTTCTCTTTGGCCACCATTTTCTCCTCCTGTATGCTGAGGTGAGAGCACTGAGGCAGCAGAGAAGGATGAGGGGGGTGTTGGAGAGGAGGGGCTTTTTACCTCCATCCATAGCATAGCAGAGCATAGCATAGCAAGTTTCACATCCTGTGGTCCCTCTGGCAGCCACTGTTTCAAGATGGCTGCAACAAGCCCTACTGGGCAATGGCCTTGGTCACCTTTCTGGAACATAAGGCAGGTACCTCTTTGAGGAACAGTGCTCAGAGAAGACACAGGTGGTGTATCAAAAACATGTGGCTCTCAAGGTACTGAGTATCACTCGGTTAAGCAGTTACCCTATGCAAAGGGCCCTCAGCATATGTAAGCTCCGGCACATGTCCCCCACGGCAACGGCTTGAGACCAATTTGGTCAAGAACCTGAACAGGTAAGTAAAACTGAGCAAAGGGCCAGCAATTAATCCTTAATGTATAAACAATATATCAAAATACATGTATTTATTTGTAAAGGATTAAAAAAAACATATAGGGGCCCAATCACAACTCATGCAAAAATTCCAAAATCATATATACACAAGGGCCAATGGACTTGACCTGAAGTGTTTGAGCCTATTAGGGCCTTCCGCAGAGGTCAAACGGAATAAGGAACAAATTGGCTGATTCCACAATACATAATGCAATACAATTATACCGCATAGATACAAAGTGAGCCAGAAAGGAATTCTTCCAGACTGAAATTACTAGGCAGAGAATGAAAATTTAAATGAGGCCTCCCAAGATCCAGTCATAGGTCAAATGATATTTCACTGGTATTAATTTCTGGTCCAGAAGTTGCCTTTCAACAGCTGTTCAGTCCCAGCCAAAGTGTCCTCAGCAAGATTGCCCCTTTAGCAAAGAGATCAGTTTGATACAGCATTCTAATGGGGAGGAAAGAATGAGAGACAGGTTGGTATCTTTGAATGAAAAGTCCTTATTTCTGTGTACTTAACTGGAAAATGGAATGGCAGAGAAAGTAAAATGAGACTGCACTGCAATGAACCATTGTATTCAAGAAACTAATAAAACCGTTGCACAATTCTAGGGACTCCAGATGAGTTATTGTTTAGTTATGGCGGTGATGGGAAGCTAAAGGAATGGAGGGACCCTACTGTGACATCAAAACGGATATACTATCCAAGCTTCAGGGTTTTAAAACCAGAACTTTGGGCAAATATAGGAGTTGCTGCGGGAGGAGTTGTATGTAACATTTAAAGGGGAGCTGAAACAATTGAAGAGGTCACAACCTGGCTCTGTAGTGCACACAAGGACTGTGCAGGTGTAGAACTAGGGTTGCCAGGTCCTTACTTTCTGCTGGAGGGGGTTCTAGCCTGCTCCCCTGTATATTCTGGCCTGGAAGTGATGTCATTGCACTGGGCATGTTGTACGGGGGACACTCTAGCATTTGGCTAAAAACTCACCACAGAGTTTTTAGCCAAATGCTACAGCATCCCTCCAGGTGATGTCATCTCGTTGGCCATGTCAAGTGTGGTGGGGCTCTTCGGGGATGAGATTCTTTCTGCTGGCCAGCTGGCCAGCGGCAAATTGGAGGCCTCAAAACTGGAGGAACCCCGCCACCATTGGGGGGATGGCAACCCTACACAGAACTGTTCAAGACAAAGTTGGATAATGACCGTCGAGACTTCCTGTAAGCAATGCCCCATCAGGAGCTCACCTCATGCACAATTAAGGGAGTCAATCAAGGTGAGGTCACCTGGCTGTCATACTGAGGCTGAAGTTTGCTGCATACCTAGCTGGAAGTCAACTGGGAGGGGAAAGAAATCAGATGGGAGGGTGGTCTGCTCCAAGCCAAATCAGTTGATATGATCCTGGAGGGGAAATTTCCTAACCATTCCCCCAATTCCTCCAGGACCTTTTCCCTCATACGTTACCAGCTCTCAACAACAATGAAATACCCAACAGATAATATCCAATGGGATTTAGAAACTTGTTTACAATGCTCCATGCTTAATAAAAGCCATATAAAAAGGAGGCCATTGTGCAAATTGCTGTCCTTTGGAATGAAATCCTACAGCCTACCTCCACGTAAGCATTCTCCTTTATATATTTCCTTCTTGACCCACAAAAGTAGTTCAGTTTCAATAGGGTTTTATATGGATCTCAAGCAAAAAAGGCATTCTATAGGCTCAGTCAAATGAATTTCAAAACTCAGTGGCTGAATACCTGCTTTGCATGCAGAAGTTTCCAGCTTCCATTCCTGGCATCAGTTTAGAAAGTTCTCAAGTAGCCAGTCTAGGAAAGACTTCCACAGATGTCGTGGTAGAACTCTTGCAGCACTGTAGAATAAACGATAGTCAATAGATCAATGGACTGATTTTCTCCTTCATTACAGTTTTTACTAATTTTGCCTGGGACACATATTAGGCTCATTGGCTTGTAATTTCCTCATTCCCCTCTAGACCCCCTTTTAAAAATTGATGTACCATTTGCTACACTCCAATCTTCTGGTACGTTGGCTGATTTTAGGTATAAGTTATTTATACAGGTTAATAGGCCACCAGTCTCACATTTGAGTTCCCTAAGAACTCTTGGCTATGTGCCGTTAGGACCTGGGGTCTTACCGGTTTTTAATTTCCCCTATAGGTCTAGAACATCCTCTCTCATCACCTCAGTTTGACTCAGTTCTTCAGACTCCCTTCTGGAAAATACTGGCTCTGGCTTGGGTACATGCCCCATACTTTCCACAGTGAACCCAGATGCAAAGAATACCTTTAGCTTCTCTGCTATCTCCTCATATTCCCTTAACAATTCTTTTGTTCCTTGGTAATCCAAAGGCCCAACTGCTTCTCTGGCCTGTTTCCTGCTCTGGATAGATTTAGAGAAATGTTTATTGTTTGCCTGGATGCTTTTGGCAATCTCCTCCTGAAACTCTTCTCTAACCATTAACTTATACTTCTTTTGCCAGAGTCTGTGCTCCTTTCTGTTCACTTCATTGGGGTGGACCTTCCACTTTGACAAAGAAGCCTTTTTGCCTTTTATGGCTTTCTCAGGTTGGGTAGTTATCCATACAGGCCTCATTTCAGACTTGGCAGTACCTCCACAAACTTAGGAAATGCATTCTATGGGCCAAAGTTAGTATGGTTTTGAATAACTTTCAAGCATCCTCTAGGGCAGGGGCACCTTTTTGAGCCTGCATGCACCTTTGGAATTCAGTACAGCCACAAAATGGCAGCCACAGTAGGTCAAGCCAATTGTCAACTGGCCTCTTACAGGCCCTGGTTGCCATGGAAACATGGGGGGGGGAATTAAGAGTGTATCCTTTTGTTTCTGCTGCTTCCCTGGTGTCCTGGTTATCTCTGTGAGCCTAGCATGTAACCTTGGGTGCCTGGTGTCTTCCTTCTCCTGGGAAAAGTGGCCTGTTATTTCAGTGGGCTCCTACCTGCAGTCTGATTTGCCCTGAGCTGTCAGGGTCTACCTTGAATTACGTATATCTGCTTGCAGCACGCGCTTTCCCCTCAGCTCTAACATGGAACAGTTAAGACGCCTGAACACTATCAATGGCTGAGTTCAGACTGGCAATTTGCCCCGGTAAAGCCCTGTTACAGAGACTTTTTAAAACTGCATTAAAGGGGGCGTTCACACAGGCACATCTGCCTGGTGTTCCTCACGGGTAGGCAACCCAGGCTGTTCCGCTTTCTTCCCGGGTTAAAAAGATACCTCATAAAAGCGGTATCCAATCCCTGAAGAGTGCCTGTGTCCTGCATTTGTCCACTTCCTGGAAGTCTGAATGCGCAGCCAAAAAGCCTGGAGCAACCTGCGTCTATTGCACACACCGTGGCTGGTGCGCGCAGGGGTGCGCAGGGGCACACATGTGCCCATGCCCCCATAGCTGAATTACCAGGGAAATGCCGCTTACAGTGCACCTCCTGGCCAGCAGTCTGAATGCTCCCACGCGCCTCCTCCCAGTATGCTCCCGCAGCAGTCCGGGCTGTGTGACTGGGAAACCCCGGAACAGTTTGTTCCTGGGCTTTTTTTGCCACGACTGGCTCCCGCTTCAAATTGCCAGTCTGAACTCAGCCAATGTCTCAATAAACTTTAATTTCTTTGAATGACTGTTGTTGGGAACTGATTGACTCAGGAGTCTGGCACCAATCACAAAATGGCTGCTGTAGGAAGGCGAGACAACCACAGAATGTCAGGGAATCAGGAGATATACGACTCTGATAGTGACGCTTCAACATTCCAGGCAAACACTCCGATTAACAGGAGGCCTTTTAATCTGCACTGGCAATCATAAGCCCTGTTAGGTAAAAGTCCTGCCTAGCCTTACCCACTTTCTAAAAGCCCATGGCGGGTTCCAAGAAAGTTGTTATAAGCAGGCACCAGGCTACCCAAGGGCACCCATGTTATGATTTAACTTAGTTTCCTAGTTATGATTTTATTTAGAGGTTTTACTTCGTGTCACATTAATTAACAGGGGACCTCGTCTCACATTAATTAACAGGGACCTCTCGCCAGATTATGGTTCAAGGGCAGTCACACTCAATCTGCCAAATTTTCTTTGATAAAGGATTCACCGAGGGTTCCAGTTTTTTAATGTATAACCCAAGATCCATAAAGAGGGATTTCCCCTGCCTGCCAAGTTCTTTGTATCACATACCATTTATCTTTTGTAATCCTTAGTGAAGTATGTCAATTCTCTTTTGGTACCATTTGTCAGACAATCCGTTAGTAATTCTGGAGGTATAAAATCCGGGCCTGGTGCTCTGCCATTTGTAAGTCTGCCAATCAGAGTCTCAATCTCTTTGGTTGTCACTGAGGGCCAAACTGGCAAATCCAATGGTGCCTCTTGTTTCAGCAAGGGTCAGGGCTATTTTTGGGCAGGAACACACAGGAACGGAGTTCCGGCTGGCTCTCGAGTTGGCCACACCCAGCAGGTACTCATCAGCATAATAGGCTACACCCAACAGCAGAAACTCATTAGGATTGGCGACATTAGGGGTGTGTGGCCTAACATGCAAAGGAGTTCCTGCTCCAAAAAAAGCCCTGGGTTTTGACAACAAACAAGGTAAACAGAAGAAGAAGCAAAAGGTGGGTGTGGCTGGATGACCACACTTCTGGTATCATGGGGGTGTGGCCTAATATGTGAATAGACTGTGCTGTCATGGGTGTGGCCTAATATGCTAATGAGTTCCTGCTGGGCTTTTTCTACAAAAAACGCCCTGGTAAGGGTGATGGATAGTTGGTCTCAGAATAGAGCTTGCGAAAGAATATTTCCCATTCTGTAGGGGAAAGGCATGTGTCAATTGACAATTTTTTTTAGGAGAGTGGATTGTTACCAGTTTCCAAAACTGAGTCAAATTCTTCTCATTGGAAGACTGAATTACTCTTTTCCAAAGCTTCTTTGTTTCCTCTCGTTTTTTTGGTCTCACAATTTTTTGGTAGTATTTCTTTAATTGTAATAGGCGTTGTTGGGCATATAAGATATCATGATCCAAGGAGTTCTTGTAAGCTTTGTAAGCGTCTTTAAGGTCTCTTTTAGCTTTTTGACAGTCTTTATCAAACCAACTCTTTGAATGGTTCTTTGTTACCTTTCTTTGAGTAGAGGCATCTTGTATCAGGAATGGTTCTAAAAGCTAAAGAATATGCCCTAATGGAATCAATGGATTTTGGTCACATGGGCACTCTCAATTGCCACTCTCCACCTGCTGGCTTTTCCATCTTCCAAAAACCCCCTTATCCTTTGCCCCAGATGTTCTGACCGCTTAGCACGGCATCCCATTTGTTGATCTAATACCAAATGTGGACCTGGTTGAGGTTTGTAGGGAGTCCCGGAAGTTGCAGGGACCATTTCAAGTTTGAGTGGGAGGTGGTCACTATCAAATTCAGATAGAACCTGTAGGTATGTGATCCTATGCAGAAGTCCAGAACTGACTATAAAATAGTCATAGAATCACAGAATGTTAGAGTTAGAAGGGACCTTGCTGGTCATCTATTCCGACCCCCTGCACTCTGCAGGAGCATAGCTGAAAGATAGGCCTACATACCTACAACATACCCGAAAGATGGTCATCCAGTCTCTGCTTGAAAACGTCCAGCGAAGGAGCATCCACCACCTCCTGAGGCAGTCTGTTCCACTGCTCAACCACTCTTACAGTTAAGAAGTTTCTCCTGATATTTAGCCGGTAACGACTCCCTTGTAATTTCCATGCATTAGATCTTGTCTTGCAATCCTGAGCAAGACAGAATAGATCTGCTTCAGCTTCTACATGATAGCCCTTCAAATACTTGAAGACTGCAATCCTGTTCCCTCTAAGCCTTCCCTTTCCCAGGCTAAACATACCCCATTCTTTCAACCTTTCCTCATAAGACTTGGATTCCAACCCTCTCATCATCCTGGTCGCCCTCCTTTGGACACGCTCGAGCTTGTCAACATCCTTCCTAAAACGTGGTGCCCAAAACTGGACACAGTACTCCAGGTGAGGCCTGACCATAGCAGAATAGAGCAGAACTACCATCTCCTGTGATCTGGACACAATGTGTCTGTTAATGCATCCTAAGATTGCATTAGCTTTCTTCACAGCCACATCACACTGCAGGCTCATGTTTAGCTTGTGATCAATCATAACACCTATATCCCTTTCAGATGTGCTGCCGTCAAGCCAAGTCCCTCCCATTCTATATCTGTGCCTTTGATTTTTTGTACCTAAGTGTAGGACTTTGCATTTATATTGAAATTCATGTTATTTGTCTCAGCCCACTGTTCCAGCCTATCTAGATCATTTTGAATCCTGACTCTGCCTTCTTCAGAATTAGCAATCCCACCCAGCTTTGTGTCATCTGCAAATTTGATAAGCATCCCCTCTATGTCTTCCTCCAGATCATTTATAAAAAACATTAAACAACACCGGGCCCAGGACCAAGCCCTGTGGCACTCCACTCGAGACTTCCTTCCACATAGACGCGGAGCCATTTACGAGCACTTGTTGGGTATGGTATTTCAACCAACTATGAATCCATCCAATCGTTGATAGTACTACCTTTGGATCCTGCCAAAAAAGTGAGTCCTCCAGGGTAGTCTCCAAATGTGGAGCCATTTAGTATGGTAAGACCGAATTTCCTTGTCCTATTCAATAGGCATAGTCCAGCAAAATTTGCTTTAGGATCATTTGATAAACGTTGATAATGTGTAACACTGTGGTTGGTGTCTTCATCAGGCACAAAAGATCCAAATTTGTCAATAAGAGTCTTATCATTTGGACCGAGTCTAGCATTAAAATCTCCCCCCATTAGGAGCAGGTCTGCTGGAGTGTGTCAGACAATCCATATCTTACACTGAAGACACCTCACATTTGATACATGTCAAGTACTCTCTCAACACTCTCGTGGTAGCAAAATTTATTTATTGAGAGTTACAGGTCATCTAAGCATATACAGAGTTCGTGTTGGAACTGTCGGCTCCAGGTTAGGGTGAGACCTATACAGAGTGTGGGATCCCCCTGGTTCCCCATATGCCCAATCATCAGTTCCCGTACAACCCACCAATTACTGTGATCATTAATTATTTATATACTTATATTCCCCATAATTAAGTTGAGCCTATTATAGCTTGTTTTCTAGATACCAGACCTGTATTGGATCCACCCATACATTTCTGGTGGATTACTCGGATTCTAAGTTATTGAAGACTTTCATAGCTGGAGTTCATTAGTTGCTGTAGATTTTCTGGGTTGTGTGGCCGTGGTCTTGGCATTGTAGGACCTGACATTTCGCCAGTAGCCGTGACTGGCATCCTCAGAGGTATAACTCAGAAAGATGGAGTACTCTCTGTGTCAAGGAGAGCAGAAAAATGGTAGGCAAGTAATTTATATCTACCCTGGAAGGTGGGATAGGGTTGAGTCATTGCAAGATAATGTACTACTACAAGATAATGACTCAGTCCTACCGAATAATTGTGTTGCCGAATAATTTTATATAAAGCAGTGGTTCTTTTTTTTTTAATAAAAATTTTTATTGGAATATATTCAACATTGTTAAACACAATTTCCAAACCACTTATAAGCTATATCCCTTCCCCCCTTTCCCCCCTAATAGGCTTCCAACACTGCTATTGCCAATAACAAAGAAAATTTAAAAGTAATCAAGTTTAGACTTATAACAATCGATAAACCAGGTAACATATTTTTTTTGTATACAGAAATCTGACTCATATAACATATTTCCATTTTCAAAAAGAATCAAAGTTATACATTTTCCCTTTCATTTTATATTCGGTTTCCATATATATTTTCAGGTCCTCCCATTCATTTAAATACTGTTCTGCCATTTGTCCATTTAGTTTTTTAGTAATTTTGTCAATTTCAGCTAAAAATAGCAGTTTTCTTAACCAGTCCTGTATATCCGGTACTTTATCCGATTTCCACTGCTGCGCAAAAGCCATTCTCGCCAACATGATCATGTACCATAGTACTGTTCTCTTTTCTTGCTTGATTTTTTCCATTGTCAAACCTAAGAGTAGAAGTTCCGGACTTTTTCTAATAGGGATTTTCAATATTTTCTGCATCTCACAATGAACATTTGACCAGTATACTTTTGCTTTCTCGCATGTCCACCACATATGATAAAAAGAACCCTCTATTTTTTTACATTTCCAACATTTGTTACTCAGGTTCTTATCCATACTTATATTAGCAATCTTTTTTGGTGTCATATACCACCTATAAAGCATCTTATAACAATTTTCTTTTACGTTAACACAAGTTGAAATTTTTAGAGCTTTCCTCCATAGAAATTCCCAAGATTCCATTGAAATCTCCTTATCCATATTTATGGCCCATTTTATCATTTGCTCTTTAACAGTTTCATCCAAAGTGTATACAGTTAACAATATTTTATACAACTTAGAAATCACTTTTCCCCCTTTTTCCAACCAAATATCTTCAAACTCATAATTTTTAGCTCTAAAACCCACCTCTTTACAATCTTTTTAAAAAATATCTCGTATTTGTCCATATTGTAACCAACCATATTCAAATACTAATGCATTGTTTGGTTTTAAAACATAATTCTTCCCTTCTTTTTGAAGCAACTCTTGGTACTTCAACCAATCACTACCTTTGTGTTCTGAAAAAGAATGAATAACTGCAGCAGGAACAATCCATAAAGGTCTTTCATCGGGAACTGTATTCCTATATCTGGTCCATGCTTCAAACAGCGTTCTTCTTATATAATGATGCTTAAACATTGAGTCCACCTTATTTTTCCCATACCAAAGATAGGCATGCCAGCCAAATCTGCAATCGTGGCCCTCAAGGGCCAGTTGCTTTCTATTTTCCAAATTAACCCAATCAGACAACCAAGACAAACATACAGCTTCATGGTACAAATGCAAATTCGGGACTTGAAAACCACCTCTTTCTTTTGCATCATACATTATTTTCATTTTAATTCTTGGCTTTCCTGCCCAGATAAATTTAGAAATTTCTCTTTGCCATTTTACTAACACTTTCATGTCTTTCACAACTGGTATTGTCTGAAACAAAAACATTAACCTGGGCAGTACATTCATTTTGACAACGGCAATTCTTCCAAGAAAAGATAATCTAAGTTTCTCCCATTTTCTTAAGTCATGACTTATCGATATCCACAGTTTTTCATAATTATTCTTAAACAAATCAATGTTTTTCATTGTAATATCAATTCCCAAATATATAACATTTTTAACCACTTCACATTCTGTCATTTTTTGTAACCATTGTTGCCTTGCAGTAGTCATATTTTTACATAATATTTTCGATTTGTTTTTATTTACATAAAACCCTGCAAGTTCACCAAACTCTTTTACTTTTTCAAAAACCAACGGCATAATGGTAACAGGATCTTCCACAATAAACATAACATCATCAGCAAACGCTCTTAATTTATATGAGAAACCTCTAATGTTAAGACCTTTTATATTTTTATCATCTCTAATTGCTTGCAGCAATATTTCCAAAATCCAGATAAATAACAATGGCGATAAAGGACAGCCCTGTCTAGTTCCTTTTCTGACCCGGAATATTTCCGTTGACTCTGCATTAACAATCACTGTAGCTATTTGCTCCTTATAAATCGATTTAATCATTCTTGAAAATTTTTCACCCATCTGCAATTTTTCAATCACTCTAAACATAAATTCCCAGTTCAAGTTATCAAACGCCTTTTCCGCATCCAAAAATAAAAGACCGACTTCCTTTTCAGGGTGCTTGACATAATATTCTATTGCATCCAATACAACCCTCAGATTGTCTTTTATTTGCCTATCCGGTAGAAAACCAGCCTGGTCTTTGGCAATGACTCCTTTCAAATACTTTTTAAGGCGTTCTGCTAATATTTTTGCAAAAATTTTATAGTCATTGTTCAGGAGCGAAATAGGTCGATAATTTTTAACGTTAGTTAAATCTTGTGACTCTTTGGTATCAAGGTGATTGCTGCTTCTTTCCAGGAATCTAGAACATTCCCATATTCTCTGATTTCGTTCAAAAGAATCTCTAGGACCGGCACCAGGTCTTCTTGAAATTTCTTATAGAATTTGGCTGAAAATCCATCTGGTCCTGGGACTTTGGAGATTTTTGCTTCCCCTATTGCTTTGCTGATTTCTTCTTTAGATATTGCAGCATTCAAAAATTCTTTTATTTTTTCACTCGGTTGCATTAAATTTACCTTTTGTAGATAATCCTGAATTTTCTGTGGATCCACTTGTTTTGCCTGAAAAAGAGTAGCGTAATATTTATAAAATTCTTTCTGGATCCCTCCTGTGTCTGTAATTTCCTTGTTCCCATCTTTCAGTTTGGTTACCATTTTATTTTCTCTTCTTTTCTTCAATTGCCATGCCAAGTATTTCCCCGGTTTATTTGCTCCTTCAAAAGACTTCTGTTGCAATTTTTTCAAATTCCAATAAACTTCTTTATTTAACCTCGCATCATATTGTTCCTTTAAAATCCTTAATTCTCTCACAATTTTTTTTTTTGCCAGGTCTCTTCTTAAGCTCTGCTTCTTTCTTTTGGATATTTTCCAAAATTTCCTTATCCATTTTAAGTTGTTCTTTTCTTTCATTGTTATTAATTGCAATCAAATGTCCTCTCATCACAACCTTGTAGGCATCCCATACCGTCTGTGTTTGTACTTCTTTATTCAAATTTATTTGAAAGTATGTTTTGGTTTCTGTCCTTATCTTATCCAAAATGCTTTGTTTGTCCAGTAGATCCTCATTGAGTTTCCATCGATATTTCTTTTTCTTAACGTAAGTTGACCATTTTATCGGACTGTGGTTGGAAATAGTTCTAGGTAATATTTCTACTTTGCGCGTTTGTGTTATTAAGTTTTCAGACATCCAAATCATATCAATTCTTGAAAAAGATTCATGTCTAGATGAATAAAAAGTATAATCTTTAATCTTGGAATTTTTTACTCTCCAAGCATCTTCCAAGTGTTCATGCTTTGCCAATTGAAAAAATACTTTCAGAAGTTTACCTAATTCTTCATTTCCTTTTTTTGACTTTCTGTCAATTGCGTTATTAACAGTACCATTAAAGTCACCCATCAATATCATTTGTTATTAGGTTAACTGATGCAATTCTTCCCATAAATCTTGAAAAAAAAATTCCTTGGCTCCATTCGGAGCATAGAGGTTTACAATTAAAGTCTTTTTACTCTGGAGCATAATTTCCACAGCCAAAAATCTTCCTTCTTTATCTTTAAAAATTTCTTTTGGTTCCAGTTCTTTTTTTACATATGTAGCAACTCCTTTTTTCTTCTGCGAGAAGAGAGAGTAAAATTCTTCTCCCAATCTATTTTGAATCAAAAATTTGGCATCTGTTTTTTTGATATGTGTTTCTTGCAAGCAAACAATGTCACATTTTTGCTTTTCTAACCACAGTCTGACTTTTTTCCTTTTTTGGGGTGAGTTAAGTCCATTTACATTCCACGAGAAAAATTTGACTCTCCATATTATTTTGTATTTACTTATCAGAGTCTTTAAAATTGTCTCTAATAAACTTGGTCATTTGTTCTACTGATCTGATGGTGACTCTCTTCTGCTTAAATGTAAAGCTCACACCTTTCGGAATTTCCCATCTGTATCTAACGCCCTCTGTTTTCAGTTTGTCAATCAGGTCCTTAAAAAGTCGCCTGTCCTGAAGAACTGTTCTGGGTAATTCCTTCAGTATCATTATTTTCTTTTGCCCAATCATGAAATCTTCCTGAAATTGTTGTTTAAACAAATTTTCCTTGACTCTTCTGGATATAAACTGGACAATCACATCCCTGGGTAATTTCTTCTTTTGAGCAATCACAGAGTTGACTCTGTACATCAAATCAATATGTGCCGCCATCTTCTCCTCTTCCATTTTTTAAAAATCTGCAACAGCATCCACCATGACTGAGTGGATATTTTCATTTTTATCTTCAGGGATTCCCCTGAATCTCAGATGGTTCAGCATTCCATTATACTCTACCATTACATTAGCCTTTAGTGCTTCTTTGGTAACTTCCGCTACACCAGTTTCCACTCCTCGTACTCTCTCTTCCACATCAGTTGTTCTTTTGTTCAATGTCTGTATTTCTGTTGTAATTCCAGCTATATCTTTTTTCAAATCAGCTACTTCTTCAGCCACTTTTTTCCATTTTTTGCATGACATCCATCATCCGTTTTTCCATAGCTTCCATCATGCCCTGCAGTTTTTTCTCCTCTTTAGCAGTCATTTTTGGGGAGGACCAAGAATTTGCCCTCTGTCTTTGCTGGAGGTCATAAGCCATTGTTCAAAGCGGTCATAAAACTCACATCAAATTAAAGCTCTCTCAATGCCCAGTTAAACCACTCTATTTTCGCTTTTTTTGCTTCAGGCGTTTAGCCGTAATTTAATTAAAAAGTTTCGACCTTCCCAAGATGGCGGACGCTATTTCTCTATGGTGTTTAGCTTTTCCTGTTCCTTACTTCCTGTCCGGCAGTCTTATTCGTCCCCTGTCTTCTGGTTCCTTCCCATTTTGACTGCAGGTCTCAGCAAACTCCTTCTGGCCTCCTCGGTCGTCTCTAAGAAGCGCAGCTTGTCTCGCCTGAAATCATTTCCTGCTCTGATGTTTTCTGTCGCAGCTTGAGTAACTTTCTGCTTTGCTTCTCACGGGATTTAATGTTAGTTTCTATTTTAAAATCAATAACCCGACTTCAGGAATGATCAACAAATCAGCTTTTTGGCTTTTTTCGTCTTTAAATCGCGTTTTCTGGAATCGGTATTAGTACATAGTATGCCGCACGGTCAGCAATTTTTAAAAGTTACCTTCAAAGTCAGTGTTTTGCTATAGCAGTGTTTCTTTTAGTATCAGTTTACGTAGAATGTCTCAGAGGTCTGGGTCATGCATTCTTATGTTGAGAATCCAACTTGGTGGGGTCTTTTAGAGAAATCCTGAAGTGCCCGCTTGGGGGGAGGGGATCAAGGCTGGTCGCAGCACTCTTTAAAGCCCCGCTATCAGCCGATCTCAACTCCCTCTTGGGCCGATGCTCATTGCTTGTCACTCCCCTACCTGGGGAGATCTGTGGCAGGCTGGTAGCCCGCCCTGTCGTGAAGACCCTTCGTTTGCTCTGGGACCGAAGCCAGAACACGTTAGGACACCATGAATCCCAGACCGGAAGCCATAAAGCAGTGGTTCTCAGCCTGTAGCTCACAGAGACCCACGTAAGAATTATCACCCAAAAAACCCACATTCGCTTCCAACCCTTGCACATGATCTGAACCTCAGGAATGTTGTGGCTTACTGGTTCTTCAACAGTGGTGATTTCATGGTGGGAATCACCTGCCAACCACAAGCCCCACTGGCAATGGCTTTGCCCATGTTCCTGGGGCAGATGCCACATTGGGGAACAGTGCTCAGAAGAGCCATAGGTGACTCCTCAGCCAGATTCAGCATCATGGAGGTAGACTCTTAATTGGCTGGCACTTTTAGAAATTTGTAAGAGTGTAATGTATTCTTTCCAGATGCCGTGTCAATGAAACAAGGAAATCAAAGCATGATGAGGGAATTCATCCTGATTGGATTTTCTGCTTTCCCAGACCTGCAGGTCCCACTGTTTGTGGTGTTCTCCGTCATGTACTTGGCTATTTTGGCTGGAAATATCATCATCATTACAACAATAAGGCGTGACCCCAGCCTCCACATCCCCATGTACTTCTTCCTCGCTGTGCTCTCCAGTTCAGAAATGTGCTACACTTTGGCCATTATCCCTAACATGCTTGTAAATCTTCTACGAGAAAAGGCAACTATTTCATTCATTGGCTGTGCTATTCAAATGTATACATTCCTAGGATTCGGGAGCACAAACTGTCTACTTCTTACAGTGATGGGGTATGACCGATATGTGTCCATATGCAAACCTTTACATTATCCTGTTCTGATGAACCAGAGATTCTGTATTAAACTAGTAGTCTTTTTAGCAACAACCGGATTTATTACTTCCATGTTTGATTTGTTTTTTATATTTACTTTGCCATTCTGTGGGCCTAATAAAATCAATCACTTCTTTTGTGACTTAGCGCCATTACTTGAACTAGCCTGTGCCCGAAATTATGTAGGGGAGATAATCATTTTTCTTTTTTGCATTTTGGTAATATTTGTCTCATTCCTCCTGGTCATTCTCTCATATCTATTTATCTTAAACACAATACTGAAAATCCCCACCACAGATGGGAAGCGCAAAGCCTTTTCAACGTGCGCCTCCCATCTCATTGTGGTGGTTGTACACTTTGGATGTGCTTCCATTATTTACCTAAGGCCCCAATCCAGGTACACTCTGAATGAAGACATATTTATCTCGGTCACATACACACTGGTGACTCCATTGTTGAATCCTGTTGTTTATAGCCTGAGGAACAAGGATGTCCAAGTAGCACTCAGGAAATCCTTGGGCAGAAGTCCATGTACCCAGAAGATGTGAGAAGCATTTAAATGTATTTGAAAAAGTGTGCCTTGCACACGGAAGCTCATACCTTGAATAAACCTTTATTGTTCTTAAAGGTGCCACTGGACTCTAAATTTGTTCTACTTCTTCCGACCAACATGGCTGACGACCTGGAACTATCTTTTTGGTAGATGAAACAGTCTTGTCATAAATTGTACTTGAGGGGGAAACAGTGAATTATCACCTTGAAGAATTATCAAGCCCACCATTTAACAATAATTACACTCAAACGAAAGCTGCGATCACACACACTAAATAATCCACTTTCAATCTACTTTCAATCCACTTTCCAACAGGATTTTGCCCGTTCACACAGTAAAATCCAGTTGGAAAGTGGATTGAAAGTGGATTATTTAGTGTGTGTGATCTCAGCCCAAGAACATTTCTGGCCTGGATGTAGGCATTTCTAAATACCCATATATGGCCAGGGTCCAGCCTACCTGAGGGACCGCCTTTCCCCATATGTTCCCCCAAGGGCACTACGGTCAGGGGGGCAACACCTACTGGTCATTCCAGCCCCCAAGATAGTTAAATATGCTGCAACCAGGGCCAAAGCTTTCTCGGTGGTGGCCCCTACCTGGTGGAATGAGCTCCTGGAAGAGATCAGGGCCCTGCAGGACCTTATGCAGTTCCGCAGGGCCTGCAAGACGGAGCTCTTCCACCAGGCTTTTGAGTAGGGGCTGCCACTGCTACTGTGCCACTATTGTATTGACATCATGAGGCATACCAGCCCTGGTATGGGACTACAGTTCTGTTAGGACACTACCGGAGCAGTGACAAATCTGGTTATTAGAGTGTTGAGTGGTACGGATTTTATATTGTGAGTTATTTGTTCTGTTGACTGCTGTTTTAATTGTTTTAGTGGTAATGGATTATTTATGGTTTTAGTATTTATTCTTGGCTTTCGCCTCCATGTTTTAGTGTTGATGTATGGCATTTTGCCTCCTTGTTCGCCGCCCTGAGCCCACGTTGGAAGGGCAGGATATAAATCCAATAAATAAATAAATAAATAAATAAATAAATAAATAAATAAACCAGTTAATTATTAAAAACTGACAATTAGATTTTAAATTGACAATCAGGGCAATTGACAATTAGGTTTACATACCACTTCTGCATTTCTGTTTAGTTGAAAGTGAAACAGGAAGGCAGATTAAATTGAGAAGGCAGTATCTCAAGTGAAGTTATAATTACGAAGTGCTAAAGACAAAGAGGTTTTGAAGAATCCTGTCAGTAAACAGAGATCCCTGATCCTTGAGTAGAAGCAGGCCTCGGCAAGCATCCCCTCACACCCGGCCTCATGACAAACTGCTCAGGATGGCTGAATGAAGGATTAAGTGGGAAGCCAGAGGGAAAAGGACGTGTGGTGCGTGGCTGGAGCTGGAGAAAGAAGGAAAAGGAAAAAAGTCAGAGCTGAGGATCAACAAAATGAAACCCTGAAGAAACAGGACTGTGTCTAAGAAGTAATTTTTGGAAGCAAATGAAGCCTCTGTGCCCCAGCTGCCTTAAGACATGAAGAGAAAGTTAAATTCTGCCAGTACCAGGGCTCTTTTTGTAGCAGGAACTCCTTCGCATATTAGGCGACACCCCCCCTAATGTAGCCAATCCTCCAAGAGCTTACAGTAGCCCCTGTGAGAAGAGCTCTGTAAGCTCTTGAAGGATTGGCTACATTAGGGGTGTGTCGCCTAATACGCAAAGGATTTCCTGCTACAAAAAGAGCCCTGTTCAGTACCATTGCTGGAAAAGTTACACCTGGTAAAATCTCCTTTCTAGCCAACTCTGACAGGTACCTGTTATGCGTGTGGAAATCTGAGAAAGTATTGTGGCCCCAGAACCTATGAAAAAGGATAGATGCAGTTGACAAAGCTATTTAAAAGCAACTTACGAAATCCACCGTGAGACAAACTCTGAGTCACCATGCCATCTATCTTGGCTTTCTGCTATGAGACTAGGAAGGATGCTTGCTTCCACACTAGCCGTTTTCTCAGTGTGGTAAAGAGCTACAAAAGATATGTTGCAGTTCAGAAAAGGTTAAATGTTTGGAGAAGAAGCCATCTGTCTTCTGGAATATATCTGTAAATAAAATTCTGCTTTGTGAGCTACTGGTATTAAAGTTGTGAGTGAGCGATTCGGCTACTGCTTAAATTATTCCACTCTGGAGCCATCCTTCCTGAGCTAAGACAAAAATGTGTGAGCTGGAGGCTAAAAAGCTGTGAGCTGGCTCACGCAAACTTAGCTTAGAGGGAACACTGCTTCTGCATAGTCTTCCTATATTTTCCATAGCTCTTTTGTAGTAATGCTATTGACTTTGAATTCAATGAAAATTTACATACAATTGCAAAATATTATTGTCTGCCAAGTCCCTTTGTCTCCTTTCATAACCCTAACACTTCCCAAAGAAAGTAAGAACAGAAGCAGGATTTTATATTAAGCCAGGCAGAGATCTAGTGAGTCTTCTACAAGGAGATTAAAGCCACATAAAATTCTGCCTCTCAAAAGTTAAAAAATAAGGTGTCCTGTGAGATACGTAGTCCCACCTGGAGGCTTGCTTCCTAGATCTCAAGATGTCTATGAATTTGAGAATGATAGGCTAGTGACTGAGGACGGCGACATCACCCCGTGCACTTACCTTCAGGGGAAAAACAGGCAGCTGGTGATGAAACAGGAGTGAGGGAAGCAGTGGGGGAATTGGGGTGGGGAGATGACTGACTTGTCAGGGAGTCCTTCGACAGCAATGGTGCACTCCATGCCCGAGTTGTCTCCAGGCCTGACGAGACAGAACTTCCTGGGATCATTCCAGAGCTCGGAGGAGAAGAAGGTCGGAGGCAAGTGGAAGGAAATGAATTTTAAAGCTTTTTGTGCTCCTAGTTATCACTACCTACCCCAACAGAGAATTCCACAGTTAAATCACTTAAGTAAATTTATTTATTTATTTATTTTATACCTCACCCTATCTCACACGTGGGCTCAGGGTGGCTTACAACCAGTGTTCCATCTAAGCTGAGTTAGTGTGAACTAGCTCACTGTTTCTTTAGCCTCCAGCTCACACATTTGTTGTCTCAGCTCAGGAAGGAGGGCTCCAGAGCAAACTAATTTATGCAGTAGCCAAATTGCTCGCTCACAACTTTAATGCCAGCAGCTCACAAAGTAGAATTTTTGCTCACAGGACTCCACACTTTACAGGGAGCATTGTTTACAACATGTAGTAAAACAATAAAACAGCAAAAGCAATAAAACAATTGATGGCACAATAAACAATATGATCAAACCCCATGCCTCATATCAGGTGAATATAAGTGCTCCAGTGCCCAATAATATTATCTGTCAGCAGACACCCAGTGTACAGAAAAATGGTTCCTTGCTTTGCTCTGAGAAATAAAATCTTTGGTTCAGGCTGCAGGGAGGCCTACAGGAATTTTCCCAGAGATAGTCAAAGGCAGTTCAGAGACATCAGTTGCTATAGATTTTCCGGGTTGTGTGGCCGTTGTCTTCTCAGCCCAGTTATAGGAAACTTCTATATGGAACATTTTGAAAAAAACTGCTTTAGAATCTGTACCCCAAAAACCAACAGTCTGGTTCTGGTACGTAAATGATACCTTTATCCTATGGAGCCATGGAGAAGTAGAACTGATGGAGTTTTTAGACCACCTCAACAACATCCACCCCAACATAAGATTCACCATGGAAAAAGAAGTCGAAGGAAAACTCCCATTTCTAGATATCATGGTCATCCGCAAAGCAAACCTTCAATTAGGTCACAAGGTCTACAGAAAACCAACTCACACAGACCGGCAAAAAAGAGGCATAATCAAAACATTAGTAGACAGTGCAAGACGGATATGTGAACCACACTTTCTCAATGACGAATTAAATCATCCTTACCACACACTTCAAGCAAATGGCTACTCTAAGAATGAAATCAGAAAGCCAAGAGCACGGCCACACAACCCAGAAAATCTACAGCAACTAATGAACTTCAGCCGTGAAAGCCTTCGACAACATATAGTTCAGAGACAGTTAGTGCACAGTGACCTTGCTAGCCTAATTGTTTACAGTGGAAGTACTGGGGAGTATCACATGCCAGCTGGCCTGTAGCTAATGTGGGGCCCACGGGGCCTGGCCCCCTAGTGTTTCTCCTGGGCCCCCTCCCTTCTGGGCTGCCCCCAAAGTGATCCAACTTACTACCTGCACCATGCTTTGATTTAATTAGCTGGTGGGCCCCCCGAGGCCTCCTCCCAAAAAGTTCCCTAGCTACGGGTCTGCATCCCAGTTAGCACATTCCAGACATCTGAAACTATGGACACCTGTGTGGGAATGGGCATGACCTGTCTGCACTATGGTTTCATTTCTCTCCCTCCTTCTTGTCCATCCTTGGATGTCATGTGCCTAGCAACCAAGGAGAGTTACATCACCTCTCAGGTGATATTTTTTTATCTAAACACAGGACTCCCCCCATACCTAGAATAAAACATTTTTGGGTCTAAACACAGGACTCCCCCCATACCTAGAATAAAACATTTTTGGGTCTAAACACAGGACTCTTCCCCCCATGCTTTTGGGTCTAAACACAGGACTCTTCACCCCCCATACCTGGAATAAAACATTTTTGGCTCGAAACACAGGACTGGCTGACTGGGTTCTTCCTTGGTCTTCTGAAAAGTCCCACAAGATGCTATTTTTTCCCCTCCCAGAGGAGGATGGAGGGGGCGGAAGAGCCCTCAGCCAGTGGAGGATAGGGTTTCTTTCTCTCATCTTGAAGCAGGAAATAGGAAAGACTGGGGAAAAGGAGCTGTGATGTTACAAACAGGAACTAGGAAGCAGCACAGAGCCAGCTGCTTTTGGGCCAGATTGCAGCTCAGCATGGGCCGGATCTTTGACACCCCTGGTTTAAATGATCCCCAGGGAATATACCATCTACATTTTCTTTCAATATCTTATAGAAAGTTACTAATTTCCCAAGAACTGCATATTAAATATTCACATCATCACAATTAGAATGGCATCTCAGAAGAGTTAAAGGAGTTGATATTTATATGGACAATTTCCAACGTATGGGTATAGATATAAGTTCTGATATAAAGGGTTAAGTACATATTTGTGAAAGGTAAAATCCAAGATAAGTTCATTATG
Organism: Gekko gecko; assembly: GCA_029375565.1. Taxonomy (NCBI): domain Eukaryota; kingdom Metazoa; phylum Chordata; class Lepidosauria; order Squamata; family Gekkonidae; genus Gekko; species Gekko gecko. Next base: position 182,157,075 of record JAPDNY010000007.1, on the reverse strand, counting down.
CTTTGTTCTTTATATGCTCGCAACATGGAGCCACACCTGGCTGCCGGCCAAGGTCCATGGGTCCAACCCCAGCCCTTTGTTTGAGTTGCTGGCTCTTGGTAGTGGCCATGGTTGTCATGTGCTCATGAATAGTGTGGGGTTGGGTCACTTCAGCATCTTTTGGGCTTCTAGGGAGGAAAGCAATGGCAAACCTAAATGGCATGATAAAAAGCAGAGACATCACCTTGCCAACAAAAGTCCGCATGGTCAAAGCAATGGTATTCCCCGTAGTAATGTATGGCTGCGTGAGTTGGACTATAAGGAAGGCCGAGCGCCGAAGAATAGATTCTTTTGAACTATGGTGCTGGAGAAGACTTTTGAGAGTCCCTTGGACTGCAAGGAGATCAAATCATTCAATCCTAAAAGAAATCAACCCTGACTGTTCCCTGGAAGGTCAGAGACTGAAGCTGAAGCTCAAAGACTTTGGCCACCCAATGAGAAAGGAACATTCACTGGAGAAGACCCTGATGCTGGGAAAGACTGAAGGTCAAAGAAGAAGGGGACGGCAAAGGATGAGATGGTTAGACAGTGTCATTGATGCAACAAACATAAAATTGAGCAAACTTCAGAGGACAGCGGAAGACAGGAGGGCCTGGCGTGATCTGGTCCATGGGGTCACGAAGAGTTGGACTCGACTGTGCGACTGAACAACAAGGATTGGGGGCCTGGCACCTGGCCTGGTCTCAATCAAGGTGAGCTCACCTGGCTGACATGCTGAGGTTGAAGTTCGCTGCAGACCTAGCTAAATGTCATCGGGGAAGGGAAACAAATCAGATGGGAGGGTGGTCTGCTGCAAGCCAAATCAGTTGATATGACCCTGGAGGGGAGATTCCCGAAATATTTCCCGAGTTCCTCCAGGAACTTGTTTCTCATCAACAATAAAATACCAAAGAGATAATATCCTATGGGATTTAGAAACTTGTTTACAATGCTTCATGCTTTATAAAAGCCATATAAAAGGAAGGGTATTGTGCAGATTGCCGTCTTTTAGAATGGAATCCTACAATCCACCTCCACGTAAGCATTCTATTTTAGATATTCCTTCTTGACCCACAAGGTTAGTCCAGTTTGAATAGTGTTTTGCATGAATCTCGAATAAGATGGCACTCTATACACTTTGTAGAATGAAGTTCAAAACACAGTGGCTGAACACGTTTTTTGAATGCAGAACTCCGCAGTTTCTGTTCCTGGCACCGCGGCAGGCTCATGGCAGCTACATTACATGTACCGGTTAGTAGACCAACAATCTCACATTTGAGCTCCCTAAGACCTCACAGGCGTATGCCAACAGGACCTGGAGAGTTACAGGTTTTTAATTTCCCCCACTAAGTCTAGGACGTCATCTCTCATTATCACAATTTGACTCAGTTCTTCAGAGTCCCTTCTGGAAAATAGCGGCTTTGGCTTGGGTACATGCCCCACGCTTTCCACAGTGAACTCAGATGCAAGGAATTCATTTAGCTTCTCTGTCATCTCCCTATATTCCCTTAACAATTCTTTTGTTCCTTGGTAATCCAAAGGCGGAGCTGCGGTGACTCAAGTGGTTAAGACGCTGAACTGCAGGCTGTGGAAGGTCAGTAGTTCAGCAGTTCGAGACCCGAGTGGCCACATGATGGAGTGAGCTCCCGTCTCTAGTTCCAGCTCCTGCCAACCTAGCAGTTCGAAAACAAGAAATTGCAAGGAGATAAATAGGTACCACTTCAGTGGAAAGGTAACAGCATTCCGTGCGCCTTGGTGTTTAGTCATGCTGGCCACGTGACCACAGAAATGTCTTTGGACAGCACTGGCTCTTTCAGCTTTGAAACGGAGATGATCACTGCAACCCTAGAGTCAGATTCAACTGGCTTTTGAGCAAGGGAACCTTTACCTTAATCCAAAGGCCCAATTGCTTCTCTGGCTCATTTTCTGCTCTAGATATACTTAAATACTCGACACTTTTAGCAATCTGCTGCTGAAATTCTATATTCACTTCTCAAATTATTAACTTATGCTTCTTTTGTCAGCTCCTTTCTGTTTCTTTCTGTTCACTTCATTGGGGCAGACCTTTCACTTTTCACAAAAAAGTCTTTCTCCCTTGTATGGCTTTCTTGACTTAACCATGCAGGCATCCTTTCTGATTTGGCAGTACCTTTCCAAACCTGGGGAGTACATTCTATCTAGCTTGTATATAGCTTCCATGCATCTTTTAGGGATTTTAGCAAGTTTCGTGTTAATTAACAGGGTCCCCACACCAGATATTGAATTTATCATAAGGATCATGGTTCAAGAGTCAGTTACTCTGGGTTATATTTCTCAATCTGCCAGAGCTGCTTTGATTAAATATCCACCAAAGATTGCAGTTTGTAATCCATAAGCAGAGATTTCCCCTGCCTGGCAGACCCTTTACCAGGAACTGGTTCTCCTCTGGAACATTCAGTGCAACATATTAATTCCCTTTTGGGCCCATTTGTCAGACAATCCATATCTTACACTGAGAACACCACACATTATATACAAGGAGAAAAGTTGCATGGGGAGGAAGATACGGATGCATTATTCTATATGTTCAAACTTTATATGCATCTATACCCCATAATGAAGTTAGGCTTATTACAGAGCATGTTTCAGGTACTGGACCTCTATTGGATCCCCTCACATTTTCCAATGGATCTGTTGGATTGGATTCTGTATAAAAATTATTTTTGATTGCATGAACAGTTATATCTTTGGACCAAATGGGCAGATCCATGGCACCGAGTATAACAAATTTGTACACGACTGAATTAGAAACCGATGTCCTATGGAATCCCAGTAGAAATGAATTTTACTCATATTTTAAATATTATGGTCTCTATATTGATGACCTCTTTATAGTGTTTTCATTTGGGGTGCCAGATCCAGGTTGGGAAACACTTGAAGCTTTTGGTGGAACCTGAGGAGGTCATGGTTTGGGAAGGAGAGGGACTTCAATAGGGCATAATGTCATAGAGTCCACCTTCCAAAGCAGACATTCTCTCCAGGGGAACTGATTTATCTCATCTATGAATTAGTTGTAACAGTGGGAGATCTCCAGCTACCACCGGGAGGCTGGCAACCCTCAATTCCATCCGAACCTAGCATGTGAGAGTTCCTCAAATAGGTGAACCCCACAACTCCACACATTCCATTTGGTCATCATTATGACTGCATGAGTATTTCATTTTTGATGTATAAAACTAATTTCTTCATATTCGTGAAAGGGTGTTCTAAATCCACGGACAGGAATTCAGCATTACAGTACAACAGTTGTCAGCTTGAACATCTTAAAGAGAATTTACCCTACAGCTGGTTTTCATGGCTGAAAATACAAATATTTTTGGATAAAGTAGTGGTTTTCAGTCTCTGGCTTGCGGACAGCCGCTTTAGAAGTTATGATCAACAAAAGAGCCACATTTACTTCCACCCCTGGCCTGAGGCCTGTACCTCAGGGAAGCTCACAGCTTACCTGTTCCTTAACAGGGCTGCTTCAAGGTGGGAACCACTTGTCAACTACAAGTCGCAGGCCACATTGGGGAAGAGTACTCAGAAGATACACAGGTGATATGGCGAAGAGCCCCACGTGGCTCCAGAGCTGAGTGAATATTGAGGGTATACAGTCTCAACTGACTGGCAAGGTTTGAAATTTGTAAAATTGTTTCTTTCCAGCTTCTGTGTCAATGAAACGAGAAAATCAAAGTGTGGTGACGGAATTTATCTTCATTGGATTTTCAAGTTACCCAGACCTGCAGGTCCTGCTGTTTGTGGTGTTCTTCATCATGTACTTGGCTATTTTGGCTGGAAATATCATCATCATTACAACAATAAGGCGTGACCCCAGCCTCCACATCCCCATGTACTTCTTCCTCTCCGTGCTCTCCAGTTCAGAGATGTGCTACACTTTGGCCATTATCCCTAACATGCTTGTAAATCTTCTACGAGAAAAGGCAACTATTTCATTCATTGGCTGTGCTATTCAAATGTATACATTCCTAGGATTCGGGAGCACAAACTGTCTACTCCTTACAGTGATGGGGTATGACCGATTTGTATCCATATGCAAACCTTTACATTATCCAGTTCTGATGAATCAGAGTCTCTGTACTAGACTAGTTGTCTTTTCAGTAACAGCTGGGTTTCTTATTTCCATATTCTATTCGTTTTTTGTATTTACTTTGCCATTCTGTGGGCCGAATAAAATCCATCACTTCTTTTGTGATTTAGCACCGCTACTGGAACTAGCCTGTGCCCGAAATTATATAGGGGAAGCTGTCATTTTCCTTTTTTGTGTTTTGGTAGTAGTCTTCTGTTTTCTTCTGATCCTCCTCTCGTATCTTTTGATCTTAAATACAATATTGAAAATCCCCACCAGGGACGGGAAGCGCAAAGCCTTTTCAACTTGTGCCTCCCATCTCATAGTGGTGGTTGTGCATTTTGGATGTGCTTCCATTATTTACCTGAGGCCCCAGTCCAGGTATACTTTGAAAGAGGACACATTGATCTCTGTCACATACACACTGGTGACTCCATTGTTGAATCCTGTTGTTTACACCTTGAGGAATAAGGACGTTCAAATAGCACTCAGGAAGTCCCTGGGCAGAAGTACATGCCTCCGAAAGATGTGAGAAGCACTTACAGCAGATGAAATGGTCTTTTCATATGTTGTACGATAGAGGGAAACGAAGAATTTCCACCTTGAGGAAGAATTATAGAGTCATCACTTAATAATTATTACTGTTCAGAGCGAGAATATATTTCTGACACGGGTATAGACATTTCTGAATATCCATATACCAGTTAATTACTAAAAATGTGCTTTGGAGGAAGTGACATTTAGGTTTTAAATACCACTTCTGATTTTCTGCTTAGCTGAAAGTTGGAACAAAACAAGTTGGGATGAGAAGGCAGTATCTCAATGGGTATTATATCCGTGAAGTGCAAATGAGAGAGAAGTTTTGAAAAATCCTGTCAGTAAACTCAGATGTCTGATCCCTGAGAACAAGCATATCTGTGGCAACATGCCCTTGGTTGTATGAGGAATGAATATCCGGGATGGCTGAATGAAGGATTAACTGGGAAGCCAGAGGAAAAGTTAGATGTGGTAGAAGCTTGGAGTCAAAGGAGAAGAGACCAAGAGAAAGGCAGGGCTGAGAATAAGCAGAATAAAAGCCTGAAGAAACAGGACTGTGGCTAGGAAGGAACCTTTGGAAGCAAAGGAAACCCCTGAGGAGTCACAGCCCCCTTAAATATGTACACCGAAGGGTAAATTCTGCCAGGTGTAACTTCAGTACCATTACGGGAAAAGCCAGACCAGATAATATCTCCTTCCTAGCCTGAATTGAGCTTCCACTCCTTTCTCAAGCCCTGAGGCCATGATCTCCTTGGGATTATGGGGTGGAACACAGGCTTGGAGGACCGTGATGAGAGAGAAGCAGAAATGCTGAACTAGGCGTGTGCATTTATTCATATTCAGATACAAAGGGATGTGTGTGTGTTCTTCAACCAAAGGGAGGTTTGTGTGTGGGGTATTTTTCAACCAAAACAGTGTGCCTGGATGACGGTCACTAAACCCATCTCCTTATTATATATTGTTTTACTCATTGTTCTGAGTATATTCCTAATAACCTAGATGAAAACATCTGTTAGGCATCAGAATAAGGAAAGATGCTTTTCCAAATCCCTTCCCTACTTGTATCTACCTGGCTTCTTGTAGTGTTCTCTGGATGGTCAATAATTCAAGAGTCTTTATTCTATAGGTTAAAAATGATTTATTGCACCTGCTGATGTGTACCACTTTCACCTGCTGATGTGACCTTGGGTCAGTCACAAGTTCTGGCACGGCTGTTCTTCGAAAAAAGAGCAGTTTCTGTCGGAATTCTCTCAGCCCCGCCTCACAGGGAGTCTGTTGTGGGCAGGGGAAGGGAAAGGAGTTTGTAAGCTGCTCTGAGATGCTGGGTGAAGGGCAGGGTATAAATCCAATCTCTTCTCTTCTTCTACATTATTAAACAGAAGTCTACATTTTTAGAGAGCTTTTCGGCTTCCTCTCCTGAAGTTCTGCTACCTGATAACCACACCAGCGTTCCCTCTATGCTGAGTTAGTGTGAGCTAACTCACAGTTTTTTAGCTCCTGGCTCACACATTTTTGTCTTAGCTCAGGAAGGATGGCTCCAGAGGAACTAGTTTATGCAGCATCCAAATCGCTCACTCACAACTTTAATGCCAGTAGCTCACAAAGTAGAATTTTTGCTCACAAGACACCACAGCTTAGGGGGAGCACTGAACCACACCCTTCCCATAGTCTTTGTACAGGGCCATGGCTCAGTGGTAGAGCATCAGCTTGGCTTGAAGAAGGTCCCAGGTTCAATCCCTGGCATCTCCACTTAAAAGATCTGACAGTAGGCAATGTGAAAGATCTCTGCCTGAGACCCTGGAGAGCTGATGCCAGTCTGAGTAGACTATACTGACTTTGATGGAGCAGGGGTCTGATTCAGTATAAGGCAGCTTCATGTCATCGTATGAAGGACAATTAAATATTTTACAAAGGGCTGTGGCTCAGTGGCAGAGTATTTGCTTGCAATGCAGAAGGTCCCATGTTCAATTCCTGGCATCTTCAGTTAAATAGACCAGGCAGTAAGTGATGTGAGACAGCTGCTGCCAGTCTGAGTAGACAATACTGACTTTGATGGGTGTGATTCAGTATAAGGCAATTTCATGTGTCCTACCTGTCTTTGTTGGGTTGTTCCTTATCATCCATTTCTCAAAGGAATCTTATCTTAACATCTGCCCCTTTATTCTAACCAAACAGAACCCTTTTTTCCTTTTCTCACCATATGTTATAAGTCAGTCTGTGATCAGTGACAGCACAGATTCTGCAGATGAAGAATTACCTGCAGGTGCCCCTGAGCCAGTAATTTTTTAAAAAAACAAATTTTATTAGGATACACAATACTTCACAACTTGGTCCAAATAATATACATCATATCCTTCTTCCACAAAATTCCTCTTCCCCCCCTGTTGGCTCCCAGCATTGTTTCCACCATTTAACAAAACATAATACATGTTAAATCCTTGTTATCATGCAAATTCTACAGGTAACCCAATTTACTTATTTATAACTACTATAAACACTTATTAACTGTATACAATTGTTACATCTTTAGTAGTTTCCCAAACTGAAAATACTATCCTTCATCTTCCAGTGCTTCTGTATATATTCTTTAAAGTCGCTCCAGTCTGCCAAAAAGGTTTCTGATTCTAGGTTGTTAAGCTTTCTTGTCCATTTATCCATTTCTGCCATAAAGAGCAGTTTTCTCAGCCAGTCCCAGAGATCAGGAATCTTCCCTGAGCCAGTAATTGAACAACTGGCTGCAGCTGGTTTTGAGCCAGGATGAGAGCAACAAGAGGTCAGGTTACTGGCTGAGCAGAAGTCACAGCCTACAGCTGAAACCAAGCCAATGACTTGTAGCTCTGAAGCAGTAAACAAGGCTTCAGAAGCTACTCCCAGCCCACCTAGCTCACCCACACTTCTGCAGTATCGACACTGTCCAAGGCAAGCTAAGTTGCAGGAAAAGAGGGGAAGTGTAAGACTCACGGACCATCATCAGCTGTCAGCTGATGAGATGGATGAGTAGTTTCAGGATGACTAACAAGGAATTGGCGGAAGTGTAGCCTGTTAAGACTTGGCTATAATATCAGCCAGGAGAAACAGCACTTTGTGGATGCAGTACTTTGCTACTGAGCCACCAACCTTGCTGTTACTGGCCCTCTGAAACCTAGAACTGGACTGGACAATGGGGTGTTCTGGAAACCATGACCCTGGACTGAACTTGCTCCCTGGAACTCCTTGACCCTATGCATTGTTTCACATCCCTCCTTGGCTGATTCTCCACCTATCTGTCCATATACACCTCGAAGAGCATTACACTCTGAGAGTCAACATCCCCTGGTGGTCCATGGCCCGAGGGACGTCTGCCTAGCCTCTACAGGGGCCAGGGCTTTTCCTGCCTTGGCCCCCACCTGGTGGAACATGCTCCCTGCTGGATCAGAACAGATCCAGCAAGATGGAGCTGTTCCGCCAGGCCTTTGGCTGAAGCAGTGGGCATCCACATATAGCCCCCCCCCAAGGTTGCAATCTTCCACTTACTGGTAACTGGCTAGTTACACCTATGGGCTGGATTCTCCCTATGGCAAGCATGACTACTGTTTTTATATGTTTTAATCTGTTTTAAATTTTATTGTATTTATTAGATTGTTGTAACCCGCCCTGAGCCCGTTTATGGGAAGGGCGGGATATAAATGTGAATAAATAAACAAACAAATAAATAAATAAATAAATAAATAAATCTGTTTCCTCGCATTTTTCCACAGCCACGTTGGGAGGTTGGTCTTCCTCTACATTGCATACTTTCTTTGTTCATCGGATTTTATGGTACTTTCTGCATAGATTTATGGCCATTCCGGGGTGACTTTGCAGCTAGTATGGCATTGCCCTGGGGTATCTGAATGTGGAGATGAAGGAAAGATGATTGCAAGCTGCTCTGAGACTCCAGGTGAAGGGTGGGGCATAAATCCAACTTTCCTCCTCTTCCTCCTCCTCCTCCTTGCTGCCCCAATGCCCACTTTACAAGCATTCAAGGACAAATTGGTCTGATGTATGCAATCATCAAAATGAAGTGATGGTCCCCTTTTGTATTAACTTTTTTTTGCTGTTTTGCCAGGCTCCTTAGTCAGGTGACACAACACAGGGCTTCTTGCAGAAGACAGTGTTTAATAATGAAGCAGAACTAAAGATGCATGTACAGCTTTTGTCAGGAATGGCCCCACAGAATAAGGCATTGTAAATTATACTACATTCAAGCACCCCCTCCCAGGTAGCTGAAGCCAATGAATACATTCCGCGTGCGCGGGTAAAGCAAGCGGGCAAAGCAAGCACAACAATCTAGAAACCGTTGGTTCCCAGCATAAGACTCCAGCAGCTGGAGAATACAAGGTCAGAGACCTGATAACAGACAGTGAGTAAAAGTTCAGAAGATGGGAGACAGAACATACTTCTTCTGCATTCCATATGCATGACAAGACTACCTGATATCCATCTGGTGATGGCTTTGCTAAACCACTGAACTTTTTTTTTTTTAATTTTTACTAGCACTGACCCTAAACAGGTAGTACATTCACCTAGGTTGGGTATAAAGCTTCCCATAAACTTTACCATTTGCAGAAACTCTTGAACCCCTTTTTTTGCCTATGGGTGAGGGCCTATTTGTAATTGCTTGTATTCTAAAAGGATCCACTTGAATACCCTGTGCTGTTATTGCAAGCCCTCCTGCATTTGCACACCCCTCACTTCCAGCCTGAATGTTATGTACTACATGTGTAACAGTGAGCAAGACCCAGCCCCCACAAAGCAAGCCCAGAGCATGGGGATCATTAACCATCTTTCGCTTCTCATGATGGATTTTGCAGAAATGTCAACAAGTGCAAGGGTGTCTACAGGATGAAAAGAATTTGGCCATGCCAGGCTAGAAGACAAAGATGCCCCTCCTCATGTTTTCTTTTACAGCACATGCAATCCTTGATCGTTAACACAATTCAGATTTTGAGTGCCCTGTGACACCCCACAGCCTCCAGGTATTTCCCAACCCGGAGCTGGCAACCCTAGGAATGGACCAGCCGCACCAAGGCTGCACTGGTGGCCGGACAATGTGGCAGCCCTCAAGCTGGTACCCCCCTCTGCCCAGCAAATAGGGGAGGCTTTGGAATCCCGGACACACAGGCATGTTACAGAGCAAGAAGTCTGCTGCGTGCCTCGGTGCCTGTCATTGGGGACAGAAACTCACCAGAGGGGCCTGTCTGACATAGAGGGGTCTGCCTCCATTCATCAATAATGTGATCCTGGAGGGGTGATTTCTCTGGGTGATTCCACACTAGAGCTTAAATCCTGGTTCAACCCTGTCCCCAAACTTACATTCCACACTATGCTCGAGTTCACCCCTGTAATTATCTCAGGGTATTTTTACATTCTACATTACACTCAAGTTCACCCCCGTAATTATCTTGGGGTATTTTTACATTCTACACCTCACTCAAGTTCACCCCTGTAATTATCTCGGGGTATTTTAACATTCTACACCTCACTCAAGTTCACCCCCGTAATTATCTCGGGGTATTTTTTTGTTTCCACATTACACTGAGGTCGCCCCAGTTTCGCCCCACACTTGTCCTGGGATAAACGGATGCTGTTATAACCAGGGATGAATGCAAGGTATTGTGTCACGAGTTGAACTCTGATAAAAGCAGGGATGAGATCCAAGCGTGGAAAGGACCCCTGTCATTTTTCTGATCCCTCAGAGGACTTGTTATGCAGACCTTATCAGCTCTCATTGACACTGTAATGGCTAATGAGTTTAAACTTTCAAATACAATAGAGATAATAGCCTAGGGGGATTTAGGAACTTGTTTACAATGTTTCATGCTTTATAAAAGCCATATAAAAGAAGGATATTGTGGCAAATTGGTGGGTTTTTTTGGAAAGGAATCCTACCGCTCGCCTCCACGTAAGCATTCTGTTTTAGATATTCCTTCTTAATTCATAAATGATGCGATCTCAGTTTCAATAGTGTTTTGTATGACTCTCATGCAAAGAGGCCGTCTATCTACTTTGTAGATGGAAGTTTCAAGCTCAGTAGCCAAACACTTGCTTTGTATGCCAAGGGTTCCAGCTTCTGCTCCGGGTACCGTCAGTTAAGAAGGATCTTAATTAGTAGGAATTAGAAAGACCTCCACAAAGGACTCAGGAGAACTGCAGCAGTAGTTTGGAATAGACAACATTCAGTAGATGGATTCTGGTTCAAAGGTAGATTCAGGTCCTTTCTGCACTTGGATCTCATCCCTGGTTTTATCAGAGTTCAACTCGCGACACAATACCTTGCATCTATCCCTGGTTATAACAACATCCATTTATCCCGGGACAAGTGGGGGGCAAAACCAGGGTGACCTCAATGTAATGTGGAAATGAACAATACCCTGACAGAATTACAGGGGTGAACTTGAGTGTAGTGTAAAATGTAAAAATACCCTGAGATAATTACAGGGGTGAACTCAAGTGTCACGTAGAATGTAGGTTTGGGGACAGGGTTGAACCAGGATTTAAGGTCTAGTGCAGATCTCTGGTTAATAGTCCAGAATTGCACAAAAGGAACAGTATATATCCCGATACATATTGATGTTATGTTGGCCCTGATAAGGTGATTGTACTGGTATTCTTAGGACCTAAACTGGAAGGCACATATTGGCAATATTATTTTCTCCAATATATGTACCTGACACAAGACCAGATACATTCAGCCTCACGTACTGTCACATATTGGATATATCTTTTTGTGGCATTCAACTCCAGATTGGAATTTTCCTGTTTGATGCCTATATCAATTGTCTACTACCTTACAAGTGTGTAAAAGGGGCTTTGTTGTATGTCGTATTCTGTACTATTTGACTTCTGAAGAAGGCTCTTTTGGGCTGAAAGGCGTCAGGTCATATATGGCTCCTTTTGTGAATTAGTGCATAGTCTTGGTGCATTCATGGCTGCTGAGAGCCACTTAGAGACACTTTGGGTTCCCGGGAAAATGATTCCTCCCCCACCCCAACCCTGATCCAAAATCGAAAGCATAACATATGCTTCCTAGGCTTCCTGATATTGTGAACATGTTCATTAGGTAAGAAACAGTAAAGCAGGCCTGTAGCTACAGTGGGGGCATGTTGGGGCATGGCCCCTCGACTTATTCCCCAGCCCCCCTGACTTCCCATCTAGCCCAGGCCCACCGACTTCCAATTTTTAATTTTATTTCTAGCACTCACTTGAGTGTGTGTGTGGGGCGCCCCTTCACTTATTTAAAAGCGCCCCCCCCAATTAAAAAAATTCAGTAAAGGAAAAGTGGACAGGACTTCACTTATGAATTACATGATGGAGATTGCAGTGGGATATGGAGCAACCCCCCAAAAAAAAACAACAACAAGCAAGCAGAATCAGAAAAAGTCCCTGGCCAAGGAACTGAACCAGAATCCTGAAGTGCAGTATAAATTAAATACTGATGAGATACAAGTTACCTGGGAATCAGCCACACTGAATGAAGAAAGCCAGTTTGGTGTAGTGGTTAAGTACGCGGACTCTAATCTGGGAGAACCGGGTTTGATTCCCCACTTCTCCACTTACACCTGCTGATGTGACCTTGGGTCAGTCACAAGCTCTGGCACAGCTGTTCTCTCAAGGACAGTTTCTGTCCGAAGTTCTCTCAGCCCCACCTACCTCACAGGGTGTCTGTTGTGGGGAGGGGAAGGGAAAGGAGTTTGTAAGCCGCTCTGAGACGCCTTTGGGCAGTGAAGGGCAGGGTATAAATCCAATCTCTTCTCTTCTTCTCTCTCAAGGAAGTATTCAACTGGAAAAAAAATATTTTAAAATGTTTCTGCTCTGTCAGAATGAAAAAAAAAGATCACAACAACAATAAAGATGCTTAATGGGGAAGGGAAATGGGGGAGATGTGAAAAGCCGGCACTGCTCAAGCTTCCAATGGAGACAAACCCTGCAGGCACCAACCTGGGCAATTCTCACTAGGCAGGGAAGTGCGGAGTGTGCCACAATGTGGGCTGTGCTCTGTCGAACGGTCACTTCTTTGCAGGACTTTCGTGGCGATTTGCAACTGTAATGGTAGATTCATCTGGGCCGCCATGTTGGTCTGAAGCAACAGAGCAAAGTCTAAGTCCAGTGGCACCTTTAAGACTGACAAAGTTTCATTCTGGGTATACGCTTTACACAAAAGCTTATGCTCAGAATTAAATTTTGTCTATCTTAAAGGTGCCACTGGACTCAAACTTTGTTCTGTTGCTACCGTCGTGGTTCTTATAGTGACTGACAAAAAAATAATATCAGTAATAGTATCCTTGGGAGAAAAGCGATGGCAAACCTAAACAGCATGATAAAAAGCAGAGACATCACCTTGCCAACAAAAGTCCGCATGGTCAAAGCAATGGTATTCCCGTAGTAATGTATGGCTGCAAGAGTTGGACTATAAGGAAGGCCGAGCGCCGAAGAATAGATTCTTTTGAACTATGGTGCTGGAGAAGACTCTTGAGAGTCCCTTGGACTGCAAGGAGATCAAATCAGTCCATCCTAAAGGAAATCAACCCTGACTGTTCCCTGGAAGGCCAGATCCTGAAGCTGAAGCTCGAATACTTTGGCCACCAAATGAGAAGGGAGCCCTCACTGGAGAAGACCCCAATGCTGGGAAAGATTGAAGGTCAAAGAAGAAGGGGACGGCAAAGGATGAGATGGTTAGACGGTGTCATCGATGCAACGAACATGAAATTGAGCAAACTTCAGCGGACAGCGGAAGACAGGAGGGCCTGGCGTAATCTGGTCCATGGGGTCACGAAGAGTCGGACTCGACTGTGCGACTGAACAACAACAATAGTACTGATAATAATGATTCTTTTACTGTATTTACTGAAATGCAAGATTAGGTTTTCCGCCCAAAGTACACCATCCCCCCAAAGAGGCCATCTTACACTTGCATGCAAATTACACTTGTGTCCAGTAATTTTTTTTTAAAGTGTATATACCTTTTGGAAGGGGATTGTCTCAGATTCACAGTATTCTTCCTTTCAAATAAGCTATGGTAACCAATGTTCCCTCTAAGCTGAATCTTGTGAGCAAAAATTCTACTTTGTGAGCCACTGGCATGAAAGTTGTGAGCAAGCGATTTGGCTATTGCGTAAGTTAGGTTGCTCCAGAGCCCTCCTTCCTGAGCTAAGGCAAAAATGTGTGAGCCAGAGGCTAAAAAAATTGCGAACTAGCTCACACTAACTCAGCTTAGAGGGAACATTGATGGTAACTATATTAAGTATATAGATAAGAACATCAAGAAAACTTACTAGTGATTTCTATTTCTCTCTGTTCAGAACAGTTTTCAGAAGAACCTCCCAATGTCAAGCTTCTGAAATAAACTTACTTGTCCCAGGTGGTCTCTCCTGTCCTTCTTTGCATGCCATTGACATGTTCTTCTTATGTTTGTACTTTGTACAGGAGACTCAGCTCATCCCTGAAAACCAGCTGGTGGGATGAATTAATAAGCAACACTTAGAAATAGAGCCTTTCAGCTCCTTTACTCTGAGTTCCACATGGATGTCCCCTTGCTGAAATGTTATTTATGGAGAAAGTACCATTTATAAACCAGCCCTTCTGCCACACTGCATAGGTGGGAAATGAGTTGTGAGTGCAATTCTCCCGCCAAAATGATTGTATAAAGTGTCAATTAATTGGCACTTTTCGGTATTTGTCAGTGTGATGGTTTCTTTGCAGATTCCAGATCAATGGACCGTGAGAATCAAAGCGTGGTGACGGAATTCATCTTCATTGGGTTTTCCAGCTTTCCGGCTTTGCAGGTCCCGCTGTTCGTGGTCTTCTCCATCATGTACTTGGCCATTTTGGCTGGAAATATCATCATCATCTTGACAATAAAGCGCGACTCCATCCTCCACAACCCCATGTACTTCTTCCTGGCCATCCTCTCTGGTTCAGAAATCTGCTATACAATCACCATCATCCCTAATATGCTTGTAAATCTTCTAAGAGAAAAGGCGACAATTTTATTCATTGGCTGTGCTGTTCAGATGTGTATGTTCCTGGGCTTTGCTTGCACAGACTGTATGCTTCTCACAGTGATGGGGTATGACCGATACGTTTCCATATGCAAACCTTTACATTATCCGGTTCTGATGAACCAGAGATTCTGTACTAAACTAGTGGTCTTTTCAGTAACAACTGGTTTTCTTTTTTCTACAGTGGAGACATATTTCATATTTACCTTGCCCTTCTGTGGGCCGAATAAAATCAACCACTTCTTTTGTGATTTAGCTCCCTTGCTTGAGCTGGCCTGTGGTCGAAATTATATAGGGGAAATTGTCATCTTTGTCATTTGTTTCTTGGTGGTCGTTTTCTCGTTCCTTCTGGTCATCCTCTCGTATCTTTTAATCTTAAACACAATCCTGAAAATCCCCACAGCAGAGGGGAAGCGCAAAGCCTTTTCCACTTGCGCCTCCCATCTCATTGTGGTGGTCGTCCACTTTGTATGCGCTTCCATCATTTACCTGCGGCCCCAATCCAGGTACACACTGAATGAGGACACCTTGATCTCAGTCACATACACACTGGTGACCCCATTGCTGAATCCTGTTGTTTATACCTTGAGGAACAAGGATGTCCAAGTAGCACTCAAGAAATCCCTGGTCAGAAGCACACGCGCCCGGAAGATTTAAGAAGCACTTATGGGTTCGTGGAAGATGGAACATGGTGTAAAATTTACTTTGGGGTAAACAGAGAGTTATCACCTTCAGGAAGAATGATGGAACGGAACTAATATTTGTTACTGTGTGGAGTAAGAGTGTTTTTGGCAGTGATGTAATCTCTTCCTAACATGCATCTATGAATGATTAAAACAGTTTTCGGACTCCTGAATTTCTAAAAACCACCTCTAATCTATCTGCTTTGTTAAAATGGGAAAACAAATTAGAATTAAGAGAGGGTTTTCTTGTAGCTTTAATTCTAATCCTGAATGCCAGAGACAGAGATGTTCCTAAAAATCCTTGCAGTCAACCCAGATGCCTGACCCATGCACAGAATCTTGCTTCTGCAAATACCCCCCAGCTGTATGAGGAACTACACAGGCAAGTGTGTGCTGTCCATTGAGGTTTTTGTAGCAGGACCCGTGGCTGCCATTTTGTTTCTGTCTAATTTTCCAATCTTCTTCCCTCTTGACCCACTTACGGATGTTTCTTAGGTGTTCTGATGATATTTTTGCCATCTTTAGAGGCAATGATGTTTTTCTTCATTTTGTGGAATGGCTTAATGGTCTCCATCCTTCCATGAAATTTCCCCATTGTTCGGATTCCGGTGAAATAGCCTTTCTTGACACAAGTCTTGGAGGGATATTTGCAGGTTCGACCATCTATGAAGACCGCTGACAAGAATCCTTTCTTGCATTATTCCAGCCGTCATCCACCCCGTTGGCACAACAGCTCTTTTTCGGTGTGTCAAACATAAAACTTCATTAGTTGCTGTAGATTTTCCGGGTTGTGTGGCTGTGGTCTTGGCATTGTAGGACCTGACGTTTCACCAGTAGCTGGCATCCTCAGAGGTATAACACAGAAAGAGGGAGTACTCTCTGTCTCAAGGTGAGCAGGAAAAATGGTAGGCAGGCAATTTATTTCTATCCTGGAAGGTTTCTGTGTTATTTCTCTGAGGATGCCAGTCACAGCTACTGGTGAAACATCAGGTTGTACAATGCCAAGACCACGGCCACACAACCCAGAAAGTCTACAGCAACTAATGAACTCCAGCCATGAAAGCCTTCAACAACATATAAAACTTCATGTTCACAACATAAACATATGAGTCAGAAATACTGGCAAAGAAATTCTTTGAGTGTGGATCTCCCAACAGGGTTGTTTCATCTGCCAGAAGTAGGGCCAATTGCTTAATAAGAGACTTGGGAAAAGATTTTTTTCCAATGTAATTGGAGAGCCAGTTTGGCGTAGTGGTTAAATGTGCAGACTCTAATCTTGGAAAACTTGGTTTGCTTCTCTACTCCTCCACATGCAGCTACTGGTGTGACCTTGGGTCAGTTACAAGTTGCTTCAGAGTTGTTCTGTCATGAGCAGTTTTTGCGAGAGCTCTCTCAGCCCCACCTACCTCACAGGGTGTCTGTTATGAAGAGGGGAAGGAAATGGGGGGTACGTTTTTTTGGGGTGCCTAGAATTGAAACCCCTGATCCAATATTTTTGAAACTTGGCATTTTTTCCCAGGAGAGGCACCAGCACCTATGTTGCAAATTTGGTAAAAAGGTAAAGGTAAAGGTTCCCTTGCTTGAAAGCCAGTCGAATCCGACTCTAGGGTTGCGGTGCTCATCTCCATTTGTAAGCCGAAGAGCCAGCACTGTTTGAAGACGTTTCCGTGGTCATGCGGCCAGCATGACTAAACACCAAGGCGCACAGAATGCAAATTTGGTATCTCTACATAAAAAAGCCCCCCCAGGCCCCTAGATCAATTCCCCATTATATCCTATGGGGACCATTGACTATAATGGTCTCCATAGGGTATAATGGAGTCTAAAAAATTCTAGATTTCTGAAAAATCCTGAATTCAAATACCACATCGGTATTGGGATTTGGGAATAACAAAAATTTCATTTTTTTTCCAGTTCAAAACTCACCACTTAGTTATAACAGATCAAGTGTGGTTTGTGGACAGCCTGAAGGAGTCCAAAAGAGCATCTGTGATATAAACCCAAATGTCCAACGTGTGAACAAGTTGACTTTGGTAATACAACAGCATCCCAAACTGAGGCTGTGAGGGTGTTCTTTGTAGACATTTCTCAGTTTCCAGTATTCTTTGCACACTCAACAAAAAGAACTAAATTTGTGGGAACAGTTGTGAAAAGACCCTACCAAAGTCATCTCACACATGCTGCAACTTTAATGTCCAAACAGTGAATGTGGTATTTGAGAGGAAACAGAAACCCACAGGATGTTTTAAGGAACGAAGAGCCTGGAATTTGGATTAGTGTGCTCTTCTTGAGGCCAGGGAGTCATTCGACTGCTAGAAGAAACTGAGGAGAGTTTTTTTTTAACTTTTTGTCCCTATTCCACAAAATAATGCCTAAGGTGGATATTTTCTATAGTGAACCCCCCAGTAGATCCATTGATTATGCATAAATTAGGGCAGCTGTCTTTGTTAGAAGTACCAGCAGAGTCATAGATTCTACTCAAGGCTTGTTCTCTGAAGTTCACAAGCAGTCTCAGTTGCCTATAGGCAAAACTAAGGAAACTCTGGATCAACTAGCAGCAGAAGTTTGAAATACCATAGTGTCACATGCCAAAGAGCCATTTGAATTCACTAAGCATTTAGGAAGGACAACATTCTCTCTGGAATGCATATTAATTGAGGATAAGGTAGATTGAAGGGGTCATAGGGGCCACACTATTTTTCTCTTAAGAAGATCAACCAGAAAAGTGGAAGGTCTGCCCCAATGAATTAAGAACACAAAAAGAGCCCTGCTGGATCAGACCAACGTTCCATCTAGTCCAGCACCCTGTCTCACACAGTGGCCAACCAGTTCCTCTAGATGGCCAACAACAGGGCATAGAGGCCAAAGCGTTCCTAAGAACATAAGAGCCCTGCTGGATGAGATCAATGGTCCATCTAGTCCAGCATCTTGTCTCACACAGTGGCCAAACCAGTTCCTCTAGATGGCCAACAACAGGGCATAGAGGCCAAAGCCTTCCTAAGAACATAAGAAGAGCCCTGATGGATCAGACCAATGGTTCATCTAGTCCAGCATCCTGCCTCACACAGTGGCCAACCAGTTCCCCTGGACGGCCAAAAACAAGGCACAGAGGCCAAGGCCTTCTCCTGATGTTGCCTCCTGGCTCTAGGATTCAGAGGATTAGTTCCTTTGAATGTGGAGACTCCCATCAGTCACTATGGTTACTAGCCACTGATAGACTTATCCTCCATGAATCAATCTAATCCCACTTTAAAGCTGTTTATTCCTGTAGCTATCACTACATCCTCTGGCAGCAAATTCCAAATTTTAATCTACATTCAGAGGCACAAATCCTCTGAACATCAGGGGAAGATCTTGGCCTCTCTGCCCTGTTGTTGGTCTTCCAGAGGAATTGGTTGGCCATTGTGTGAGACAGGATGCTGGATGAGATGGACCACTGGTCTGACCCAGCAGCAATCTTCTTATGTTCCTAACCGTGACAGTGGACAAGCCTATTGGACCAAGGTAAGAGACTCTTCTTAAATTCATTTATATAGTATCTGTTATGAAACATTAATGTGCTTGAGGGTTCTTAGTGCTGCAAGCGATAAGGATGAGGACAAAACCAGATTTAATTTGCTTTGGCTCCCCCTATAATCTGCTGCCCTCTGTCCTTCCAGCCCCACTGGGCACCAGCTGTCACAGTAGGAGCCAGTGTAGACAGAGCCAGACTAAAGTAATATGCAGGACTCTTTTTGTATAAAAAGCCCAGCAGGAACTCATTAGCATGTTAGGCCACACCCCCATGTTACCAGAAGTGTGGCCATCCAGCCACACCCACCTTTTGCTTCTTATTCTGTTTACCTTATTTGTTGTCAAAACCCAGGGCTTTTTTGTAGCAGGAACTCCTTTGCATGTTAGGCCACACACCTCCTAATGTAGCCAATCCTAATGAGTTTCTGCTGTTGAGTGTGGCCTGTTATGTTAATGAGTTCCTGCTGGGTGTGGCCAACTCGGGAGCCAGCCGGACCTCCCTTTCTGTCCGTTCCTGCTCAAAAATAGCTCTGGTAATATGGTTCCTGTGACTCACTCTAGTCTGTATTCTGGCCACAACATTCTGCACCAACTGTGGCATCTGAACAGTCTTCAAGGGGAGACCCCTCATACAGCTCATTGCATTTATCTAATCTAAATGTTACCTGACAATGCACCATACGATTGTGGGGGGGATATTTCTGAAATATTTCCCTGGTTCCTCAAGGAGCTTATTACTCATACAAGCTAATTTTGGCAAGGATAACTACCGTAATTAGTTTTAAATGATGAAATACCAATGAGATACTATCCTATGGGATTTAGAAATTTGTTTATAGGGCTTTTTTCGGTATACAGTGATATAAAAAGAAAGCTATTGTGGCCAATTGCTGTCCTGTGGAATGGAATCCTACAGTCGACCTCCGCGTAAGCATTCTGCATCATATATTTCTTTTTGGCTCATAAAGTTTCAATCATATTCTATATGAATCTCAAGTGAAAAGGCACTTGGTATGCTTTGTAGATTGAAGTTCAAAGCTCAGTGGCTGAATACCTGCTTTGCATGTAAAAGGTTCCGGCTTCCGTTCTGGGCACCATCAGTTAAAAAGGATCTCAAGTAGCAGCAGATCTGAGAAAGACCTCCACAAACAACTTGGGAGAATGGCTACAGCCAATGTTCCCTCTAAGCTGAGTTTAGTGTAAGCAGGGGACCTGGTCCTTGGTTAGTGTGGTTTTAAATAGCTTTCAGGCATCATCCAGGGATTTTAGTTTTAATGTTAACTAACGGGAATGTCAGACCAGATATTTAATTTACCGTATGAATCTTGGGTAAGGCACAAAGAACTGGAATCCTTGATAAATCCTTAATCAAAAAAGTTCTGGTGGACTGAGAAATAACTGAAGAAGGGTGTGTGCACACAAAAGCTTATACCTTGCATAAATTTTTTTGGTCTTAAAGTTGCCACTGGGACTCAAATATTGTTGTTATAATACGTAACAATTAGATTTGAGTCCAGTAGCATTGAAATATAAATCTTGTGGGTCTCTAAGGTGGCACTGGACTTGAATCTAACTATTATACATTGTATTTTTCAATCTACCGAAGCTTTTTTGATGAAGGATCCATCAAAGATTCCCGGGTTTTTTTATTCAGGTTGGTAGCCATGTTGGACTGAAGCAACAGAACCAAGTCTGAGTCCAGGGGCACCTTGAAGACCAAAAAAAGTTATGCAAGGTATAAGCTTTTGTGTGCACGCACACTTCTTAAGATACATAGTTTTTTAATGTATGTCTGAAGATCCATAACGATGGATGTCCCCTGCCTGACAGGCCCTTTGTATCAGGTACTGGTTCTCTTTCAGAACCTTTAGTGTAGCAGATTCTTTCCTTTTTGTGACTCTTTATCAGACAATCCATATCACACATCGAGGACACCACAAAGTAGCTGTTTTATTGGAAAAGGAATTTCAGAAACAGACTAGAATTGGAGACTGCTGAATTACAAGTTATTACTATACTCAGGACAAGGCTCAATAGAGATAATGGGTTCTTATCCCACTTCTCATGCTAAGTCACTCAGTACTTGCAACTGTTTGTTAACTCGTTTATTATCTGTATGCTAATTTGCTGCTATTCACAAGTCTTACCAACTGCTTTAATCCAATCTTAGGTATACTTATAACTCAGTTACTTATAAAACTTGAATCTAATTAGTCTTTCCTAGCAACTACCGCCCCCCCCCCACATACACATCTATATGAACTGTCTGGCAAATGTAATGGTATGTTTCAATGTATCTGAAGAACACGAAAGCTTTTACCCAGAATTAAACTTTATTGGTCTTAAAGGAGTCATTGGACTCCAGCTTTGTTCTGTTGCTTCAGACAAACATAGCTACTGACTATCCACACAGAGGTAAGAGCATATAGCAGGATCTCTCTGGGATCAGTAATTGCAATATTGATACAATTTAAGACATACATTTTAGGTTTTAAACTAAAATCCAATACCTATATCCCAAAAAACAACTGGTATCTTAAACGGAGGACACCTCTAATTTTATACAGCAAGTAGAGGCATTGTGTGTGGAGGAAGATAGATACGCTATTACTCTGGGTGTTGATTCTTTATACAAATCTATACCCTGTAATGAAGTCAGGCATATTATAGAGCATGTTTTAGATGCCACGCTTCTACTGGATACACTCAAACATTTTCTGCTAGATTTGTTGGATTTGGTCCTGTATAAAAAGTATTTTTGCTTTAAAAATTCTGTTCTCATCAAATGGACAGACAGCTCCTTGGCACCAAATGCAGCAAATTTATTCATGGCTGGCCTATCCCTTATTAAATCCCTTTTAAAAAAAAACAAAACAAAACACTAATTTTACTTATATTTTAATATAAGTAAATATATAGATGACCTCTTTATAATCTTTTCATCCAAACACAGAGTTCATCAACAGGGGAAATTCCACATATTTACCCATTCAATTGGATCATCATTATACGTTTAAGAATATTCCATTTTGGGATGTTTTGGTGTATAAAAACAATTTAGTGTGGTCTGACTTCAGACCTTAGGTTAAATCAGCCAGCCATTAAAGAAGAATAAAAATAATTCCAGGATAAAAATTGAAGGGTATTTAAACCTATGGACAGGAATGCAACATTACATTAGAACAATTATTATCCAAAATATCAGTTTTTATGGATGCAAAGTAAGTGTATTACTAGGAAAAGTGTTCCCAAGTAATTTTGCATGAAGCGGTGGCTCTCAATTAGCAGTTCATGGACAGCCATTCCAGTGATTTAGTGTTCTAAAATGAATTGAGTCATGCTTTCAGTCTACAGTGGTGCAAGAACGGTTGAATGGTTTAGCTGTTTTGAACATCAACAGTGACAAGGCAAAGATGCTTGATTTTTCTGACGTTATTAATGAATCTTCCCAAAGGAAAGCACATAAAGCATTTCTAAATGTGATGAAATGATGCCCATTTCTGATCTAAAATTCCCAATACAGAATGTATTTGGTACTTCCCATTACAGTACTGTACTTTTAGTATCAGCTTAGTATTTTGTAATTAATGTGACATAATTAAGGAGCGTTTTATTGGTATATGTTATTTCTTTAACGTTCAGATAGGGGATTACAGCTGGTATGGACAATTCCTGAAACGTTTAAAATTAGTTTGAGCTCTGTGAGAATTTACTTCTGAGTTAATCTCTGTATTTTTGACATTGCGTTTGTATTTGGGTTTCTTGGATCGTATAGTTCTAAGAATAAATTGTTTTATTTCTTGGAAGTGGTCGTGATTTTGTACCTAACGTGCGCCTCCATAGCCGTACAGTTCTATTTCTTTTATTCTGTTCTATTACTTGTAAGTATATCATACACCACAGGTACATGTCTACCTCCATACATAAATCATATATATATTGCATTGATTACAAAAGTACTTGAAAAGTACAGTTTGAAATGGGGCCTACGTCCAGCTCTACATGGTTCTGTTCACAGCTTACCCATTCCTTGACAGTGGCTGCTCAAGTTGGTAACCAGCTGCTAGCCATAAGCTCTAATGGGCAAGGGACTTGCCCATTTGCCAGGGACATGGGGCTGAAGCAACAGTACTCTGAAGTATGCCGAAGAGCTACTGGTAGCATGTCCAAGACCCACATCTCTCTCTCAGGCTACTATCACTGGTATAAAGTATCAATTGACTGACACGGTTTCAAATTTATAAGAGTGTAATGGTTTCTTTCCAGATGCCACATCAATGAATCAAGGAAATCAAAGCATGGTGAGGGAATTCATCTTGACTGGATTTTCCGGTTTCCCAGAACTGCAGGTCCCGCTGTTTGTGGTGTTCTCCATCATGTACTTGGCTATTTTGGCTGGAAATATCATAATCATCACGACGATAAGGCGCGAGTCCAACCTCCACATCCCCATGTACTTCTTCCTTGCCATGCTGTCCAGTTCAGAGATCTGCTACACTTTCACCATCATTCCCAATATGCTTGTAAATCTGCTAAGAGAAAAGGCCACTATTTCATTCATTGGTTGCATGATTCAGATGTACACATTTTTGGGCTTTGCATGTACTAATTGTCTACTTCTGACAGTGATGGGATATGACCGATATGTGTGCATATGTAAACCTTTACATTATCTGATTCTGATGAATCAAAGACTCTGTACTAAACTGGTGGTCTTTTCAGTAATAGGTGGTTTTTTGATTTCAGCGATCTATTCATATTCTGTGTTTACATTGCCATACTGTGGGCCAAATAAAATCTATCATTTCCTTTGTGATATAGCACCTTTACTTCAGCTGGCCTGTGCCCGAAATTATATTGGGGAAATTCTCATTTTTCTTTTTTGTATTTTAGTGGTAGTTTTCTCATTCCTTCTGATCCTTCTCTCCTATATTTTAATCTTAAATACAATACTGAAAATCCCCACAGCAGAGGGCAAGCGCAAGGCTTTTTCAACGTGTGCCTCCCATCTCATTGTGGTTGTTGTGCATTTTGGATGTGCTTCCATTATTTACCTGAGACCCCAATCCAGATACACGTTGACTGAGGACATGTTTATCTCTATCACATACACACTGGTGACTCCATTGCTGAATCCTGTCATTTACAGCTTGAGGAACAAGGATGTCCAAGTAGCACTCAAGAAATCCCTGGACAGAAGCACATGTGCCCGGAAGTTGTGAGAAGCAAATATGGTGGATGAAACGGTCTTGTCATAAGTCTTACTTCCTGGGTAAACAACAAATTATCATCTCGAGAAAGCTGTACAGTGCCCACTACTTAACAATTGTTACGATATGGAGCAAGTATATTTTTGACACAGATGTAGGCATTTGTGAATATTAATCTACCGCTTATTAAAAATATGTCATGAAACAAGCATCATTTAGCTGTTAAATACCACTTCTGATTCTCTACTTAGCTTGAAAGAGGCAAAGAAATTGGTTTGAGAATGCAGTATCTCAGCTGAAATGATAACCATGAAGTGCTAAAGACAAAGAGGTTCTGAAAATCCTATCTGATATGGCCTGAAACAAGATTTGACTCCAGTGGAACCTTAAAAACAAACATTTTTCTAGGTTTTATGAAGCAAAATTCCAATAAAATAAGCTTTGACTCACAGAAGCGTATACCCTTGAAAATTTTGTTTGTCTTTAAGGTTTCGACCAGACTCAAATTTTGCACTGCATACCAGAAGTAAGCTACTGCTCTCTGAGTTGCAACTAAATCTTGTTCACCTGAAGAGCTGATATGGCCTGAAACCTCACAAAGTAATGTTGATTTAGAATAAAAACAAACCTTTTGTATTTATGTCGCATAGAGCAACTCCATGAAAAATTACTGGTATAACTCTGCACAGGATGCTGAGATCACTGTAGATTCCAGAATGAAAGGGTCACCAGTGTTTGTGAGACATCTGCAAATATCTTGAGATACTTCACGTCTTTCAGAACAATACCTAGGCCACCAGAGAAGGCGGTTTTTGGCCACCTTACCAGAGTTATTCAGTGAGCACCTCATCTCCTGTGTAAATGAAGTCTGACTTCCAGACCATCCTCCAAGGAGGCATGAGATTATCACAGAAAGCCCCGTCCCCTGAAAAAGCTTGGTGACATTCTTGCATGGTGTTTCTAGATCAGGGGTTCTTAATACGGCACCTGTGGTAACTATGGTGCCCATCAAGTGTTCTAAGAGAGAGAGTGCAACCAGGTGGGGCTTTTGCCCAGCAGGGTTTCTGATTCTCCATTGGAGATCTCATTGGCTATGCATGATTTACTAAGCTGTTGGAAGAGAAGAAGAGGAGATTGGACTTATATCCCGCCCTTCATTACCCAAAGGTGTCTCAGAGCGACTGACGACCTCCTTTCCCTTCCTCTCCCCACAACAGACACCCAATGAGTTAGGTGGGGCTGGGAGAGCTCTTTCGAGAACTGCCCATGAGAGAACAGCTCTGGCAGAACTTGTGACTGACCCAAGGTCACACCAGCAGCTGCATGTGGAGGAGTGAGGAATCAAACCTGGTTCTCCCAGATTAGAGTCTGCGTTCCTAACTAGTACACCAAACATGATCTTCACTGTGTGACTGAAGGTAAACTGTGGGTATGCAAGAAAATATTTATGAACAATAAGTTCATTTTCAAAGGTATTCCAATAAACAAATCTGCCTGAACTGCTGAAAAGGTACTGTGAGACCTGTGCATAATCTCAGTCACTGACAGTTTGTGGCTGGTTCTGCCTCCTGAGGCAGCCATTTTGTGATTTACAGAATTCCAAAGGTGCCGTCAGGCTCAAAAAGGTAGGGAACCCCTGTTCTAGAGTGAAGTGGAGCAGTTGGGTTAGAACAGATAAAAGCTGAGCAGTCAGGCTAGAACACATAAAAGGAAGTACTTCTTCACCCAAAGAGTGATTAACACATGGAATTCACTGCCACAGGAATTGGTGGTGGCTACAAGCATGGACAGATTCAAGAGGGAATTAGATAAACACAAGAAGGGGGACTGGTGATACACACGGGGGGGGGGAGGAGAAGCACCATGGGAGGAGAAGGAAGCAGCCAGAGGTGAGCCTTCTCCCCTGTCCCCGGCACCCACCGCTCCCTCCCCCCCACAGCACTGGTGGCAAGGCCTGAACTCGGCCTGCCAAGCTTTCTCCCTCCCCCTCCCCTAGCGGTGGCAAGGCCTGGCCAGCCCACCAAGCTTTCTCTCCCCTCCCTCCCCCTGGCAGCAGCGAGGCCTGAGCTTGGCCCACCAAACTTTCTCCCCCCCAGGCAGCAGCAAGGGCTGAATGGCTTACAGCTGTCGGCTGGCCAAGCGATCTTCCGCCCCATCCCCTCCCTGGTGGTGGTGGCGGTGGTGAAGCTGTTCTCAGAGCGTTCCCTGCGCCTGCGTAGAGAATGCTCTTTTACATTTGGAGGGATTTAAATATCCCTCACATTTTTTTTACAGTTTTTAGATTTTTCTGCACTTCTGGGGATTGCCCCAAATGTGCAGGAAAATCTCCCTGCCCCCCCAGGTGCCCCCAATGTGTGGCTTTAGATATCCGCTCGGAGGAGGCATGTTGGGAATTAGATATATAGATATGGAGCAGAGGTCCCTCAGTGGCTATTGGTCACAAGGTATAGATAGGAACTCTCAGGCTGGGGCAAGTGATGCGCTGTATTCTTGGTGCTTGGTGGAGGGGGTCAATGGTGGGAGGGCTTCTAGTGTCCTGGCCCCACTGGGGGACCTCCTGATGGTACCTGGTATTTTTGGCTACTGTGTGACAGAGTGTTGGACTGGATGGGCCACTGGCCCGATCCAACATTGGCTTATCTTATGTTCTTAAAAAATACTGTTCCCTACTCCTTTCTCAGGCCCTGAGAGGTCACGATCTCTTTGGGGTAACTAGGTGTGGGACAGAGTCAGGCTTGGCAGAACACAGTGGGAGAGAAGCGTACCCCATACACTGGGTGCCAAATTAAACACACATTTTATTCATGTTCATGCACAAAGTGGTTGGGGTGGCGTCGATTTTTCCCGCATACAAAAACCCGTGTGCATGGATGCTGGGCCATACAAGGTGCTGTGTGCCAAAGAGGAATCTTGGGTCTCCAGCTGCAGGCCATAATCCAGCAGCACCCTGAAGCTATGAGCCTGTTTTAAACCCCCACCTCCCAGGAAAGATTGACTCCCCAGGGATTGACCTTCAGTTGATTGGCCTTCATTCATCCAATCACCTTCTCCAGGCACCTGTTCATGATTTCCACAACCTACCTGACTCAGCTGATGTGGAGTCATCAGGTGGGGGTCATCGACGTATTGGGAGCCCATGTAGATGGAACAAGACTGAAGGAATATGGTCCCAATGACTCACTCCAGTCCGCATTCTGGTCACAACATTCTGTACCAACTGTGGGATCTGAACAGTCTGTAAGGGGAGTCCCCCCCATACAGCCCATTACAGTAATCTAATCTAGATATTGCCACGGCATGCACCATATGAGGAAAGGTTGAAGGAGCTGGGTATGTTTAGCCTGGAGAGGAGATAACTGAGAGGTGATATAATAACCATCTTCAAGTACTTGAAAGGTTGTCATATAAAGGATGGTGCAGAGTTGTTTTCTCTTGCCCCAGAAGGTCGGACCAGAACCAACGGGTTGAAATTAGATCAAAAGAATTTTCGGCTACACTTTAGGAAGAACTTCCTGACAGAGTGGTTCCTCAGTGGAACAGGCTTCCTTGGGAAGTGGTGGGTTCTCCTTCTTTGGAAGGAGTTGTTTTCTCCTTCTTTGGTGTGGAGTTCTTTTCTGTTCCCCCGGAAGGTTGGACCAGAACCAATGGGTTGAAACTAAATCAGAAGAGTTTTTGGCTAAACATTAGGAAGAACTTCCTGACAGAGCAGTTCCTCAGTGGAACAGGCTTCCTCAGGAGGTGGTGGGCTCTGCTTCTTTGGAGGTTTTCAAGCAGAGGCTAGGTGGCCACCTGACAGCACTGCTGATTCTGTGAACTTAGGCAGACCATGAGAAGGAAGAACAGGGAGGGTTGCCTTAGTGCTTAGTTCTCATGGCCCTTCCTTGCACACCCTGGGAAATGCCAATCGCCACTTTGGCGTCAGGAAGCAATTGTTGTCCTGGCCAGTTTTGGTCCGGGATCCTGAAGGGTTGTTTTTTTGTTTTGGGTCATCTTCTGGGCATGGAGCAGGGGTCACCGGGTGTGTGTGTGGGTAAAGTATTTTTGAATTTCCTGCATTGCGCAGGGGGTTGGACTAGATGACCCTGGAGGTCCCTTCCAAATCTATAATTCTATATGATTGTGAAGGGGAGATTTCACAACCAGTTTTCTCTTTCCTCAAGGAACTTATTACTCATACCAGCTCTCATGACAATTTGATGGCTAATGAGTTTAAAATGATGAAATACCGAGATAATATCCTAAGAGATTAGAAAGCTGTTTACAGTACTGTGTGCTGTTTACAAGCCATACAAAAAGAAGGCTATTGTGGCCAGTTGCCGTCCCTTGGAATGGAATCCTATAGTTTATCTCCATGTAAGCATTCTGCTTTATATATTCCTTCTTAACTCATTCATGTAGTACCTGTTTTGATAGTATTTTCTATGAATCTCAAGCAAAAGGCCCTCTAGACACTTTGTAGATGGAAGTTCAGAACTCAGTGCCTGAATTTCTCCTTTGCATGCAAAAGGTTCCAGTTTCTGTTCCTGGCCCCATCACTTAAAAAGCATGTAAATAGCAGGGCTGAGGAAGACCTCCACAGAGGACCTGGGAGAACTGCAGCAGTGATTTGGAACAGCTAACAGCCAACAGATCAATGGATGGATTTGGAGGTAGATTCAGAGGGCTCCAGGCAACTATTTAACTATTGCTTTGTTAGAGAGATCTTCGGTTAACAATCCAGAACTGACAGATGATTTCCACGAGAGTAGGGAGTGTATCTTGGTGCATTTGAATTCTATACCCATTGGGCTTTGAGGCCTTTAGTATTTAAAATAAGTGATTAACACACGGAATTCACTGCCACAGGGGGTGGTGGCAGCTACAAGCATGGACTGTTTCAAGAGGGAATTATATAAACATATGGAGCAGAGGTCCATCAGTGGCTATTAGCCACAAGGTATAGATAGGAACTCTTGGTCTGGGGCAAGTGATGCTCAGTATTCTTGGTGCTTGGGGGGGGGGTCAACAGTGGGAGGGCTTCTAGTGTCCTGGCCTCACTGCTGGACCTCCTGATGGCACCTGGTATTTTTGGCCACTGTGTGACAGAGTGTTGGACTGGATGGGCCATTGGCCTGATTCAACGTTTGCTTCTCTTATGTTCTTATGTTCCTCACACCAGATATTTAATTTACTGTAAGGACTATGGTTCAACAAGAAGGGTAGCCATAATCAGAATTACTATCCAGAGAAAACAGTGCATCTTGTTCACAGATTAAAAACAAATGAAGGAAGAGAATGCACAGTCGTAATTATTCCTTTCCTGTTCATTGATTTCCAACAGTATAAGTATTATTTTTTTTAATGCAGCTGATTGTTGAAAATTTTTGTCGTCTAAAATAGGATTTCATATTGCTATTAGTTTGGCTATTGATAGAAATCCCCACATCTTTATGGACCTTTCTAGTTTGCCTGGCATTGCTGGTGGTCTCCATGTAAATACCATCCTCTCAAAGATCAATAAAGCACTCCCTCTCTTGGATCAGTAGTTACGATATCAACACAACTTAAGAAATAAATTTCAGGTTTCAAATTAAGGGTCAAGTGCCCATATCTCAAAAATGATCAATATCTTAAATGGAGGCCACCTCTTATTGTATACTACAAGTAGGCAGACAGATATGCTATTACTCTGGATGTTGATTCTTTATACAAATCTATACCCTATAATGAAATTAGGGATATTCTAGAGCATGTTCTAGATGCTACACTTTGTCTGGATCCACTCAGGCATTTTCAGCTGGACTTGTTGGCTCTGGTCTCGTATAAAAAATATTTTTCCTTTGAAAAAGTGAGTCTGTTTTCAGATTGAACGGACAGCTCCGTGGCACCAATTTAGACATGACTGAATTAGAGGCAAATCCCTTATTAAATCCCAATTTAAAACTCCTTTATTGAACCCCCAATAAACTACTTTTCCATATGTTTTTCCTATTACAATTAATAGATTTTGACGACATCTGTATGATGTGTTCATCCAAACATAGATCCTCACTTGCTTCCATCCCAAGCATGAAGACGACACCTCAAGAATGCTAACAACCTACCCATTCCTTGATAGCAGTTGTCCAAATTTGTAACCAACTTCCAGTCACAAGATCTACCGGTCAAGGTAACCAGAAACATGGGGTTGGTGCCACATTTGGCAGCAGTACCTGGTAGTCAGTGTTCCCTCTAATATTTTCTGCTGCTGAGCAGAGTAGTTCATGTCCTGAGCAGAATATAACTGCTGTAATCTTAAAATGGTCAATGAGCATTGCAAGACCCTGTGTAGCTCCAGATTGCTGCTGTGCAGGGCTTCCTGTGTTAATGAGCGGCCGCTCACCTGCACAGCTTAGAGGGATCACTGCTGGTAGTATGTCCAAGAGCCAAACGTGGCTTGTAGGAGACTGATTATCACTGATATAAAGTCTGAATTGAATAGCGTGAATTGAAATTTGTAAGTGTATAATGGTTTCTTTCCAGATGCCACATCAATGAAACAAGGAAATCAAAGCATGGTGAGGGAATTCATCCTGATTGGATTTTCTGGTTTCCCACACCTGCAGGTCCCGCTGTTTGTGGTGTTCTCCATCATGTACTTGGCTATTTTGGCTGGAAATATCATCATCATTGTTACGATAAGGTGCGAGTCCAGCCTCCACGTCCCCATGTACTTCTTCCTCGCCATGCTTGCCACTTCAGAAATCTGCTACACATTCACCATCATCCCCAATATGCTTGTAAATCTGCTAAGAGAAAAGGCCACTATCTCATTCATTGGTTGCACTATCCAGATGTACACATTCTTTGGCTTTGCAATGACAAACTGTCTGCTTCTCGTAGTGATGGGATACGACCGATATGTGTGCATCTGTAAACCTTTACATTATCCGGTTCTGATGAATCAGAGACTCTGTACTAAACTGGTGGTCTTTTCAGCAACAACTGGTTTTCTTTTATCTGTACTGGAGACCTATTTCATATTTACTTTGCCATTCTGTGGGCCAAATACAATCCATCACTTCTTTTGTGATATGGCACCTTTACTTCAGCTGGCCTGTGCCCGGAATTATATCGGGGAAACTGTCATTTTTGTTTTTTCTTTTTTAGTGGTAGTTTTCTCATTCCTTCTGATCCTTCTCTCCTATATTTTAATCTTAAATACAATCCTGAAAATCCCCACAGCAGAGGGCAAGCGCAAGGCTTTTTCAACGTGTGCCTCTCATCTCATTGTGGTTGTTGTGCATTTTGGATGTGCTTCCATCATATACCTGAGGCCCCAATCCAAATACACTCTGAAGGAGGACACGTTCATCTCTGTCACATACACACTGGTGACTCCATTGCTGAATCCTGTCGTTTACAGCCTGAGGAACAAGGATGTCCAAGTAGCACTCAGGAAATCCCTGGGCAGAAGCACACTTGCCCAGAAGATGTGAGAAGGAAATATGGTAGATGAAACAGTCCTGTCATAAGTCTTACTTCCTGGGTAAACAACAAATTATCATTTTGAGAAAGTTTTTGATCCTCCGGCTCACACATTTTTATCTTAGCTCAGGAAGGATGGCTCCAGAGCAGATTTATGCAGTAGCCAAATCGCTCGCTCACAGCTTTAAAGTAGAATTTTTGTTCAGAAGATTTCACAGCTTAGAGGGAGAATTGGATGTAGGCATTTGTGAATATTGATCCACTGCTTATTAAAAATATGTTATGGAACAAGCATCATTTAGTTGTTAAACACCACTTCTAATTCTCTGCTTAGCTTGAAACAGGCCAAGAAATTGGATTTAGAAGGCAGTATCTCAACTGAAATAACCATGATGTGCTAAAAGACAAAGAGGTTCTGAAAAATCCTGTCAGTAAACACAGATATCTGATCCCTGAGAAAAAGTAGGCCTCAAAAGCATGCAGATGATTTGATTCTTTATGTTTCACAGTTAAATAGTTCAATTCCAACTTTGATTAAAAGTCAGTCTCAATAAATCTTTTATAATCCCTATTAATACTTCTAAAAATATCAAAGAACAATGTTTACATCAAACACCTTTTCTACGGAAAGAATCTCAATGGAGATACCTTGGTATACGAATTCCTGCTAAACTGAACCTGAAGCAATTGAGTCAAGTTTAATTTCGATCAAACTTATAAGGAGGCTAAACACCAAATGAAACACCTGCACCAAAAAGGCTTTTCAATGGTGGATAGATTGAGTATTATTAAAAGCTTTATATTGCCAAAATATTTATTTTTATTTAGAGCCTTACACCCATCCATTTTCCTAGGAAAGGTATAGCCAAATGGCAATCTTCATTAAATAAGGGGTTTTTTGGTCATATAAGCCCCCAAGAATTAAATTCAGTGTAATTTCTCGTCCTAATTCTCAAGGAGGATTGAACTTTCCAAATTTACAAACTTATTATGGGGCACCACTTCTGACAT
The DNA here is from genome assembly GCA_029375565.1 of Gekko gecko. Classification (NCBI taxonomy): domain Eukaryota; kingdom Metazoa; phylum Chordata; class Lepidosauria; order Squamata; family Gekkonidae; genus Gekko; species Gekko gecko. The sequence continues at coordinate 182,124,530 of JAPDNY010000007.1, read as the reverse complement.
CACTAATTAGAATTACCTTGCTTAATTCTTCTGAACAAACCAGCTGGCAACATATTGAGGAAAATTTTTGTGAGAATTGCACTATCCCTGAAACTTTTTGGAACATAGCAAAATATAGAAGCTGTCAAATAAAAAACAATGAATTTTTAAATGTATCCTTAAAAATTTGGGATAAATATAGATTTTCTTTGCTGCCACTCACTACTAGATATGCTTGCTATCTTAATCAACCATGGTTCCTTCCAGGACTAGGTAATTCACCCTTTCGAAAATGGTACCAAAAATGTTACACTAGATTGGCAGATTTTATCTCAAATGGTCAAGTTGTCTCAAAAGTAGAACTAGAGGCTGTAATGGGAGAAAGAATCTCATGGTTGAATTATTATCAAATTAGGCATGTTATAGAAACCTTGGGATTAATAAGGACATGGAATATGCCACTCACACCCTTAGAAACACTCTTAAAACATCAAGGTGTAACTCATAAAGGGTTACTTTCTAAAATTTATAAGTTACTGAGCTTTACACTCAACAGGGATACTACAACAGCGGAGAAAGAATGGCAAAGGGATTGTGAGGGTAGAATAAATAAAGAAGATTGGGAAACAGCTTGGAAAAGCCCTAGCCTTAATGCTAAGATTCTGACAATTAACTTTAATGCCTTTAAAATTTTAAATAGATGGCTTCTTACACCTGCATAGATTTCTCGATATCATAATAGTATGAAAAAAAACACATTGGAAGGGCTGTGGGTTATACAGAGATTATTTACATTGTTTTTGGAGTTGCCCCGTGGTTAAGAAATTCTGGAATCAGGTACTTCCACAAACAGAAGAAATCTCAGGTACCACAACCTCTTGAAGACCTGAAGTAATCCTTCTGGAAATAGGCCAGCTGAGTCACTTAGGCTGAGTTCAGACTGGCAGTTTGAAGCGGGAGCCAGTCATGGCAAAAAAGCACCGAAACAAACTGTTCCGGGTTTTCCCAGTAACACTGTGCAGACTGATGCGGGAACATACCGAGAGGAGGCACGCGGGAGCGTTCAGACTGCTGGCCCAGAAGCACAGCTTTTCCCTGGTAATTCGGCTATGTGCACATGTGCATAAGCGCATCAGGGCGATTTGGGGAGGATCCTGTTGCACCGGCACCACATTGGGCGGTAGAGTGGAGTCCATCCAATCATATCGCTGCTGCCTCTCCAGGACAATCAAGTGCACCCGGCGGACATTATTACCACAGGTTGTTCCCCGCTTTTTGAGTTAGCATTCACACTTCTCAGAAGTGGAATGAAGCAGGATAAACATGCTCTCCGGGATTTGCTACCACTTTCACCAGGTATCTTTTAAATGCGAGAGCGAAGCGGTACAGGACGGGTTGACTACGGGTGGGGAATGCCAGACAGATGTGCCTGTGTGAACGCCCCCTTTAATCCAGTTGTAAAACGTTGCTGAAACATGCCTATCTCGGGGCAAACTGCCAGTCTGAACTCAGCCTTAGATAAATCTAAACTAACCATGATAGCAACTCTATTGTCAGAAAGAAAATGGAGAAAAGCAGCAGGCACCTCTTGAATGGACTGGTACAATGGTATATGGACTCATTTTGTTTTGGGAAAATTAGACCAGTCCTCGGGGCTGCAGAACTTAGATGCTTATTATAGAAACTTTCAAGCGGCCTGATTTCTGATCATACAGTTTCTTCAAGGAAATTATGTCATCCAATCTTTTCTTTCGTGAGCTACTTTATTCTTAAAGAAGGTTTTTAGAAAATATAAGAGTAGTTGGCTGCAGTCACACAGAAGGGAGAAAATGCAGGCAGGAAGCATGGCTGTTTGCCGCACCTGCAGTGATGCGCATTTGCGCGATCATACCTCCTGCCGGGCGCCCCGCAGTTCCCAATGATACTGGGTTTTGAGCAGTAGCTTTTCACCATGCTACTGCAGCGCAAAAGGATGCCCCACCGACGACTCTGGGATGCCAGACAGATGTGTCTGTCTGATCGCGTCCCTTTAATCCGCAGGGGAATCGCATGTCTGCCGTGGCTTCCAGTACGTATGATCGCACCCATTGTGTAGTTTCTCATGTAAGTTTTATTGTAATTATAGTACTGGGATGGGATTGGTATTATCACACTGGTCTTATTTATTGCATTGTTTTTGATGGCTATTTTAATAAAAAAATAATTTTTTAAAAAAACACATCCCTCTGGCTGCATGAGGAACTGCCCAAGACGGCTGAATGAAGAAGGATCGACAATTTTGGAATTGTATTCTTATATTAATAGCTCTCATTAGAGAGACATAGATGACCAAATTTTTGCCCACTGATGCTCAGTGATACCCACTGCACAATCCTGGTGCCAGCATTGTCAATAATTGGCGGTTTTGTCCAATTTTTATCATTTAACCACTTGTAAATGCAGATTTTTCTAAGCTGTTGCTTTGGCAGCAGTTTCCACCACAAGAACAAGGATCCTCACGGTGTCACTGAAAGTAAACTGTGAGTACACAAGAAAATATTTACGAACAATATGTTCATTTTCAAAGATATTCCGATAAGCAGGTCTTCTGCCTGAACTGTTGAAAAGTTACTATGAGATACCTCATAGTTACTATGAGATACCTACAGTTACTATGAGATACCTACTGTTTAAAAGTTACCTATGAGATCTGTGCATTACTCTCAGTCACTTAGATAGGAAAAAGATGGGGGGGGAGAATCCAACAACATTGAATCAAATACCTGAGAGGTAAGTTAGAAAGCAAAAGCTGAGCGAAATATGAACCAGTGGTACATAAAAATACATGTATTTATCATACATATCAAAAGCTGGGCCATTTTATTTATTACAAGGACATTTAAAAGCATATCAGGGCCCAACACAAGCCTCATGATATAGTGAGAACATCTGTCCAAGAGAAAACAATAGTGACCTAAAGCATTTTGAGTCAATTGGGCCTCCTTCAGAACAGAGCTTGATACTGAAGGCACATTGTTTCACACCCAGCCTTTTTGGACCAGAATTGGAAGGCACACAATAGCTGTGTCCTTCAACTCATGCGCATCTTCATTCGTCACAAGACTAGATCCTAAGAGGCCTCACTTGAAATATTTTTCTTGTGTCTTTTGATTACTTTCTTGAACACCACGGTTTGGGTCCTATATCCACCTGCATATTGTCTTTTGATTGCAATAAGAGTCTATTTGTACCTTCTATTTTTGAACTTGAAGAAGGGCCAATTGGGTCAAAATTAGGGTTGCCAACTCCAGGCTGGGAAATTCCTGGAGATCTGGGGGTAGGGTTTCCAACCTTCAGGCGGGAGCTGGAGACCTCCCACTATTCCTACTGATCTCCAAGCAACAAAGATCAGTTCCCTCAGAGAAAATAGCCACTGTGGAAGATGGACTCTATGGTATTATACCCCATTGATGTCCCTCCCCCTCTCCAAACCCCACCCTCCTCAGGCTCCACCCCCAAAATCTCCAAGTATTTCCCAACCTGGAGCTGGCAACCCTAGTCGAAATGCTTTAGATCACTATTGTGCTTTTTTTCTTTGACACGTGTTACTTTTTACTATGTCATGAGGCTTGTGTTGGGCCCTGATATGCTTTTAAATGTCCTTGCAGGGCTTTTCTTTTGTAGAAAAAGCCCAGCAAGAACTCAGTAGCATAACAGGCCACACTGAACAGCAGAAACTCATTAGCATATTAGGCCACACCCCTGACAGTGTGGAACACTCCCCACTATTGGGAATGAGACGCATCCATGAAAATCGTTGGAATCACCCCCCCCCCAGCTCCCAATCCCTGGGTAGTAGTCGGAGGGGTAGCGGTGGCAGGAACAGTCACGGGCATCGTGGTGGTGGTGGGTACCGGGACATCGGTGGTCACCGGCACCTCAACAGGTTCCTTGTCTCCACTCCTCATGGCTGAGATGTGAGTAGAAGCAGTTGATAGATTCCTGACTTTTGAACGGGGTATATCTGGAGGGCCCTGGGGTTCTCTCGCCATTCCTGACACTCTGTCAGGCTTCCCAATAAAACACTCAACAATGTTCCTTCAGAAGTTTCAGTTTATTGAGGCTAGTACTGGACACCATGAACTCTTGTGTCCAGGCGCATCAACCATACAGATAAAGAGCTGTGGCAAGCAAGCGAAAAGTGAAAGTACAAACAATGGTCAGTGGTCATTCTCCTCATTTTATGGCAGCTAGCTGACAAACAGAAGAAGAATAAAAGTAGTAGAAGAGTTTGGATTTATAGCCTGCCCTTCACTACCTGAAGGAGTCTCAGAGTGGCTTACAAACTCCTTTCCCTTCCCCTCCCCACAACAGACACCCTGTGAGGTAGGTGGGGCTGAGAGAGCTCTGACAGGAACTGTCCTTGAGAGAACAGCTGTGCCAGAGCTTGTGACTGACCCAAGGTCACATCAGCAGGTGCAAGTGGAGGAGTGGGGAATCAAACCCGGTTCTCCCAGATAAGAGTCCGCACACACTTAACCACTACACCAAACTGTTGTGTTTCCTAAGTACTGTGTCTGACACACCAAGTGCACTGAGTGATAAGAATATAAGAGAAGCCAATGTTGGATTAGGCCAATGACCCATTCAGTTCAACACTCTGTGTCACACAGTGGCCAAAACCCAGGTGTCATCAGGACGTCCACCAGTGGGGCCAGAACTTCAGAAGCCCTTCCACTGTGCCCCCCAAGGACCAAGAGTACAGAGCATCACTGCCCCCGACAGTGTTCCATCTAGACCTTGTTGCTAATATCCACAGATGGACCTTTGCTCCTTATGTTTATCCAATCCCCTCTTGAATCTACCTATTCTTGTAGCTGCCACCACTTCCTGTGGTAATGAATTTCATGTGTTAATGACTCTTTGGGTGAAGAAGGACTTCCTTTTATCTGTTCTAAAACTACTGCTCATTAATTTCATTGAGTGTCCACGAGTTCTCTGTCAGGTAGCCCTGCCATAAGATGGATGGAAGCGAAGGAGGGAGGGATAGACTGGTGTTTCTCACTTTCTGGAATGTGGGGAGTAAAACAGGTTGTCTGGGAGACCCAGATTTACTATGGCTAGGGAGACTGTTATCTCGGCCGATGGCCTTGAGTCCCATGCACTTTCTTTTCTGCTTGGGATATTCTGGCTGACAGTAATTAACAGCTGTAACTGCTTTTGCCGCGCGCGCGCTTAGTAGTCATTGGAGGGTAGGTTGGGGGGCAATTTGAACCTAGTATAATTGGGGGTGACAAGGAGCCCTTGGCATCACTGACAAAGCATTGCTAATGTATCTCTAAGAACTGCTTTCAATAAACACTATCTTCTTTATGGAGCCTGGTGTTTGACTGACTTTCTGGAGAACTTGACAGCAGGTCCCAGACTCCCAGGTGCAAAAAGCGGTGAGCAATACCCCTTCCCTCTTTTTCGTGACTATGACTCTAATCGACCCTGAGCTCCACACGATGGTAAACTCCACCCCTTGGCTTACGTGTCCAAAAAGTTTAATGACACTGAAAGGAACTGGGCCGTGTGGGACAAGGAAGCAGGTTCTATTAAATTGGCCGTCTCAACCTGGCGTCATTGGTTGGAGGGAGCCAGGGTGCCGTTTGAGGTTTGGACCAACTACAAAAACCTTGAATTGTTACGCACCCCGAGAAACCTAAACGCTAAACAGCTCCGCTGGGCTGACTTCTTCTCCAACTTTAATTTTACGCTGCAGCATTTCCTGAGCCTGGTGTTTGACTGACTTTCTGGAGAACTTGACATTCTCGTAGTGTGAGAAAAAGAGAAATGTACCTCTTTCTCCACCTTCTCTATCACATACATAATTTTGTAAACTTTTGTCATGTCATCCCTCAGTCATCGTTTCTTCAAGCTAAAGAGCCTTGACCTCTTTAACCTTTCTTCATAGGGAAGGCGTTCCATCCCCGTAATCATTCTGGGTACCGATTTCTGCACCTTTTCCAAGGCTATCAGATATATATATATATATATATATATATATATATATATATATATGAAGTGCAATGACCAGAAGCGTACACAATATTCCAAATGAGGGGCACAACACAATGGGAGGGGTCAAAACTGGGCCTTCCTGATCCTACTCCCATACGATCCAGAACCTGACAAAGGTTAGTCAAATGTGGGAAAGGGGGCCAATGTTAAAAACTTGATAAAGGAAATATAAAAATACATGTATTTATTAATCACAACTTTAAAAATATATATAAGGGCCCAGTCACACATTATTTATAAGTAACAAATGATAAAACACAACGGCTTGTAAATCTGACCTAACGCGTTTCGGCCTACCTAGGCCTTCCTCAGAGGTCAATAATGAGGAACATATTGGCTATTTGTCAGGTAGCCCTGCCATGATGGATGGAGAAGGGAGGGAGGATGGGCTTTGTTTCGTGAAGGGAGGGTGGATGGGATCGTGGGGTGTTGATTTATGCACCTGGAGTGTTCGAATGGAATGCGGGGAGCTGCCTCGGCTGCCTGGCCGTGCAGGCCGTATCTTCTTCAGACCTAACACACTGACCTTGGAGGAGACAGGCTGTTAGCTTCCTATCGCTTTCAAAAGCAACAGCTAGGCTGGGAAAATGGGGGCGGTGGGAACTACATTAATTATCACTGTCTCCAGTTCCCCCGCGCGCGCTATGCTTCTATTGGTGGAGGGGGGGGTCCCCATTCTCCCCCCTTCTGGTATAACTGCTTGCTTCATGTAACCAAGGTATTCTTAACAATGCTTCTGTTCCAGTAACCTACTATTGCAGCTTTAAAATAAATACTATTCTTGCTTCACTGAACAAGGCCTGGTATTTTGCTGACTAAGTTAAGGACTCTGACACTATTATAAAAACATATAGTACAATCATACACAATCATATACAGAGCATAAATACAATAAGGACCAGAAGCAAGTTGTTTCAAGATAACCCACCAGGCATAGAGCAAGAAAATACAAATGAGGCCTCTATTAGTGCAATCATATGCCAAGTGGTTCTCAGATATAAACTTCTGTCCTACTCCCATACGAACCACCACACACTTTGAGTGCTCTGTTGTGGTTTGTGCAGCCACCCCAGTGATCTGAACGAAATGCAGACAGTTATATCTGAATGCAAGCAAAGGATACAGAAAATCAAAGCTGGCTTAGTCAGCCTCCATAATTATGTCTGATCTCATCAGATCTCAAAAGCTAAGCAAGGGCAGTCCTTGTTAGTACTTGGATGGGAGGCCACCAAGGAAGACCAGTTCCTTTGCAAGCAGGCAATGGCGAACCACCTGTCCGTCTCTCGCCTTGAAAACTGTATGGGGTTGCTATAAGTTGGCTGCGACCTGATGGCATTTTTCATCACCACCCAAAGGTGCTGATTTTGTCTGTTACTTTAAAAATACCCAGAGCTCTTCTTCTCCTTCTGTTCCCCCATCCCCTTCTCAGGAAGATGCAGAGCAATCTCCTGAGGTATACATGGAGGGTGTGGGCTTCTCTGCATTCACCTTTCCCTCACTTGTAAGTCCCTGTTTCTTTGGCAGGGGAAGGAGTCTGTTCTGCATATGTTTTTGGTCCCCCTAGTGGCCAATTGGATATTACACCAGGTTTTGTCCAGCATTTCCCCCTTCAGATTTATACAGCAGGCTTTTATACAAGGACATAACCTGGTGTAATATCGAATCGACCACTAGAGGGGCAAAACACATGCAGTACACAAATGTGCAGCAGAAGTTTGCGACATCCCAATTTCACATGCCAATGAGCAACCTGAATTTACTAAGCATGTAGTAAATGCAACTGTGGTACAGAATCATTTCTTTGAAGCCCATACTCCGAAGTTCCTAGAACACGCCCGGCAGGAAGCAATGGAGGGCTACCCAGTGCTACAGGAAGGCAAGCTGAAGCTTTCCATCTTGTACAACAGGCAAGAGCTCCACCCCATCAAGGATGCTTCAAGGCTGCTGAACACATTTCTGTACAAAAAACCAGAGACATGTTGTGGAAGAACAGTGAAGTTACTAAGAATCACAGTGACCACTCCAATTACTGCTGCAGAAGGAGAGTGAGCATTCTCTTCTCTGAAAATAGCAAAGCTTTTCCTGAGAAATACAATGTCCAAAGACATTACATTAGCAATGCTGTCCATTCAATGACAGCTGTCTGTACAATGACATTCCAGGCTTTAATCATAAGACAATCCATGGCTCAGAAACAGAGAAGAATATTTGGCTAAATTCATCAACACAAGGTAGGTAAGAATGAAATCAAAAGACAGGAGGAGAAGCCATCCATGAAAGCACACAAGCCTACTGAACCAAGGTACAAGATTCTTTTTAAGTTCAGTAACCCATTACCTGCTAAGAAACTTTTTATTGTGCTCGGGGATTCTTAGTGTTGCAAAGGACAAGGATGAAGACAAAATCAGAGTTAATTTGATTAGGTCCCCCCCGCCCCCAATTTGCTGCCCTCTGCCCTACCAGCCCCGCTGGGCACCAGCGGCCACTTTGGGAGCCACTGCAGACGAAACAGGACCGAAGTGATACAGTCTCTATGACTCATTCCGGTCTGCATTCTGGTAACACCGTTCTGTACCAGTCATGAGATCTGAACATACAGCCCATTGCATTAATCTAATCTAGGTATTGCCGCAGCATGCACCATATGAGGAAAGGTTGAAGGAGCTGGGTATGTTTAGCCTGGGAAGGAGATGACTGAGAGGTGATATTATCATTGTCAAGTACTTGAAGGGCTGTCATACAGAAGATGGTGCAGAGTTCTTTTCTGTCTCCCCCAAAGGACAGACCAGAACCAACAGGTTGAAATTAGATCAAAAGAGTTTTCGGCTAAACATTAGGAAGAACTTTCCTGACAGAGCAGTTCCTCAGTGGGACAGGATTCCTCTGGGAGGTGGTGGGCTCTCCTTCTTTGGAGGTTTTCAGACATAGGCCAGATGGCCGTCGGACAGCAATGCGGATTCTGTGAACTCAGGCAGATCCCGAGAAGGGAGGGCAGGAAGGGTTGCCTCAGTGCTTAGTTCTTGTGGCCCTTTCTTACATGCCCAGGGAAATGCTGATTGCCACTTTGGGGTCAGGAAGAAATTTTCCTGGAGGGTTTTTTGTTTTTTGCCATCTTCTGGGCATGGAACAGGGGTCACTGGGGGGAAGGTATTTGTGGATTTCCTGCATTGTGTAAGGGGTTGGACTAGATGACCCTGGATGTTAAGTATGAGACTTAACTCGATTTCAGCCAACAGTGATTTCAGCTTTATTTTGAAGTGATAACAGCTCAACAATAACCAGAACAGCAAATGAACTCAAACAGTGGAGCACAGCTCCTTTTAAACAGTCCGGGCTAATATAGCGACGCCAACTGCACAATAAGTAACCAATAAGATTACAAAGATAACGTCCAATGAGGTTTGTTCCCTCCAAAGCATTTCACTGAGTTCTGATTGGACGGTAATACAAAGGCAACCAATAGGAGATCAGGGATTACAATCCTTGCCTTGGCTCAAGCTTAACATAGCATTCCAATGGAGACATAATACTGGAGGTCCCTCCCAACTCTATAATTCTACAATTCTATATGATTGTGATTCCCTCATGGATCACTGCCTTGTCGTGGCGAGGGGGCTTGCGTGGTTCAATGAGGCTGTGGGCTATGCCGTGGAGGGCCATCCAGGACGGACAGGCCACAGCAGAGAACTCAGACCGAGTGTGATCCCCTGGAGAAAGAAATGCAACCCACTCCAGTATCTTTACCAAGAAAACCCCATGGACAGTAACAAAAGGCTAAAAGATATGATGCCAGAAGATGAGCCCCTCAGGTCGGAAGGTGTCCAATATGCTACTGGGGAAGAGCAGAGGGCAAGTATGAGTAACCCCAGAAAGAGTGAAGCGGCTGGGCCAAAGCTGAAAGGACGCTCAGTTGTGGATGTGTCTGATGGTGAAAGGAAAGTCCGATGCTGCAAAGAACAATACTGCATAGGAACCTGGAATGTAAGATCTATGAATCAAGGTAAGCTTGACGTGGTCAAAAATGAGATGGCAAGAATGAACATCAACATCTTGGGAATCAGTGAACTAAAGTGGACAGGAATGGGCGAATTTAACTCAGAAGACCATTATATCTACTACTGTGGCCAGGAATCCCGTAGAAAAAAATGGTGCGGCCTTTATAGTCAACAAGAGAGTGAGAAAGGCAGTATTGGGATACAATCTCAAAAATGACAGGATGATCACGGTCCAAATCCAAGGCAAACCATTCAACATCACAGTAATCCAAGTCTATGCCCCAACCACTGCTGCAGAAGAGGCAGAAGTGGACCAGTTCTATGAAGACCTACAACACCTCATAAAACTAACACCAAAAAATGATGTCCTCATCATCATAGGGGACTGGAATGCTAAAGTAGGAAATCAAAAGGTAACCAGAATAATAGACAAGTTTGGCCTTGGAGAACAAAATGAAGCAGGGCAAAGGCTAACAGAGTTTTGTCAAGAGAACACGCTGGTCATAGCGAACACTGATTTCCAACAACCTAAGAGGCGTCTCTACACATGGACATCACCAGATGGGCAACACCGAAATCAGATTGACTATATAATTTGCAGTCAAAGATGGAGAAGCTCTATTCAGTCAGTAAAAACAAGACCTGGAGCTGACTGTGGCTCAGATCATGAGCTACTCATTGCAAAATTCAGACTTAAATTGAAGAAAGTTGGGAAAACCACTAGGCCATTCAGATTTGACCTAGATTGCATCCCCGATGAATATACAGTAGAGGTGAAGAATAGGTTTAAGGGACTAGATTTGATAGACAGAGTGCCTGAAGAACTATGGACAGAGGTCTGTGACATTGTAAAGGAGGCAGCAATCACCGCCATCCCAAAGAAAAAGAAATGCAAGAAAGCAAAGTGGCTGTCTGATGAGGCTTTACACATAGCAGAGGAAAGAAGGAAAGCTAAAGGCAATGGTGAAAAGGAAAGATTTGCCCAACTGAATGCAGATTTCCAGAGAACATCAAGGAGAGATAAGAAGGCTTTCCTGAATAAACAATGCAAAGTAATAGAGGAAAACAATAGATTGGGAGGGACTAGAGATCTCTTCAAGAAAATTGGAGAAATCAAGGGAACGTTCCATGCAAAGCTGGCCATGATAAAGGACAAAAATGGTAGGGGCCTAACAGAAGCAGAAGAGATTAGGAAAAGATGGCAAGAATACACAGAAGAACTATACAAGAAGGACCTCGATGTCCTTGACAACCACGGCGGTATAATCACTGACCTTGAGCCAGACATCCTGGAAAGCGAAGTTAAATGGGCCTTAGAAGGCATTACTAACAACAAAGCTAGTGGAGGTGATGGTATCCCAGCTGAGTTATTCAAAGTCTTAAAAGAAGATGCTGTTAAAGTGCTGCACTCAATTTGCCAACAAATTTGGAAAACACAACAGTGGCCACAGGATTGGAAAAGGTCAGTTTACATTCCAATCCCAAAGAATGGCAACGTCAAGGAATGTTCAATCTATCGCACAATTGCACTCATTTCACAAGCTAGCAAGGTAATGCTCAAGATCCTACAAGCTAGGCTCCAACAGTACGTGGATAGAGAACTGTCAGAAGTACAAGCTGAATTTCGAAGAGGTAGAGAAACTAGAGATCAAATTGCCAACATTCGCTGGATTATGGAGAAAGCAAGAGAGTACCAGAAAAACATCTACTTTGCTTCATTGACTATGCTAAAGCCGTTGATTGTGTGGATCACAATAAACTATGGCAGGTTCTTAAAGAGATGGGAGTACCAGACCACCTCACATGTCTCCTGAGAAACCTGGATAAGGGTCAAGAAGCAACAGTTAGAACTGGAAATGGAACAACTGATTGGTTTAGCATAGGAAAAGGAGTATGACAAGGATGTATATTGTCACCTTGCTTATTTAATGTATATGCCGAGTACATCATGTGAAATGCTGGCCTGGATGAATCACAAGCTGGAGTTAAGATTGCTGGGGAAAAGATCAATTACCTCAGATATGCAGACAAAACCACTCTGATGGCAGAAAGTGAAGAGGACCTAAAGAGCCTCTTGCTCAGGGTCAAAGAGGAGAGTGCAAAAGTGGGCTTGAAGCTCAATGTCAAAAAAACTAAGATCATGGCATCCGGCCCCATCACTCCTTGGCAAATAGAAAGGGAAGTCGTAGAAGTAGTGACAGACTTCACGTTCCTGGGATCCCAGATCACTGCAGCTGGTGACTGCAGCCATGAAATTAAAAGACACCTGCTCCTTGGGAGGAAAGCAATGGCAAACCTAAACAGCATGATAAAAAGCAGAGACATCACCCTGCCAACAAAAGTCCACATGTTCAAAGCAATGGTATTCCCCGTAGTAATGTATGGCTGCGAGAATTGGACTATAAGGAAGGCCAAGTGCCGAAGAATAGATTCTTTTGAACTATGGTGCTGGAGCAGACTGTTGAGAGTCCCTTGGACTGCAAGGAGATCAAATCAGTCAATCCTAAAAGAAATCAACCCTGACTGTTCCTTGGAAGGCCAGATCCTGAAGCTGAAGCTCAAATACTTTGGCCACCCAATGAGAAGGGAACATTCACTGGAGAAGACCCTGATGCTGGGAAAGATTGAAGGTCAAAGAAGAAGGGGACGGCAAAGGATGAGATGGTTAGACAGTGTCATCAATGCAACAAACATGAAATTGAGCAAACTTCCGCAGACAGCGGAAGACAGGAGGGCCTGGCGTGATCTGGTCCATGGGGTCACGAAAAGTCGGACTCGACTGCGACTGAACAACAACAACAACAACATATGATTGTGAAGAGGAGATTTCACAACCGTTTTCCTCTTTCCTCAAGGAACTTATTACTCATACCAGCTCTCATGACAATTTGATGGCTAATGAGTTTAAAATGATGAAATACCAACGAGATAATATCCTAAGGGATTTAGAAAGTTGTTTATGGTACTGTGTGCTGTTTACGAGCCATACAAAAAGAAGGCCACTGTGGCCAGCTGCCGTCCCTTGGAATGGAATCCTACAGTTTACCTCCATGTAAGCATTCTGCTTTATAGATTCCTTCTTAACTCATTCATGTAGTATCAGTTTTGATACTATTTTCTATGAATCTCAAGCAAAAGGCTCTCTAGACACTTTGTAGATGGAAGTTCAGAGCTCAGTGCCTGAATTTCTCCTTTGCGTGCAAAAGGTTCCAGTTTCTGTTCCTGGCCCCATCAGTTAAAAAGCATGTCAATAGCAGGGCTGAGAAAGACCTCCACAAAGGACTTCAGAGAAGTACAGCAGGCCTTTGGAACAGTCAACAGCCAACAGCTCAATGGATGGATTTGGAGGTAGATTCAGAGAGCTTTGGGCAACCATTTAACCACTGCTTTGTTAGGGAGCTCTTTGGTTAACGATCTGGAAGTGGCAGGAGATGATTTCCATGGGGGTAATAAGTGTATCTTGGTGCATTTGAATTCTGTGCCCATTGAGCTTTGAGGAACATGATGGCCCTTTAGTATCTAAAGGAAGTGAAGACAATGACTAACAGCTGATCAGGTAGACCTGGCTTCAGAGGTTCGATCTTCCACCCATGGGAAATAATGGAGCCATTCTTTCCGATGCTTTGGTAGAGAGGCCGTGGCAGGCCCATGGGCAGAATTTTTAAGTCAGGGGAGATTTAAATTTCTTAGGGGGCACTGGCTAATTGAATTAAAGGAATACTCGGCTCCTTCCCTACACCTGTCACCACTCAGAGGAACTTGGGCTGGATGGGAAGCCAGGGGGGGCCTGGTCAATAAGTGAGGGGGCCTAGCCCCAAGATACCCTACTGTAGCTATAGGCCTGGGCCATGGGTTTCCTTGACTTTGATTCTTTACCATGCAGCCATCTTTTGGGCCAGTTTGAGTCAGTTTGGTGTAGTGGTCAAGTGCACGTACCCTAAACTGGGAGGACCGGGTTTGATTCCCCACTCCTCCACTGCGGGATGACCTTGGGCAAGCTGTAGTTCTGATAAGAGCTGTTCTTGAAAAAGTGCAGTTTCTATCAGAGCTCTCTCAGCCCCACCTCCCTCTCAAGGTGTCTGTTGTGGGGAGGGGAAGGGAAAGGAGTTTGTAAGCCACTCTGAGACTCCTTTGGGTAGTAAAGGGTGGGCTATAAATCCAATCTGTTATTCTTCTCTCTTCTTTTAGACTTGGTAGTATTTTTCTTAAGCTTGGGAATCTGGGCTTCAGTTGGTGTGGTTTTAAATACTTTCCAACACTGTCTGGAGATTTCAGTTTCATCTTAATTAACAGGGACCCCACACCAGATATTTAATTTACTGTCGGAACTGTGGTTCATCAAGATGGGTGTCAGCCTGAAGCAGCAGAAAACAACAAAAGTCCAGGAGCACCTTAAAGGCCACAAAATTTGTGGCAGGGTGTGTGGTTTTGCAGTGAGCAGTGAACTCACTCAAGCTCATACCCTGCCACAAACTTTTCTAGTCTTAAGGTACTATTAGATTCTTGCTCTTTTCTGTGGTTCAACAGGTAGTTATATTATATGTTATGTTATAGATGATATTTCTTTGTCAACTGGAGTTTTTTTGATTCAGGATTCATCCAAGATTCCAGTTTTCATGTAAAACCCAAGATTCATAAGGAGGGATTTCCCTTACCGGGCAGATCCTTCGTATCACATACCGGTTCTCTTTGGAAACCTTCGGCACAGCATGTGAATTCCCTTTTGGGGCCGTTTGTCAGAAGATCCATATCTTACACTGAGGATGCCACACATTTTATACAACAAGCGGAGAAGTTGGTGTGTGGAGGAAGAGGCAAATGCTATCAATCTGGGTTTTAATTGGTTTTGTTTTTTTAAAAAAAATACATAATCAGAATCGCTATCGAGAGAAAACAGCGCATCTCGTTCACAAATTAAAAACAAATGAAGGAAGACAATGTACATAGTCACATTTCTTTCCTATTCCTTGATTTCCAACAGTATAAGTGGGTTTTTTTAATGCAGCCGATTGCTGCCAATTCTTGTCATCTAAAATATTCTTAGGATTCTGTATTGCTATTAGTTTTGGTTAGTGATAGCAATCGATGTGGATCTTTTAAGAACCATTCTAATTTGCCTGGCAAAGTCAGTGGTTTCCATGTGAATACCATCCTCTCTTGGATCAGTAATTATGATATCAACACAATTTAAGAGACATACTTCAGTTTTCAAATTAAGGGTCAATGTCCATATCTCAAAAATGATCAATATCTTAAACATAGACCACCTCTTATTGTATACCACAAGCAGAGAAGCTGTGTGAGGAGGCAGACAGATATGCTATTACTCTGAGTGTTTGTTCCTTATACATATCTATACCCTATAATGAAATGAGGCGTATTATAGAGCATGTGCTAGATGCTACACTTTGTCTGGATCCACTCAGGCATTTTCGGCTGGATTTGTTGGCTCTGTTCTTGTATAAAAATGATTTTTGCTTTGAAAAAGTGAGTCTGTTTTCAGATTGAACGGACAGCTCCGTGGCACCAATTTAGACATGACTGAATTAGAGGCAAATCCCTTATTAAATCCGAATTAAAAACTCCCTTATTGAACCCCAATAAAAACTACTTTTCCATATGTTTTTCCTATTACAATTAATAGGACGACATCTTTATGATGTGTTCATCCAAACATAGATCCGCACTTGCTTCCGTCCCAAGCATGAAGACGACACCTCAAGAATTCTCACAACCTGCCCATTCCTTGACAGCAGCTGTCCAAGTTAGTAACCAACTTCCAGTCACAAGCTCTACTGGTCAAGGTAACTAGAAACATGGGGTTGGTGCCACATTTGGCATTAGTACCTGGTAGTCAGTGTTCCCTCTAATATTTTCTGCTGCTGAGCAGAGTAGTTCATGTCCTGAGCAGAATATAACTGCTGTAATCTTAAAATGGTCAATGAGCATTGCAAGACCCTGTGTAGCTCCAGATTGCTGCTGAGCGGGGCTTCCTGTGTTAATGAGCGGCCGCTCACCTGCACAGCTTAGAGGGATCACTGCTGGTAGTATGTCCAAGAGTCAGATATGGCTTGTAGGAGACTGATTATCACTGATATAAAGTCTGAATTGAACAGCATGATTTGAAATTTGCAAGAGTGTAATGGTTTCTTTCCAGATGCCACATCGATGAAACAAGGAAATCAAAGCATGGTGAGGGAATTCATCCTGATTGGATTTTCCGGTTTCCCACAGCTGCAGGTGCTGCTGTTTGTGGTGTTCTCCATCATGTACTTGGCTATTTTGGCTGGAAATATCATCATCATCGTTACGATAAGGCGTGAGTCCAGCCTCCACGTCCCCATGTACTTCTTCCTCGCCATGCTCGCCACTTCAGAAATCTGCTACACATTCACCATCATCCCCAATATGCTTGTAAATCTGCTAAGAGAAAAGGCCACTATCTCATTCATTGGTTGCGCTATTCAGATGTACACATTCCTGGGTCTCGCAATGACAAACTGTCTGCTTCTCGTAGTGATGGGATACGACCGATATGTGTGCATCTGTAAACCTTTACATTATCCGGTTCTGATGAATCAGAGACTCTGTACTAAACTGGTGGTCTTTTCAGCAACAACTGGTTTTTTTTTATCTATACTGGAGACCTATTTCATATTTACTTTGCCATTCTGTGGGCCGAATACAATCCATCACTTCTTTTGTGATATGGCACCTTTACTTCAGCTGGCCTGTGCCCGGAATTATATCGGGGAAATTCTCATTTTTCTTTTTTCTTTTTTAGTGGTAGTTTTCTCATTCCTTCTGATCCTTCTCTCCTATATTTTAATCTTAAATACAATCCTGAAAATCCCCACAGCAGAGGGCAAGCGCAAGGCTTTTTCAACGTGCGCCTCCCATCTCATTGTGGTGGTCGTGCACTTTGGATGTGCTTCCGTTATTTACCTGAGGCCCCAATCCAGATACACTCTGAAGGAGGACACGTTTATCTCTGTCACATACACACTGGTGACTCCGTTGCTGAATCCTGTCGTTTACAGCTTGAGGAACAAGGATGTCCAAGTAGCACTGAAGAAATCCCTAGGCAGAAGCGCATGTGCCCGAAAGATGTGAGAAGCAAATATGGTAGACGAAACAGTCTCATAAAACCGAACAAAGTATTTCAGCTGTTCCACCCATGCTTCCCAAAGCTCAGGGTGAGCCGGGTCGAATGCAGGAATGATTCTCAGAGCAGCAGCCATGAACCGTGAAGCGATGCGAGGCGCAGAGTCCTGGAGATCATTGCGTGGTGCAGTCCTAGAAGCTGGATCACAGTCGCCCATCGGGATCCCACCCTCATCGCCAGTGAAATATACTGTGCTCAGACGTTTTCAAGTGATCATCTCATAGTTTAATAGTGATTCAGCAAGAGAAAGAAGACTGAAAATCCCTGGCCGAAGCTGGGTATTTATGCCTAAAACAGACCACACTCCCAATGATAGGCTATTTACACTACATTGTTTCCTAATTGGTTTATTCTAGAATCCCTGTCTCCCTACTGGCCCATTCTAGGATCCTGGCAATCTATTGTTATGCATCCCAAGCTAAGTCCTTTTGCTAGTACAGTTCAGACTCAATACATAACACTTACTGGGTAAACAACAAATTATCATCTCGAGAAAGATGTACAATGCCCACTACAACAATTGTTATGATACAGATCAAGACTATTTCTGACACATATGTAGGCATTTGTGAACATCAATGTACCGCTTATTAAAAATATGTTATGGAACGAGCATCGTTTAGGTGTTAAATACCACTTCTGATTCTCTGCTTAGCTGAAACAGGCCACGAAATTGGATTGAGAAGGCAGTATCTCAACTGAAATGATAACCACAAAGTGCTAGAAGACAAAGAGGTTCTGAAAAATCCTGTCAGTAAACAGAGATCCCTGATCCCTGAGCAGAGGTAGGCCTCAAAAGCATCCCCCTGGCTGCATGTGGAACTACCCAGGACAGCTAAACAAAGAAGGATTAATGGGAAACCTGGAGGAAAAACTGTGTGTGGTGGCATTAAAGAAAGAATTAACTGGGAGAAAGGCAGGGCTGAGCATCTTATATATATATATATATATATATATATATATATATATATATATATATATATAATTCTCCTAGCGTATTGGCCATTTCCAGCTCTCCCACAGGCTGTGCTGTGTGCTCCATCAGCCATTGGACCATCAACCGCCACTCAAGAATAATTGCCATTGGCTGAGTGCTGGGTCCACTCCTCTTCCCCACCCACTGCTATCTCAGCCACTGTTCCCTGTCAGAATAAGTGCCAAAATGGCTGTCTCTCCTGACAAAGACACTTGTCCTGCTTAGCTCCTGTGGGACTAATTTTTCCCTCAGTGGCTGTTGCAGTAAATAGGCAAAGCCAGGAGGCCATTTCCAGGCCTTTGTGGGGAACTCATTGGGGCCAATCCTGACTAGGGTTGCCAGCTCCAAGTTGGGAAATTCCTGGACAGTTTGTGGTGGGGTTTGGGAAGGGGAGAGGCCTCAGCTGAACAGAATGCCATTAGAGTCCATCCTCCAAAGCAGTTATTTTCTCCAGGGAGAGAGAGAGATCTGTTGTCTGGAGTTCAGTTGTGATATCAGGCAATACCACAGCCAGTGTGGTGTAGCAGTTTACACTTCAGATCAGGGTCTCCCAGACCCAGGTTCTTGCTATGGAAGCTGAGTGGGTGATTTTGGACCAGTCACAGACTTTCAACCTAACCTACCTCACAGGCTTGTTCTGCAGACCAAAAGGAGCAGAGGAGAATGATGTAAGCTAATTTGGTCCCCACTGCAGAAAAAGACTGTACTTTTCCTCCTTGGGAACCATTGTTGCCAATCTCCAAGTGAGGGCTGGAGATCACTCAGAATTACAACTGCTCTCCAGATGGCAGAGATCAGTTCCCCTGAAGAAAATGGTAGGGTCTATATCCTTATGTCCTGCTGAGATGCCCCCCCCCCCATGATAGCCAGTGTGACATAGCCATTAGTGCTTCAGAGCAGCTTAGAGGCTGCAGGTGAGGGGGAGATGGAAAGCTGAAGTCAGAGGGGCAGATTAAGGAAGGTTGAAGATTAGCAGGGAAGGAGATAGGGTTTCCAACTCCAGGTTGGGAAATTCCTGGAGATTTGAGGGGTGGGACCTGGAGAGGGCGGGGTTTGAGGAGAGGTGGGACTTCAGACAGCTACAATGCCATAGACTCCACCCTCCAAACCAGCCCTTTCCTCCTGGGGAACTACTGCTGCCAATCTCCAGGTGAGCAAACAATAACAAAAACAACTATGATATTATATTATGAAAATATATTTAGACTGCTATTCTGTAGTGAGTTGTATTTCTTCATCTCATTATAAAAATATACACATACACAATTGCCCCCCAAGCCGAAATAACGAGGCAGACACAAATGTTGGGTTTAACTATAGGGCCACTTTATTAATTGACAATCTTAACTGGAACCAAAGGCAAGGGCAACACAGCACTGTGGTATGGTCAAGGCCAGAGGTCGTGGACCCCTCCCTTACCTCTTCAATAGGGCGAGCCACCCTGCCCCAGATGCGAGCCCACCGCAGGGGCTCCCACCCGGCCTGCTAGCCATTGCAGGACAACCCTGTAGCCCCATCCCCCGAGTCGCAAGGTTCAAAGAGAGGACCTAAACAGGGCCATCCCGAAGGCAGTCCGTTTTCCCCACCCCATGCCGCAAGGCACAAAGACTGTATTCACAGGACCCCTTCAACCCCAAATGAGGGGTGTCAGCTGGTGCTCACCGGACCGCAATCTGTATACCGCATAGCAACCTGCCAGAACAAAAATGACCAGCCTAACTAACCAACACACCCTCATAAACACCTGCATCACTGCTGCAATACAGGGTAGGCGAAAACACCCCTCCCAAGTGCCAATCAGGAAGGGGCAAAAAATTCCTACCCGGCCCCCAAAAACTGGGCGACCAGCAAATGCCTGCACTACAAACAGGGCGGGAGGGTGGCCCGACGATTGCGCGGGAATGCTGAGGAGGATAGGCGGGGCCTGACTTTAAGCCTTCTTGGCCCTGCAACCTCCTGATGCCCGTATGTGGCGCTCTTGGCGCCAAATCCCAGCCTGCCTCATTCTGGCTGGGAGGCAAAGTCGCCCCCCCAGCCCAACGGCCGGAATGGCCGTGGGCTGTTGAATCGTGTTCTAATCATGAGCACTGAAAGAATCTGTTTCATTGAAGTGGGAAGAATGTTGTGTGTTAATTCACGGATTAGAATTGTTGACATGTAAACTAATGGTATTCATGCAGCAGACTTAGAAAAAGCTGTTATGTGAAACGGTATTATATGCAATTCCCTGTATGTGTATATTTTTATAATGTGATGAAGAAATACGATTCACTACAGAACAGTAGTCTAAATATATTTTCATAATATAACATCACAGTTGTTTTCATTACTGTTTGCATCCTTCCTGTGATTTCTGGTTTTTTTTACAATCTCCAGGTGAGGGCTTACAAACTCCTTTCCCTTCCCCTCCCCACAAGAGACACCCTGTGAGGTAGGTGGGGCTGAGAGAGCTTTGACAGAAACTGCTCTTTCAAGAACAGCTCTGACAGAACTATGGCTTGCCCAGGGTCATCCAGCAGCTGCACGAGGAGTGGGGAATCAAACCCGGTCCTCCCAGATTAGAGTCCGCGCACTTAACCACTACATCAAACTGGCTCTCCCACCCTTCACTACCCAAAGGAGTCTCAGAACAATTTACAATCTCCTTTCCCTTCCCCTTCACACAACAGACACTCTGAGATATAGGTGGGGCTGAAAGAGCTCTCTTGAGAACTGCTCCTGAGAGAACAGCTCTGAAAGGACTTGTAATCGACCACACCAGCAGCTGCATGTAGAGGAGTGGGGAATCAAACCTGGTTCTCCCAGATTAGAGTCCACACTTCTAACTAGTACACCAAACAGGATCTTCACTGTGTGACTGAAGGTAAACTGTGGGTGTTCGAGAAAATATTTATGAACAATATGTTCATCTTCAAAGGTATTCTGATAAGCAGATCTTCTTCCTGAACTGTTGAAAAGTTACTATGAGATCTGTACATTAATCTCAGTCACATAGGTAGGAAAAAGGGAGGGGGAGAACTTAACCCAACAACACTGAATCAAGTACCTGAGAGATAAGTTAGAAAGCAAAAGCTGGGCCAAAAGCTAAAACGAAATATGAACTAGTTGTACATAAAAATACACGTATTTATTACAAAGAGATCTAAAAGCATATCAGGGCCCAACACAAGCCTCATAAGAACATAAGAGAAGCCAGTGTTGGATCAGGCCAATGGCCCATCCAGTCCAACACTCCGTCACACAGTGGCCAAAAATACCAGGTGCCTTCAGGAGGTCCAGCTGTGGGGTCAGGACACCAGAAGCCCTCCCACTGCTGACCCCCCCCGAGCGCCAAGAATACAGAGCCTCACTTGCCCCAGAGTCGCTATCTATTACCTTGTGGCTAATAGCCACTGGTGGACTTCTGCTCCATATGCTTATCCAATTCCCTTTTGAAGCTGTCCATGCTTGTAGCTGCCACCACCTCCTGTGGCAGTGAATTCCATCTGTGAATCACTCTTTGGGTGAAAAAGTACTTCCTTTGATCCGTTCTAACCTGACCGCTCAGCAATTTCATTGAGTGCCCGTGAGCCTCCTGATGATATAGTGAAAAGAAGTAACGTGTGTCCAAGAGAAAACAATAGTGACCTAAAGCATTTCAGCCCAATTGGGCCTCCTTCAGAGCAGTGCTCGATACTGAAGGCACATTGGCTCTGATAAGGTGTTTCGTACCTAGCCTTTTTGGACCAGAATTGGAAGGCACACAAATAGCTGTATCCTTCCACTCGTGTGCATCTTCATTTGTCACAAGGCTAGATCCTAAAAGGCCTCACATGAAATGTTTTTCTTCTGTCTTTTGATTACTTTCTTTAACACCACTGTTTTGGTCCTATATGTATTGGCGTATTGATTTTGATTGTAATAAGAGCCTTTGGGTGCGGTCAGACGGTGTGCTGGGAGCGGTTTAAATTGCTCCGCTCCCGATGCGTTCTTTTTTTAACCTGGACAATCACGATCACACTCACCTCCTTGTTCTGGATTGCTGCGCAGCCACATCACTCCCCACTGTCCACACATGGAAGCATGCATCGGTGGGGTTTTTTCCCCTCTCAGTCTGAGCATGCGCACAGGCGGCCATGTGTAGAATTAAAATTTTTGCGCTTTAAATGAACACTTCCCTTTAAACTTTTACCCCAAAACTTTATTAACTTAGGAGCAGAGCTCTGCCTTATGCGCACACCGCCAATGCATTAAAAAAATGGCAGACGAAAAGTGGAAGCCTTGGGTTTCCGCGACAGCTTTCCAGAGGGGAGGGGGTTGAAGCACCCGGAAGTGGCTCGACACCGCAGGAGCGGTCAGACGTCAGAAAAGTGCAGCTAGAACCAGAGAATCAGGAAAACACCACTTGGGGACCTGGTATCAAAATATTCCATTTTAAAGGGGGGTTGATCCGGAAAGCGACGGCTGGGGACGGTGTGCAGATGTTGGGTATGTGAATGTGCACATAAAATCCGTTACTGAAGCGTGCCGAAAGCGGTTCAAACGGAGCATCTGAATGCACCTTTTTTGTACCTTCTGTTATTTGAACTCTGAAGAAGATCCAATTGGGTCGAAATGCACTAGGTCACTATTGTGCTTTTTTTCTTTGACACATGTTACTTTTTACTATATCATGAGGCTTGTGTTGGGCCCTGATATGCTTTTAAATGTCTTTATAATAAATACATGCATTTTTATGTACAACTAGTTCATATTTTGCTTTAAATTTTGGCCCAACTTGGGCAGATCATGAGAGGGAGGGCAGGAAGGGTCGCCTCAGTGCTTAGTTCTTGTGGCCCTTTCTTACACCGATCACCACTTTGGGGTCAGGAAGAAATTGTTCTCCAGGCCTTTTGGGCTGTGGATCCAGAAGGTGGTGTTTGTTTGTCTTTTTGCTATCCTCTGAGCATGGAGTAGGGGTCATGGAGGGGCAAGGTATTTGTGAATTTCCTGCAGTGTGCAGAGGGTTGCACTAGATGACCCTGGAGGTCCCTCCCAACTCTATAATTCTACAATTCTATATGATTGTGAAGAGGAGATTTCACAACCATTTTCCTCTTTCCCCAAGGAACTTATCACTCATACTAGGTCCCATGAGAATGTGATGGCTAATGAGTTTAAAATGATGAAATACCAACGAGATAATGTCCTAAGGGATTTAGAAAGCTGAAAGTAAAGAGTACTGTGTGCTGTTTACAAGCCATACAAAAAGAAGGCTATTGTGGCCAGCTGCCGTCCCTTGGAATGGAATCCTACAGTTTATCTCCATGTAAGCATTCTGCTTTATATATTCCTGTTTTGACTCATTCATGTAGCATCAGTTTTGATAGTATTTTCTATGAATCTCAAGCAAAAGGCCCTCTCAGCTCAGTGCCTGAATTTCTCCTTTGTGTGCAAAAGGTTCCAGTTTCTGTTCCTGGCCCCATCAGTTAAAAAGCATGTCAATAGCAGGGCCGAGGAAGACCTCCACAAAGGACTTGGGAGAACTGCAGCGGGGCTTTGGAAAGGTCAACAGCCAGCAGCCTACAGCTCAATGGATGGATTTGGAGGTAGATTCAGAGAACTTTGGGCAACCATGTAACCATTGTTTTGTTAGGGAGATCTTCAGTTAACAATCTGGAACTGGCAGGAGATGATTTCCAGGCTGGGAGGGAGTATATCTTGGTGCATTTGAATTCTATATCCACTGGGCTTTGAGGAACATAATGGCCCTCTAGTATTTAAAATAAGCGAAGACAATGACTAACAGCTGATTGGGTAGACCTGGCTTCAGAAGTTAGGTCTACCACCCATGGGAAATAATGGAGCCATTCTTTCCTACGTTTTGGTCAAGAGACCATGGGCTTCCTTGACTTGGATTCTTGACTGTGCAGCCATCTTTTAGACTTGGTAGTCTCTGTCCTAACCTTGGGAATCTGGGCTTCAGTTACTGTGGTTTTAAATAGGTTCCAACACTGTCTGGAGATTTCAGTTTCATCTTAATGAACAGGGACCTCATATGAGATATTTAATTTTCCGTAAGGACTGCGGTTCAACAAGATGGGTAGCCATGTTAGCCTGTAGCAGCAGAAAACAGCAGGAGTCCAGTAGCACTTTAAAAACTATCAAGAGATGTGGCAGGGTTGAAGCTTTTGCAGGGAGCAGTGAACTCACTCAAGCTCATACCCTCCCCCAAACTTTTTTAGTCTTTAAGATGCTATTCGACTCTTGCTCTTTTCTGTGGTTCAACAGGTAGTCATATTATATATTATATTCCTCAGTCTACTGGAGATTTTTTGATGAAGGGTTCACCTCAGATTCCAGTTCTTATGTATAACCCAAGATCCATAAGGAGGGATTTACCCTGCCTGGCAAATCCTTTGTATCGCACACCAGTTTGGGAACCTTTGGCACAGCATGTGAATTCCCTTTTGGGGGCTGTCTGCCACACATTCCCACACATTTTATACACCCAGTAGTGAAGCTGGTGTGTGGAGGAAGACACAAATGCTATTCATTTGGGTTTTAATTGTCCCCCCCCGCCTCAAAATACATAATCAGAATCACTATCCAGAGAAAACAGCACATCTCGTTCACAAATTAAAAACAAATGAAGGAAGAGAATGTACATAGTCATAGTTATTCCTTTCCTATCCATTGATTTCCAACAGTATAATTTTTTTTTTTAATGCAGACAATTGTTGCCAATTTTTGTCATCTAAAATAGTCGCAGGATCAATGCCTCCCTCGAAGCTGTGGAGTCTTGTGAGCAAAAGTTGTGAGCTCCTGGCATCAAAGTTGTGAGCGAGCAATTTGGCGGCTGCATAAATTAGCTTGCTCTGGAGCCATCCCTTCCTGAGCCAAGACAAAAACGTGTGAGCCGGAGGCTAAAACACTCTGAGCTAGCTCACACTAACTCACCTTAGAGGGAACACTGCTCAGGATTCTGTATTGCCTATTAGTTTTGGCTACTGGTAGCAATTCCCACATCTTTAAGAACCATTCTAATTTGCCTGGCAATGTCGGTGGTCTCCATGCGAATGCCATCCCCTCAAAGATCAGAGCATAAAGCAGTACCTCTCTTGGATCAGTAATTATGATATCGACACAATTTAAGAGACAGATTTCAGATTTCAAATTAAGGGTCAGTGCCCATATCCCCAAAAGCGATCAGTATCTTAAACTGAGGACACCTCTTATTGTATACCACAAGTAGAGAAGCTGTGTGCAGAGGAAGACAGATATGCTATTACTCTTGATGTTGATTCTTTATACAAATCTATACCCTATAATGAAATTAGGCATGTTCTAGATGCTCAACCTCGTTTGGAGGCACTCAGGCATTTTCGGCTGGATTTGTTCGCTCTGGTTTTGTATAAAAATGATTCTTGCTTTGAAAAAGTCATTCTGTTTTCAGACCAAGCGGACGGCTCTGTGGCACGAATGTATACATGACTGAATGATTAAATCCCACTTAAAAACTCCCTTACCGAACCCCAATAAAAACTAATTTCCCGTATATTTTTCCTGTTACAATCAATAGCTGTCGATGACATCTTTCGAATGTGTTCATCCAAACATAGATCCGCACTTGCTTCCATCCCAAGCGTGAAGACCGCACCTCAAGAATGCTCACAACCTACCCATTCCTTGCCAGCAGCTGTCCAAGTTAGTAACCAGCTGCCAGTCACGAGTTCTACCGGGCAAGGGACTTGCTCATTCACCAGAAACACGGGGCTGCGGCCACATTTGTCAGCAGGATGCTGAAGAACGACTGGTAGCCAATGTCCCCTCTAATTTTTTTTTCTGCTGCTGAGCAGAGCTGTTCATGTCCTGAGCCGATTAAAACGGCTGTCATCTCAAAATGCTTTGAGCTTTCATAAGATTATTGGAACTACATGCCGTATTAAGGGATTTTGCTTTTGTTTTTCCCGAATTGAAAGACTATTGGGTTCTGCTTTTGAAGAAGTCTGTGCTGGAAGACGATATCCTGCAGCTAGCCATCGCGGGAAGGGAGTCGCTGGAACCTCCAGTCTTCTCGAAGTCTAAGCTTGGGCGTCTCTGGAGGGAGCACTATGTTTGAATTACGTTTACAACACCTATCTAAGTGCTTACTTTGAGTTTACATTTTTGTTAAAAAGTTTTGGAATCCTTGTAAGAGGAGATTGGATTTGTGCCGCACCCGTCACTACCCAAAGGAGTCTCAGAGCGGCTTACAAACTCCTTTCCCTTCCCCTCCCCACAACAGACACCCTGTGAGGGAGGTGGGGCTGACAGAGCTCTGACAGAAACTGCTCTTTTTCAAGGACAGCTCTTGTCAGAACTATGGCTTGCCCAAGGGCATCCAGTAGGTGCAAGTGGAGGAGTGGGGAATCAAACCTGGTTCTCCCAGATTAAAGTCCACACACTTAACCACTACAGCAAACACTTACTTCCCTTGTGTAAGTATAATGAGTTTTTCATAGATATTAATTGAAGGGTTCCCCCCCCCCGATCTTTTATACAGATTTTTTTGTCTTCTGTTTCCCATAATCTTAAAATGGGGCAGTGGGCATTGCAAGACCCTGCATATCTCCAGATTGCTGCTGAGCAGGGCTTCCTCTGTTACTGAGCGGCCACTCATATGCACACCTTAGAGTTAGAACTGCTGGTGGTATGTCCAAGAGCCAAACGTGGCATGTTGGAAACTGATTTTCAATGAAATAAAGTCTCAATTGAATAGCACTGTTTCAGATTTGTAAGAGTGTAATGGTTTCTTTCCAGATGCCACATCAATGAAACAAGGAAATCAAAGCATGGTGAAGGAATTCATCCTCATTGGATTTTCCGCTTTCCCCGACCTGCAGGTCCCGTTGTTTGTGGCGTTCTCCATCATGTACTTGGCTATTTTGGCTGGAAATATAATCATCATCGTTACGATAAGGTGTGAGTCCAGCCTCCACATCCCCATGTACTTCTTCCTCTCTGTGCTCTCCACTTCAGAGATGTGCTACACTTTCACCATCATCCCCAATATACTTGGAAATCTTCTAACAGAAAAGGCAACTATTTCATTCATTGGTTGTGCTGCTCAGATGTACACATTCTTTGGCTTTGCATGTACAAACAGTGTGCTTCTCACAGTGATGGGATATGACCGATATGTGTGCATCTGTAAACCTTTACATTATCCAATTGTGATGAATCAGAGATTCTGTACTCAATTGGTGGTCTTTTCAGCAACATCTGGTTTTCTTGTATCTGTGGTGGAGACCTATTTCGTATTTAGCTTGCCATTCTGTGGACCAAATATAATCCATCACTTCTTTTGTGATATAGCACCTTTACTTCAGCTGGCCTGTGCCCGGAATTATATAGGGGAAATTCTCATTTTCCTCTTTTCTTTTTTAGTTATAGTTTTCTCGTTCCTTCTGATCCTTCTCTCATATATTCTAATCTTAAATACGATTCTGAAAATCCCCACAGCAGAGGGCAAGCGCAAGGCTTTTTCGACCTGTGCCTCTCATCTCATTGTGGTGGTTGTGCACTTTGGCTGTGCTTCCATTATTTACCTGAGGCCCCAATCCAGGTACACTCTGAATAAAGACATGTTCATCTCTATCACATACACACTGTTGACTCCACTGCTGAATCCTGTCGTTTACAGCTTGAGGAACAAGGATATCCAACTAGCACTCAAGAAATCCCTGGGTAGAAGCACACGTGCCCGGAAGATTTGAGAAGCATCTATGGTAGATGAAATGGTCTTGTCATAAATCTTACTTCCTGGGTAAACATCCAATTATCATCGTGAGAAAGATGTATAGTGCCCACCACTTAACATTTGTCAATAACATCTGTCAGTCATTAAATATATGTTCTGGAACGAGCAGCATTTAGGTATTCGATACTACTTCCGATTTTCTGCTTAGCTTGAAACAAGCCAAGAAATTGGTTTGAGAAGACAGTACCTCAACTGAAATGATAACCACGAAGTTCCAGAGACAAAGGGGTTCTGATAAATTGTATCAGTAAACACAGATGCCTGATCCCTGAGCAGAAGTAGGCCTCGAAAGCGTCCCCCTGGCTGCATGAGGAACTGCCCAGGGCAGCTGAACAAAGGAGGATTAATGGGGAAGCTGGAGGAAAAGCTGTGTGTGGTGGCGTTAAAGAAAGAATAAACCAGGAGAAAGGCAGGGATGAGCATGAACAGAATAAAAGCCTGAAGAAACAGAACCGTGACTACGAAGGAAGGTGCAGGAAGCCTCTGGGCCCCAATCACCTTAAGACACACAAAGAAGGTTAAATTCTGCCAGGTATAACTTCAGTACCATTAGAGGGAAAGTCAACAGTGGGAGGGCTTCTAGTGTCCTGGCCCCACTGGTGGACCTCCTGATGGCACCTGGTATTTTTGGCTGCTGTGTGACAGAGTGTTGGACTGGATGGGCCATTGGCCTGATCCAACACTGGCTTCTCTTACGTTCTTATGTTCACACCTCATAAAATCTCTTTTTTATATGGGCATGACAGGTAGCTGTCAGATCAAGATGGGTCACCATGTTAGTTTGTCTGTAGCAGTAGAAAAGAGCAAGAGTCCTGTAGAACTTCAAAGACAACAAAATTTGTGGCAGGGTAGGAGCATTTATGAGCATCTGGCAGGTTCTGGATCCAGAAACCTAACAGGGGGCTAACTGATCTGAAGCAACCTGTGAAATCCAGTTGGGGGTATGACAGAAACCGTAAAACACCATGCCATTTCCCTTGGCTTGTGCTGGAGAGGCTTCCCCTATGAGACAAGGAAGTGTGGTTGCTTCCATACAAGCTCTTTGTGGGGAAGTGTCACTATTAATTCACAGGGTTCTCATTAGGCATGGGCACAAACCAGGAAAATGTGGTTCGGTTTGTGGTTCGTGGTTCGTGACCTCTTCAAGGTTTGCTTTATGAGGTTTGTGACCAGGTAGAATGCTAGAGACACCAAACTTGTGGGAAATCACTAGCTGAGTTTCCTCTACCTGCCTTCCAAGTTTTGTCAGGATTCTTTTTATAAGGTCTGAGTTACACCCCCCCCAAGAAGGTTTCCCCAGAAAAGTGCTTTTGGGGAAAATGGCTGTCATTTCCCCAGAAAGCATTTGCCTGGGGGCACATTCTTTGGGAGGCCATAACCCAGACCCCATAAATCCAATTAGCATCAAACCTGGAGGGCAGATAGAGGAGAGTCAGCCACAGGATACATTCTATATACTCTTGAACCAAGAACCAGCCAAAATTCATCAAGACCTTTAGTTCCTGAACCAGTTTGTGCCTACCCCTAATTCTCAAGGGGAGTCCAGACAACGTTTGCACTAAAACTTTGCCTTTCAATTCACTTCAATATAGTTGTCCTGGATTTTTTAATTTCCTTGGAAGCACTATCATTGACTTTTGTCACACCATATTATGTAATTCATATTGTATGTTTATTTTAATATATTCTCAATATGTAGCTAAGTATACTGTATTAAGTTCAATCCAACTATGTATGTAATCTGAATAGGGGATAGTGACCTGTTACTTACTTAGTAATACAGTCTGTGTACCTAAGGGTGGGTTTCATGTGGGAATCCATGTTAACCTGTAGTAGTAGAACAAAATTTGAGTTTAGTGGCACCTTAAAAGCCAACATAGTTTTCTAGGTTTCATGATGAATATTCCATTGAAATAAGCTGTTTGTGGTGAAGTCTCACTGTTCATGCTCAGGATTCTCATTAGGGATGGGCACAAACTGGGAAAATGTGGTTTGGATTGTGGTTCACAGCATGCCCGGTTCAAGAACCACAAATCATCACAAAATTTTACCTGTCAAACAAACCAGTTTGGTTCATGAGGTTTGTGACCCAGTCAAATGCTCCCCAGCATACTAGAGACACCAAATTCATAGGGCATCTCCAGATGACTCTCCTCTACCTGCTCTCCAGGTTTGGTGAGGATTGGATTAATGAGGTCCAAATTATGCCCACCCCCAAGAAGGTGCCCCTAGGAAAGTACTTTCAAGAGTAAAGACGGTCATTTCCGTAGGTGTACTGTATTAAATTCAATCCAACAATGGATGTTATCTGAATAGGGGCTAGTGACCTGTGATCTTTTACTTAGTAAAAGAGCCTGCGTACCTAAGGATGGGTTTCGAGTGGGAATCCATGCTAATCTGAAGTAGTGGCACCTTAAAAAATGAACATATTTTTCTAGGTTTCGTAAGGTAAAATTCCAATGAAATAAGCTTTGACTAACAGAAACGTGTACCCTAGAAAAATGTTGTTGGTCTTTAAGTTATTGACCAAACTAACCAACTGCAAGCTTCAGCTTAACTATGACAAGTCCAAAATTTTGGTGTTCTCTAAAAAGTGGAGATTATACCAATGGTCCATCAATGGTAAAGTGATTGAACAAGTCAAAGACTACAAATATCTAGGCATTCATTTTAGATATAATGCCTCGTGGTCTACCCATCGCCAATATGCGGTGAAGGTCACTAGTGCTAGCATGTCAGCCATAGCACGTTTCTTTTATTGCAGGGGCAACCAGTTTGTGCCAGCTGCAATAAACATTTTTAGGGCCAAAGTCAGCTCACAGCATGGCATTCCAATCTGGATTGGAGCCTTTGACCACGCCATTGAATGAGTCCAATCCAAATTCCTACGGAAAATTATGGCTCTACCAAATTGCGTACCGAACGCTGTTATATATTTGGAAACAGGCTCATCCCTGATGGAGACCTGTGCATGGCTTACAACATTTAAATACTGGCTCCACCTGCATTACAAATTCGAACATGGGAGCCTTATACATCACATGCTTTCTGAGCTGAACCTTTCTAATTGGTCAGCTTATATCGAGGGGAAAATTAAAGTATTGGGTCTTTCCCTGGAATCTCTCTCCATGTTGCCTTTTGCCGTTGCATTCCAACAGACCAAAACCAGACTGTTAGATGTGGAGTGTCAAAATTTATATAGCCTAGCTAATAAATCCTGTTCTCCTCTGAATTTTGAGATTTCCCTTACAACAGGGACGACAGCTTCATATCTATCCTCTTTGCAGGTCCCCCAACAGCACAGAGCATTTACCTTGGCCAGATGTAATGCCATGCCGTCTGCCATTCTATCCGGCAGATTCAATAGGGTTCCCCATTTGGCCAGACTCTGCCCATGCAGAAAGAATTGTGTGGAATCTATCACTCATGTGCTTCTGCACTGCAACCTATATGCGGACCTAAGGATCAGATTCTTATATTCTTTTTTAACCAAAATGGGAGCTTGTTCTGATGCACCTAAGGTGCACAGGCTCTTAAGTGATTCTAGTCCAGATATCACAGAGAAGGTGGCTAAATTTCTCTGCCTGGCCTCACAGTTGCGTCAAAGGATTGCCTAGAATGTTATATGTATGTTTCAACTGGTTTATATGGGTGTTTTAACTGGTTTTTAATCCTAGTATTGTACTGATGATTTTATGCCAATAAAGGCTGACTTGACTTGATTTGACCAAGCTAACATTTTGCAGTGCATACTGGAAGTAGGCTACTGCCCTCCCTGTTGCAAATGAATCTCTTTTTCTACCTCAAGGACTGATATGGCCTGAAACCTCACAAAGAAAAGCTGATTAGCCTAAGCTGTTTAGAAGAAAAACAAACCTTTCATGCTTATGTTCCTGAGGCATGCACCCCACTCCTATATGAGGGATGGGACACCACCACCCTTGAGCTTAGGGCCCTGCTGGAGAATTGCTGGTGCCTGGCTAGCTACTTCTCATGCAGCATCAAGGCTACACATCTGCTGTGAGAGATGCACAAACACCGGCTCGTCTAGGATGTGGCCACCCGGTGGAACTACACCTACATCATGATTGCTCATTTGGTGGAGCAGAGGAGTGTGGTGCAGGACGTCATTTCCTCCATGACCATCCAGCATGGAGAAGAGGAGCTCAGCATCAGCTCCAATGACCGGCTGACCCTCTCCCAAATGAAGCATGTCCTAAAGCCATTCAAGGACACCACCGATGTGCTGTGTGGTCACACAGCCAGCCTGGGCAAGGCATCCCCCTCATTCAAGGGCTGGAACAGGGACTGGACTCTGTGGTGCAGACAGGCCCCGAGGGAATGCCAGTTTTTCCATGGGTCAGGGCCTTGGCTGACAGGTTTTGGGCAGGCATCATTGAGAGGCTGCATCCTCTCAGCGAGGAGTAGGAGTACAAGCTGGCCTGGTTGGGCAACCCCTGCAACAAGGGCAGCATCGGTATCCATAACACTCAGCTCGTTCAGTGGACTCATGACCTCTGCCATGAGGTGCATAGTACTAGAGCTGTAGACAGTGCCAGAGACAACAGCAGGTGGAAGAAGTTGGGGAGGAGTTGGGGGAGTGGGAGGAGGAGGAGGCGAGGATGGAGGAGGATCCACAGCAACCCGCAGTTCTCATTGTAGGTTGTGAAGTGGGATTCATGATGAATTTTCACCGGTTCATGGTTTATGAAGTTTGTGGCAGGTCAACCGGCCGTAACTTTCCATGAACTTTCAAGCTTTTCATGGTGGTTCATGCTGGTTTGTGAAAAGATACATTTCCAGACAGACTGCCTCCACTCAATCTAAACGTTTACCCAACATCAAAGCAAGAAGGGGTCATGTAGAGGAATACCTGGGACAGGTCTCCCATGACTTTGATGTCTCTAGCTTGCACAGGATCCATTCTATACACTCCTGAATCTCCGGAACCTGTATCTATCAAAATGACCACCTCTCAATGACAGGTCGTTATTGTCCAGGTTCAGGAGTGTATAGAACGGATCCTGTGCAACCTAGAGATACCAAACTCACAGGGAATATCCAGCTGACCCTCCTGTACCTGCCTTCCAAGTTAGGTTAGGATTGGATTCGAAGGGTCCAATTTACACCCCCCAAAATGTGCCACCAGGTAAGTGCTTTCTGGGGAAATGATGGTCATTTCCCCAGAAAGCACTTTCCTGGGGGTATTTTCTTTGGGCGGGGGGGTGTAACTTGGACCCCATAAATTCAATCCTCAGACTTGTTGGACAGGTAAAGGAGAGTTAGCTGGAGGCCCCTTGCAAGTTTTGCCAGTGGGCTGTTTTAACTCACAAACTAAGCCAGTTTGTTTAGCACCTAAAAGTTCATGACGGTTCGTGCTTCACAAACGAGACACACTGCAAAGCAAACCGCATTTTCCCAGTTTGTGCCCATCTCTAGTCAACTGCTTGATTTTTTGTTTGAGAGTAGTGTTTCTTAAAACGGTGTTTTAATGTTTGTATCGTTTGTAACCCATCTAAGTTGCATAATTTAAAAGTGAAGTATTTAAATAAAATAAAAGATAAAAAAAACCCTGTCCAGTTTCAGAAGACTCTTTGGAGGCATCTACTTTTCGGTGCTCATGTATGGGACGGGATAGAGTATGTGGGATCCAGACACGTGCCCACAGTAACTGTCTGCTTCCTATCGCTAGGTCTGTTCTTTCTCCTTGGAATGCATCTTAATTGAGATTAAGGTGGTTTGGAGGGGTGATGAAGGCCACACCATTTCCCTCTTAAGAAAATCAACCAAAAAAGTGGAAGGTCTGCCCCAATGAAGAAGAGCCCTGTTGGATCAGACCAGTGGTCCATCTAATTCAGCATCCTATCTCACACAGTGGCCAACCAGTTCCTCTGGAGGGCCGACAACAGGGCACAGAGGCCGAGGCCTTCCTGAGAACATCAGAAGAGCCTTGCTGAATCAGACCAATGGTCCATCCAGTCCAGCCTCCTGTCTTACACAGTGGCCAGCCAGTTCCTTTGGAGGGCTGACAACAGGGCTTAAAGGCTGAGGCCTTCCTAAGAACATCAGAAGAGCCTTGCTGGATCAAACCAGTGGTCCATCTAGTCCAGCATCCTCTCTCACACAGTGGCCAACCAGTTCCTCTGGATGGCCAAAAATGGGGCATAGAGGCCAACGCCTTCCCCTGACATTGCCTCCTGGCTCTGGGAGTTTCAGAGGTTGAGTGCCTCTGAATGTGAAGGTTCCCCTCAGTCACCATGGGTGGTAGACATTGATAGACTTATCCTCTATGAATCTATCTAATCCACTTTTAAAGCTTTTTTCTTGTGGCCATCAGTACATCCTCCGGCAGCGAATTCCACATTTTAATCACTCACTGTATAAAGTAGTATTTCTTTTTGTCTGTCCTGAATCTACTGCCCGTCAGCTTCAACAGGAGGGACTGTAGGCTCTGGCAAAAGACATGTAAATCAATAATAAGGCATGCAAAAAGAGATTTTGAGGAGCAGATTGCTAAAAGCATCAAACCCAAAAATAAACAATAAACAATCTTAAAAATATATTTGGAGCAGGAAACCAGCCAGAGAAGCAGTTGGGCCTTTGGGTGACCAAGGAATAAAGGGACCGCTAAAATTAATTGGGGAGATGCCAGAGGAGCGCCATGAATTTTTTGCTTCTGGGTTCAGTGTGGAAAGGGTTGGGCATGGGACTTACTCCTCATCAAGGAACTTATTGCTCATAAAAACTCTCTTTGACAATGATAGCTAATTAGTTTTAAATGGTGAAATACCAACGAGATAATATCCTATGGGATCTAAAAACTTGTTTACCATGCTTTTTTTGGTATATAGCCTTATAAAAAGAAAGATATTGTGGCCAATTGCTGTCCCGCGGAATGGAATCCTACAGTCCACCTCCACGTAAGCATTCTGTGTCATATATTCCTTCTTGGCTCGTAAAGTTTCAGTCGTGTTTTATATGAATCCCAAGTGAAAAGGCACTCAGTACGCTTTGAAGACTGAAGTTCAAAGCTCAGTCGCTGAATACCTTCTTTGCATGTAAAAAGTTCCGGCTTCCGTTCTCGGCACCATCAGTTAAAAAGGATCTCAAGTAGCAGCAGGTCTGAGAAAGACCTCCACAAACAACTTGGGAGAATGGCTACAGCACTTTGGGACGGTCAGTAGTCTGACGAACTGATTGGAAGGTAGATTCAGAATGTTTTGGGCAACCGTTGCTTCGTTAGGCAGATGCTGGTAAACTGTCCAGGACTGACAGGAGACAATTTCCATCGTGGGGTATTTGGGTGACTTCTACACCCATTGGACATTGAAGAACATAAGAGCTCTTGAATATTCGAAGGGACCGGAGACAATGACTAACAGCTGACCGTGTAGGGGTAAAGTCTACCATCTATAGGCAGTAATGTAGCCACTATTTCCTAGAGATGTTAGAGAGACCGTGGGCTTCTTTGAGTTGTATTGTTCACCATGCAGGCATCTTTTTAGACCTGGCAATACCTTTCCTAACATGGAGAACCTGGTCCTCAGTTAGCAAGGTTTTAAATAGTTTTCAAGCACCATCCAGGGATTTTAGTTTTAACATTAATTAACACGGATGTCAGACCAGATTTTTAATTTACCATACGGATGGTAACACATAAAAAACTGGAATCCTTAATGAATCCTTCATCAAAAAGTATCTGGCAGATTGAGAAATATAATACATAACAGTTGGATTTGAGTCCAGGAGCACTTTAATATAAATCTGGTCTCTAAAGCGTTGCTGGACTCAAGTCTAACTATTTTATGTTACATTTCTCAATCTACCAGTGCTTTTTTGATTAAAGATCCATCAAGGATTCCAGGTTTTTTTAAAAATTCCAGTTGGTAGCTGTGTTGGCCTGAAGCAACAGAACGAAGTTTAAGTTCAGTAGCACCTTTAAGAACAGTATGGTTTAATTCTGGGTATAAGTTTTCACGTCCATGCCCAGTTCATCAAATACAAAGTAGCTATTTTATTGTAAAAAGGAATTTCAGAAACAGACTAGAATGAGAGATTGTTGAATTACAAGTTATTACAACACTCAGGACAATGGAATCCCCCCGGACATAATAGAAATATTGGGTTCTTATCGTACTTTACATGCTAAATCATTCAGTTCTCATATCTGTTCGTTAACTCTTTTATTACCTGTATGCTAATTTGCTGCTATTCACAGGTCTTACCAGCTGCTTTAATCCAATTTTAGCTGTACTTATCATGTAGTTACTTATGCACCTTGACTCTAATTTGCCCTTTCTGGCACCTTCCCCCCCACTTATATGTGATGGTTGGTGAAGTCTGTTTCAATGTATCTGAACTCAAAGTTTATTCTCTGTGGGTGTTAGAAATATTCATTCTTGTGTTACTGGAAATAACTGATGTTTCTTAGCAAATCAGAATGGTTCTTAAAGATGTGGGAATTGTTATCAATAGCCATAGTAACAGCAATACAAAATTCTAAAAGGATTTTAGGTGGCAAAAAATTGCAACATTTGGTTGCATTTTTTTTAAAAAAAATACGTAATTTGTTAGAAATCAATGGGTAGGAAAGGAATAATTACAACTGTTATTGTATTCTTTCATTT
Organism: Gekko gecko; assembly: GCA_029375565.1. Classification (NCBI taxonomy): domain Eukaryota; kingdom Metazoa; phylum Chordata; class Lepidosauria; order Squamata; family Gekkonidae; genus Gekko; species Gekko gecko. The sequence continues at coordinate 182,087,986 of JAPDNY010000007.1, read as the reverse complement.
GTTTTTAATTTGTGAACTAGACATGTTGTTTTCTCTGTAGAGTGGTTCTGATAATGTATTTTAAGATAAAACAACAAAATATCCAGAGTATTAGCATATGTGTTTTCTTCCACATGCAACTACTCTACTTGAGTTGGAGCCAGTTTGGTGTAGTGATTAAGCGCGTGGACTCTAATCTGGGAGAACCGGGTTTGATTCCCCACTCCTCCACGTGCAGCTGCTGATGTGACCTTGGGTTAGTCACAAACTCTGGCACAGCTGTCCTTGAAAAAGAGCAGTTTCTGTCTGAAGTTCTCTCAGCCCCTCCTACCTGTGTCTGTCCTGGGGAGGGGAAGGGAAAGGAGTTTGTAAGCCGCTCTGAGACTCTGAGTGAAGTTGTTCAGTCGCACAGTCGAGTCCGACTCTTCGCGACCCTATGGACCAGATTACGCCAGGCCCTCCTGTCTTCCGCTGTCCGCTGAAGTTTGCTCAATTTCATGTTCGTTGCATCGATGACACTGTCTAACCATCTCATCCTTTGCCGTCCCCTTCTTCTTTGACCTTCCATCTTTCCCAGCATCAGGGTCTTCTCCAGTGAATGCTCCCTTCTCATTTGGTGGCCAAAGTATTTGAGCTTCAGCTTCAGGATCTGGCCTTCCAGGGAACAGTCAGGGTTGATTTCTTTTAGGATTGACTGATTTGATCTCCTTGCAGTCCAAGGGACTCTCAAGAGTCTTCTCCAGCACCATAGTTCAAAAGAATCTATTCTTCGGCGCTCAGCCTTCCTTATAGTCCAACTCTCGCAGCCATACATTACTATGGGGAATACCATTGCTTTGACCATGCGGACTTTTGTTGGCAAGGTGATGTCTCTGCTTTTTATCATGCTGTTTAGGTTTGCCATCGCTTTCCTCCCAAGGAGCAGGCGTCTTTTAATTTCATGGCTGCAGTCACCATCTGCAGTGATCTGGGATCCTAGGAACGTGAAGTCTGTCACTACTTCTACGACTTCCCTTCTATTTGCCAAGGAGTGATGGGGCCAGATGCCATGATCTTAGTTTTTTTGATGTTGAGCTTCAAGCCCACTTTTGCACTCTCCTCTTTCACCCTGAGCAAGAGGCTCTTTAGGTCCTCTTCACTTTCTGCCATCAGAGTGGTATCGTCTGCATATCTGAGGTTATTGATCTTTTCCCCAGCAATCTTAACACCAGCTTGTGATTCATCCAGGCCAGCATTTCGCATGATGTACTCTGCATATAAATTAAATAAGCAAGGTGACAATATACATCCTTGTCGTACTCCTTTTCCTATGCTAAACCAATCAGTTGTTCCATATCCGGTTCTAACTGTTGCTTCTTGACCCTTATACAGGTTTCTCAGGAGACAGGTGAGGTGGTCTGGTACTCCCATCTCTTTAAGAACCTGCCATAATTTATTGTGATCCACACAATCAAAGGCTTTAGCATAGTCAATGAAGCAAAGTAGATGTTTTTCTGGTACTCTCTTGCTTTCTCCATAATCCAGCGAATGTTGGCAATTTGATCTCTAGTTCCTCTACCTCTTCAAAACCCAGCTTGCACTTCTGGCAGTTCTCTATCCACGTACTGTTGGAGCCTAGCTTGTAGGATTTTGAGCATGACCTTGCTAGCGTGTGAAATGAGTGCAATTGTGCGATAGTTTGAACATTCCTTGACGTTGCCCTTCTTTGGGATTGGAATGTAAACTGACCTTTTCCAATCCTGTGGCCACTGTTGTGTTTTCCAAATTTGTTGGCAAATTGAGTGCAGCACTTTAACAGCATCTTCTTTTAAGACTTTGAATAACTCAGCTGGGATACCATCACCTCCACTAGCTTTGTTGTTAGTAATGCTTTCTAAGGCCCATTTAACTTCGCTTTCCATGATGTCTGGCTCGAGGTCAGTGATTATACCATCGTGGTTGTCAAGGACATCGAGGTCCTTCTTGTATAGTTCTTCTGTGTATTCTTGCCATCTTTTCCTAATCTCTTCTGCTTCTGTTAGGTCCCTACCGTTTTTGTCCTTTATCATGGCCAGCTTTGCATGGAACGTTCCCTTGATTTCTCCAATTTTCTTGAAGAGATCTCTAGTCCTTCCCAATCTATTGTTTTCCTCTATTACTCTGCATTGTTCATTCAGGAAAGCCTCCTTATCTCTCCTTGCTGTTCTCTGGAAATCTGCATTCAGTTGGGCAAATCTTTCCTTTTCCCCATTGCCTTTAGCTTTCCTTCTTTCCTCTGCTATGTGTAAAGCCTCATCAGACAGCCACTTTGCTTTTTTGCATTTCTTTTTCTTTGGGATGGCGGTGAGTGCTGCCTCCTTTACAATGTCACGGACCTCTGTCCATAGTTCTTCAGGCACTCTGTCTATCAAATCTAGTCCCCTAAACCTATTCTTCACCTCTACTGTATATTCATCGGGGATGCGATCTAGGTCAAATCTGAATGGCCTTGTGGTTTTCCCAACTTTCTTCAATTTAAGTCTGAATTTTGCAATGAGTAGCTCATGATCTGAGCCACAGTCAGCTCCAGGTCTTGTTTTTACTGACTGAATAGAGCTTCTCCATCTTTGACTGCAAATTATATAGTCAATCTGATTTCGGTGTTGCCCATCTGGTGATGTCCATGTGTAGAGACGCCTCTTAGGTTGTTGGAAAAGGGTGTTTGCTATGACCAGTGTGTTCTCTTGACAAAACTCTGTTAGCCTTTGCCCTGCTTCATTTTGTTCTCCAAGGCCAAACTTGTCTGTTATTCCGGTTACCTTTTGATTTCCTACTTTAGCATTCCAGTCCCCTATGATGATGAGGACATCATTTTTTGGTGTTAGTTCTACGAGCTGTTGTAGGTCTTCGTAGAACTGGTCCACTTCAGCCTCTTCTGCACCAGTGGTTGGGGCATAGACTTGGATTACTGTGATATTGAATGGTTTGCCTTGGATTCGGACCGAGATCATTCTGTCATTTTTGAGATTGTATCCCAATACTGCCTTTCTCACTCTCTTGTTGACTATAAAGGCCACACCATTTTTTCTATGGGATTCCTGGCCACAGTAGTAGATATAATGGTCTTCTGAGTTAAATTCGCCCATTCCTGTCCACTTTAGTTCACTGATTCCCAAGATGTTGATGTTCATTCTTGCCATCTCATTTTTGACCACGTCAAGCTTACCTTGATTCATAGATCTTACATTCCAGGTTCCTATGCAGTATTGTTCTTTGCAGCATCGAACTTTCCTTTCACCATCAGACACATCCACAACTGAGCGTCCTTTCGGCTTTGGCCCAGCCGCTTCACTCTTTCTGGGGTTACTCGTACTTGCCCTCTGCTCTTCCTCAGTAGCATATTGGACACCTTCCGACCTGAGGGGCTCATCTTCCGGTGTCATATCTTTTAGCCTTTTGTTACTGTCCATGGGGTTTTCTTGGCAAAGATACTGGAGTGGGTTGCCATTTCCTTCTCCAGGGGATCACGCTTGGTCTGAGTTCTCTGCTGTGGCCTGTCCGTCCTGGGTGGCCCTCCACGGCATAGCCCACAGCCTCATCGAACCATGCAAGCCCCCTCGCCACGACAAGGCAGTGATCCATGAGGGAGTCTGAGTGAAGGGTGGGGTATAAATCCAATCTCCTCCTCCTCCTCCTCTTCTTCTTCTTGTATAAAATGTGTGGTGTCCTCAATGTATGATATGAATTGTCTGACAAACAGTCACAAAAAGGATTAAAGTGCTACACTAAATGTTCCCAAAGAGAACCAGTACTTGATCTAAAGGGCCTGTCAGGCAGGGGACATCCCTCCTTACGGATCTTCAGATTTACCTAAAAAACTATGTATCTTTTTTAAAATAGCCTTTTTATTATTATTGTTATTATAAATTAAAATAGGGATACAGAAAAACAAGAGAAAAGGGGAGATGTAGATATTATAATGATCTATAACTCATTCATAACAATGACAATCAGCATCAGAGTAGATATAGAGCATTTAACATAAACTTAAAATACATAGTATTAGGAAGGTTTTTACATACTGGGTACATTTATTATTAAAGCCTAAGCTTTATTACCATTAATTACTATTAATATTGTTAGACATTGATTATTAAATTTTAGTATGTTTTAAGAACATTTCTAAAAATAAAAGGGATTGCAATAAATTAGGTCCATACAGGGGTCTTTTTGGGGAGGAGCGCACCAGAGGAGCTCCGGGAGCTCAGGAGCCAAGCCCCGCCCCCAGCCACCGTCCTGGGGAGTCTTTCAGGCAGCTGCATGTCAATTTCAGCTCCATTATATCCTATGGGCCATTGAAGTCAAAGGTGAAAACATAGGGTATATTCTGGGGGCTGGAGGGGAGGGGGTTTGAGGGAGGGGCTCCAAACTCACAGGGTGGCTGATGGAGCCTCTTCCCAAGATACCCACCAAGTTTCAAGAACATTGGATCAGGGGGTCCAATTCTATGGGCCCCCAAACAGGTTGCCCCTATTCCCTCCATTGTTCTCTATGGTGGGAAAAAAATAACTTGTTTAACCATTGACTTCAATGGCCCATAGGATATAATGGGGCCGAATTGCCATCCTTTCCTTCTCTTTTTCCTCTTTCCCTCCTTCTTCTCTTCTCTCTTTCTTTCTTTCCCACCTTCTTCTCTTCTCTTTTTTCCTTCTTTCCCTGTTTCTCTCCTTCTTCCCTCTCTTTCTTTCCCTCCCCTTTCCTTCTCTTTCTTTCCCTCTTTCCTTCCTTCTTTCCTTCTCTCTACTCTCTTTCCTCCTTCTGTGACCCAACTCTCATGAAAAGGAGTTTAAACTTTAAACGCCTTCTCTCTTAGCTCCCCCACCCAGGCCAGCTGGGGAAGGGAAGGGGAGGCTTTTGAAGATGCCTCCCCCCTTTTGCTTCCCCTTATGACATCACGTCTGGTGATGTCAGGGGGCGTGGCATATGCTAATAGCCTAATAGCTCATTAGCATACCATATGCTAATGAGCTCCTGCAGCTCTTTTTCTATGAAAAGACCCCTGGGTCCATATATACATCGAAAACTGTTTTTATGGTCTTGAATATAGCATTATTTCAGAGAACACTTTTATTTATACCATTATGTTATTATCTAACAATCTTAGTGCAGTTATATTGTTACCTAAGCTATCATTATACTGATGAAAAAATAAAAATAAAAAAGCATTATAGTAACTTTAACTAGAAATTGCAAGTAGATAAATAGGTACCATTTCGGTGGGAAGGTAACAGCATTCCATGCGCCTTGACAGTTAGTCATGCCAGCCACATGACCACGGGAATGTCTTCGGACAGGGCTGGCTTGGAAATGGAGATGAGCACCACCCCCTAGAGTCGGATTCAACTGGCTTTCGAGCAGGGGAAACCTTTACCTTTTATGAACATATTTATTTGCTTTTGCCAATCTTTCCAAGTTTTCTCTTGTATATTAATTGGTATCATCTGAAATAAAAAAAAAATATTTTTGACAATATATTCATTTTGATTGCTGAAATTCTTCCCAGCCAGGATAAAGGATAATAATTTAGACCATCTTTCCATATCCTTTTGTATTCTTTTCCAGATCACATCATAATTAACTTTAAATAATGTTTCACTTTGTCCAGTTAAATTTATGCTCAGATATCTAACTGGATTTGTTGTTAGTTCACATCTGGTAATTTTCTTTCTTAATATTTTCTTTTTCTTGCTTTGTTAAAAGATTTGGAGATAATTCGGGGTTTTTTTTGTCTTATTAATTTTAAACCCCAAGAAAGAGCCAAATTTTGCTATTTGTTCTATAACATGTTGAAGCATTATATGTGGGTTAGAAATCATAACAACGTCATCAGCATAACATTTTAATTTAAATTCCTCCCTGTATACTTTTAGCCCTTCGATTTGGGGGTCTTGTCTTATTTTTGCTGCAAGAACAAATAATAATGGTGACAGTGGACATCCTTGTCTGGTATCTGAAGAAGTGTCCAGGCACATGAAAGCTTCTACCCAGAATTAAACTTTGGTGGTCTTAAAGGTGCCCCAACTGGACTCACACTTTGTTCTGTTGCTTCAGACCAACATGGCCGACCACCTCAATCTAGCCTCACAGAGGTCAGAGCATAAAGCAGTACCCAGGGGCGTAGCCAGAAAATTTTGATTGGTGGGACATGGGGAAATCTCGGGGTGTGGGTGGGGTGCCCTGATCACACCTGCTACTCCTCTTCCAGCAGCTCCAGAAGTACCGCTAGCTTTGCTGTGACCTCTTGTCCTCTGATAGTCCTTTAGCACTTTTAATTGGACTCAATTCTGGGTTGCTTTTCTGTGTAAGCCAGGAAGTCGGGGGTGTGGGGGATCTCCAACTCGCTCTTTTTTGCATTTTGCAATTTTTTTTATTTTTTTCATTTTTTTTTCATTTTTAAAAACCTAGTTCCTCTCTGAAGAGTTACTGGTAGTGCATCCAAGAGCCACATGTATCTCTCAAGTTAGTTACTGAATATCAGTGGTATAAAATATCAATTGAATGGCACTGCTTCAGATCTATAAGACTGTAATGGTTTCTTTCCAGATGCTCCATCAATGAAACAAGGAAATCAAAGCATGGTGAGGGAATTCATCCTGATTGGATTTTCCGGTTTCCCAGACTTGCAGGTCCCGCTGTTTGTGGTGTTCTCCATCATGTACTTGGCTATTTTGGCTGGAAATATCATCATCATCACGACGATAAGGCGCGAGTCAAGCCTCCACAGCCCCATGTATTTCTTCCTCGCCATGTACTCCAGTTCAGAGATCTGCTACACTTTCACCATCATCCCCAATATGCTTGTAAATCTGCTAAGAGAAAAGTCAACTATTTCATTCATTGGTTGCATGATTCAGATGTATACATTTTTGGGCTTTGCATGTACAAACTGTCTGCTTCTCACAGTGATGGGATACGACCGATATGTATGCATCTGTAAACCTTTACATTATCCAATTCTGATGAATCAAAGACTCTGTACTAAACTGGTGGCCTTTTCAGTAATAGGTAGTTTTTTAATTTCAGCAGTCTATTCGTATTCTGTGTTTACCTTGCCATACTGTGGGCCAAATAAAATCCATCATTACCTTTGTGATATAGCACCTTTACTTCAGCTGGCCTGTGCCCGAAATTATATAGGGGAAATTCTCATTTTTCTTTTTTGTATTTTAGTGGGAGCTTTCTCATTCCTTCTGATCCTTCTCTCCTATATTCTAATCTTAAATACGATACTGAAAATCCCCACAGCAGAGGGCAAGCGCAAGGCTTTTTCAACGTGTGCCTCTCATCTCATTGTGGTGGTCGTGCACTTTGGATGTGCTTCTGTTGTTTACCTGAGGCCCCAATCCAGATACACGTTGACTGAGGACATGTTTATCTCTATCACATACACACTGGTGACTCCATTGCTGAATCCTGTCATTTACAGCTTGAGGAACAAGGATGTCCAAGTAGCACTCAAGAAATCCCTGGGCAGAAGCACACATGTCTGGAAGATGTGAGAAGCATCTATGGTGGATGAAATGATCTTGTCATAAATCTTACTTCCTGGGTAAACAACAAGCCCGTCTGGCAAAAAATCCTGCATAAATCAGGGAAAAAACCTTGTTTGATCCCTCACAGTTGCCAAAGTTCCTTCAGATTCTCAAAAGGTCTTTTGTGATCAAGCTTTGGCGAAATGTGGTTTTCAATTAGCTAGCTCGCCTGTAAAGAAGGCATGGACCGAAGGAAGATGTAGACTGATGCTGTTGAGTTTACTGGACTACTTGTGGGCGCAATTTGTATGGACAGCACTTAAACATATTCCCTGGGATTTTAGGTGTAAGACTCATGTTCTGTGACAGGAAGTCTATTGATTTTTTATAAGTGTCAATTTATTTCCCTATTTTGTACATTTGTTTTTCTAATTAATTTGTAAATTGTACGAATTGAGGCCTATGTCTTATTTACTGAATTAGTTACAATATACTTTATACAATTCCATAATATTTATTGCATTTGCATTGTGTTTCCAATTCACAGTGTTTGTCGGTTTGCATCTTCTATTGTGTATCTCACTTCCTGGAATATGCCCCAACAATTTTGGCTGAGGGGCCGGAGGCTGTGGTGGGATGGTTGAAACAGAGCCAACTGAGACTCCATCCTGCTAAGACAGAGTTTCTGTGGCTGGGTAGGGAGGATTCAGGATTCAGGTGCCAAATCCCAGGTCTTGATGATGTGCCCTTAACACTGGCACCAACTGCTGGGAGCCTGGTTGTTATTCTGAATGCCTCCTTATCAATGGAGGCCTAGGTCACAAAAGTTGCCAGACTGGTATTCTTTCAACTATGCCAGTTCAGGTAACTGCCCCCCTACCTGTCCCACCCTGGCCTAGCCACAGTAATACACACAATGGTCACTCTATGGAGGGCTATACTTGAGACTGAATCAGAAACTCCAGTTGGTCTAGAATGCATTGGCGTGGGTCCTTACAGGGACCCTGCGAATGGCACACGTTTGACCTGTGCAGTGCGAGCTGGCTACCAGTGGAGCACTGGATTAGGTTCAGAATTTTGGTCTACCTTTAAGGCCCTTATCTGTCTGGGACCCACATATCTTTGGGTCTGACCTGGTGTACCCCTGAAGAGCATTATGCTTTGCAGATAAGAAAATCTTGTGGTCCCCAGGCTGAGAGACATCTAGTTGTCCTCAACCAGGGCCAGGGCTTTTAGTGCCCTGGCCCCAACCTGGTGGAACTCTCCAAATAGTAGCCAAGGCTGACCCTGCTCAGCTTCTGAGATCTGACAAGATCAGGCTAGCCTGCGGTATCCAGGTCAGGGTTGAGAGGTGGTCATTTTGGGAGGTGCAGGTTCAGGAGGTTCAGAAGTCTATAGAACAGATCCTGTGCAAGCTAGAGACATCAAAGTCACAGGGGACCTCTCCTGTATGCTCTTCTACATGCCCTCCAAATTCCACCACCACCCCTGTTCGCTTTGAAGTTGGGTAAACATTTAGATTGAGTGGAGACAGACTGTCTGGAAATGTATTCGTTCACGAACTGGCATGAACCTCCACAAACAGCTTGAAAGTTCATGGAAAATTTGTGCTGGTTGACTTGTCACAAACTTCACTTCACAAACTGTGAACCAGCCAACATTCATCAAGAACTTTAGTTCATGTGCAGGTTCATGCCCACCCCTAATTCTCATGGGGAGTCCAGACAATTTTTTGCTCTAAAACTTTGCCTATCCATTCACTTTGATATAGTCGTCTCACATTTTTCTGGATCTCTTTGGAAGCAATATCACCAACTTTTGTCACAGCGTATTATGTTATTCCCATTATATGTTTATTTTAATATATTCTCAATAGGTAGCTAGGTGTGCTGTATTAAATTCAATCCAACAATGTATGTTATCTGAATAGGGGCTAGTGACTGGTTATCTTTTTCTAGTGAGAGAGTCTGCATACCTAAGGATAGGTTTCATGTGGGAAAACAGGGTTTCACTTACCTGTAACTGTTGTTCATTGAGTATCTTCTGTGCATGGGGACTGCGCATGAGCAGCCCTGCAGTCGAAGAGGTCTTCTAGCAAAAAGCCACTAGGGGGCACTGCATGCTGGGAAAGAGGCTTTTGATCTCACCATAGACATGTGCTCCCGTGCAGCAGCACCCCTACCCTCAGTACCTCTAGTTACTGCCGAAGGCAGCGCATGCAGCAGGGCAGGAGGGAGAGTATATGTGCCTGCACAGAAGATACTCAGTGAACAACCGTTACAGGTAAGTGGAATCCTGTTATCATTGTCAACCTTCTGTGCAGTCCCGCAAGCTGATAATAAGGTTGTGGGGCATGCTTTCCTATTTAAATAGAGATTGAAGCACTGCTTTCCCCAGCCATGCTTCATGTCTTGCTTGCAAATGTAAAGCATAGCTTTACAAAGGTGCCGGCAGAGGACCAGGTGGCAGCCCGACAAATCTCCATCATGGGAACACCATCCCAAAAGGCTGCAAATGTCACCACCGCTCTTGTTGAGTGGGCATGAATCCCGGGGGAGGGATGGGACCCCAGCGAAACTATAACACTGTGTAATGGTAGACCCAATCTGAAAGGTTCGTGGTAGACACCACCAAAAGGTGGTGATTTTGCCTGTGAATTTAAAAACACCAAGAGCTGTTCTCCACCCGATGCTATTGCAGTGCCCTTTCCTGCCATTCCCCCATCCCCTTCTCAGGAAGATGCAGAGCAATCCCTTGAGGTATACGTGGAGTGTGTGGGTTGTCTCCATTCTCCTTTTCCTCGCTTGCAACAGTTCCTGTTTCTTTGGGGTGGTAGTGGTGGTGGTGTGCTGTTCTGTACTTCTTTTGCTCCCTTTAGTGGTCGATTCGATATTACACCAGGTTATGTCCAGCATATCCCCCTGCAGATTTAAACTGCATGTTTCTATGCATGTCATAACCTGGTGTTATATCAAATTGACCACTAGAGGGAGCAAAACATATGCAAAAAGGACATGTGCAGCAGAAGTTTGTGATCATAATTCGGTCTGGATACTCCTCACGGATCTTGCTGATTAAGAGGGTACTGATGCCAGAACCAGTGCCACCCCCAAGGGAATGTGAGAGCTGGGAACCCTGGAGACAGTCACAGCTTTCTGCTTCCTTCCTCACAACATCTAACGCTGAGTCAACCAGCTCGGCACCTCCTGTGTAGTGGCCCTGGGCCCAGTTTTTGCCTGCTCCGCTCTGACCAAAGACAAAGTTATCTGGGAGGAAGATCTGCCCAAAAGGGCCAGAGCGCACCGAATCCGTGATCCCAGGCTCCAGATCCACCGGCACAGCCCGAGGGACATACTTGCCACCGGTAGCCTCATCATAATACACGTCGATACACTCGAGCGGCAGATCGCTGTAACCGTGATATGTGCCAGTGAGGTCGATGCCATGCTCATTTGAGATCACCTCCCAGAACTTGGCGCCGATCTGATTGCCGCACTGGCCAGCTTGCAAATGCACCATCTCCCTCATGATGGCGGATGTTAAGTAGCATCTGAGCCCTAAGCTGCTTCCACTGTTCTCGTTGGCAGCGCGGAGAGTACTAGCTAAGAGACCCTTCTTAAGCTCATTTACCTATTATCTGCTAAGAAGCTTTTTACTGTGCTTGGGGATTCTTAGTGTCACCAGGGACAAGGATGAGGACAAAATCAGAGTCAATTTGCTTTGCACCCCTCCCCTAATTTGCTGCCCTCTGCCCTACCAGCTCCACTGGGCACCAGCTGCCACTCTGGGAGGCAGTGTCGATGGAACAAGTCAGAAGAGATATGGTCCCAATGACTCACTCCAGACCACATTCTGGTAACAACATTCTGTACCAACTGTGGGATCTGAACAGTCTTCAAGGGGACCCCCACCCGCAACATCCTGTTGCATTAATCTAATCTAGCTATTACCATGGCATGCACTATTTGATTGTGGTAGGGCTGCCAGGTTTCTTTGTCATGCCGGTGAGGGGATTTGGAAGATGTTCTGGATGTCCCCAATGCGATGACATCACCCAGAGGTGATATCATCATGTTGGGGACATTGCATGGCAACACTCTGGTTTTGGGCAAAACTCTATGGTAAAACCATCTTGAAACCGTCTTTTGCCCTGAAACCAGAGTCTTACCGTGTAATGTCACTGTTTGGGGATGGGTTCACTCCACAGGGAGCAGAATCACTCACCATGATTACGCAGCATCAAATGGTCAAAGATCTGCACAGGCCATTCTTAGATTTGCACATGCCAAGGGAGGTATGTAAGTTCCAGCAGCTCTTCGGCTTTTCCAGGCAAAAACATTGCCTCAATTAATGTATGGGACAACACTTGGACCCCCTTCTTCCCACTTTGCCCCTCTAGAAAAAATTCAGTCGAGATTTCTGAAAGCTTTATTTCAGGTACCTAACTGTATGTCTCAAGCCAGCCTACGACTTGAGTCAGGGTTGATCAAGGTAGAAGCTAAGGTATGCCTTGCTTCCCTCAACTATTGGTTGAAAATATCTCATAACGCATGGGGTTTAATGGCATTAGTCTTGCAAGACCATTTTCAGTCCTCTTGGGAAAAGGCCATTCGTCTTAATTTGCAGAATTTGGGTTTCTCTTCTGACTTTGTTCTGCAATTGGGTCTTGACCAAGCAAAATTAATGGTCAAACAAAGGGTGTTGGATGTAGAGCGCCAAAGAGACATTAACCATGTTCCAAACTTCCGGGCACCAGAGAGACTTAAATATGTAGTTGCCCTAGCACCTTATCTCTCTGTCCTGGAGGTACCCAGTCAATGGAGAGCTTTTACTTTGGTGAAATGACGAGTCCTCCCCTCTGCAGTCCTGGAGGGGAGATACAAAAAGACTCCCGCGGAGGGGAGGATTTGCCTGTGTGGTTCCAATGAGGTGGAAACAGTCGAGCATGTAATATTTTATTGTCGCTTCTATCAGGAAGCTCGTTTAAATATAATTTCCCCTCTTCTCAATAATTTTACAGGATGCTCGGATGAATTCATCTTAAAGAAATTGTTAACGGGTGCTAATCAACAGGTTACCATCAGCTGTGCCAAATTTTTCTCAGTAGCCAGTAGAACTCGCAGAGAACTTGTATGTTCAGATTTTAACTAATTGCTGCCAATAGATCAGACCAATTTTATTTTTGTATGATTTCATTGCATTGTTTTAACTCTGACATGTACTGGTCATTGACTGAATAAAGATATAGATAGTGTTTGGGGTGGGGTTTCCCCCAGTGGCCAGCTGTCCAGCAGTGGTCAGAAGCCCCCAAAATCCCGGGAACTCCCACTGGGACCTGGGGACTAGCAACCCTAGATTGTGGAGATTTCATAACCATTTCCCTCTTTCGTCAAGGAACTTATCTCTCATACCAGCTCTCATGACAATGTGATGGCTAATGAGTTAAAATGATGGAATACCAATGAGATAATATCCTAAGAGATTTAGAAAGTTGTTTACAATACCTTGTGCTGTTTACGAGCCATATAAAAAGAAGGATATTGTGGCCAATTGCTGTCCCTTGGAATGGAATCCTACAGTTTACCTCCAGGTAAGCATTCTGCTTTATAGATTCCTTTTTTGTTTCATTCATGTAGTATCAGTTTTTATAGTATTTTATATGAATCTCAAGCAAAAGACACTGTATACACTTCACAGACGGAAGTTCAGAGCTCAGTCCTGAATTTCTCCTTTGCATGCAAAAGATTCCAGTTTCCATTCCTGGCCCCATCGGTTAAAAAAGTGTGTAAATAGCAGGGCTGAGAAAGACCTCCATGAATGGCTTGGGAGAACTGCAGCAGGGCTTTGGAACAGCCAACAGATCAATGGATGGATTTGGAGGGCTTCGGGAAACCATTTAACCATTGCTTTGTTAGGGAGATTTTTGGTTATTAGTCTGGAACTGACAGGAGATGATTTCCATGGTGGTGGTGATGGTGGTGGTGTATCTTGGTGCATTTGAATTCTATACCCATTGGGCTTTGAGGAACATAATGGCCCTCTAGTAGTTAAAGTAAGTGGAGACGATGACTAACAGCTGATCAGGTAGACCTGGCTTCAGAGGTTAGGTCTACCACCCATGGGAAATAATGCAGCCATTATTTCCAATGCTTTGGTCGAGAGGCCATGGGCTTCCTTGACTTGGATTCTTTACCATACAGACATGTTTTAGATTTGGTCGTACCTTTCCTAACCTTGGGAATCCGGGCATCAGTTAGTGTGGTTTTAAGTCATTTTTAGAGATTTCAGTTTCATGTTAATTAACAGGGAACCCATACCAGATATTTAATTTACCGTCAGGACCGTGTTTCAACAGGTAGTTTAACAGAGTTATTATACTGTATTTCTCAGTCCACTGGACTTTTTTTTTTTTAATTAAAGATTCACCCACGATTCCAGATTTTATGTATAACCCAATGTCCTTAAGGAAGGATTTTCTCTGACTGGCAAATTTGTATTGCATACTGGTTCTCTTTGTCAGACAATCCATATCTTGAGGATGCTGCACATTTTATACAAGTAGAGAAGTCGGTGTGTGGAGGAAGATACAAATGCTATTAATCTGGGTGTTAAATTGTTTTTGTACCCAGTGAGAACCACTATCCAGAGAAAACAGCATATCTCGTCCACAAATTAAAAAGAAATGAAGGAAGACAACGTCCACAGTTGTAGTCATTCCTTTCCCATCCATTGATTCTCAACAGCTTAAGTATTTTTTTAAATGCAGCTGATTGTTTTCTGAAATGCTCCTAGGATTTTGTAATGCTAACGATAGCAATTCCCAAAGCTTTAAGAATGATTCTAATTTGCCAGGCAACATTAGTTGTTTCCAAGTGGATACCATCCTCTCGGAGGCCAAAGCATAAAGCACTATCTCTTTGGGATCTGTAATTATGATATCAACACAATTTAAAAGACAAATTCCAGGTTTCAAATTAAAGGCCCATCCTCAGATCTCAAAAATAATCAATATCTTAATCTGAGGGCAACTCATATTTTATACAAGTAGGGAAGATGCGTGTAGAGAAAGAGAATGTGCTGGGTGTTAACTATTTATACAAATCTATACTGGATAATGAAGTTAGGCATTTTATAGAGCATATTCTATAACTGAAATTATTAAAATATTATAAGAAACTCAATAGTAATTCTGAAGACCATTTGGTAAAATATTATTTTTGGTACTACAAGGAAGGGAATCAGTGGTCCAGTTTTCTGTCCTGTATCCTGTAGTTATACTTATTGCCTAGAGGTTGTAAAGCTTTGGGAGTCAAGCCAAATTCATAATTGGCTTTTTTTAAAAATTTGCCCTTCGGTATGGTCTGACAATCCAAATTTTCTCTGTGATATCCTTGAATTAAGAAAAATAAATTCTTCTCTCGTTAGTTAGCTGACCTTTTACATTAAGAAAGGCATTTGCTAGTGAACATTTCCAAACTGTGCCATCTGAGTATTTACTTCCCAGCTTTTTGGCTAAGATCAAGTGTGTAGTACAGGTAGATTTCAAAAAATACCTGTGGAACAATGCCTCTGCCCTTGTGGTATTAATCAGGAGGAAGATATTGTACACTATGTTCTACATTATTCCTTTTAGGGGTCCGTTCAAAACAAATCACTGAATCAACTTTATGTAATATTTTCTGGCTCAGATGAGGATCGTATTAACTTTCTATTGGCTGATGCTATCCCTTTTGTTACCCTCACAGTGGCTACTTTTATCTTTTTATCAATAAATGTGAGGAAGAAACCGGTACCTGCCAATTCTTCAAGAATTTTAGCCAAATTGTAATTCCATGTTATCTTATGGATATTTCCCCCCCTGTGGCATTTATTTCTTACCAACTTAGTTTTAAACTTTTAAAGTTTTCTCCTGTTATGTAAAAATGTTTTAACCCTTCTGTTGTGTAGGGTGCATTGTTATATATTGGTGTACATGCTGGATGTTACGGGCTATGCCTACAACAACAACAACATAAACTCAAGCACCATTTTCTAGATGTCACACCTCTTCTTGATCCACTCAAGCATTTTGTGCTAGATTTGTTGGATCTGATTCTATATAAACATTATTTTTGCTTTGATTTTGCTGATTTTCTCAGACTTTTAAAGAAAAATAACTTGAGTGAGAAAATATTGATGTCTTTCTATCGTTGTTCAATAGAGAGCATTTTAACATACTGTGTCTGTGCCTGGTTCGCTAGTTGTACGATTGCGGACAGGAGAGCACTCCAGAGAGTTATTACCATAGCCCAGAAGATCATTGGTTGCCCTCTCCCATTCCTGGAAGAATTGTATAGTTCTCGATGTTTGAAAAAAGCAAAGAACATTTTGCAGGATTCATCACACCCTGAACATTCCTTGTTTGAATTGCTGCCTTCGGGCAGAAGATATAGGACAATTAAAGCAAGGACAAACAGATTAAAAAACAGTTTCTACTCGAGAGCCATCATTGCCTTAAATGCTGTATGAAATCGGATTGGGTGACATCACTGGTTCAGTTGTTATATGAATTTTAAGTGTGAGTGCATATGATTATTGTTGTAAATCATTGTGAGTGTTGTAGATCACTGAGAGGATTGCAGTTTAATTTCGTTGTACTATGTACAATGACAATAAAGTATATCATCATCATCATCATCATCATCATCATTCTTCTTATTATTATTATTGTTATTATTATTATGTTTTCAGCTCAAATGGACAGCTCCGTGGCACCAAATGTAGCAAATTTATAAACAAGTGAATTAGAGAAAAATCCCTTATTAAACTCCCTTATTAAACCCCCCAAGACTAAATTTTCCTATATTTTTAATATTATGATCAGTATATATTGGCGACATCTTTAGAATATTTTCATCCAAACATAGATCCACATTTGCTTCCAAGCCCAGCACGAACACTACACCACAAAAATGATCACAGCTTACCCATTCCTTGACGGTGGCTGTTCAAGTTTTATTTATTTATTTATTGGATTTATATCCCACCCTGCCAGCATGGGCTCAGGGCAGCAAACACAGAGGCAAATGACATACAAAACAATAGGACATAGAGGCAGATGCCATATATAAACATTAAAACAATAAATAGTCCATTACTTAAAAATTACAACAACAGTCTACAGAGCAAATGAGTCCCTAGCGTAAACCCATAACCCCAGTACTCCAGTGGGCACGGTTGTTGTTGCTCTGATGGTGTCCCACTAGAACCATGGTTGCATACCAGGGCCAGTACGCACCGTGATGTCAAAATGGTGGTGAATGATAGCAGTGGCAGCCCCTACTCGAAAGCCTGGTGGAAGAGCTCCGTCTTACAGGCCCTGTGGAACTGCATAAGGTCCTGTGGGGCCCTGATCTCCTCTGGGAGCTCATTCCACCAGGTAGGGGCTGCCACCGAAAAAGCCCTGGCCCTGGTAGCAGCATATTTAGCAACCTTGGGGGCTGGAATAGCCAGCAACCAACTGCCAGTCACAAGCTCTATGAGACAAGGGATCTGCCCATTTACCAGAAACATGGGGCTGGTGCCACATCTGGCAGCAGCTGTACACTGAAGAGCCACCAGCAGTATGTCCAAGAGCCACATGTGGCTTGTAAGCCGCTGATTATCACTGGTATAAAGTCTCAATTGACTGGCATGGTTTCAAATTTGTAAGAGTGTAATGTATTCTTTCCAGATGCCGCATCAATGAAACAGAGAAATCAAAGCATGGTGACGGAATTCATCCTGATTGGATTTTCTGCTTTCCCAGACTTGCAGGTCCCCCTGTTTGTGGTGTTCTCCGTCATGTACTTGGCTATTTTGGCTGGAAATATCATCATCATCGTTACGATAAGGCGCGAGTCCAGCCTCCACATCCCCATGTACTTCTTCCTTGCCATGCTGTCCAGTTCAGAGATCTGCTACACATTCACCATCATTCCCAATATGCTTGTAAATCTGCTAAGAGAAAAGGCCACTATTTCATTCATTGGTTGTGCTATTCAAATGTATATATTCCTGGGCTTCGCATGTACAAACTGTCTGCTTCTCGTAGTGATGGGATATGACCGATATGTGTGCATCTGTAAACCTTTACATTATCCGATTCTGATGAGTCAGAGACTCTGTACTAAACTGGTGGTCTTTTCAATAATAGGTGGCTTTTTAATTTCTGCAATCTATTCATATGCCGTGTTTTCCGTGCCATACTGTGGGCCAAATAAAATCATCCATTTCCTTTGTGATATAGCACCTTTACTTGAGCTGGCCTGTGCCCGGAATTATATCGGGGAAATTCTCATTTTTCTTTTTTCTTTTATAGTGATAGTTTTCTCATTCCTTCTGATCCTTCTCTCCTATATTCTAATCTTAAATACAATTCTGAAAATCCCCACAGCAGAGGGCAAGCGCAAGGCTTTTTCGACGTGTGGCTCTCATCTCATTGTGGTGGTCGTGCACTTTGGATGCGCTTCCATTATTCACCTGCGGCCAGGATCCAGTAACACTTTGACGGAGGACATGTTCATCTCTATCACATACACGCTGGTGACTCCATTGCTGAATCCTGTTGTTTACAGCCTGAAGAACAAGGATGTCCAAGTAGCACTCAAGAAATCCCTGGGCAGAAGCACATGCGCCTTGAAGATGTGAGAAACATCTATGGTGGATGAAACAGTCCTGTCATATATCTTACTTCCTGGAGAAACAACAAATTATCACCTTGGAAATTATGTATACATTTGATACTGTATGGAGCAAGTATATTTCTGACATAGATGTAGGCATTTGTGAATATTGATCTACCAGTTATTAAAAATGTGTTCTGGAATAAGCATCATTTAGGTTTTAAATACCACTTCTGAATTTCCACTGAGCCAAAACTGGCAAACAAATTGGATTGAGGAGGTGGTATCGACTGAAATTATAACCACAAAGTCCCAAAGACAAGGATGTTTTGAAAAATCCTGTCAATAAACACAGATAGGGATGGGCATGAACCGTGTGATGAGCGAAAACTTGTGCCAAATTCTGGCCAGATTGGGGCTCAGGAAAAGATGTTTGGCTTTTGGGTGTAGCTCAGAAAACAAAGCCCGCCCAGAAACTCCAGCGTGAAAATGCTAGACAACGAGGAAGGGATCCTCCAAAGCTTGACAGGCACTGCTGCCTGCCAATAACAGAGTTCCCATTAGTCACAATGGGACTCAGATCTATATAAGTGTAGGATGAGCATGCATTCCCTTTGTTGGCATTGCAGTTTTCCACGGAGGGGGTGTACGAGTTGCGAAAGAGCTTTGTTGCTGGGCATGGGGGGGATTGCTTAGCTAGCTTATTCCGACAGGGGCCAGGGGGCTTTGCTTTGCCCTGGGTTCCTCTGTGTTGCAATTCAGGGTTTTGTTTGTTTGTTTGTTTGCTGCAAAAGGTGGAAAAATTGGGGTTG
This sequence comes from Gekko gecko, assembly GCA_029375565.1. Lineage (NCBI taxonomy): Eukaryota > Metazoa > Chordata > Lepidosauria > Squamata > Gekkonidae > Gekko > Gekko gecko. The sequence goes on along the minus strand of JAPDNY010000007.1, from coordinate 182,069,062 downwards.
AATTCCTCTTTCCCCTAGCAAGCACTTTTGTTTAGCGGGATTTTCCTGCTGTCTGCTTCCTTGGTGTTTTCCCTTCAGTTTGGTGTAGCGGTTAGGAGCCAGTTTGGTGTAGCAATTAGGAGCATGGACTGTAAGCTAGGAAAACCGGTTTTGATTCCCCACTCCTCCACATGCAGTTGTTGGTGTGGCCTTGGGTCAGTCATAAGTTCTTTCCGAGCTGTTCTCTCAAGGACAGTTCTTGGCCGAGGACAGACTGGCAATTTGCTGCGGGATGGGACCCGGGCTGACAACGACTCAATATCGGATTAAATGGAATGTTCACACAGGCACATCTGCCTGGCGTCCCCTACCTGTAGCCTACCGGTGCTCTCGCGCTTCACTGCCGGATTAAAAAAACACCTGATAAAAGCCGGCGCACATCTTGAAAGCCTGCGTTCGTCGCGCGTTTCTCCGCTTCCAGGGAGTCTGAACGCGCAGCCGAAAAGCCAGGAGCAACCCGCGTTGGGCATGAGGCAGCAGCGGTGTGATTGGCCGCGCTTCGCTCCACTGCCCAATGCGGTGCCGGCGTTGCAGGGCAAAAAAAAAAAAAATTGGCTAAATGCGCTCATGCGCACATACACCCACAGCTGAATTAATGGGGAAACGGCAAATATAGCACGCCTCTGGTGCGGCAGTCTGAACGCTCCCGCGCACCTCCGTCCCGTATCTTCCAGCAGAGGCCCCCGCTGTGTGGACGGGAAAACCCGGTATCGTTTACTCCGGGTTTTTTTTGCCGCGACTGGCTACCGGGCAAATTGCCAGTCTGTCCTCGGCCACTGAGAGAGCTCTCTCAGCCCCACCTACCTCACAGGGTGTCTGTTGTGGGAAGGGGAAGAAGATTGTAAACCGCTCTGAGACTCCTTCAGGGTAATGAAGGGCAGGCCATAAATCCAATCTCTTCTCTTCTCCTCTCTTCTTTTTTCTTTTCATTTTATTTCACACACACACACCCCTTTGGATTGCAGTAAGATGAGGGATCACTCTTTGGGTCTTGGGGGGGGACTGCTTTTGGGAAGGGGCTTCAACTTAGTTCTCTGCCATTTTATCCCTTCCCTACATATACTGGGCCCAGACCCGTAGCTACAGTGGGGCATTTCGGGGCTAGCCCCCCGACTTGCTAGCAAGGCCCCCTGACTTTCCACCCAGCCCAGGGTGTCATGGCCTTCTCCCCCAGATTAAATTGATTAGCCAGTGCCCCCTGAGAAATTCAAATGCCCCTTGACTTTAAAAATCCTGGCTATGGGCCTGACTGGGCCGCTTTTTGTTTTGGGGTGATCTCTGTAATTCTTTACTGCCCATTGACTTTACTCCTCTCCATGTGAAAAAAAACACAACCCATTGACCTGCTTCACGTTGGGGGGGGGCGATCTGTGTGTGTCAGCCTGCCTTGTTCCAGAGTTACTGGGGAGACTTCCATTTACTCTCCATCTGGGCCCACCATGGCCTCTCAGTCTGCCTGCTGGCCATGTGGCTATGGGGCAGGGCCAAATCCCCCCAGGGGGCTTTAAAAGCAGAGCCCACCCACGGCCAGGTAGAATCACATAGAGAAGAACATAAGAGAAGCCAATCTTGGATCAGGCCAACGGCCCATCCAGTCCAACACTCTGTCACACAGTGGCCAAAAATACCAGGTGCCATCAGGAGGTCCAGCAGTGGGGCCAGGACACTAGAAGCCCTCCCACTGTCACCCCCCCTCAGAAGTCACCACACAGACAACAAGAAAAGATTCTTATCATTTATTGCTGCAGCAAGCTGAGTTCTGTCATCAAATGGCAAGCAAAAGGGAACTCAGTTCTCACTCTAAGACAGTAACAAGTTTTATATGCAGGAAGCCAGAGGTAACTCCCCTTCTTTGTTACAAGAAGCCACAAGTAAAGGAAGAGAGAAAAGATTTCAAAATTTTCTGCTTTTCTACAGTTTTGCATTGTGTTTAACATATTTGCAAAAGATTTCTACACAGTGGTTAACATATTTGCAAAAGATTTCAAAACTTCTGCTTTTCTACACAGCCCTGCACTGTGTCTGCAGACTTTTCAACAAAAGAATACTTTCACTCTACATTGCTCTAGACAGATTCAACATCCCACAAATTTCATAAGTATCTGTGTGGTTAAGCTATATTTCCTGCCCAACACAGGTGCAAGCTTTCCACAGCCGAGCTAGGATGCTGTCTGTGTGGCAATCTTACAGTGAAGCTTCCTGGCTAAGTGGGTAACCTCCTTATATGGGATTTGCCTTGCTAGGTGCGAAAGCTGTTTTGTTTGTGTCTTCTAGCTTGCAATTTCAGCCTGCCTTCTAGCCCTAATGTGATAGCTTAATTAGAAATCAATTCCCTGAGGCCTTTTATTAATGCCTCACTCCCTCCTCTTGGTCAACTCGCCGACAGGAGAGAATGACCAACTTAAAGGCATGTCAGATTGTTTTTCCTGTTATTATTCACTTTCACTGGGGAGTAAGAGGCTGTGGGCCAGGGGCGATTGAACTTCAAGCGATTGCGATAGATTGTCCGGCGCTCTGGGGCAGATAGATACATAAGCTTAGTGGGGACATTATCTGGAGGCATTACTGCAATCACAGCCCGGTTGACCATCCCTTTGATTAGGGGAAGTAAGCATGGCAGCATGAGAAGACCTCCGAAAGCCAAGCCCACAAGAAAAAGTGTCCATTTCCAATCTCCAAAAATTCCACTGAACCAGCCCTCAGTTTCAAACATCCCCGACCAAGTCTGGACCGGGACATGTGCCAGGTTTCGCATACATTCGGTTATCTGCTCTATCACCTTCCCATTGTCATCTATCTGTAAACAGCAGTTTGTGAGATTAAACTTTCCACATACCCCACCTTCTTCAGCAAGCAGATAATCTAGAGCCAGGCGGTTTTGGTAAATGGCCGTTCTCATCTGAGTGTTCGTTTTTGCCGAGAGAGAGAGCCATTGAAGTTTCATTTGTGATTATCTCCAGCACTGCTTGAAGCCTGATAATGCGATTAAGCATATAGATAGGGGCCCTATACCCATAAGTACCATCTGCTGCCTGTGTGGCTGGGCCATAGACTTGGACAATACGCTCTGGAGGCCACTCATCATCTTTCCAGGAGCCTATGTGGAGGGTCCGGTCCTCAAAGCTGGGGATAGACCGCTTTGACCGGCCCAGGGACTCATAAACAGTGACCCCTAAGCGTTCCCCGGTAGACAAAGGCAGCAGAAAGAAACCAGGTTTGATGGTGCCCAGAACACATGCTCCAGACCACCGGCAAGGAAGGACGGCATATGCTGTAGTACCACAGATCCAGTAGAAGGAGTCTGGAGCCACCCATTCCCAACTGGTATTACATGGGGAGATCCAGAATTCTCGTAGGGGGCCCAGATTAGCAACTCTTGGTTCTGTAGTGACATTGCGGTTAGAGAAGGAGACAAACTGTTGCCCTCGAGAATTATTACACACCAACCCTGCCTCACAGTCTAACTGTCCTACTGATACTTTGAATGGCCCTTTGAACAGTGAGTGGACACTGGGGGTGTGGTTAGGTTGAACCATGGATCAGGGCCCTGGTTGAGTCGAGGGGGGCCTCTTGCCATTCCAGTGAGGGGTGCATAGTAATAAGCATAATGGGTAGTGCTGGGCACATAAGAAGTTGAGGCTCTGCCACCAGACTCAGTGTAAAAATAACGGCGGGCAGTTACACAAGACCGCTCCCATTCTAGATTATGGCAGGGAACCTTATAACCCTGAGTTTTAGACAGGGCTCCACACACATCAAAGCATACTTGTAAACCCTGGTCAGTCTGCAAGGTAACATTAGATGCAACTAGCAGGGCATTATTAGTTACAGGTTGGCCTCTTGTGGACCCTGAATAAGCATACACATTAACCCTGGCCCAGACAGAGTTGCTTTCAGGTTTGTAACATGTGGGTCTTGTACCCCAACATACTCTATATGAGGTTTCCTGATGTAGACACACAGTTACATTTTTGGTGGTACATTCAAAATCAGAGAAATACACAAGGGTGTCAGTAATTTGCCTGTCCCTATAGGTCTTGGTTATACATGGGGTACAAGGAGGAACAGTATTAGTTTTGTTAACAAGGAAAAAGATTATTAGGTATAGGATGATTTGAGAATGCATTTTGTGGTGGATGGTCCGTGCGTAGACTAGTCAGCCTCCGGAGTGACTAGAACAGGGACTTTCCTTTCCAGCGAAGTTCAGATCTTCCCCTGTGCGTAGAGGGACTGTTAATCCAGGTCAGTCCCAGCAGAGAGTTTTGGCAATTCTTCAGCCGTGTCCGCCTGGGTCACGGGCCCAGGGGAAGCAGGGCGTTGGCGGGTGAGGCGGAGCTTTAGGCCGCTTGTTCCAGGGGACACCTTCCAGTTAGCAATAGGGGCGGCAGGTTTGAGGTGCGTCCAGTGGATCCAGGGCTTCTTTTCAGCAACTTTAACAGCTGTTGGAGAACTGAGAATGACAGTGAATGTGCCCTCCCATCTGGGTTGCATGGGTTCAGTTCACCAGCGCTTCACCCAAACTGAGTCGCCTGGGTAGAAGGGGCACACTTGATCAAAGACAGGCACTGGCAAAGTGATGGAGTAATGTTTTTAAAGTTCCTGAACCTGCTGTCCTAAGAGTTTGAGCTCATTATGGGAAATTAAGTGTCCCAAGGGATAAGCTTCGGCATGGATGCCCAGAGTTAGAGGAGGGGGCCTGGCAAATAGGGCTTCATAGGGCGAAATTGATGTGCGCTTGCTTGGTAGGCAGTGAAGGCGGAACAGGACCATGGGTAAGACTTGGGTCCATGGCAAATTGGTTTCTTGGGTGAATTTGCACAGGGAGGCTTTAATTGTTCGATTTGCTCGCTCCATAAGACCTGAACTTTGGGGTCTGTAGGCACAGTGTAGTTTCCAGGTTATGCCAAGTGCACGAGCCACTTGCTGGGTCACCACAGAGGAGAAGGATGGGCCATTGTCTGATGATAAAGTAGCTGGGAGACCAAAGCATGGGATTAAGTCAAGTCAAGTCAAGTCAGCCTTTATTGGCATAAAATCATCAGTACAATACTAGGGTTAAAAACCAGTTAAAACACCCGTAAAAACCAGTTAAAACATACATATAACATTCTAGGCAATCCTTTGACGCAACTGTGAGTCCAGGCAGAGAAACTTAGCCACCTTCTCTGTGATATCTGGACTAGAATCACTTAAGAGCCTGTGCACCTTAGGTGCATCAGAACAAGCTCCCATTTTGGTTAAAAAAGGATATAAGAATCTGATCCTTAGGTCCACATATAGGTTACAGTGCAGAAGCACATGAGTGATGGATTCCACACAAATCTTTCTGCATGGGCAGAGTCTGGCCAAATGGGGAACCCTATTGAATCTGCCGGATAGAATGGCAGACGGCAAGGCATTACATCTGGCCAAAGGAAATGCTCTGCGCTGTTGGGGGACCTGCAAAGAGGATAGATATGAAGCTGTCGTCCCTGTTGTAAGGGGAATCTCGAAATTCAGAGGAGAACAGAATTTATTAGCTAGGTTATATAAATTTTGATGCTCCACATCTAACAGTCTGGTTTTGATCTGTTGGAATGCAACAGCAAAAGGAAACATGGAGAGAGATTCCAGGGAAAGACCCAATACTTTAATTTTCCCCTCTATATAAGCTGACCAATTAGAAAGGTTCAGCTCAGAAAGCACGTGATGGATAAGGCTCCCATGATCGAATTTGTAATGCAGGCGGAGCCAGTATTTAAATGTTAAATGTTTAAATGCACAGGTCTCCATCAAGGACGAGCCTGTTTCCAAATATATAACAGCGTTCGGTACGCAATTTGGTAGAGCCATAATTTTCCGTAGAAATTTGGATTGGACTCCTTCAGTGGCGTGGTCAAAGGCTCCAATCCAGATTGGGATGCCATACATTAGCTGTGAGCTGACTTTGGCCCTAAAAATTTTATTGCAGCTGGCACAAATTGGTTGCCCCTGCAATAAAAGAAACGTGCTATAGCTGACGCGCTAACACTAGCGACCTTCACCGCATATTGGCGATGGGTAGACCACGAGGCATTATATCTAAAATGAATGCCTAGATATTTGTAGTTTTTGACTTGTTCAATCGCTTTACCATTGATGGACCATTGGTATAATCTCCACTTTTTAGAGAACACCAAAATTTTGGACTTGTCATAGTTAAGCTGAAGTTTGCAGTTGGTAAAAAAGGCAATACAACGAGATAGCAGACGTTTCAGACCAACTTTGGAGTGAGACAGCAACACAGTGTCATCGGCATACAATAATACAGGGACAGGTGTTTTCCCCAGTTTGGGGCTGTGGCAATCTGGATCAGAGAGCTGGGCAGCAAGGTCATTAAGAAAGATGTTAAATAAGAAAGGGGCTAGGATGCATCCCTGTTTAACTCCCTTATTAGCGGCAATCTTTGGTGTCAGGTTGCCTGCTGGCGAGCATTTGATCTGGCAGGTGTTAAGAGTGTAGAGTTGTTTGATGAGCAGGAGGAGTCTCTTGTCCATGTTTAACTGCTCTAGTTTTATCCAAAGGAGGTCCCTATCGACTGAATCGAATGCGCCTTTCAAGTCCAGGATTAAGTCTTGCAATAGGGCCCAGCAAACTTCTGGTGCCTTCTCGGTTGCTGTGGGGAAGGCTTCAATCCATCCAGTATAGGAACACACAAAGACTAGGAGGTAGCGCTTATGGCCTACCTTAGGCATTTCAGTGAAATCACAGACTAGGTGGGTCATTGGAGCTGGGCCCACAGTTTGGATCCCGGGTGGTCTCCGACGGCCTTCCCGCAGATTGTTCCGAGCGCAGGTGACACATTTGGAGGACACTTCTTTGGCTAGGGCATCTTTCCGATCTAAGTGAGCCCATCTGGAGATGGACCGAGCCAGGGCTGTTTCTCCGTAGTGGGTATTTTCATGAAGAGCAGTCATAACTTCACGCCCCAGGTTTGCTGAAATGCAAATTTTTCCACCAGGGATATGCCACCATCCAGCTGCACTAAGTACTCCCCCTTGGGATTTGATCCATTCTACTTCTTCAGGATTATATTGGGGGGTCCAGGTGCCGACTGGGCTGCAAAAGACAGGACATGCATGTACGGGCCATGGTGGTTCACTGCTTGAGTTGGCACGTGAAGTACCTAGGGCGGCTTCTTTGGCCATGTGGTCAGCCATTGCATTGCCTCTGGCAATTGGATCCATCTTTTTCTGGTGGCCACGGCAGTGGATGATAGCTACAGCTTTAGGCAATTGAATAGCTTCCATTAATTTCTGAATATAGGTGCCATATTTCAAATCTTTTCCTGGAGTGTTAATGAGTCCTCGGTTCTGCCACAGGATTCCATGGGCATGAGCTGACTTAAAGGCATACATGGAGTCAGTGTAGACATTTACAGTTTTGTCTCGAGCGAGTTCTAAGGCCCTGGTGAGGGCGATGATTTCAGCAAGTTGAGCTGAGGTCCCGGATGGCAAGAAGCGCATTTCATAGCAAGAGTTATGCGTGACAACTGAATAGCCTGCCTTGCATTGTCCGAGGTTGTCCAGGAAGCTGCTGCCATCACAGAAGTGAGTTAGGTCAGGCTCAGGGATCGGCTGGTCCTTGAGATCAAAGCGAGAGGCGAAGATATGATCAGTGGTTACAAGGCAGTCATGCTCTAAATCCTCCTCAATTTCAGGCAGAAAGGTTGCAGGGTTGAGAGTAGTGGCCGGGTCCAGCTGGATTGCTGAATTTTCAAGGAGGATGGCCTGGTAACGTGCTATGCAGGAGGTAGTTAAGAATTTGTGGCCACGCTCTTCAAGTATTGCTTTTACTCCATGGGAAACAAAAACTGTCATGGGGCCACCCCAAGTGAACTTATGGGCCATCTCGATAAGATGACAACATGCGGCAACCGCTCTTAGGCAAGGTGGCAAGCCTATCTCCACAGTATCTAGGGCCTGGCTGAGGTAGGCAACTGGGTGCTTGTGGGGTCCTAAGTTTTGCAATAGGACTCCCTGACCCACTCCATTCTTCTCATCCACGCAGAGAAAGAACGGTTTTTCCGGGTTGGGTAGTCCAAGGGCTGGGGCCTCGATGAGCTTTTGCTTTAACTTCTGGAAAGCTGACTGTTGCTCGGGGCTCCACAGAAATGGATCTTTGTCTGCTCCTCGAGTAGCCTCGTAGAGTAGGGCGGTTCGTTGGCCTCCTGAATAACATCTCTTAACTTGGCCATATTCATGGGCTTTTTCCCCACCTCCTTTAAACCCTGGAGAATATAACCCCGATAAGCAGCCATATGGTCTCAGTGGGCAGGGTTGGTGGGCTCCCAGTTGGGCTCTGAATCAGGGAAGTTGTCTCTGAGGTGCTCAGCAAGCACTCCGCCCTGAGGAAGAGCGGCTTCAGCCGCTTTACGGCCAGCCTCCAGGACCCAGTGCTTTCCCTCAGCAGTGAGGAGGGCAGAGAGCAATTGGTGACAATCGCGCCAGGTGGGGTAATGGGTGGTCATGATAGTTGTGATGAGGTCAGTCATCGGTCTGGGGTCTTCAGAATATGGCGTAGTTTGGGATTTCCAATTGCAAAGGTCAACAGTAGAAAACGGGTGGTAGACATAGGTTATATTCCCCTGGGCGCCGGCTGGGGTCTGCCTTAAGGGGCAGAGGACCAAGGGCGATGGCAGCTGGGCATCCTGGCTAGCCTTCTGGCACACCTCTGGATGCAGGGAGGTTTTAACCAATTGGGAAGTTTCCTGAGTGAGTGGAAGACTGGGATAGAGCTTGCCGGGACTGCAGGTGGTGGAGGGCAACTCCTTATCTATAGTGAGATCCGGATAAGTCTGAAGTTTGGGCAGAAGTGGATGGAGTAATGGCAGCTCCAGGTCATTCGGTAGGGCTGAGGCAGACTCAACTGTATGTAGTAAAGGAATGGACTCCTCCTCCTGCTCCTGCAGTGCAGCTTTAGTCTTTGCTCTAGTCATTGTTGGACTGGGCATCCAAAAAGAGGATTGAAGTCTCGGCCCTGAACGTGGTGCCCTGCCAGCCGAGTAAGGTGGAGGCAGGTCATCATCCTCAGAGGGAATGAGTTGGGGCCGTGACCCCGTGGAAATAGGCAGGGTTTTAACCGCACTGGACACAATCTGGGAGGCTTAGCAGGGTGCAGGGTGGCTGAAGCTTGTGGAGCGGGTAGGCTCGATTGCAGCCAAGTCTTTTTCATCAGGGAAGGGTGAGCTCAGACATTGCCATCCCAGGAGTCTATGTAAGGGAATGGATCAGGGTGATCCGAGCGAGGATCGATGACTGTAACGTAGACTCTCCTAATGAGCTCCAAGTCCATTGATCCTTCAGGGGGCCAACCTACATTAAAGGCTGGCCAGTCAATGGTGCATAAAGTTTCAAGGAAGGTAGGGTTCAAGGGCTCATTGCCTCCATAATCACTGGTGAAAATATCTCCAAAATTTTTGAGCATGAATTGAAGGGGGGTCGTGGGTTTAGCCTTTGCCTGGGTCCCACCCATAACGACAAACAGACAAGAAGACAAACACAAGGGTAGGAAAACAAGTGTGTGTTAAGGGGTCCACAACACCTGACACAAGGAGGAATTCCCTAAACCACAAGCGCTTCCCTCCGTAGCTAGCTCACGTGCGGTCGCCTGAGTGAGAACCGTAGCCGTAAGAGGTCCACAATCAAGTTGGTTTTGTTCTGATGAACGCCACCATTTTCAATCACTCACACCATTCAAGCCAAACAAATCCCACCCAGATCACAGGGAAGCCAAAAGCTTCCTCGCCTGCCTGACTGTACCTAAAACCGTTCGGGGGTTGATCAGGCCCCCTCTTCTCTCACACTGGGAGGGGCTGAACCGATTAATATTGACCTGTCCTGAAGACCAAGGCGCCTGTTGACCTAGAGAATGTTTTCTTGGCTGGTTCCTTTCTGTAGCAAGCAACCCCAAGGAGGAGTGCCACAGGAGGGAAGAACAATCAGCCTCTCGAAAGAGAGTGGGCCCTGCCGATTAGTCAGTCACTCGCCGGGCTTCCTCTCCCTGATGTCGTGGCTAGAGAAGGGGCCTCAAAAGCCCGGCTCTCCTCAAGGCCAATGCACCAGTAAAATGTTGCAGATCAGCTACTCGGGAATGGCCTTCAGAAGTCACCACACAGACAACAAGAAAAGATTCTTATCATTTATTGCTGCAGCAAGCTGAGTTCTGCCGTCAAACGGCAAGCAAAAGGGAACTCAGTTCTCACTCTAAGACAGTAAGGGTTGCCTCAGTGCTTAGTTCTTGTGGCCCTTTCTTACATGCCCAGGGAAATGCTGATTGCCACTTTGGGGTCAGGAAGCAATCCTGGAGGCTTTTTGTCATCTTCTGGGCATGGAACAGAGGTCACTACAGGTGTGGAGGGGGAAGTATTTGTGAATTTCCTGCCTTGTGCAGGGGGTTGGACTAGATGACCCTGGAGGTCCCTTCCAATTCTATGCTTCTATGATTCTAGGGAATGGCACTGTTCCTCCAACACCAGCCATCCCCTTGCAGTCACACCTTCCACAAGGAGAGTCCATTGTGAGGCCAATGCCAACTCATGAGAACATAAGGGAAGCCAGTGTTGGATCAGGCCAATGGCACATCCAGTCCAACACTCCATCACACAGTGGCCAAAAATACCAGGTGCCGTCAGGAGGTCCAGCAACTCCTCAAGGCAAACAGGCCAAGTCCTAGTTTCCAGGGCAACTTGCCTTCCTTCCCATGGCTTCTTTCCCTGCCCAGACCACACAGTCCTCTCATATCCATCCCCTTTCCCCCACACTGCTCTCAGGGCGACTGGTTGCAGGGCCCGCCATCCATCCCACCCTCTCTCCCTGTCCCCGGGCTTTGGTCATTTGTTGTTGCAGCAGTGCACTAGGTCACAGGGCCTGGCTGTCGTCAAGGTGATTACCAGGACTGCACGGCCAAGATCTTCATCAGGGACTAGTCCTGAAGTCTGGGTGGTCTTTCGGTTTCCTTTTCTTTCCCTTTTTGTCTCTTTGCTCCCTGCCTGGGAACAGGATGCTGTTGGCAGTGGGTTTGAGCCTGGAGCCCCCTCACAGTTGTGATCTGTTGTCTCAAAGATGGCTAGCTGCAGGTGCCTGTAAAGCAAGAAAAGGCAGGCCGTGGGAACTAAACATCTGTGCAAGCCTTGTACACAGAGGGGAGTGGGTGGGCCTGGGGAGACACAGCCTCCCTCAACCGTGCAGGTGGATCCCGGGCCCCAGGCAGGGCAGGAGAGTTGTCCCTCCCCTGCAGCCATCTTGACAGTAGTGACAGGGTGGGCCCGGAGAGATGCAGCCGCCCATTTTGCGGGTGGCTCCGGGGCCCTAGGCAGGATGTGTGGGGGGGTTGGCCCTGCCCAGTAATCACCATGACTGTGGTGGGAGGGTGGTCCCGGGGAGATGCAGCCACCCACTGTGGAAGGTGGGAGGGTTGGCCTTGCTCCATAATCACACTGTCCATCCACAGAGGGAGGGTGAGCCCAGGGAGACACAGTCACCCCCAACCATGCGGGTGGCTCCCAGGCCAGGGCGGAGAGGATTGCCCCTGCATTCATCTGGTCATTGGAGAGAGGATGCACCCAGCCAGGGACATGTCCATCCAAAATGTGCTGGCAAGAGTTCTCTCCCCCATGCTTCCAGGGGGAGGGGGTGTCCCTCCCGGAGAGGTCCACCACAAGTTTGATGCCTACCCTTTACTAGGTCACATAGGGTCCGTCTTGTCCATTCTATAGCCCAGAACCCACACTTGACAACATTTCCCCAGAGAGCGCTTTCCTGGGGCTGCCTTCTTTGGCAAGGCTGTAACTTGGACCCCTCCAAAGTCAGGACATATAGAGGGGCATCCCAGGGAGGTCTGCTGTGACTCTGATGCCTCTGGCTTGCACAGGGTCCGTTTTCTACACTCCAGAACCCACACCTGACATCTCCCTGAAAAGCACTTTCCTGGGGCACCTTGTTTAGGTGTCCGTAACTCAGGACTATGGTGCTGGAGAAGACTCTTGAGAGTCCCTTGGACTGCAAGGAGATCAAATCAGTCAATCCTAAAAGAAATCAACCCTGATTGTTCCTTGGAAGGCCAGATCCTGAAGCTGAAGCTCAAATACTTTGGCGACCAAATGAGAAGGGAGCATTCACTGGAGAAGACCCTGATGCTGGGAAAGATTGAAGGTCAAAGAAGAAGGGGACGGCAAAGGATGGGATGGTTAGACAGTGTCATCGATGCAACGAACATGAAATTGAGCAAACTTCAGAGGACAGCGGAAGACAGGAGGGCCTGGCATGATCTGGTCCATGGGGTCGCGAAGAGTCAGACTCGACTGTGCGACTGAACAACAACAAACTCAGGACTCCCCCCCCAATCCAACCTGCATGTAACTTGTCAGGCCTGTAGGGGAGCATCCCGGAGAGGTCCACCAAGAGTGCGATGCCTCTACCTTGCCCAGGGCCCGTTCCATAAACTGCAGAACTCACGCCTCTTCCTGCGACTTGAGGGCACTTTTTGTCACCCCCAAAAGACGGTGATTTTGTCTGTGACTTTTGCAGTGGCACCTTTTGCCGCTCCCCCATCCCCATCTGAGGAAGACATAGACTAGTCTCCTGAGGTATATGTGGAGTGTCTGTCTGGTGCTCAGAAAGGCCAGATGGAATACTTAGGAAACTGAGGAATTATGGTTGGTTAGATGATGATGGGTCGCCTGTCGCAATAGAAAAGAGCAGGAGCCCCGTAGCACCTTGAAGACGAACGAAACTTGTGGCAGGGGATGAACTTCTATGAGTCACACGGCTCACTTCTTCAGTACCTCCAGGGGGCACTTCAGCCCCTACTTTCTGCTGGTTAGGGAAAGCCATGGCCAGCAGACAGGAGGGGGTGGAGTGCCCCTTGGGGCTTCCATGATCAACAGAAAGGAGGGGAGAAGTGCCACACCAGGGGGTTAAATGGCTTGGTTTTGCTCCCCCCGCTTTGAGGGGGGAGCAGAAGCAGAGGGTTAAATTGAATGATTTAATCCTTCGGTTTTGCTCCCCACTGTTTTGAAGTGGTGGGGACCGGAAGCAGAGGGTTGAAATGGCTTGGAGCCATTTAAACCCCTGCTTTCTGCTCTGTGCCGCTTTCACAGGGAGGAGAAAGCAGGGTTTTAAACTTTAAATGGCTCACAATCCTGTATGGACTGGTTTGGTTTGTGAACTGCCATATCAGTTCATGTAGGTTCGTGGTTCGGCCATGAGCCAAAAACCAAACCTCAAAAAACGCGGTTCATGCCCATCCCTAATCCAGGCCAACGTCTTGTATTACTTTTCTTGTCATTCCATTTTTGCAATCTGTACTCTTGTTTGGGTTCCAAAGATTTTTCTAATTCAAAGAATTATGGTGGAACTTGCTGCACGCTAAGCTTCATGTCATGGGAAAAGGAAACAAATCACAGGGGAGGTTGGTCGGCTCCAAGCCAAATCAGTTAATATGATCCTGGAAGGAAGGTTTCTCAAACACTTTCTGGATTTCCTCAAGGACCTTGTTACTTATATGTCCTCAGCTCTCAATGTCAATAAAACACCGAAGAGACAACATCCTATGGGATTTCGAATCTTGTTTACAATCCTTCTTGCTGTATACAAACCATATAAAAAGAAAGATATCAGGTAAAATTGCTGTCCATCGGAATGGAATCCTACCATTTACTTCCATGTAAGTATTCTGTTTTATATGATCCTTCTTGATTCATGAAAGTAGTGTCAATTTCAGTAGTGTTTTATGTGAAGCAAAACGGCTCTCTACACACTTTGTAGACTGAAGTTCAAAGCGCAGTGGCTGAACACCTGCTTTGAATGAAGAGAGCTTCCATTCCGGGCACTGTCAGTTTAGAAGGATCTCAAGTAGCGTGTATGAGAAAGACCTCCACAAATGACTCGAGAGAATGGCTGCAGCAATTTGGAATAGACAATAATCAACAGGTCAATGGACTGATTGGAAATGTGGATTCAGATGGCACTGGGCAGCCATTGCTTTATCAGGTATATCTCTGGTTAATAATCCAGATTATGACAGGAGATGATTTCCTAGGTGAATTATATCCCCCGTTGGACCTTGAAGAAGGTGACGCCCATGCTCAGGGAAAGTGCTGTGTGCGGGGCGGGGGGTGGAGACAAAGATAATGCAAATCTCTGAAGAAATGAGTAGAAAAGAGCAAGAGGGAACACTGGTGTCCAGGAGCACCTTAAAGACTATCAAAATTTGTGGCAGGGGATGACTTTTCGTGAGTCACGGCTCATTTCTTCATTGAGCTCATACCTTGCCACAGGCTTTGCTGAGATAGCTCAAGAGAGGTAGCCGTGTTAGTCTCTCTGTAGCAGCAGAAAACAGCAGGGCTCCAATAGCACTTTAAAGACTAATGAAATATGTGGCACTTTAAAGACTAACGGAATTTTGTTAGTCTTTAAGGTGCTACTGGGCAGTGGACACTTGTTCTTTTCTACTGCTACAGACTAACGCAATTACCCACCTCAGTCTGTCTGAAGAAACGAGGACAGAGACAGAAAAGGGGGAGTGGGCATGTGTGAGGGAGTGCAACTGTAGGAGGAGTTAGTTGGAACTGGGGTTAACAGTACAGGAGGGTTGTCCAAGTGGCTCCCAGGGCAAACTTCTGCCTTGCAGAAATTCCCCTTTGGCCCGATCTGCATCTAGCATTTGCTCCGCTGTCTTACCAAACCCACACTGGAACAGAAATCCCCATCTACATTGCATGCCACTTTCACTTTGATTGAGTGTCACATTTTGTGGCAGTGTCCAGACTGCATGCTGCTTTCACTTCATTTGATCTCAGCTTTTATGGTGGCTGTCTGCCTAGATTTATGGCCGTTTTATGGCCATTCGGGGGTGACGCTGCAGTCAGTACATGTTGGCCCCGGGTAGTTGAATGTGGTTTTGAACTGCGTCTTTTTCTGTTCCAGTGTGGGTTTGGTAAAAATGCTAAATGCAGATTGGCCCTTTGTCTCCTCCCATGTTCTCTCTGTACATGAATAAGCAAAGCACTAATAACAGAGTTAACTTAAGTCTCTAGTGCTCTTTCCTCCAAAGGAAACAAATCCTACATCAATGACCCACAAGACAGAGACGTCTGGCGCATTCCATAATATGGGCTCTGCAACACTGAATTTTTATTTATTTCTTTGCAGTCCTTCCGTGGCAATTTGCAGCCATAATGGCGCCCTCAAGATTACACAAAAAGTAAAATAATAATGATGATGTTTGTAAGTCATAATAAAAATGGAACAAGTATTCTGTAGAAGGCGACTTCAAGAAAACCGGTTAGTGACTTCAACTGGTGAGTTGCCTTTTCTTTCGACTCAGAACAAAAACATTACGGTCATCCTTCAGCTTGTGTATTTGACTTGCTGTTCCTATTTTTGCTCAGTAGACCTAGGTCATTCCACCCAAACCAGCTGGTGGGATTAATTAATAAACCTCTCACAGAAATACAGACTTTCCCCTTGAGGTCAGGGATCACTTTGATCAGGTTACTACAGTGAATGCTGACAGGATCCTGGGATCTGTGAAAGTCACCCTTTGGGCATTAGACCCTTGCCCACGTGTATAGCCTTTGTAACTCTGTCTTTGTTACAGGCTGGTACTTGACCTTTAGTTGCTTTGAGTTTTGTGAGGGGGTGGCAGTCAGGCTGCTCCCAAGAGAATATTCTTTACTCTCATGCTTATTAGCAGCTCTTATCTAGGAAGCCTGATCTTTTTTTCTCTCACCACTAGATGGCAGGTGCAAGATCACCTGGCTCATCCTAGTGCTTGGGATAGCTTGCTTAATTGTTTTTTTTACTCATAGCCAGCAATTAGTTTATAAGATGTGTAGTTTTAGCTATGCATCTCATCTTGAGGTCTGACTAAGTTTTGCAGTGCATGTCTGCATCCAAGACCCAGTGGATGGGAGCTCAGTCAGCTATTTCTGGAAGCTTGATCATTGCTTATTAAAATCTCCTTGGAAGCAAACCTGGATTTTGCATATCATTTCCTTGGGATTTCTGTGATCCTGGAGCTCCTGGCCAGAGCCCCAAACACTATCCTGGGTACTTAAAGAGTCAAAGAACCCCTAAGGAACATTATGAATCTGTAATTGTCCCAGGTCATCTTTCTTTGTGCCCTAAAACAGAAGTAGAGTGGATATACTTAATTTGGTCCTGCCATTAAGCTGAGACAAGTATTTGGACTTTATCCTAAGAGGGTTTATAACCAGTTCAAGCCTAAATCTAAATAAATACCTAGTTATAATCAATCCCAACTCATCAATGCCCTTTTTGAGATACAGTGACCCAAACAGAACACAGTTGTCTAAATGTGGGAGTGCTGGTCAATGGGATGCATTTCTGCAAGTCCATGCATTCAGTTTGGTCAATACAAATATTCCATTTTTGGATCTTATGGTGTATACAGACAATTCCATCATATACGTAAAGGGATTGTCTAAACCCACGGACAGGAATTCATGATTATATTGGAACAATATGTTGTCGAAGGCTTTCACGGCTGGAGTTCATTAGTTGCTGTAGATTTTCCAGGTTGTGTGGCCATGGTCTTGGCATTGTAGGACCTGATGTTTCACCAGTATCTGTGACTGGCATCCTCAGAGGTATAACACAGAAAGATGGAGTACCTTGACATAGAGGTCTTTCTGTGTTATACCTCTGAGGATGCCAATCGCAGCTACTGGTGAAACGTCAGGTCCTACAATGCCAAGATCACGGCCACACAACCCGGAAAATCTACAGCAACTAATATATTGGAACAACTGTTATCCAAACATCTTTTACTTTGCAATTTACCTTGCAGCTAGTTTTACGGCTGCAGAGAAATTGTATTACTGGGAAAAGTGTCCCCAAATAGCTTTGTATAAAGTAATGCTTCTCAATCTGCAGCTCATGGAGAGCAATCCTCAGGCTTTAGCCATGATTTTGTGGCTTGTGGGGCAAATTTCTTTCTGGTGGGGCTGAAGTTCTCAGGGAATAGGAAAATCTGTTGTTTTTTCTGACTGAAGCAAAGATGACTCTTTCACCACCAACAGTCCACCTGTCAGTTTTAACACTGTCAGTTTTGCTTTCACCTCAGAGCTTTCCCCCTCTGTGTTACACACAAAGGGAAGATATTTTTGCCTCCTTCATTTGTGTGGAAGAGAGGGGAAGGCATCAGCAAGGACAGTGAAGGGACCAAGGTGCCAGGGTCAACAGCAAGCAGGTCCACACACATTCTCCAAGGAAAGTTATGCTTTATTGGAATACTGTTCCATTGCCAAGTAGTACGGATCCATTGTCAGGAATAGTGCTTATTGCAAGGGACTCTATACCCTGATGCTTCTTCTAGCTAAGCAAATGAACTTCAAGCGTGCACGCAGGAGTCCTCCCAGCGGGATATTGCATCATAAACGGGAGACTCTCCCCACCCCCTGAGAGCAGAAACATTCACACCGATAATGGAACTCAAGCTCTCCCTTCCTGTCAAGGTTAAACTGATAGTGCCGTCTGGCTAAGCCAGTTCACACGGCTGGAGGAGCACCTCCCTTCTGTTACCCACGGCAGCCAAGCAAAGCAAGCATGTGCACATGGGTAGAGGTCGGGGATGAAGGGAAACAAAGAAAGCTTGGCAGCTAGCTGACATTAGGGCAGAGGGTGGTCCTGGAGCACGCACTTTTCAAAAATGTTTAGAAGTGAGTTAACAAGGTTTTTTCCCAGGGGAAATCTTGTGGGGCTGTCCCTTTAAGAAAGGGGTAAAGGTAAAGGTTCCCTTGCTCGAAAGCCAGTCGAATCCGACTCTAGGGTTGCGGTGCTCATCTCCGTTTCAAAGCCGAAGAGCCAACGCTGTCCAAAGATGTTTCCATGGTCATGTGGCCAGCATGACTAAACACCAAGGTGCACGGAACGCTGTTACCTTCCCACCGAAGTGGTACCTATTTATCTACTTGCAATTTCTTGCTTTCAAACTGCTAGGTTGGCAGGAGCTGGAACTAGAGATGGGAGCTCACTTCGTCATGTGGCACTCTTGGGTTTCGAACTGCTGAACTATTGACCTTCCGCAGCCTGCAGTTCAGCGTCTTAACCACTTGAGCCAATAGCCACGCCATAGCTACAGGCCTGCCCGTTCTAGCCATTGCAATCAACCCAAACAGCCAAATTTGTTTCTGTCCTGGGCACGAGGCCTGCAGCTCAGCAATGCTCACAGCTTACCCGGTTCCTTAAAAGTGGCAGTTTCAGGTTGGAAACCACTTGCCAACTACAAGCCTCGCCGAGCGAGGGACTTGATCGCTTTCCAGAAATGTGGACCCGGGTGCCACATCAGGGAATAATGCTCTGAAGAGCAGCAGGTCACATGTGAAAAAGCTTCATGTGGCTCCCAAGCCACTGAGTTATCACTGATATAGAGCATCAATTGACTGACAGTCTTACAAATTTGTGAAAGTGTGATGGTTTCTTTCCAGATGCTACGCCAATGAACCAAGGAAATCAAAGCATGGTGAGGGAATTCATCTTGATTGGATTTTCTGGTTTCCTAGACCTGCAGATCCCATTTTTTGTGGTGTTCTCCATCATGTACTTGGCTATTTTGGCTGGAAATATCATCATCGTCACGACCATAAGGCGCGACGCCAGCCTCCACATCCCCATGTACTTCTTCCTCGCGATGCTCTCCAGTTCAGAAACCTGCTATACATTCAGCATTATCCCCAATATGCTTGCAAATCTTCTTAGAAAAACAGCAACTATTTCATTCATTGGCTGCGCTGCTCAGATGTATGTATTCCTGGCCTTTGCAAACATAAACTGTATGATTCTCACAGTAATGGGCTATGACCGATACGTGTCCATATGTAAACCTTTACATTATCTGATTCTGATGAATCAGAAATTCTGCACTAAATTGGTTGTCTTTTCAGTAACAACGGGTTTTCTTTTTTCCACCATGGAAACGTATTTCATTTTTACCTTGCCATTCTGTGGGCCGAATAAAATCCATCACTTCTTTTGTGATATGGCACCTTTACTTCAGCTGGCCTGTGGCCGTAATTATATTGGAGAAATTGTCATTTTTCTTATTTGTATTTTGATGGTCTCTTGCTCATTCCTTCTGATCCTCCTGTCTTATCTTTTAATCTTAAACACAATCCTGAAAATCCCCACAGCAGAGGGGAAGCGCAAAGCCTTTTCCACTTGCGCCTCCCATCTCATTGTGGTGGTCGTGCACTTTGGATGCGCTTCCATTATTTACCTGAGGCCCCAATCCAGGTACACTTTGAATGAGGACACCTTGATCTCAGTCACATACACACTGGTGACCCCATTGCTGAATCCTGTTGTTTACAGCCTGAGGAACAAAGATGTCCAAGTTGCACTCAGGAAGTCCCTGGGCAGGAGCATGTTCCTCCAGAAGATGTGAGAAGAACTTATGGCAGATAATACACTCTTGCCATAAATCTTACTTTAGGGGGAAACAAAGAATGATCATCTTGAAGATGATTCAGTTATGAAAAAAAAAGAATATTTCTGACATGGATGTAGGCATTTCTGAATATCTATCTCCTGGTTAATTGTTAAAAATGTGTTCTGCAACAAGTGACATTTAGGCGTTAAAAAACACTTCTGATTTTCTGCTCGGTTGAAACAGGAGAACAAACTAGGCTGAGTGGCTGAGTGGCTGATTTCCCACTATAGCTGCCTCAGTGTTGCACCGCCGTTTGCCCCAACACTATTGGTCAATTTCACACCTGAAGATGCGGGGCTGCATTTTGACCCGCGGCTTCACCCGATTTCCCCCGTAGTTTCGTGATCCTGTTTTTTGAGGATCACGAAACTGCGGGGAAATCAGGTGAAGCCGTGGGTCAAATGCAGCCCCGCAGCTTCGGGTGTGAAATTGATGAATAGTATTGGGGCAAATGGCAGCGCGACACTGAGGCAGCTGTAGTGGGAAATCAGCCTCTCAACTGAAATTATAACCACAAGATCCTAAAAACAAAGATGTTCTGAAAAATCCTGGCCGTAAACAGAGATGCCTGGTCCCTGAGGAGAAGCAGGCCTCTGCAAGCAGGAAGAGCCCAGGGTGGCTGAAAGAAGAAGGATTAACCGGGAAGCCAGAGGAAAAAGAATATGTGGTGAAAACGTGGAGTCAGAGAAGGGCCCAAGAGAAAGGCAGGGCTGAGGATCAACAGAACAAAAGCCTGAAGCTAGGGAGGAACTTTTGGAAGCAAAGGAAGCCCTTGAGCTCTAGTCCATTTAAGACATGCAGAGAAGGTTAAATTTTGCCAGGTGTGACTTGAGCACCATTATGGGAAAATCCACACCTTGTAAAAACTCCTTTCTAGCCAACTCTGACAGATACCTGTCACGTTCTGGGACGCCCATGAGGCAATGAAAGAGGACAGATTGTCAGGACCCTCAGCTAGTCAGTCAAAACGCCAGGCCTCATTTGATGAAATAAGGATAGTATTTATTAGACTGCAATGCTGAAGCGCTAGTACAGGAACATTGTTAAGAATAGCTTGAATACATGAAGCACTTGGGGTTATACTCTAAGGGGGGGAAAGAACCCCCCCAAGCTCTACCAATGGTTAGCAAGCCCGTGCGTGGGAAAACTAAGAGGTGCTAAATTACTACATTCCCACCCAGCAAAGGTTTCCATGCCTGGCTGTTGTCTTTAGGAAAACGAAAGTAGACATCAAGCCTGGCTCCAAGGCCATTTAGGCCTGGGTAAGGTGGAGATAGCCCGGTCTCCCAGGCAACCTCATCACCTCCCCGCATACCAACGGAAAACAGATACATTTATAGACATCTCACCTCCTCCCTGCACCCCCTATGGCAGGGATACCTGACACAGATGCATTTGATAAATTGATTTGAAGCAGTTTGTGAAACATACTGTGAGACAAACCTTGGGCCACGATGCCATCTACCTTGGCTTGGCTTGAAAAGGCTCCCTCTATGGGACAGGGAGATGTGGTTGCTTCCACACTTGCCATTTTCTCAGTGTGGTAAAGAGTAAAAAAATGACTCCTTACAGTGAAGAAACAGTTAATGTTTGGAGGGATAGCCATCAGTCTCCTGGAGTATATATGCAAATAAAACCACCTGATTTCCTTCCTAAGTCAATATAACAGCCTGGAACTGCCATGGGCCATTCGCAGGGTTCTCAAGGAGAGTCCAGGTGATGGTTGCACCAAACCATTGCAAATCCAACCACTTCTAAGCAGTCTTCCTATATTTTCCATAGCTGATTCTTAGTAATATTATTGAGAGGGCAATCTGGCTACCTTCCAGAGTTATTCAGTGAATCAAGCTCGACTTCCAGATCACCTTCAATGAAGTAATGTTCAGTCTCCTGAAAAGCCCCTCCCCTCACACACCATAAAGTTCTAGTGATATTCCTGAACTGAGCTTCTGAATGGTACTGGATACCATTCCTTCCTGCTTTCTCAGACCTTGAGGCCTTGACAGGCTCGCCAAGAATGTACCTTAATTCGGCGGGGGACTGATACGTTCTGGCAGGACCATCCCTAGGGGAAGGAAAGATGCAACGCACGATGCCGTCGCCAGGAAGTGACGCCGGCTGACGCTCTGGCAATGGGGCTGGAAACTCGATGGTACCATCGAGTTTCCAGCCCCATTGCCAGAGCATCTCCCGGCGTCACTTCCTGGTGACGGCATCGTGCAGCGTGGATGTTGCCCGGAGGAATGTTCTGGCCAGGGACTGTGTGTCCCCCGCCGAAATATGGTAGGTACTTGGCAACCCTAGACCATGATGTCTTTGGGATAACTGAGGGTGGGGCAGAGTCTGGCTTGGAGGAACATGGTGGGATAGGAGCATAACTCAGAGTTCCAGACTTGAGCTCCTCAGCCTTGCCTTTACTCTCTCTAGGTTAGCAATACTTCATTAACATTATTAATCAGGGGACTATAATTTTAGAGATCCTTCCTTGTTTGCTCTCTTGGAGCTTCTCTACCTGATAGTCACACCACTCCCTTAACCTCTTTTGTGTAGTTCCTTCCCCGAAAAGGAAATTTATCCTTGTATCACACCCTTTTCTGTAATCAAACAGAAGAGACTATGCCTTTATCCCATCATACCTAGTGATAACAAATCAGGGCAGGAAAGTAACAATGGGGAAAATGTTTTCAACAATGTTCTATCAGCCTGTTTGGCGCTTTGTGCTTTGTGCTAAGCTCCTCTTTGATGCTTTGGTGTTTTAAGACTCGTTCACCCTGTGCTTGACTTTCAAACCGTCAGTCTAAAGGAACATCACATTGTCCCAGTGTTGGATCGCCTACATTTTGTACAGGGTGGAGTGGCTTTGTTTCACTCAGTCCCTCCTAGTTTCTTGGGACGAGTTGTAGATGCTGTCTGTTCCTTCTATACAGTTGTCATGCTATAAAGTATGACCTTGAAGCTTCTTCCTTAACAATTGTTGCTGCCTTCGTGTTATACCCTGATGAATGAACCATTAGTCACCAGTCTGCAAGAGTTGTGAGTCCTTGGTATATTGATATTTTTGCTTATTTTTCATCCATTCTTTCCATTTATGGACTACTACATGTCCACTGTCTAATAAGTAGGCCAACCATGTTCCAAAAGCTCTTCCAAATGGCATTTCAGCTGGAGCTTTTTTCCATGCCCCAGTGGAGAAATCCTAAAAAGTAAAGGTAAAGGTTCCCTTGCTCGAAAGCCAGTTGAATTTGACTCTAGGGTTGCGGCTCTCATCTCCGTTTCAAAGCCGAAGAGCCAGTGCTGTCCGAAGACATTTCCATGGTCATGTGGCCGGCATGACTAAACCGGATATGGGTCAGTACTCGTCTCTAGTGCTTTACTGACCGTAGGCTACTGATACATAGGGTGAGGTATGGAAACCTATGTACTCTGACACAGTTCTTGAACTCATGACGTGCAAATTGTTAGCCAAATTGCTCTTTTTACTAAGCAATTGGTACAAATATGGGATCTGGCCTATGTATACAGAGGGTGATGCTGCTGAATGATTATCAGTAAGAGACACAGAGACCAAATATGCTTAATAAAATATGTTTACTAAAATAATTCTCATTCATTGATTTACAAGCACACACACAATCGTACAAGGCTATGAAGCTTGGATAGATTTTGGATAGGCCATTTGCTTTAGCAGGGAATCAATGGTGAAGGGCAATATTTACCTCGCTTCTGTGAGTAGGCTTTAGTTCCAGTTGGAGGAAGGGTGGAGGGAAGGAAGAAAAATGGGGAAGAAAAGACACTTGAATCCAGACTAGCTGAATACACATGCTGCTCTAGTCTGCAGAACTAGAGTGTAAAAACAGAAGGGGAACAGCAGACATATAGAGGGCATAGGTAATAGAGAGAGATTCCCAGGTGTGCTACAGTTTTCATACCAGGGGGAAAAGGGGCAGGATATCCTGGTTACTCCTTCTGATGACGCTACCTGCAGTCCGTCCCCTAAAAGTGTGTGTGATAGGTTACACAAGATAAAAGGGCAGGCAGGAAAAGGAGTGGTCGATATGGAGATCTAGACATTTAGCTAAAAGATTGACACCTGGGTGCAAGTGAGATGATCCATTGTATTCTAGATGGGTCTGGCTAAGTCAGGTGATGGGCGAGTGATTAGTTGCTCGGTAACCCTGAATAGAGTTCCTGTAAGATACGTGCAGGTTCGCAGGTATGGGGGGGCCCCCTCTCTGCCTATGTGTGAGTGGAGTGGTTGTCAATGGAGTTGTGCATCTCTTTGTCTTGATAGCATGGCTGCATGTGCTCAGGTGCAGACACTGGAACTGTTTATGGCAACACTGAAATACCTCTGGAGCAGCAACACAAAAGATGGTTTCCTTCTCTCTCTGGTTTGCATCTCAAACTGGGCATCTTCAGCAGGTCACCACATAGTACAGTTCCTTGGCATACTTCATCAGGTTTCACAACAGTCTATAACGATCATACAAGTCCATAAACACACAGAATGAGGCCTGCTGGCTTACAAAATTCTGTGGGCCGGATGGGAGGAGACTATCAAATTTTAGGTAGGCCTTGGCCTAGTCTCCTCCTCATTCCCCCCCTCCTGTCTCCAACCAGTAATCTGAGGACAATTTCATAGAAAGGACAGGAAATCCATCAAGGTTATGAGGAGATGTGCCCCAGAATGCTGCAAGAGGGAGAGCCAGTTCATGGGAGGGAACTGCTGTTTATATTATGGAGCTTTGGGGTGGGAAGCCAGTGGGTCAGTTGGTTGGAGTCTACAGGAGACAGAGGCAGGTTCCCAGGCCAGAGAAGGAGGCCATTTTGGGGGATATGTTTGTCCAGCTTACACCTGCCCAGCATACTGCCTAGACAGGACATGAGTTTAGAGGAGGGAGAGAGATTAAGCATTTTTGTCAACATTATTTTTCCTTTTCTCCCTTTCTCACAGTACAAGAACTCATGGGCACTCCATGAAATTGCTGAGCAGTCGGGTTAGAACAGATTAAAGGAAGTCCTTCTTCACCCAAAGAGTGATTAACACATGGAACTCACTGCCACAGGAGGTGGTGGCAGCTACAAGCATGGACAGCTTCAAGAGGGAATTGGATAAACATATGGAGCAGAGGTCCATCAGTGGCTGTTCGTCAGAAGGTATAGATAGGAACTCTCAGTCTGGGGCAAGTGAGGCTCTGTATTCTTGGTGCTTGGGGTGGGGGGCAACAGTGGGAGGGCTTCTAGTGTCCTGGCCCCACTGGTGGACCTCTTGATGGCACCTGGGATTTTTGGCCACTGTATTGGACTGGATGGGCCATTGGCCTGATCCAGTATTGGCTTCTCTTCTCTTCTTATGTTCTTACTAGGAATAAGGCCCGTTGTGGAAATAATACAATGAACTCTAGATAGAGGCTCTGGGAGAGTGCCCCGGCCTTAGTAATTCAGCGTCAATTTGCTGTGGCAACCTCAGCAGGGTATAATGACACAGTGTCCACTATTTTCTCCAGAGGAACTGATCTCTGCTACCTGAAGAGGGGTTGTAATTTTGAGTGATCTTCACCCCTCTCCTGGAGATTGGCAACAATGGTTCCCCAGATTGGCAACAATCTGGTTCCCCAGGAGGAAATGGCTGGTTGGGAGGGTGGAGTCTATGGCATTGTACCTTTCTGAGGTCCCACCCATCCCCAAATCCCACCCTCTCCAGGCTCCACCACTCAAGTCTCCAGGAATTTCCCAACCTGGAGTTGGCAATTCTATCTCCTTCCCAGCCAAGCATCAACATGCCGTTATCTGCCCCTCACTCTTCAGCTTTCCATCGCCCCACACAAACCTGCAGCCTCTACCGTGCTCTGAAGCCCTGATTGCTATGTTACATTGGCTGTCATAGGAAGGCCATCTCAGAAGGGTATAAGGACACAGAGTCCACCATTTTCTCCAGGGGAATTGATCTCTGCCATCTGGAGAGCAGTTGTAATTCTGAGTCATCTCCAGCCCTCACCTGGAGATTGGCAACAATGGTTCCCCAGGAGGAAAAGTACAGTTTTTCTCTGCAATGGGGACCAAAGCAGCTAACATCATTCTCTTCTTACCCTTTTGACTTGCACAACAACCCTGTGAGGTAGGTTAGGCTGAAAGTCTGTGTCTAGTCCAAAATCACCCATTCAGCTTCCACACCAAGAACCTGGGTCTAGCAGACCATGCTGTGAAGTGCTGACTGCTACCCCTAGAGTAGCCAACCTCCAGGTGGAGCCTGAAGATCACCAGGTATCATAGACTCTACCATAAAATCTCCAGGAATTTCCCTACCTGGAGCTGGCAACCCTAATCAGGACTGGTCCAAATGAGTTTTCTCCCAATGGCCAAAATAGGTGTGGAAAGGGCCTTTTACTGACAGAACCAAGCTTGGTTGCCTAGCATCAGGCACTGAGGGGAAAGTAGGGTTTCCAGCTCCAGGTAGGGAAATCTTCTTTGTGGCCGTTATTGTATCATATTGTATCATCCAAGATATATCTGTTTTGGAATCTTGTATGTCTCATAGTGTACGATTAACAGATTGGTTTGATTTAAGAAGAGAGGTTTATAAGAAAGTAACCAAATAATAAACTCTGTATTGTCAGAATGTTATATAAAGTCAAGTCTCCATTATATTCAGGCTCAACTTCAGTTTTTGCTTAATGAATACAAACAAGTTTCTTTGTTGATACAGAGGAACAGAAACTGCTATTCACACGAGAGAGAGCATGCTTGGATGAATTAATCTGGATCTGGACCACTTAGCAGCCATTCACAGACACTGAATAAAAGACACTCAGTAAAATATTGTCATAAAACACTCAGAGACACAAAAGTAGTAAGTCTCAACTAAAAAAAAAATATTTTATAAGCTGAAGGTGTTGTAACAAAGCAGTGTGTTGTATGTGCAACAATATTTTACCCTGATTCTAGCTGTTCAGGTTCTGATGAACAGTGTGTTGAATGTTTGGTTCTCTGGATCACTGCTTGCAAGCAAGATGGGAGCCAGACCAGCAGTAGAGCAAACATCTTTTCATATGAGAAAGCACTAACATTGTACTTGGGAGTAGAGAAAAAAAATGATTGCTCCCCTTTCACCTCACTGCAGCTTTTCCAGAGAGCTGTACGTGATTTGTGTTGCTGTTTTTCATCAACATTACTCTTCCTGCTTGAAAAGAGCCTGGTTATTATGTTATTATGATCACACAAATAGCACACCCAGACCATCCACAGAAACGGCAGCATATTCTGAACATGCACATTGTCCTCCAGGAAATTCGGAATGTTAAGTAGAAGAGAGTACTATGTAACTTTACAGTATTTCCCGAGGTTTTCTGTGTACCATCTCTTGGGAGGAGTAGGAGGAGTAGGAGAATAGTTGGATTTCTACCCCACACTTCACTACTCGAAGGGGTCTCAGTGCAGCTTACAAACTCCTTTCCTTTCCCCTCCCCACAACAGACACCCTGTGAGGTAGGTGGGGCTGAGAGAGCTCTTGACAGAAACTGTTCTTAAGAGAACAGCTCTGAAAGAACTGTGACTGACCCAAGATCACCCAGCTGGCTGCATGCAGAGGAGTGGGGAAACCAAAACAGGTTCTTCAGATTAGAGTCCACCACTCTTAACCACTCCACCAACCTGGGAGACACAAGCAAGCGAGAGCTGGAAATGAAAAAAGTCGTCGAGAAAACAGGAGGGCAGTTTAGAAAGGTGCTGACTGATGTGTACAAGAAGCAGGACTGTGGCCTTTTGGTACTGAAATGGATATTGACGAGTGAGACTATTCTGCTGAGACGTTATTTCCTTTCTGATACACTCACAGAAAACCGAAATCAATACAACGTTTGGTTACGCATGAAGCTCCGCGTCTTAGTTACGCCGGAATGGCCACTTTCTCACAAATGCAGAACCGGTACCCCAAACAGTCCGAAGCAATTAGATTCCCACCCTGGATAGACACACAAATTGGGTAATTACTGGAGCTGTCTTCGGGGATTTTAAACCTGTAAGAGAGAAAAAAAATATCATCTTTATAGCTTTAAAAAAATGCCCTAAATGCAGATACTTCCTAGACTTGCAGATCCACACTGCCCAAAGCGCTTCAAGCCAAGGAATGAGTCCCCTTATCTAGAGGGGATTGCCAACCTCCAGGAGGGGCCTGGGGATCTCCTGGAATGATGGCTGAACTTCAGACGACTGAGATCGGTTCTCCTGGAGGAAATGGGTGCTCTCGAAGGTTGAAACTATGGTGTGGTACCCCGCTGACGTCCCTCCCTTTCCCAGGCCTTGCCTTCAGGGGAACTGACTTCTGTAATCTGAAGATCAGTTGTAATTCCAGCAGATCTCTTGGCCCCACCTGGAGGGTGGCAACCCTAGGATGGGACACACAACAAGGGACCTGCCGAGTGGCAGCAGACCTGGCAGGACATTGGGGGTGGCAGGGAGTGAGGGAGGCCTTAGGGAGCTGCCTGAGGCTAGGTAGAAGGCTTGGCCCTTTGGGTAGTTACGGTAGTGGGTTGCCAACTCTGGGTTGGAAAATTCCTGGATATTGGTGGGTGGAGCTGGGGGGCGTTTAGGGAGAGGAGAGACCTCAGCAAGGTACAAGGCCTTGGAGTGCACTCTCCAAAGCAGCCATCCCCCCACCCCCCGCAAACTGGTCTCTGCTGTCTGGAGATCACTTGGAATTCCAGGAGATCCCCAGGCCCCACCTGGAGGCTGGCAACCCTAGTGTGCTCTCCTGCTGAACCTGCTTGTGGAGAGGAACACAGAATATCTAAAGGTCACTTTTCCTGTCCAGCAGTCAGTTGCACAGGGCTTGTTGCTTCTGTAGAATTGCATAGGCCTGCTAGGGTTAAGGCTTTTCGATCCTTTGCATTATGTTGGATTTAGTTGATTTATAGATTCCAATATAGATTTATCTAAACAAGTCAATGAAATCCAGGAGCAGTTCGTGGAAGACTACACTGTTCTGTCCTAAAGCCAAAACACGTGTCCTGTCAGGAGATCCATGACCAGATCTCATGTGGTTTTCACAGAGTCACTGGGCCAATCGGCGTTTAGCTTTTTTACCAAACCCACACTGGAACAGAAAAAGATGCAGTTCAAAACCACATTCAACTATCCCGGGGCCAACATTGTGCTGACTGCAGAGTCATCCCCTGAATGGCCATAAAACGGACGTAAATCTATGCCGACACGCACCATAAAACCAGAGATCAAACGAAGTAAAAGCAGCATGCTGTCTGGACGCTGCCATAAAATGCGACACTCAATCAAAGTGAAAGTGGCGTGCAGTGTAGATGGGAATTTCTGTTCCGGTGTGGGTTTGGTAAGACAGCAGAGCAAATGCGAGATGCAGATCGGGCCACTGAATCACAGAGTTGGAACGGCCCTACAGGCTGTTTAGTCCAACCCCCTGCTCAGTACAAGGTCAACGAGGGTCTGACAAGGGTCTGTCCAGCCGCGGCTTAGGTGTCATCTGCACCACGAAGGAGACAGGCAGGCATGGTGGAGATACCCGTATGTTGCTTCCCAAGGAGGAAAATAGATGGGGGTGGGGGTGGTTTTGAGATTGGGAAAATGCGGGGAGGGGTATTAAAAAAAATCTGTGAGGTCTGGGAGGAAAGTTGAGGGGGGACATGATTGCTGTCTTGAAGAATGCTGTCACTTATTAGAGGAGGGCAGGGAGCGGTTCCCATTGGCAGCAGAGGAGAGGACTCGCAAGAACGGTTTTAGATTAAGGGCGGGAAGGCGGCAGCTGGATCTGAGGGAAAACTTTTTCATAGCAAGGGTTGTGTGACAGCGGGATCAGCTGCCTCGGGAGGTGGCAAGCTCCCCCCTCATCAGCAGTCTTTAATGGCTAGTCTGCACTTTAATCTGGCCTGATCAAAGAACTCAAAGAGCAAAACTGCAGCTGTAGAGGATCAAGGTATGCCCTTGGAAGAGGAAATAAGAACCCCCTGGTGGTTCCCGGCCCGAGAGAGATCTGGCTGTCCTCAATCAGGGCCGGGGCTTTTTTGGCTCTGGCCCCCACCTGGTGGAACTCTCTGCCAGAGAACATCCATGCCCCGCAGGAATTACTAGTCCTTTCCGCCGGGCATGCAAGGCAGAGATGTTCCGCCAGGCATTCGGCTGAGGATGGAGATGGGACAGTAAGAACATAAAAACATAAGAGAAGCCAATGTTGAATCAGGCCAATGGCCCACCTAGTCCAACACTCTGTCACACAGTGGCCAAAAATACCAGGTGCCATCAGGAGGTCCAGCAGTGGGGCCAGGACACGAGAAGCCCTCCCACTGTTGCCCCCCCCAAGCACCAAGAATAGAGTGCATCACCTGCCCCAGACTGAGAGTTTCTATCTATACCTTGTGGCTAATAGCCACTGATGGACCTCTGCTCCATATGTTTATCTAATTCCCTCTTGAAACTGTCCATGCTTGTAGCTGCCACCACCTCCTGTGGCAGTGAATTCCATGTGTTAATCACTCTTTGGGTGAAGAAGGACTTCCTTTTGTCTGTTCTAACCTGACTGCTCAGCGATTTAATTGAGTGCCCACGAGTTCTTGTACTGTGAGAAAGGGAGAAAAGTACTTCTTTCTCAACCTGCTCAATCCTATTCATAATCTTATAAACCTCAGTCATGTCACCCCTCAGCCGTCGTTTCTCCAAGCTAAAGAGCCCCAAGCGTTTTAACCTTCTTTCATAGGGAAGGTGTTCCAACCCTTTTATCATTCTAGTTGCCCTTCTCTGCACTTTTTCCAATGCTATAATATCCTTTCTGAGGTGTGGCGACCAGAACTGTACACAGTATTCCAAATGAGGTCGCACCAATGATTTATACAGGGGCATGATGATACTGGCTGATCTGTTTTCAATTCCCTTCCTAATAATCCCCAGCATAGCATTGGCCTTCTTTATTGCAGTTACACACTGTCTAGACATTTTCATTGAGTTATCTACTATGACTCCAAGATCTCTCTCTTGGTCAGCCTCTGCCAGTTCAGGCCCCATCAATGTGTATTTATATTTACGATTTTTGGCTCCAATGTGCATCACTTTGCACTTGGCCACATTGAACCCCATTTGCCATGTTGACAGTAAGACACCTGGCACTCTCACGCACAGCCTCCACCTCCTGTAACCCCTCCCCCAAAGAAGGAGAAGGAGAAGGAGAAGGAGAAGGAGAAGGAGAAGGAGAAGGAGAAGGAGAAGGAGAAGGAGAAAAAGAGATTGGATTTATACCCCGCCCTTCATTACCGGCTTACAAACTCCTTCCCCTTCCCCTCCCCACAACAGACACCCTGTGAGGTAGGCGGGGCTGAGAGAGCTCTGACAGAAACTGCTCTTTTTCAAGGACAGCTCTGATAGAACTATGGCTTGCCCAAGGTCATCCAGCAGGTGCAAGTGGAGGAGTGGGGAATCAAACCCGGTTCTCCCAGATTAGAGTCCGTGCACTTAACCACTACACCAAACTGGCTCTCAAGGAGGCCAGCGGAAGCTGAAAATCCCCCCCTCCACACACACACACCATCTTGGAATGTGTATTGTTTGAACTGGTGATATGTTGTAGGTATTTTAATGTTGGCTTTTTAGACTGGCCGTTTGTTGTATTTGTTCTTGCTGTGAGCAGCCCTGAGCCCTGCTTGCAGGGAAGAGTGTCCTAATATATCCAACTTAATCAGTCAATAAATAATAAGGTAAAAAAATCACCTGAAGGCCTTGGAAACATCATACCTGGAAACATGCAGTGGAGCAGAGCAGGGAGGCTACACTGACCAATGCAGCTCCCTCTAAGCTGTGGAGTCTTGTGGGCAAAAATTCTACTGTGTGAGCCACTGGAATTACGGTCGTGAGCAAGCGATTTGGCTACTGCATAAATCAGTTTGCTCTGGAGCCCTCCCCTTCCTGAGCTAAGAAAAAAAAAAGTGTGAGCTAGAGGCTAAAAAACTGCGAGCTAGCTCACACTAACTCAGCTTAGAGGGAGCACTGAGTCCATTCCCCCCCCCCCATGAAAAGAGTTGTCAGGTCCTACCTGGCTGTTGGAGGGGGGGGGAAATGATTCCTCCTTGAAGAGTTTGGCCCTAAACCTAGAGCATCGCCCCAGACGTCAGAAATGCGATGACGTCTCTCCTGGGTGATGTAATTGCGCCACTGCCACCAGGAGGGGGCTTCTCGGAGTGGGGCTTCCCCCACCGGCCAGTTGGGTTGCAGTGGATTGAGTGCCCCAAAATCGTGGGATCCGCTGGCCCCACTGGGGGGGATGGCAACCCTGGTATCAAACCCGCCCTGGCCAAGCCCTGTTTCTTTTGGTGGGCAGCTTCCAAAACAGCAGAGAAAAAACGGGATGTTTCCAAGGATAGTACGTGGATGCTGGAAGATAGACAATGCATCACAAATAGGGTTGCCAACTCCTGTTTGGGAAACTCCTGGGGATTTGGGGGTTGAGCCTCAGCAGGGCAGGGTTTGGGGAGAGGAAGAACCTCGACAGGGTCTAGTGCCTTAGAGCCCATCCCTCCAAAGCAGCCGTTTCCTCCAGGGGGGCTGGTCTCTGTAATTTGGAGATCAGCTGTAATTCCGGAAGATCTCCAGGCCCCACCTGGAGGTTAGCAACCAATGTGGGATCACTATGCTGACTCCCAATCACACATCGCTTTTAGAATTGTTTTGGGAAGGGCACGAAGACTTACAGGTCACTCGAGAAAGTGCTGTTGTCCTCCCACAACCAAGGCCCACGGGCTGTGCTGCGGAACAAGCCGATCCAGAAAGCGTTATAGGCCTGCGCTGACTCCAGCATGAAAGCCTGAGTGGAAAAGGGAAAAAAAAACACAAGGAAGGGCCCAAATGAGTGTGCGTTTTGGGAAAAAGCACGAATGTCAAACAGAGGAACACACAAACACACACAAGAAGGACTTCCCGTTACTGTGTTAATAAACAGCTCGGATAAAAGATCTTGGCTGCTGGTCATAAGAACATAAGAACATAAGAGAAGCCAATGTTGAATCAGGCCAATGGCCCATCTAGTCCAACACTCTGGGTCACACAGTGGCCAAAAACACCAGGTGCCATCAGGAGGTCCAGCAGTGGGGCCAGGACACTAGAAGCCCTCCCACTGCTGCCCCCTCCAGCACCAAGAATAGAGTGCAGCACCTGCCCCAGACTGAGAGTTCCCATCTATACCCTGTGACTAATAGCCACTGATGGACTTCTGCTCCATATGCTTATCCAATTCCCTCTTGAAACTGTCCATGCTTGTAGCTGCCACCACCTCCTGTGGCAGTGAGTTCCACGTGTTAATCACTCTTTGGGTGAAGAAGGACTTCCTTTTATCTGTTGTAACCCAGCTGCTCAGCAATTTCATTGAGTGCCCACGAGTTCTTGTATTGTGAGAAAGGTCTTTTAAGCAAGGTGGAGAAATCAGGGCTTTTTTTGTAGAAAAAGCCCAGCAGGAACTCATTAGCATAATAGGCTGCACCCAGGAGCAGAAATCTATTAGCATATTAAGTCACACCCCTGATGGCACAGCTCATTAGCCTATTAGGCCACACCCCCATGTTACCAGAAGTGTGGTCATCCTCCAGCCACACCCACCTTTTGCTTCTTATTCTGTTTACCTTGTTTGTTGTCAAAACCCAGGGCTTTTTTTGGAGCAGGAACTCCTTTGCATGTTAGGCCACACACCCCTAATGTAGCCAGTCCTAATGAGTTTCTGCTGTTGGGTGTGGCCTGTTATGCTAATGAATTCATGCTGGGCATGGCCAACTTGGGAGCCAGCCGGAATGCCGTTCCTGTGCGTTCCTGCCCAGAAATAGCCCTGGCAGAGATTATGGAGGAGAAGGAGGTGGCAAGGATAGGGTTGCCAGTTCCAGATTGGGAAATTCCTGGAGATCTGGAAGTGCAGCTTGGGGAGGGCAGAGTTTAGGGAGAGTAGGGACTTCAATGGGGCATAATGACATAGAGTCCACCCTACAAATCTGCTGTGTTCTCTGGGGGATCTCTGTAATTCCAGGAGATCTCTGGGCAAGGGTTGTGGAAGGAATGGTTCAGTGAAGATGAGGGTCCAGGTGAGGGTGGCTTTCAGATAGGCTACCAACTCCACACTGGGAAATTCCTGGAGATTTTGAGGACAGAGCCAGGGAGGGCAGAGTTTGGGGAGCACAGAGACATTAGTGAGGCTGTGAAGAAACAGAGACCAGTTCCCCACAAGCAGCTGTGCCACCCTCGCTCTTCCGTTTGCCATGTTTGCATCAGTCAATTTCACACTATTCGCTGTGCGGCTGCATTTTGACCCACATCTCCCCCCAATTTCCCCCACGTCTTCTCGATCTCAAAAAACAAGAATCAGAAGATGCAGGGGAAATTGGGGGGAGCTGTGGGTCAAAATGTGACTGTGCAGCGAATAGTGTGAAATTGACCAATGCAAGTGGGGGAAACGGAAGAGCGAGGGCAGCACAACTGCTTGTGGGGAATCGGTCAGAGTTCAGTCTCCGAAGCTGCCATTTTATCCCAGGGAACTGATCTCCGTCATCTAGAGACTGCTGGTAATTCTGAGGAAACTCCAGCCCCCACCGGGTGCCTGCCAAGGAAGCAGGCAGGTTTCATTGTCATCAATGGCTTCCTCTTCTAGCAAAGGACTGTGGCTGGTTCTGCGACCAGGCAAGAGGGACCCTACTGTATAAGATGTGGTCCAGCTAGGAATGCCAGGCCCGAGCCTGCACTCCCGGGAACTGTTTGGAGGCAGGGCCTGGAATAGGAAAGTGCCATTGATGCTGTGACATCACTTCCTGGTGACAACCCAGAAGTGACATCATCACCCTCATGATGATCTAGGAAACCCTCAGAATTCTATGGTAAATACCATAGAGATTAGGTCAGTTCTTAAAGCATCATGGAGTGCTTTAAGAGCTAGGGTTTCCATTCCCCAGGTGGGTGTGGGGGATTGCAAGGTTTTGTGGGCTCCTGCCTCCCCACAACAGCAACATCGTGTGACATGCCTATGTCACCTGGAAGTGATGTGGGCATGTTGGGGGGCGATGATCTGGTTTGGGGGCAAAACTCTATGGTCTGAGGGTGATTCTACCATAGAGCTTTGCCCAAAAACCAGAGCATTGCCCCCCTGACATGCCTACATCACTTCTGGGTGGTGTAGGGATGTCGGGGGCTACACTTCCAGCTCCTAGAATGCTCCCCCCCACCCACGGCTGGCATCTCTAACAAATCTGGCAATCCTGCTAGTGACATCAGTTCCGGGTCCTCACCTGGATGGGACCTCAGTGGTGTTGTGTCCCCCCCCCATTTCCCTCTTGTTGCTCATTGAAACAAGAGTGGGTCACGGATGGTGGGGAGCAGACCCCTGGTGACCCTAGCCCTTCCAGTGACAGCCCCACTGTGGCATGAAGGCAAACAGCAGATAAACTCTCTTTTAGGTGTGGTTAGGGCTGCCGGCTCCAGGTGGGGAAATTCCTGGAGATTTAGGGGAATGGAGCCTGGGAGGGACCTCAGCATGGTATAACTCCATAGCGTCTGCCCTCCAAAGCAGCCGTTTCCTCCAGGGGGACTGTTATCTGTAGCCTGGAGACCAGTGGTAATTCTGGGAGCTCCCCAAGCCCCTCTGGGAGGTTGGTAACCCTACTTCTAGATCTGTCAGCAGCACACTTATTACTGTGTGTCTTTTCATTTGTTGAGATCCACAAGGGGGTTGGACAAAACTGCTGGGAAACAGGTACATCAAAAGATAACAGCACTGATAAATAAATACGCAAAACGGTTTATCTGGCCAAGGGAGTTTTGACTCTTGAAAGTTCATGCCCCGAAAAACTTGTTCGTCTCTCCAGTGCTCCTGGGTTCAAATCTAGCTGCCCCGCTGCAGACCAACATGGCTACCCTACAAAACGGTGCCCAGATCATGAAAAAGAAGGAGAAAGGCGGTCTTTACCAGCTCTTCCTTACTCTCTATTTTAAGGAGCCTGGAGTTGAGGGCCGCACACTGCGCTCTGCTTTCGTTCCAGGAGTTCCACTTGGCTGAAAAGTAGTAGCAGTTCTCCCCTCGTTGTAGCCACCGCTCAGGGCAAGGGCTGCACCGACGGCCTTGAAAACAGAAAGACCCCGAAGTAACCAAGCCATGGAAATTGAGGATGCCACCAGCAGGGCATCCAGGTGGGGAATCTTCTGGAGATTTGGGGATGGAGCCTGGGGAGGACAGGGACCTCCGTGGGGTGCAATACCATAGAGCCCACCCTCCCAAGCACCCATTTTCTCCAGGGGAACTGATCTCTGCAGTCTGGAGATGAGCTGTAATTCCTGGGGATCCCCAGGCCCCACCTGGAGGCTGGCATCCAAGGTGGCTTGCCATTGCCTGCCTATGTGCAGCCACCCTGGACCTCCTTGATGGTTTCCTATTCAAGTACTAGTTTCTGAGGTCTGACAACATCGGGCTGGCTGGGGCCATTAGCATTGCCAGCTCTGGGTTGGGAAATTCCTGGAGATTTTGGGGGTGGAGCCTATGGAAGGCAGACTTTGCGGAGGGGAGGGACATTATCTAGGCATAACGCCATAGAGTCCACCCTCCAAAGCAGCCATGTTCTCCAGGGGGACTGATCTTGTCTGGAGATCAGCCGTAATTCCGGGAGATCTCCAGTAGGGTTGCCAGGTCTGGGTTGGAAAATACCTGGAGACTTTGGGGGTGGATCCAGGAGAGGGCGGGGTTTGGGGAGGGGAGGGGCCTCAGCATGGCACAAAGCCATATAGAGTCCACCCTCCAAAGCAGCCATTTTCTCCAGGGGAGCTGATCTCTGTCGGCAGGAGGTCAGTTGTAAAAGCAGATCTCCAGGTGCCATCTGGAGGCTGGCAACCCTAAACTCCTGGCTAACAGCCTTATTCAAGTCATGGCTAGCAGAAACCTCATCTGCTCCCAGCATGAACTGATTTTGAAATTTCCTAAGTGACCAGTAGGCCACAGTCAGACATGCCTTTAGATCTGACTCAGCTGCGAACACCTGACGGATCTAAAGGGTGCGATCAGACAGCAACATCTGGGGAAAGTGCCACAGCCGTCAGCACCCTGTGCTGCCCCACCAGAGAAGTGGAGTTAAAAGACACTGGGGAAAGTCTGGTCCTAATGCTTGCTGATGGGCTACAGACGGACTTTCCCCCGTCTGATTGCTCAAGCACGCTGTCATGCCATTGGGATGGTCTGCTCATTCCATCCTCATTCAGTGCCATTTTCCCCCCTCACTTAGCAGTATGCACATGGCCGCATACTCTATGAGGAACCCTCAGTGTAGAGGTGCAATTCCTTGTTTGTGCACATGGAAAACAAAGAGAGGGGAAAAAAACACTCAGCAGAACATGACGTCTGATCAGGCAGTGGCTGAGTTCAGACTGGCAGTTTGAAGCAGGAGCCAGTTGTGGCAAAAAAGCCATTTGTTCTGGATTTTCCCGGTCACATGGGGCCGATGGATGCAGGAGCATACCGGGAGGAGGCGTGCAGGAGTGTTCAGACTGCTGGCTCGGAGGCATAGCTGTAAACTGCTTTTTCCTGGTAAATCGGCTGGATGCCTATGTGTGTATGAGCGCATGAGCGCATATGCGCTCATGCACTCATACACACATAGGCATCAGGCTGATTTGGGGAGGATCCTGTTGCACTGACACTGCATTGGGCAGTAGAGCGGGGCACAGCCAATCATATCACTGCTGCCTTATGCGCAATGCGGGTTGCTCCTGGCTTTTCGGCTGAGCATTCACACTTCCAGGGGATAAAGGCACTCTCCGGGATTTGCTACCACTTTCAACAGGTATCTTTTAATCCCGGGAGCGAAGCGGAACAGCACGGGTTGCCTACGGGTGGGGAACGCCAGGCAGATGTGCCTGTGTGGACGCCCCCTTTAACCCGCTTGGTGTCAGAAAAGATGCCTTTGATGTTTCTCACTGAATCCATTGTTTTATGTTTCCTACCCCGCTTTGCGCTTGCGTAGCTATGCAGGCAGAAACGTGGGAGCTTCTTCCCTGCCGCTTTTCCTTATCACGGTGGCCTTGAATGTAGGCTTTGGGCTATTCTTGTTTAGCTGAGAATTTTCCAGTCCTGGGAAGGCAAGGGGAGGGGGGGAGTAGTCTCCCGCTCATGAAGTATTTCTCCCGCCGGGAGTTCCCGCGCGAGTGCTCAAGTTTTATTCGCTAGGCGCTTCATTGCATCACACTATAAGTTAGCTTGCTTTGCTTCGCCCCCCATTCCTGACAATGACCTCCTACTGTGGGTTTTAGCAAGATAATCCTAATAAACCTTTCTTTGTGCAAGAATGACTGGATCTACTTGATTTTAAACCTGACAGAAATTGTCAGGAATCACCATCATTCCCTCACCGTCAGTTTCCGCCGTCTACCACGATGAGCGGAGCGGGGAAGGGAGCCACGGGCACAGTCCCGTTGATTACTACTTCGGGAGCCTCCGGCGCAGTTCCAGCGATCGCTACGGCGGGAGCCACGGGCACCGTTCCAGTGACTACTGCTTCAGGAGCCACGGTTCCAGTTACTACTGTGGCAGCTCCAGTGGTCACTGTCCCGACCACCACCGTTGTTCCGGTGACTACAACTACAGTTTTGGCGGCACCGATACTCTACTCAGCAGCCGGGTTGGCTACCCCGCCATCGATTGGCACAATTGGTGCTCCGTACACACTCCCGATCTACAGCCTGGCCGGGCCTATACAAAGTCAGGGAGGTGCGGTTCCACGAACCTATGTGCCAGGAGTCCCAACACCCTGGGATAAAGGGGTGACTTATCGCAGATCACGCGATTGGACTAAGAACTTGTTGGACACTACCCAGACCACCTGGACTATGCCGGGAAGCCAGAGCCGGGACAGCCTTTTGGATCCCAGAGGTAGTTTTGGTCTTCCCCAAGGGAGGGTGCCTCGGGGATCTCCCAGAACGGGGTCCAGCCAAGATACTGATGCCCGCATGGATTCTATTCAAGAGGATACTCGACGGCTGGTAAGGGATATGAGCAAACTAATGCAGTCCCTACCCCAGATGATGGACCAAGCAATTCGAGCCCATCCGCTGACACAACCTAGACCGGCACCAGCCCCGGCGCCACCGTTGATACCGGGACGGCCACCTCCTGCTCCTCCGGGCCCGGGGCCGGGCCAACCAGTACCACCGGGTCCAGGGCCGGGCCAACCAGTTCCCCCAGGGCCGGGGCCGGGCCAGCCAGCACCAGCCCCACCTCCACTGGTCGTCCCAGCGCCAGGACCTGGGCCAGGGCAACCAGGACCTATCCAGCCACCAGTTTTGCCTCCGCCTCAACCCCTGCTCCCGCACCCCTCATGCAGCCGGTTCCAGTACCGATCATGGCGCCAGCCCCCCGGTAATCCGCCCCAAGGACATGCTTGAGATCACATTTGATGGAGATCCAGAGACTGTGTCCTTTTTCATATTGCAAGTTGGAAAATTTGTGCAAAGATGGGGCTATGTATTCCCAGACGAAGAACAACAGGTGGAGTTTATCGCATCCAGGTTCCGGGGGAGTGCTACTAGCTGGTATGTAGCCCTTCATGATCTGGAGGCAGCGGAGTTGGGGAATGTAGATGACTTCATGTGGGCCTTGAGAAACTGTTTCGAGGATCCGGGGCGGCCCAAAAAGCTGAAGCCTTCCTTCGCACATTCAGACAAGGCAAACTCTCAGTACGGGAGTACTCAAGGGAGTTTCAAAGGCATGCCGTGAAAATTCGAGACTGGACTGATGCGGTCTTGGCCCAACAATATCGAATGGGACTAGCCGTAGACGTCCGCAATAATGTCCTCAGCTCTCAGCAACCCCGCACCCTCCAGGGTTGGATGGAGGAAGCCGAGAAGGCCGAAAGTCGCTTACGTATGATGAAACTAGATCTATCTTTGGGTAACAACCGTCCGAGTTTTGCGGCAGGCCAAGCCAGACCCAAACCAACGTCCACCCCAAGTGGAACGAGGGATCAGCGTATGCGACAGGGCCTCTGCCTGCGGTGTGGGGAGAAAGGGCATTTCGCCGCAGTCTGCCCGAAAGGGGATCCCAATAGAGCTCTACCACAAGAAGAGCCCAGAAGGTGGACAACCCCTACCCCGAGGAAAGGTACAGCAAAACCCCGCAACACGCGGGCTCTTTTTGCTAGCCCCGACCAAGCGGATACCTTGATGCTGGAGGAGGAGAGTGAGATGCAGGGAAATGAAATGGTCCTGTTTGTGAATGGCGCTACACAGCAGGACCCAGCACCTGAGGCGCCTAAACTGGTGAGCAATTACCCCTCTCTCTTCTTTGTGACTGTTCTGGTGATGAACCCCGCAATGATGACCCACATTCGGGTTCGAGCCCTCATTGACTCAGGGTGCGGGAGGGATCTCATAAACCCGTCCATGGTTATGGGGTTGGAGGCAGCCCAATAACTTTCACGCAGATGGATGGGTCTCCAATGAAGGAACCATGCCGATTTGAGACTGTTCCTTTAAGAATAGGCATTGGTGACCACTGGGAGCTACGCTCGTTCGTGATAGCTCCGTAAGCCCAGTTTCCCTTAGTGTTGGGTAGCCCCTGGTTACATGGACATAACCCTTACATTCTATGGGAAGAAGGGGATGTACAATTTATCTCCCCAAAATGTACAGAACACAAATGGGACCCAGGGTGGGGAAATCCCCCATGCAATGAACCTCCACGAGCTTGTTTAGCCACAGAGGACCTTAACCGCATCCCTGAGGATTACCAGTATATAACCAGGGTTTTTGAGGAGGAGGAAGCTGATGAACTACCCCCCCACCGTAACTCCGACTGTGCAATTGAGATTCTTCCGGGCCAGAAATTACCAAAAGGGAAAATTTATGCCATGAGTCCAAGTGAAAAGGAAGAACTGCGCCGTTTTATTGATACTTGCGGGGCAAATGGCCAGTCTGAACTCAGCCAGGGACTGGCTGAGCCCACAGCTACAAAGGATGTGTGATCGTGCAACGACATGTCACTTTCACCTGGGGGACATAGGCTGGTTCCTCCTATCTGCAGCCGTAGAGCCTTTAAACCTTTCTTTGTTTTCTGTTTACATAAAATACACCCAAAGGTACAATACTGTGTAACCAAGAGCTATTTCACACTTGACAGAACGCCTCCTGGGTTTGCCACGGAGGGTTCACTTGGGATGGCCACCATCTAATGAGAATAACACATCACAGATGTAACCCTTACGAGATAAATCCCTTTTCAGGCAAGCTGGTTTCATCCCTCTAGAATGGAAGATAGGGTGGTCGCTAGAGATCTCCTGGGATTACAACTGATATCCAGGCAATAGAGATCAGCTCTCCTGAAGAAAATAGAGAGGAAAACAACAACTGTGATGTGTTACATCACAAAAGTCTCCACAGACTGAAAGTCTCTTGTTCCAAAATTCAGTTTACTCCGTGTAATTCAAACGCCACCACACAATGGATTATGCATATTATCTTGTTTCATGTGCACCTTTGTCAAGCAGAATGGCGTTGAAATATCAAAATATCCTCTATATAATGTAAAAATATAAAAATCCATTATTAGTATTAATGTTAACATGAATATAACACGCCATGCAAACAACTGACTGTTATCTACCATTCTTACAAGATTAATCCATTTGGCAATCTTACAGCTAGTGTCTCCTGGCGTTTGAATTACACCGAGTAAACTGAATTTTGGAACAAGAGACTTTCCGTCTGTGGAGGCTTTTGTGACGTAACACATCACAGTTGTTGTTTTCCTCTCTACTTCCTTCCTGTGATCTCTCTCCTTTGTTGGCATCCTCCTGGAGAAAATGGCCGCTTGGAAGGTGGACTCTATAGCATCAGACGTTCCTCCCTTCCCCTCCCCTCCCCAAACCCTGCCTCCTCGACAGTGGTCCCTCTAAGCTGAGTTAGTGTGGGCCAGCTCACAGTTGTTTAGCCTCTGGCTCACACATTTTTGTCTTCGCTCAGGAAGGAGGGCTCCTGAGCAGACTAATTTATGTGGCAGCCAAATCACTCGCTCACAACTTTAATGCTCACAAGCCTCCACAGCTTAGAGGGAGCATTGCCCAGTCTCCACCCTCCAAATATCCAGGTATTTCCCAACCCGGAGCCAAAAACCCTAACGGGTGCTGAGCTGAAGACAGA
Organism: Gekko gecko; assembly: GCA_029375565.1. NCBI lineage: Eukaryota > Metazoa > Chordata > Lepidosauria > Squamata > Gekkonidae > Gekko > Gekko gecko. The sequence continues at coordinate 182,027,401 of JAPDNY010000007.1, read as the reverse complement.
ATGTCGGGGCTAAAGACATCCTCGAGTTCACAGCAGAGGAAAGATAAGGCAGGGGCATCTCTTTCTCCAAATACAGAGGCAGACACACGTCACGTGTGACAAGGAATGTGTGTTCACCTTGCACGGACATGCCTACGTCTGTTTGTAAGAAAAGGCTGATGCACATTCAGCTTGCAACTGGGGACCAATGCCTGGACAAATGTGGGATTTATATAACATGATTGAACATAACATGAGAATTGCTCAATGCACATATTAAAAACAAGCATGCTCCATACAGATTGTGTTTTTTCAATGTAATCTATGCCAGAATAGAGTGGGTGCAGAGGAGAGAGGCGAGGATGATGGGGGGGGGGCTGGCGACCAAGAAGCCCTGTGAGGAAAGGCTGAGGGCCCTGGGAATGTTCAGTCTGGAGAAGAAGAGGTTGGGAGGGGGACATGATGGCTCTCTTGAAGGATCTGAAGGGCTGTCACTTAGAGGAGGGCAGGGAGCGGTTCCCGTGGGCAGCAGAGGAGAGGACTCACAATAGTTGGTTTAAATTAAGGGCGGGAAGGTACCAGCTGGATCTGAGGGGAAACTTTTTTGACAGTAAGAGTTGTGCAACTGTGGAATCGGCTGCCTGGGGAGGTGGTGAGCTCCCCCTCCCTGGCAGTCTTGAAGCAGCGACTGGACACACACGTGTCAGTGTCAGGTAATCCTGACATCGGATGGATGGACGGGTAGGAGGGAGGGATGGTCTGCAACTTTTCACGCTCTGGAATGTAGGGAGGTGTGCAGATTGCCTAGGAGACTCAGGGTTACACCGCCTGGGCAAGCTGTTATCTCACCAAATGTCCTTGGGTCTCACAGTCCGGGTTTCCGCTGTTTGGGACAGCTCTGGGGCCTTTTGGTTATTTACTGCTTTAGGACTTTTGCACCTTTTCCTGCGCGTGGGCTTAGTGCCCATTGGTAGATAGAGAGGGGGGGCATTTCAAGCTGGTATAACTGTACGTGTATCCTTAGAATTAGCTATCACTGACAAAGAGATGTTACCGTGCCTTTAGAACTGCTTTCAACAAACGCTATCTTCTTTATGAAGCCTGGTGTTTGACTGACTTTCTGAAGAGCCTGAGAGCCTGATAGTCAGGGATGCTCTAGGCTGATCCTGCATTGAGCAGGAGGTTGGACTAGATGGCCTGGTTGCAGTGGCAGATTCACCATTAAGCAGACTAAGCAGGCGCTTAGGGCACCAGGGCCAGAGGGGGCACCACAAAGTTTGGAAAGGGGTGAAAAAATGTAGAAAAATGCCTTTCTGGTCATGCATATTGGAACTTTGATACGTTTAACTTGTGAAATATTAAAATAGATTTTGTAGAACTTTATGTAGCCATAATGTAAGCCATTTGGCTTAGTCTGTACAGTATATTGTGTTATCATATGAATAAATTTTTGTATTGCTGCAGCCTGCATTGTATATCTGGTCAGACAGGTCAATAACTAAAATGGACTGGGGGTCAGCATGGAAAGGAGGTGGGCACCAAGACTGGTCAGTGCTGCTTAGGGCATCCCTAAGCCTTAATCCGCTCCTGCCTGTCTGGCCCCTTCCAGCTCTTTGATTCTATGATTCTGTGAACAGGGCTTGTGTCAGAACTCATGGCTCTTCGTTTCTGGGTTTGTCCAGTTTCCTATAACAAACACACCTGCAGAAGGAATATTCTGGTGCCTCTTTAGCAAAGTGGAGCTATTTTATTGTGATGGTGTTATCATGGCCCTGAAGTGGGTTTTTCCTTTGTGGCAGCACCCCCTGATGGAGATTTTGCTTCTGGAAAAAGGAAGCCCACTCATAATGCTTCCAATTTTATCCCATAGAGGGCAGTGATGATCAAACATCAGTTCCCAAAGCCTATAAGGCGAACTGGCCAAAATCCATAGCTCTTTCTTACGTCTTACCTCCATTGTTTGACAACTGCTGCACAGTCTCTGAAAGATTTAGATTCCGGTCCTGGAGAAGGCTCAGCGTCGTGAGTAGGTTTTCTACCATCTCCCTCTGCTGGGTCAGGTTTTCATTTTGTCTCCTCACTACATGGTACACCTGCAAAACTTCAGTCCACAACAAAAATTACAGAGGAGGAGAAGAAGGAGGAGGAGGAGGAGGAGGAGGAGGAGGAGGAGGAGGAGAAGAAGAAGAAGAAGAAGAAGAGATTAGATTTATACTCCACCCTTCACTACCCGAAGGAGTCTCAGAGCAGCTTACAAGCTCCTGTCCCTTCCCCTCCCCACAACAGACACCCTGTGAGGCAGGTGGGGCTGAGAGAGCTCTCTCGAGGACTGCCCTTTCAAGGACAGCTCTGACAGAACCATGGCTTGCCCAAGGTCATCCAGCCAGGTGCAAGTGGAGGAGTGGGGGAATCAAACCCGGTTCTCCCAGATTAGAGTCCCTGCTCCTAACCACTACATCAAACTGGCTTTCTTTTCTATGTCTGTTTATCACGGCTTCTGCTGTACAGTATTTATGGCAGTGGAACTTTGCCATGAACAAGCCATGCCAAGGGAAGAGAGACAGAGAGATTTAGGGGTGGAGCCTGGGTATGGTGGAGTTTGGGGAGGGGAAGAACCTCGCCATTGTATAATGTCATACAGCCCATCCTCTGTAGGTGGCATGTTCTCCAGGGAAACTCTGCAGTTTGGGGATTCCGGGAGGTTGTCTGGCTGCACCTAGAGGCTGGCATCCCTATCCAGCCAGACAATTCTGGGAGCATGTGTTGGTTAAACCGACTGCCACATTGCCCGATTATGGTCAAACTGGGACCGGGAAGCAGGGCCTGGATGAAAAGTGGAGGCACAATGATGAAAATGGACAGAGATAAAAACCAGCAAGAAAATGGCAAGGAAGGAGCTGGAAGTATAGTAAAAGTCACATCTGAGATTGACTGAGTTCCATATGCTCCATGCTAAGTTGTTGTTGTTCAGTCACACAGGCAAGTCCAACTCTCCGTTACCCCATGGACCACATCACATCAGGCCCTCCTGTCTTCCACCATCCTCCGGAGTTTGCTTAACTTCATGTTCATTGCATCGGTGACACTGTCTTACCATCCCATCCTTTGCCGTCCCCTTCTTCTTTGACCTTCAATCTTCCCCAGCAACAGGGTCTTCTTCTCCAGTGAGTACTCCCTTCTCCTTTGGTGGCCAAAGTCTTTGAGCTTCAGCTTCAGTCTCTGGCCTTCCAGATCAGTCAGGGTTGATTTCTTTTAGGATTGACTGATCTGATCTCCTTGCAGTCCAAGGGACTCTCAAGAGTCTTCTCCAGCACCCATGCTAAATTACCATAGGGTTAATGGCCTTTTATATCCGTGCATAACTTGTACATATGAGAACACAATCATGTGTTCTCATCCTTAGCTATTTTGAGCAGTAGGGTTGCTCCCACCTGGAGAGCTTCCCAAATTACAACTGATCTCCAGGCAACAGAGATCCATTCCCCTGGAGGAAATGGCTGCTTTGGAGGCTGGGTTCTAGGGTTCCCAAGTACTTACCGTCTGGGGGCGGGGGATGAATGCTCCCCGGCCGGACCAGTCTTCCTGGTAACGCACCATGCCGTCACCAGGAAGTGATACCAGGTGACGCTCTGGCAATGGGGCTGAAAACTCGATGGTACCATCGAGTTTCCAGCCCCATTGCCAGAGCGTCGCCTACTGTCCCTTCCTGGCGACGGCATGGTGCTCCGCGCCTCTCCTTCCCCTGGGGACGGTCCTGCGAAGAAGTATCCATCCCCCGCCAGCACGCGGTAAGTTCTTGGGAAGCCTACTGGGTTCTGTGGCACTCCACCCCACTGAGTTTCCTTTCCTCCCCAGACCGTGCCCTCTCCACCCCCAGATCTGCAGGAATTTCTCAACCCAGAGTTGGCAACCTTCTATACCCGGAGAGGAAAGCTCTAATGTTCTAAGGCAAATCGATTATCCCTCCTCACCTAAGAAGTCAGGCTCCAGCCTGCTGGGTCCACCTCGTTCAGCATTCTTTTTATAACAGTGGCTATTTGGAGGCTTCCAAGAAATGAACAGACACAGCAGGAATGCTACGGCTATTTGCCCTGCAGTCCCCGGCATTTGGCAGAACCTGTCCTAGGGTTGCCAGGAACCCTGGTAGGAAAAAACATGTTCTGTCCCTTTAATACAAGCTTAATGTGTGGAAATGGACCGCTGAAACATTTGACAGCATGGAAGTAAGTAAATAACATCTGGTTTTCAAAAAGCAAACACAGAGTAAGCCTCTATTAAAATTACAAGACTTTTTTATCCATGGAGGTGACAACCCGGACCAGCTCTGCATTGGGAAATACCTGGAGATTTTGGGGGTGGAGGTTGGAGAGGGCAGGGTTTGGGGAGGAGAGGACCCTCAGTATGGCACAATGCCATTAGGGGTGCCAGTCCCCAGGGTCGGGAGGGGGTTCCCTTGGTTTTGGGGGCTTCTGCCAGCTGCTGGCCAGCAAGGGAAACCCCACCCCCAAATGGCGACACTGCTGTGTGAAGTCCCAGATGCGATGATATTCTCCAGGTTAACTGATCCCTGTTGCCTAGAAATCAGTTGTGATAACAAGAGATCTCCAGACACCACCTGGAGGCTGGCAACCAGTGCTCCCTCTAAGCCGTGGAGTCCTGTGAGCAGAAATCCCACTTTGTGAGCAGCTGGCATTAAAGTCGTGAGTGGGCTGCTGCATAAATTAGTTTTCCTCTGGAGCCATCCCTTCCTGAGCTAAGACCAAAAATGTGCGAGCTGGAGGCTAAAAAAACCTGTGAGCTAGCTCACACAAACTCAGCTTAGAGGGAGTACTGCTGGCAACCCTAGGTGGAGCCTGAGGAGGGCGAGGTTTGGGGAGGGGAGGGGCTTCAGTGGGGGTAAAATGCCACAGAGTCCAGCGTCCACAGTGGCCCTTCTCTCCAGGGGAACTGATTTCTCTCATCTACGAATCAGTTGTAACAGTGGGAGATCTCCAGCCAGCACCTGGAGATTGGCAACCCTACCCAATGAGCTTCTAGGTGTCATACGAATGTGCTGCATGGTGCATTTGGGATGTTTTACAAGAAGAAGAAGAAGGAGGAGGAGGAGGAGGAGGAGGAGGAGATTGGATTTATACCCCGCCCTTCACTCGGAGTCTCACAGCAGCTTACAAACTCCTTTCCTTTCCCCTCCCCACAATGGACACCCTGTGAAGTAGGTGGGGCTGAGAGAGCTCTTTCAAGAACAGCTTGTCAGCTAACTGCCATGTTTACTGTATGATCTCATGTCTGCCAGCATGCTTGTGCTTTGCTTTGCTTTGCTTTGCTTTGCTTTGCTTTGCTTTCAGGAACCGTGGGAGAATTCCTCTGCCAGTCCCATTATCTGAAGACCTTGGGCACTAAGGGTTTGCGTTCCCAGCTGCTGGGAATATTTTGGCCCTCTGCAGTGAGGAACGGTTCTCCGCCCATGACGTAGAACCCCACTGGGAGAGTTCCCGCGTGCGCGCTAAATTTTCATTTGCTTGGCTAGCTACGCAGCAGAGTATATACACAGATAACAATGCTTACACAGGTATTCCTGACAATGAATCTGCTACATTGGGCAACAGACTTGTATTCCAATAAAACCTAACTCTACAACAACTGAGTGTGCTTGGACTTGCTAGCTGTTGAACCTGACACAGCTCTGACAGAACTATGGCTTGGCCAAGGTCATCCAGCAGCTGCAAGTGGAGGAGTGGGGAATCAAATCCGGGTCTCCCAAATTAGAGTCCGTGCACTTAACCACTGCACCAGTCTCAAGGCTGGCCAAATGCCTCCATCTGCTGCTTACCTTTGAAACCCAGGGCTGCAGAAGCCCCCAGTAGGGCCAGGCAGAAGACGCCCAGAGTCACAGTCGCCACTCGCCAGTGGTGGGAGATGGGCGGAGAAGCTGAAGGGTGAACAAAGGGAAAAAACAGAGACACATAAATACACTTCTGTTTTTACATCACCGATTTCCACGTCTCAAGATTTTGGGCTGATGGCGGTTCCCCCAGCACACTGCTCTGAACTTCAGCTGCTGTCTCCAAGTGCCGGGAGAATTTCACAAAAATCATCACAATTTAAGAGTTAAATTAGTATTAATTGACTCATAAGTGCTGAAGAAATAGATCTAGGGTGTTTCCCTGAGCTAGAAGACCAGACCCAGGTCCACCTGCCATTGGAAATACGTACATTTGTAAGCGCCGTCAAGTTGCAACTGACTTTTGGCAACCCCAGCAAGGGGCTTCCAAGGCAAGTGAGAAGCAGAGGTGGGAAGGCACTGCTGCCTTCCTCTGCAGAGTCTTCCTTGGTGGTCTCCCTTCCAGGACCTGATGAGATTGGTCTATATGAGACCTGATGAGATTGATCTATAGGAAGCCCAGGGTCGGATCGCCCATAGGGCGAACTAGGAACCCGCCTAGGACGCCCCGGCCTGAGGGGTGCCAAATGGCGCCCCACTCCCCCCCGAAAACTGCCCCCCGCCGTCCTAATCCGGCGCCCGCCGGCGCCGCCAGACCCCGCCCCCTTCCCAGCGGGGCCGCAGAAGCCGGCGCTGGGAGGGAGGGGGCGGAGGCTAGAACCCCCCGCGCCCCCTTCCCGGCTTTTCCGGGGGTCCCGCAGCCGTGGGGCCCGCAGAAAAGCCGGCGCTGGGAGGGAGGGGGTGGAGGCTGGACCCCCCCGCCCCCTTCCCAGCTTTCCTGGGGGTCCCCGCAGCTGCGGAGCCTCCAGGAAAGCCAGCGCCCCGCCGACGCCCCCGGTCTCCAGGTCCCACCGGGAGGTTGGCATCCCCAGTGGGGGGCGCCCCAGGCTGTCCTGCCTAGGGCGCCCAGACACCTGGAGCCGGCCCTGATGAAGCCGCCTTTTCCCCGTGCAATTGGAAATAAGTGCCTCACTATGTCTAACAGCTGCTAGACCTGACCTCTGTCCACCCCACTATTAGTTGCAACCAGCTGATGTGGGGCTTTCAGTCCTTTTAAAATATAAAATGACTAGTGGCAAGGCCTGCTGCGTGGCTTGATGCCGCAGGTGCTAGCTGGACCCCCCTGGAGGCTCCCCCCCAGTCCCTTGGTGCGTGCAGGGCGAGGCCAGGCCCGGCTCCCCCTCCCTGTGCGGCCCTGCAGTGTCGGAGCACTGAGGAAGGCAGGCTGTCTCGCACCACGGGCCAGCCAGCCCCATTGGCTCCCCCCCCCGGCCACACCTTCCCTGCGAGGCCAGCCCCACTGCCTCCTTCCCGCTGCGCAAGCTGTGACTGGGGCAAGTCACTTACCGGGGTGGGGAGGCGCCGCAGCAAGGGAGGCCGGCATCGACTTGGGGTCAGCAGCGCACAGCCACCGGAGCATCCTCCTGGCCCAGCGGCTGGAGGCAGACTGGAGCGAAGCGGCCGCGTGCTGGCTGAATGGGCGGGACCGAGCCCACGCAGGCAGGCCCGCCAGCCAATGGCGAGGCCTCAACTGTGAGTGGCAGCCCCCACGGCCAACCTATTTTGCCATGTACTTTTTCTTTATTTGGGCATGCCTTATTTGGGCATGCCAGGTGACCACTACACTTTTATATATAAGGAAAGGATGGGAACAGTGTTTCCTCTAAGCTGCACTAGGGGGTGCTGGTGCACGACATTTTAGCTAGCTGCTCAGACGGTTTAGTTTCCAACTCAGGAGCATTTTTCCCTTTATTGGAAGCAATGGAGGATGGGGGCACCTCATTCTGGGGCCTATATAATTGGACCCTCTGGTCCAATCTTTTTGAAACTTGGGGAGGGGGGGCATTGAGGAGAGGCACAAGCAGCTATGCTGCAAATTTGGTGCTGCTACCTCAAAAAACAGCCCCCCAGAGACTCAGATACCCCTGGATCAATTCTCCATTATAGTCTATGGGGCCCATTGACTATAGTGGTCCCCATAGGCTATAATGGAGCAGGAAAAATAGATTTTTTTTGCAAACCCTATTATGCTTTTCAGTATGATTTGTAAGCTGCCTTGAGTCACAGTAAAAGTGGGATATAAATATTTGAATAAATAAGTAGTTTGGGCAGGTTGATAATATTTAAGCAACTTCCTGTTTTTTTAGGTTAGGCAGGGTTCTGATAGGGATCATTCCACCTCTACTATACTTGACCTGCAAGTTTGTCATATTTTACTTAAAAAAAATACGAAGTAGACTGCAAGAGTCCCCCGTCCCCCCCCATTGCTGGTATGTTTTCTAAGGCTCAGTACAGGGTGACAGTCCAAGGCCAGGTCTATCAATACAGTGGACCATGGCAGGCAGACCTGTCCTCTGGAAGCCAGGTCTACCAATATATTGGAAAGGGGAGGGTAGACTTGTTCTCTGGAGGACAATATTATTTGTAATGAAATTTGACTTGATTCTGTTTTCTCTTATAATGTTTAAACTATTGTTAAAATATAGTTTAAATATAGTTTAAAGGAATTCATTCTGAGATTTTTAACAAGGTTATGGAGATAATCTTTTGAGAAACTAATTTATGCGATAGTCAAATGTAGATTCACTCACAACTTTAACGCTACTAGCTTTTTCGCTCACAAGGTAGAATTTTTACTCACAACACTGTGCAACTTAGAGGGAACATTGGGTGGGAGATGCCCACTAATAGCTCTTTGTTGGGTCTCACTTCTTCTCCTTTTGCTCCCTGTTGTATCTGAGGGGAAACTGAGGAAATGGTTGTGAATTTTCAGGACCTGGAAAAGCACCTCCCCCCTCCCAAATCCTGAAATGGCTACAGAAAGTTTGAGATAATGAAAACCACGCCCTCCCCCAAGTCCAAACCGGAAATTAACATGAAAAATTTTGAAGTGCACACCCCTAGTATTGAGACGCAGACTCATGCTGAGAAATGGAACTCACCGCACTCATGCTGTTTGTGTATGATTCTGTATTTCTTGCTGGACATTGTAAAATGCTACCCCCTCCCTGGTAAAATAAGTTAATGTGTATTTTTTCCTGGTGAAATTAGCTCTTATAGGAGGAGGGGAGAGGAGAGGAGAGGAGAGGAGAGGAGAGGAGAGGAGAGGAGAGGAGAGGAGAGGAGAGGAGAGGAGAGGAGAGGAGAGGAGATTGGATTTATACCCCTCCCTTCACTCAGAGTCTCAGAGCGGTTTACAAACTCTCTTCCCCTCCCCACAACAGGCACCCTGTGAGGTAAGTGGGGCTGAGAGAGCTCTTTCCAGGACTGTCCTTGAGAGAACAGCTCTGACAGAACTATGGCTTGCCCAAGGTCACCCAGCAGCTGCAAGTGGAGGAGTGGGGGAATCAAACCCGGGTCTCCCAGATTAGAGTCCGCTCACTTAACCACTGCACCAAACTGGCTGTTTTTAATCTCAAGAACAGCCATTTATTAACAATTCTAAACCCACACTCGTTTCATAATGTAGATTTGTGAGAAAGGCAGCAGAAGTAGGACAGATCGGAAGCATCATTGCTTGGACCCGAAACAAAGTCCAACAATAGGCTCCCCCCCACACACTATCCATTCCCGTTCCATACACGGGGGAAAAGAAAAATCCGTTATCGGGGAAAGTAGCTGTGGGAATATGGCTGCCGGCCTGGGAGAGAGACAGCTGAGCACTTGTCGTCCTTCCCAGTTCAAGTATTTTCTTACTGATTTAGTCACAGACTTTAGATCCCTCCTTTCTGCCCAACTGGAGCCAGCAAGTCGGCTATTCAAAGCTTGGGCAAGCCCCAAGGAAGAAAACGTTCTTTGTGTGTGTGAGTTGAAGGGCTCCTGGCCAGTAGCTTGCTCCTTAAAGCTTTGAGCGAGCCGCCCCCCAATGGATCCCAGATCAGTTCTGCAGACAACGATTTTTTTACAAAACTGTATTTGTTCGGGGGGGGGGTTGTATGTCTGCTTCTTTGGGTCCCTTGTCAGGACGGAAGCCACATATAAACATCTGGATAAATAACTAGCTTTCCCGTTGTTATTTTGAAGGTGATGTCAATAGGCCATAGCTGGTTTCTGGCATAATGAAAAGAGTTGCCACCTCCAGGCCTTGCATTGTTAATTAATTTCTAGATCGCCCACCCCTGAAGGGCTCATGGAGATGTACAGCATAGTTAAACCATACATCCCCTCCCCAAACCCTGCCTTCCATGGGCTCCACCCCCCAAGTATCCTGGAATTCCCCAAATTGGAGTTGGCAACCCTATGAACCAACTCTCAGTTCTTTGTGAAGAGAATGACCCTGCCAGAATGCTGATCAGCAGCACTTAGGGGTGCCATCCTCCAGGTGGCGGCTAAAGACCTCCTGGAATTCCAACTGATCTCCAGAGGACAAAGTTCCATTCCCCTGGAAAAAATGGCCGCTTTGGAAGGAGGTCTCTATGGCATTATACGCCAGTGAAGTCCCTCCTCTCCTCAAACCCTGCCTTCCTCAGGCTCCACCCCCAAATTCTCCAGGAATCCCCCAACCCAGAGCTGGCACCCCTAGCCAGCACCTTCTTTAAGGGGGCTATACACAACAAGCACCTTGACATTGCTTCTCTTACAGCAAGGCAGTTAACTTTTACTTGATTAATTAGATCACTGCAAGCAACTATGTGCTGTTCACAGAAAGCAGAGTTCTCTTTCGTTAGCAAATGTAAAAAGAAGAAGAAGAAGAAGAGATTGGATTTATACCCTGCCCATCACTCGGAGTCTCAGAGCGGCTTACAAATTCCTTCTCCTTCCCCTCCCCACAATAGACACCCTGTGAGGTAGGCAGGGCTGAGAGAGCTCTGACAGAAACTGCTCTTTCAAGGACAGCTCTGACAGAACTGTGGCTTGCCCAAGGTCATCTAGCAGCTGCGAATGGAGGAGTGGGGAATCAAACCCGATTCTCTCAGATTAGAGTCCACACACTTAACCACCAGCCCCGTAGCTAGGGAATTTTTTGGGAGGGGGCCTGCCAGCTAATTAAATGAAAGTACAGTGCAGGTGGTAAGTTGGAGCACTTCGGGGGCAGCCCGGGAGGGAGGGGGCCCAGAAGAAACACTAGGGGGCCGGGCCCCATGGGCCCCATGTTAGCTACGGGCCAGTTAACCACTATACCAAACTGTACATCGCCGCCCTATACATAGAAGACAAAACATACCGCAAACACTGCTTGGCATCCATCTCAGATAGTTTCCATGGAGCGACACACAAACAGAGTATGATCCAATATTGGCTAGTTACTCCTGATAATTACAACCCAGCCCTCTATCTACTTAATCACCATGTCTATTCTTTCCTGTGTCCTGATCTACCTCACAAATGCCTTTGTGTGAGTCCAGATGGGCGTGTGGGGATTGTCCGACCCATCCCAGTACCTTTGCCGGTGGCTTCCTGTTTCTCCTCCTGCTTCTTGGTCTGCTTCAGAGTCATGAACTTCAGGTCAGCATAGGTCACTTCTTCGGCCATTTTGGGCTAGGCTTCCAGGCGAACCAGAGCCGTGCGGAGGAGAGGACAAGCAGCCAGGGTCTTTATAGTCAGGAGGGAATGATGCATGGGCACCGCAGGGATTTGTGACTTCGATGACACACTCTGGTCCCCTAGACCGTCTGAGCAAACACATTGGAGAGAACGGAAGGGGGGGGCGTTGCCTAGTGTGTGACTGGACTCCTGCTTCCTCAAAGCCTGGGGACCATAGCAGAGCAGGGAGCTTGTGCGTCAATGTGTGTGTCTGAGTGGTTCATGTCCCACTTCCTTCCTCTTGCCCGGCAGTCTTCTCTATGAACCCTTTCTTGGTAGGTAGGTGAGTGTTTTCTGCCAATTATGTCCTTGATACTTCACTTAGTTATATATAATTAAGAGTTTAGGGTAGGACAGCAAATCAGGCACAACTGAATGCGCGACAGTAATGCAGATCCATTTGCATAACTCTTGCCATCTGTTCTGAACCCCAGATTTGCATCTCTGTATTGCAAAATCGTAGGGCCACGGTGGCTCAGAGGGTTAAGACGCTGAGCTGCAGACCGAAAGGTCTGTAGCTCGGCAGTTCAAGACCCAAGAGTGCCGCGTGACGGAGTGAGCTCCTGTCTCTGGCCCCAGCTCCTGCCAACCTAGCAGTTTGAAAGCAAGAAATTGCAAGTAGATTAATAGATACCACTTCGGTGGGAAGGTAACAGCGTTCCATGCGCCTCGGCGTTTAATCATGCCAGCCACATGACCACAGAAGTGTCTTCGGACAGTGCTAGCTCTTCGGCTTGGAAATGGAAATAAGCACTGCCCCCAGAGTTGGATTTGACTGGCTTTTGAGCAAGGGAAACCTATACCTTTACTATTGCAAAATCTCGTAGGGTTGCCAGTTCCATGTTGGGAGTGTAGGGACTTCAATGGGGTACAACGCCACAGAGTCCACCTTCCAAAGCAGCCGTTTTCTCCAGGTGAACTGGTCTCTGTCACCTGGAAATCAGGTGTAACAGCAAGGGATCTCCAGCCGCCACCTGGAGGTTGGCAAGCCCATCCACCCTGAGCCCATGTGGAAGGGCAGGCTATAAAGCCAATAAACAAACAAACAAACAAACAAATAAATAAATAAATAAATAAATCTGCCCCTGCCTGGATGGCCCAGATGAGCTCGATCTTGTCAAATCTCAGAAGTTAAGCAGGGTAAAAGTCGGTCCTGGCTAGTTCTTGGATAGGAGGCCACCAAGGAAGTCCAGGGGGACGGTGCAGAGGCAGGCGATGGCCAAGCACCTCGGAATGTCTCTTGCCGAAAACCCCCGTGAAAAGTCACCATAAGTTGGCTTTGACTTGACAGTGCACCACCGCCCCTGTAAAATCCAAAAATAAGATTTTTTTTTTTTTAAATTGCAGATTTCTCAGGGGGCTGGATTTATTTCTAGCGAACGGCTATTATTGTTGCAGTCCCGGCAAAAAAGATAGGCAATGCTTTTAAGCTCAACATTTCCCCCCAAGATAAAAGCGGAACACTCATATCGACTGAATCACTCCCCTTGGTACTTCGCCTCAAACCACAAAACAGAAATAACCCAGCCATTTCCATTGCTTTCCCTCTGAAAGGCCAAAGTGCACTTAGTCTGCAGCCGAAGGAGACCTACAGGCAGTGGTCCCTGTAAGCTGAGTTTAGCGTGAGCTAGCTCACATGTGTTTTAGCCTCCAGTTCACACATTTTTGTCTCGGCTCCGGAAGGATGGCTCCAGAGCCAACTAATTTATGCAGTAGGGAAATCGCTCGCTCACACCTTTAATGCCAGTAGTAGCTCACAAAGGAGAATTTTTGCTCACAAGACTCCACAGTTTAGAGGGAGCGTTGCCTACAAGATGTTTATTTTGTTTTATTGATCTGCTTCTTTTATAGCTGGTCTTTCTCACCGAGACTCAAGGTTGGGTTACAGAGTATTTAAAAAACTCAATTTGATTAGATCGAAAAAGAAGAAGAGACGAGATTGGATTTATCCCCCGCCCTTCACTCGGAGTCTCAGAGCGGCTTACAAACTCCTTTCCCTTCCCCTCCCCACAACAGACACCCTGTGAGGTAGGTGGGGCCGAGAGAGCTCTGACAGAAACTGCTCTCTTTTTAAAGAACAGCTGTGCCAGAGCTTGTGACTGGCCCAAGGTGACATCAGCAGCTGCAAGTGGAGGCGTGGGGAATCAAACCCAGTTCTCCCAGATTAGAGTCCGCGCACTTAACCACTACACCAAACTAGCTTAAAACAATGGCAATAAACAATGCAACAGGACTAGGATTAGTGGCAGGAAGTGCCATCCAGCCGCAGCCGACTCCTGGCGACCCCTCGTGGGGTTTTCAAGGCACGAGACGTTCAAAGGTGGTTTGCCATTGCCACTGCCTGCCTCTGCATCTGACATCAGGAAGCACAAGACTGAGAAATCTGTAGGAGAGCACTTCAGCCTTCCAGGGTATTCAATGGGTGACCTCAAAGTTGCTGTTTTGTTACAAAGGTGGGTGGGATGGTTGACGGTGGGGAAGCCCATCTCTCTCTCCCCCATAACTTTCCATGGAGGGAGAGGTGGGTGGGGTGGTAGATGGTGGGGAAGCCATTCTCTCTCCCCCTCATAACATTCCATGGAAGGAGAGGTGGGTGGGGTGGTTGAAGGTGGGGAAGCCATTCTCTCTCCCCCTCATAACGTTCCATGGAAGGAGAGGTGGGTGGGGTGGTTGAAGGTGGGGAAGCCATTCTCTCTCCCACCCATAACTTTCCATGGAAGGAGAGGTGGGTGGGGTGGTTGATGGTGGGGAAGCCATTCTCTCTCCCACCCATAACTTTCCATGGAAGGAAAGGTGAGTGGGATGGTTGACAGTGGGGAAGCCATTCTCTCTCCCCCTCATAACGTTCCATGGAAGGAGAGGTGGGTGGGGTGGTTGAAGGTGGGGAAGCCATTCTCTCTCCCCCTCATAATGTTCCATGGAAGGAGAGGTGGGTGGGGTGGTTGAAAGTGGGGAAGCCAATCTCTCCCCCCTCATAACTTTCCATGGAAGGAGAGGTGGGTGGGGTGGTTGACGGTGGGGAAGCCAGTCTCTCTCCCCCTCATAACTTTCCATGGAAGGAGAGGCGGATGGGGTGGTTGACGGTGGGGAAGCCATTCTCTCTCCCCCTCATAACTTTCTATGGAAGGAAAGGCGGGTGGGATGGTTGACGGTGGGGAAGCCATTCTCTCTCCCCCTCATAACTTTCCATGGAAGGAAAGGCGAGTGGGATGGTTGACGGTGGGGAAGCCATTCTCTCTCCCCCTCATAACTTTCCATGGAAGGAAAGGCGGGTGGGATGGTTGACGATGGGGAAGCCATTCTCTCTCCCCCTCATAACGTTCCCTGGAAGGAGAGGCGGGTGGGGTGGTTGGTGATGGGGAAGCCATTCTCTCTCCCCCTCATAACTTTCCATGGAAGGAGAGGCGGGTGGGATGGTTGATGGTGGCGAAGCCAGTCTCTCTCTTGCCTGATTGGTGTAGTGCCTAAGTGCACGGACTCTAATCTGGGAGGGCCAGGTTTGATTCCCCACTCCTCCACTTGCAGCTGCTGGATGACCTTGGGCAAGCCATAGTTCTGGCAAGAGCTGTCCTTGAAACTGCAGTTCTTGAAAGAGCTCTCTCAGCTCCACTTACCTCACAGGGCGTCTGTTGTGGGGAGGGGGAGGGAAAGAAGTGTGTAAACTACTCTGAAACTCCGAGTGAAGGGTGGGGTACAAATCCAATCTCCTCCTCCTCCTCCTCCTCCTCTTCTTCTTGGAGGTCTCCAGGCTCTACCTGGAGGTTGGCATGCCTAGTTACTGCTCCCATACTGGCATATTCAACAACCCACTACTTCTCCAAGGCTGATTCTCACCCACCATGTACAGTCTCTTCTAACCACAAGGAGACATGTACGGAATCCAAGACAAGAGAGGCCAGCTAGATGTGCTGGGGTGAAGTGCATAATTATCTTAATTGGAAGCATGTGGCCTAGCTGTGGAACACCTGTGGGAGAAGGAGGAAGGGTGTTAGGCTTGGGAGGGGGTCCCTCTGCCTGCTGCTGTTCATGAGCTGAGGGTGCAGGATTGAGGCCTGAAAGCACACATCTCAGGTCAACTGACTTGAACAAGGTTGCCTATAATTTCAGTATGTTTGTCCTATGCTCTGTTTACTAGTGGAAGAAGTGGATGAAATAGTGGTTGACGAAAAGCTACCAGCAATGAGGTGCCTCCTTCTGATCTGTTGCTCAACGTAATTTGGGGAAATTGTTGTCGAGAGATACGTTCCATTGACTCCTGCTGCTTAATGTAATTGGGTAAAGCTTCTGTAATTTATTCATTATGGCACATTCCAATTTAGCAGGAAGTCTTCCAGCCGCTTCGCTTTATTAAAGTATTAAACTTATTGTATAATGTCTTTATTGTTTACCTTTTTATTCTGCTCGTTGAATTGCAGTATTTTAATCTCTTTATACTTGTAGTCACAACATAAATTGGGTTATTGTTTCATGGCATAGTTAGCTACTTTGAACGTGTTTTATGGAAAGGCGGGATAGAAATCTTTCATGAAAACTATAATGAAAATTACTCTTGAATAGGCAGGGCATGAACTGCTAACTCAGCCTGAAGAATCAACCATTTATCAGTTATGACTAGCGGTGTGCAAAAAAAAAAAAAAATTCAGCCCGAATCTCTTTTGGACCCCCGAATAACCCCCGAATGCTACTTTCGTCAATGAAAGCAGATTCTGGAGCCATTCGGCCAGCTGAATGACTTTTGGCCCTTGGAGGGGTGGGAAGGCGGTTTAAACCTCCTCCCCTCCTCTCCAGGAGCCAACTTGCTTGGGCTTCCCACAGCCGCGGGAAGCCAGAGCAAGCCAAGGGAAGGGAAGGCAGTTTAAACCGCCTCCCCTCCCCTCCAGGAGCTTGTACGGGCAAACCTGGAAGCCTTCCAAAGCCCTCCCTGCCTTCTCTGGCTTGCCTGCCTTGATGGGCAGGCCAGGAAAGGCAGGGGAGGGTGCAGGGAGGCATTTAAATGCCTCCCCGTGCTTTCCCTGGGGCCAGGGGCTGCCTTTCGAGTGAGCTGCTGAACTGCTGTCAAATCTCGGGGGCGGCTTTCAGTGGTGGGCCAAATCAGATTAGAGAATCTGATTCAGCCCACGGCTGCCCAAAAAGGGGCCGAATGGGCCATGTTTTGGGGTGCACATCCCTAGTTATGACCCTGAAGTCACATGCAAAGTACTTTGAATTCCATCTTATCAAATAGTAAAACTATATTTTATTATTCAAAGGGGGTTGTCTTATAGATCCAGCCTTGAAATCATTTAACAGCAAGGCTGTCCCTCCTCTCCTGTACGGAACTGAAGTGTGGGGATGGAATAAGGGCATTATATCCAGTTTGGAGGTAATTCTAAATCAGTTTTTAAGACTCATTCTAGCTTTACCCAAGGGGTCTCCAGCTGCCCCATTGAAGGCAGAAACAGGATGCAGCCCTACTTTGGACCGTGCTCTCTTAGTGAACTTGCTTCTCTCCCGGCCCCACACCATAACCTTGAACTGCAAAACACTCCGCTGAGTTTCTGTATCTAAATATAAAGTCTGGCAGGTGCAGAGGTGGCCTAAATGTGAATGAGTTTTCCAGTGCACCTTGATCTGCGATCTTCATGCGTGAACAGGCCGCAAGTAGCGGGTACCTGCTGGAACTCCCCTTGCGTGTGTTCACAAATCCATTTGTTCCGCTCCCTGCCTTTAAAAGTTAGGCCGGAGTAATGATTCACCAGCTTAATGATTAGGGCAACAGGGCTGCAACAGTTGGTGACAAACCCTTTTAGATCCAACACCGGCCAAGAATGCACAGATATGGAAATTATACAGCCCAGGCGAGGGGAGGTTATTTCATTCTATTACGCCTGGCTGACTGAATACTCGAATGGCCGTTTAGCGAAACTCCGATACATTTCTGATACAGCATCCCAGAGAAATGATACGCACGCGTTCAGCTCATATATATGCAACTGCACACAGAAAGCTCACAAGCGGAATTGCAAGCAAGGTGGTTACACAAGAGAAAAACGACAGGTCGCTAAGAGATGCTGTTTAATTTAAGTGCTCGCAGGAGAATAATTGTAGAACGAAAGCAGGAACAGTCCCTTCCCCGTGGATGGAAAAGGGGTGGGACCTTTGGAAGTTGCCTTCAGCTAGTTTTAGGTTAAGTTCGAGATGACCCATGAGAGTTTTAGAGAAAAGGGGGCTGAACTGGGTTAGTCAGGCTCCAAGAACGGAATACTGGGGGGCTCTTGTCTGAATTACGGTGCTGAATTACTGACCCAGAAAGAGCATCTCCCTTGCAGAAGGATTGGCATAAATATGCAGATGCAAGAGAAGGAAGGAGGGAACTCTCATCCCAGGTGAAGTGGAAGGTCAAACAATATGACCTTCACCTTACTCTAGGAGGGCGGGGAAAGCGATAACAACACATTCAAAAGGCACGGGCGCTTTTCAGGGAGTTGTAGGAAGGACTTGGGTCACCTTTCATCCCTTAACGGGTTTTCCCGCTGTCTCTCTGAGGCAGAGGCACAGGCACTGAAAAGGGGCACGGGCGTGGTTTGGTGTGTCTGCATGACAGAGATGGGCCCTTCTCACATTTAAAAACAAAACGAAAGAAAGCTGGTGGCATTATCAAAAGTTGTACAATAGGAAAGAGGTAGTGAGGAGACGCCTTCTCTCTTTCTTATCCTAGCCTGGGTGGGCCCGACATGAGTTAGGAAGTAGGATGACGCCTTGGACAACAGAAGAAGCGAAGCGTTGACTCATGGGAAAGAGCAGCCACATCGTGATCATCTCAGCTTTCTCATGTCTATCGCAGGTAAGTCACATCGGATACCTCTTTGCATCGGCTCGGGTGCGCCGGGAAAGCTGGAAGTGAAAGAAAGGTCAAGAGCCAACAGGAAATGGGAAATGGAAGGTGGCTAAGAATGTGAAATGATTTAAAAAGTGGGAAATATGTCTCGAAAAAAATTAAAATATGCCTCAAAGAAGGGGGAGGCGCTCAACCTGAGACACGGCTGTGAGATATGAGGGTCAAGCTAACAAAATAAATTATTATAAAAATACTTTTATTAAGGTGTAGAGATTAAGATGCTGAGCTGCACACCGGAAGGTCTGTAGTTCAGCAGTTCGAGACCCGAGTGCCGCATGATGGAGTGAGCTCCCGTCTCTGGCCCCAGCTCCTGCCAACCTAGTAGTTCGAAAGCAAGAAATTGCACGTAGATAACTAGGTACCACTGCAGTGAGAAGGTAACAGTGTTCTGTGCACCTCTGCATCTAGTCATGCTGGCCACATGACCACAGAACATCTTCGGACAGTGCTGGCTCTTTGGCTTGGAAACAGAGATGAGCATCGCCCCCTAGAGTCGGATCCGACTGGCTTTCGAGCAAGGGAAACCTTTACCTTTACACATTAGTAAAAGATAAAATAGGTTAAAAGAAATGGTCCAAATATCACACTCTTAAAACTTTTTGCATACAGAGATATTAGTTACACATATAAAATTGATGGATACATCTTATGACCAATACACCTAGGGGGGCGAAATGCATATGGTCTACTTGTCATAAGATATATCCATCAATTGTATATGTGTAACTAATATCTCTGTATGCAGAACGTTTTAAGAGTCTGATATTTCCTTTAACCTATTTTATCTTTTACCAATGTGTACACCTTAATAAGCATTAGTTTTTTTAAAAAAAATAATTTATTTTGTTAGCTTGACCCTCCTATATCACTGGAAATGTGTCTCAGCGATGGAGAAGAGCGAGAAAAGATCTGGGAGTCTATAAGAGAATCAAGGACATGGCAAACCACCTCTGCTTCTTGCTTTCCTTGAAAGCCCCTTTGTTGGGGTTGCCATAGGCTGGTTGCCGCTCAGTGGCAATTTGCACACACACAAACACAAGTTCAAGAAAGGCATATACTGCAAAAAAAAAAGTGAAGGGAGATTCTGAGGTCTGACTAGATAGGATGAAAAACAGTGACAAAGGCCAAGTTCAGACTGGCAGTTTGCCCCGAGAGGGGTACGTTTCAGAAACATTTCACAAATGGATTAAAGGGCCGGTTCGCACAGGCACAGCTGTCAGGCGTTCCCCAGTCGTACTCAACCCGTCTTGTAACGCTTCCCTCCCGAGTTTAAAAAGTACCAGGTGAAAGTGGAGAGCATGTTTATCCCACTTCCCGGACATGTGGATGCTAAAAGCCGCCCCAATTGCTGATGCACTTATGCACATATGCGCATGAGCACATAAGCGCATGTAGCCGGATTTATTTAAAAAGCCGTTTACAGCTGTGTCTCTACCAGGGATGGACCAACAGTGCAAATGCTCCTTTGCACGTCCTTCCCGGTATGCTCCTGCATCATTTGGTGCAGTGTGACCAGGAAAACCCCGGCACAAATTGTGCCGGATCTTTTTGCCACGACTCCCTTGCACTTCAAACTGCCAGTCTGACCTCAGCCAAAAATTCTACCTGTTTGTTGGGGGCTGGTGAAGATGGGATGAGTGAAGACAGACGATGAAAGAACGACCACGTAGCATCCAACCATCTTAACTCTTTCTCTTTTAAGATTCCTCGGGTGGAACTTCAGGGGAGCTGCACAAATGCCAGTCAGTGAGTATATCAGCCATTTGAACAAAATCAAGTATCAGAGATTCCTAAGTGCCTCCATTTCTGGATGGATGAGGATCTGAGAAGGGGAGATCTGTGGGATTTGATGAATGGTCCCCTTGATCCTTTAAAGAGGGGGGCTGCCACTTCTGTCTCCCAGTTTGGTGGAGTGGTTAAGTGTGTGGACTCTTAATCTGGGAGAACTGGGTTTGATTCCCCACTCTTCCACATGCAGCTGCTGGATGACCTTGGGCAAGCCATAGTTCTGTTGGAGCTATTCTCTCAAGGACAGTTCTGGAAAGAGCTCTTTCAGCCCCACCTACCTCACAGGGTGTCTGTTGTGAGGAGGGGAAGGGGAAAGAGATTGTAAGCCGCTCTGAGACTCTTTCGGGTAGTGAAGAGCGGGGTACAAATCCAATCTCCTCCTCCTCCTCCATCTCAGCCTCCTCCTCCTCCTCCTCCTCTTCTTCTTCAAAAAGGATTTTAGCTTCATATCAGAAAAAAACACCTTTGTTTGGGTATAGAGAATATTTGGCAAATACTATTCAGGCTAAACACTTAGATACTATGTAGGCACACTTTTCTTTACATTTGACCAATAAGGGGAGTTTTATTCAAGTGACGTATTATTCTTTGTAACCAATTATGCTTTTTGAATGTTATTTTCATGACGATGTCATTTTAAGTATAAAACTTCATGAATTTCCTGATTGAGCTCAGAATGAAGTCAGTTTTTGATAGGCTTGTTTGGCCTCACTGTTTTTCAGGTGTCTTGATTGCATTTAAAACACTAAGACCTTCCTCCTCATTTTGACTTCATGTTTTGACTGGAATCTATTTGTATAACACTCCTCCTCCTCCTCCTCCTCCTCCTCCTCCCCCCAAGGATCTGACAAATAAAATCCTTTCCTGGATCCAATTTAGAATCTTTTCACCCAAGAGGGTGTCCGTGGGATAGGCTTCCCAAATACTTACCTCGTGCCGGCAAGGGATGGATATGTCCTGGCAGGACCATCCCCACAGGAAGGAAAGACGCGCCGCAGGATGCCGTCGCCAGGAAGTGATGCTAGGCGATGCTCTGGCAATGCGGCTGGAAACTCGATGGTTTTGGGGAGGGGAGGGGCCTCAGCATGGCCCAATGCCGTAGAGCCCACCTTCCATAGTAGCTGTTTTTCTCCAGGGGAACGGATCTTGATCGTCTGGAAATCAGGCATAAGAGCAGGAGATCTCCAGGTGCCACTTATATTGTTCACCACGCCTAGTTCAGGCAGTGGGGCAGAGCCAACCACCCTACAAGGAACCTTCCTTCAGCCTAAGGAAGAGCCATTTACGCTGGAGGAAGCCTCCATAGATTGGAGGAAGGCTCTGAAGTTTAGCCAAATATGAATATTTTAGTTCATAAGTAAACTTTGCTCAGTGGAGGGGTAAGACGGGGGTAGGAACCACCCCAGGGGCAAGGGGCCACCGCTCCCTGCCCCGGGTGATGGCCCCAGCACTGGTCAGGGCTGCAGAGCCATGGTGGTGGTCCATCCTAATCACCAGCTTCTTTTCTTCCTTCACTCTTTGCTAGAGCAACTAGTGAGGAGTGGATCATCCTCAGGTTTGAACCAGCCCCTCCTGGGTTGCGTTTCTGATGGTGGAGGGAAGGGGTGAGAGCAGGAGAGGGGCTGTGGCTCAGTGGCAGAGCATCTCCTTGGCACACAGAAGGTCCCAGTTTCAATCCCCGGCATCTCCAGTTAAAAAGGACCAGGCAGTAGGTGATGTGAAGGACCTGCGCCTGAGACCCTGGAGAATTGTAAAGGGCCATGGCTCAGTGGTAGAGCATCTGCTTGGCATGCAGAAGGTCCCAGTTTCAATCCCCGGCATCTCCAGTTAAAAAGGACCAGGCAGTAGGTGATGTGAAGGACCTCCGCCTGAGACCCTGGAGAATTGTAAAGGGCCATGGCTCAGTGGTAGAGCATCTGCTTGGCATGCAGAAGGTCCCAGGTTCAATCCCCGGCATCTCCATTTAAAAAGGACGAGGCAAGTAGATGATGTGAAGGACCTCTGCCTGAGACCTTGGAGAGTTACTGCCAGTCAGAGTGGACAATATAGACCTTGATGGACCATGGGCCTGCTGACTGAGTATAAGGCAAGTTCATGTCACTTAGAGGGGGGCAGGGAACTGTTCCCATTGGCAGCACAGGATAAAATTCACAATAGTGAGTTTAAATTATGGGCTGGGTATTAGGAAATAATTCTTATGGTAACAGTAGCTCAGCAGCAGTGGAATGGACTGCCTAGGGAGGTGGTGAGCTCCCCCTCACTGGCAATCTTCAGGTAGAGGCTGGACAAATGCTTGTCCATTTGGTGGTTAGGAGCATGGACTCTGATCTGGGAGAACCAGGTTTGATTCCCCACTCCTCCATGTGCAGCTGCTGGGGTGACTTTGAGTCAGTCATAATTTCTCTCAGAGCTGTTCTCTCAAGAACATTCCTTGAAAGAGCTCTCTCAGCCCCACCTACCTCCCAGGGTGTCTGTTGTGAGGAGGGGAAGGGAAAGGAAAGGAGGTTGTCAGCCACTCTGAGACTCCTTTGGGAAGTGAAAGGCGGGGTATAAATCCAATCTCTTCTTCTTCTTCTAGGCTGATCCTGTATTGAGCAGGGGGCTGGACTAGATGGCCTGTATGGCCCCTTCCAACTCTGTGATTCTATGTCAATCAGAGGGGGATTTTTGAATGCCATTTCAAGGGAAACGTTGGGGGAGTAACTCGAAACATTTCCCAGCAGCCAACAGTAAACATTTCCCGGCAGCCAACATTTTCCTGGGATATCCACAGCTTTGTGGATACCTAAAGAGGGTTATAAGTGGTCCATAAATAAGAGAACTGATGGGGGGAGGATGAATTATAAGGATTTAAAGAAAATAAAAACAGCCACAGAGGCTCTGGTGAAACATATTCCTGGCCACAGACGCTCTGGTGAAACATATTCATGTCAACCACTGGAGGGATTGCTTGTCAAAGATATTTTTTTCAATAAGTTGGAGAGGAATAATTTTCCTGTCCTCAGCATTCTCTGAAGCGACTCGCCCTTTGGGGCCAAGATGGGCTCGTTCAGACATGTATGTCCCTCCTTAGATAATTGCGGTGTCAGAAGGAGTTGCCATCACAGATATATGCTTGCATTTTTATTGTAATTTGATGGATTCTAATGAATCAATTTATTTGATTTGGACCCCGCCTTCCCTGCCGGAGCAGACTCAGGGCGGCTTATGTAAAATGCCACAGCTAAAACAACAATATAAGGAATTGCTCAGAAGCTTAAAAATGACATAAGGTGCTGGTGAACGATATAAGTGGTGATGGCGAGAACAGGGTAGCATCAATAGACTAGTGAATGCAGTCGGTAACCTGGAGGCTGCTTTGGAAGCCAATCATTTGGCGGAAAATCACATGTTGGAAGGCATGCCATGAAACAAACAAACAAAAACACAAAAGAAGCATCGCAGAGAGACCTTTCATCCCTCCTCCTACCCCTTCAGCCTACACAATGGCTTTCAGTTGTCAATTCCCACTCTGAATACACAAGTCCTGAGCAGATGACAGTATGACTGAATGCATGGGAAGGGAAAGCTGGAATGGCATCTGCCTGTTCACCTGATCTTCTGTACAGAACTGACAGGCACACAGTAGGCACAGCCTCTGCAGAGCCAGCTTGTAAAGGAAGGGTATGTTGGAGTGGGGCCAGCAGGCATGATCCTGAACACACACCTCTCCAACATCTCTGCTATGGGGAAATGATATAAATTCATGTGCAAACCAGCTCTTTGCTTTGTTGACGTTAACCTCATCTTGAATCTTTCCTTCTCCTCAAGCTGCCCAGATGCAAACTTGATCCACATCTGGTACATCTGGTAAGTGTAATGGGGGAGGGAAAGCCCCTGTAGGGGGTAACTGTTTCTTTCATGATGTGTGTGTGGATGAATTGTGCTGGTTACTTCTCCGTTCTTCTGGACCTCAGTGAGGACTAGGGATGGGCACAAACTGAACCATAAAGCAAGATTTGTCATGAATTTCGCCCTGTTCCTGATTCGCGAACAGAACCTGTCACCAACTTCCACGAACTTTCAGAGCAGTTCATGCATGGAGCAAAAAGCAGGGGCTTAAAGGGACTTCCTTTATACCCCTGCTTTCTGTTCCCCATGAAAACCACAAAAACAGTTGTTTTGGGCTGCAGTCCCTTTAAACTTTAAAAGGAATGCAGAAGACAGCATGAAAAACAGCTGCATGGTGGGGAGGTGCTTTAAACTTTAAAGGGGCTGCACAAAACAGCCAAAAACAACTGCGTGGCTCAGCTGTTTTGGGGGCTTTCTGCAGATGACTGAATGCATGGGAAGGGGGAGTTGCAGGGCCACAAACCAGTTTGGTTCATGATCCCAGTCCATGCCCATCCCTGCTGAGGATTAAATATGAGGCACGGCTCAGCCCAGGAACAACTTTGGAGAGCCTGTGCCCTGCCCCAAGATGTGTGAATTAAAAATAACTGTGCCTCTGTGCATGTGCAGAGTGCCTTCTCTCCATGCATCCCAGATACGGGGGGGGGGTATCTCAGGGTAGGAGACACCAAGCCCTGGAACCTCCTTTAAAAGGAAAGAAGGAACCATGGAGGGGAAGCTGGAGAAAGCTTCCTACAAAGGCCAGGTGGTGGCAGTGGTTGAACTGAGGGAGAGAAAAGCCCCTCCAAGTGTTGGGAAAACCAGGTGGGTGGCATGTTCCAGGTGGAAACCTTGGGCACCCTCTGGTGCCCAGGTACTTTAGAGGGCATGGTAGAATAGGGCCTGCAGGTCCCAGCAGAACTGTTCGGCTATAGCCAGACAGGCATGGTGTAGTGGTTAAAGTGTTGGACTAGGATCTGGAGAAAGCCAGGTTCTAATCCAGGGTTGCCAAGCTCAAATGAGAAGCCACTGGGGGACTTACCAGGATGCTCCAGGAGAGGGGAGGGAAGAAGCACGACATGCCTATGTCACCCGGAAGTGACATAGGCACGTTGGTGATGTTGGGGGCGACACTCTGGTTTGGGGGCAAAACTCTATGGTTTGAAGCTAATTCTACCATAGAGTTTTGCCCCAAAACCAGCGTGTCCCCCCATGTCACCGATATGCCTACGTCAGTTCTGGGTGATAGGCACATCACATATGGGACGGTGCCACAGAAGCTTGCTGGGTGACCTTGAGGCAGTCATACACTCTCAGCCACTGTTGTGAGGACAAAACTGAGGAGAGGGAACAACTTAAGATGCTTTGGGTCCCCATTGGGGAGAAAGATGGGATATCAATGGATTAAATAAACAAATCCTGGTGCTTTAGCTGTTGTAGATTTTCCAGGGCTGTATGGCCGTGGTCTTGGCATTGTAGGACCTGACATTTCACCACCAACTGTGACTGGCATCTTCAGAGGTATAACACAGAAAGATGGAGTACTCAGAGGTATAGCACAGAAAGAGGAAGTACATCCTCAGAGGTATAACACAGAAAGAGGGAGTACTCTCTATGTCAAAATGAGAAGAAAAATGGTAGGTAGGTAATTTATATCTACTCAAGAAGGTGGGGTAGGACTGAGTCATTATCTTGTAGGATTTCCCCAGGCTGTGAACATGCTAATGGAGGAGCTTTCCTGAGGAGGTTCTTTTGCATATGGATCTAATCTTATCTGTAGTGCTATTGTCCAATGTAGAACCTTTTGTGTTTTTCAGGACAGGAAACGACGTCCTATTTATTTTTAAACTCTCTTCTTTCCTGTTGTAATTGTGTTTATATTTATGGATTTCAATGGCTTCCCCGTGTAGTCTGACATGGTAATTGGATGTGTTGTCCAGCCTTGATGGATATAGAGTCATAGACCACGGCCATACAGCCCGGAAAATCTACAATAGCTAAAGCACCAGGGTTTGTTTATTTAATCTATTGATATCCTGCCTTTTGATAAACTTTTGATAAATTGCAGCTGTGAAAGCCTTCAACAACAAACCCTGGTGCCTTCAATCCAGCTCACTGTAGAGTGGAGACCATTGCTCAGGCGACCAGTTCCACCCTCATCCTTTCTTAGGACCCTTCCCCTACATGAAAGACAGTGACAGCTCTAGCCCTTCTTCTTCCCTCCCAGGCTCGCAGTGGCCATCGGTGGGCTGCTCCTTCTCTGTGGCCTGGTCTCCGTCTGCATGAAGTGCTGCTGTCTGAACTGCCAACCAGCTGGGGAGGAGAACAGAGCCCACCCTTATGAGGTGACAGTCATCGCCTTTGATCACGACAGCAGCACTCTTCAAAGCACCATCACCTGTGAGTGAAAGGCAAGCCCCAAAGGGTCAGGAATGAGCCTCACAGCAATGGACATGCTTTGAGCTGATCGTGCACTGATTGGGAAGAGTACTGTTAGTCAAATGGGCCTTTAGCCTGGCATGCCAAAGCCCAATGATGAGCACTTCCTGTGAGATTCCAGAAGCAGACACAACTTTATTGCAATAAAGGGGACCTTGGCAGCAAAAACCCAAGGACTCCGTTAATATGACATCAGCATTAACCTTTTGTGCAATGTAACAAAAAACTTTTAGACACGTGCAGATGTCTTCAGAGGTTACTCTTCCTTTATTTCTATACATCTGCCAAACATATATGTCTTTTGTCCATATTTGGAATACTTATAGTTTTCTGTAAGCCTTGCTTTTTGCTTTTGCTTTTGCTGTAAGACCACTTTTGCTGAATCGGCTATGTTTTGGAACATCCTGCCCACTGTAGCACATCCTGTTTTGCACCTTAACTGAATTTAGCTTGCCCAGCAATTTAGCAATCACAAAGCATTTTTCAAAATGGCTCCAGTCTTGCCTATCAGTACTACGGCCCTGGACAGAACTGTGACATAAAGATGAGGCCTAGATGTCACATATTTTCTTAAGGGACTTCCATCTCCTCTAGGAATCTCTGTGTGTGTCCCCCTATCTGTGGGAGAGGCCCCACCAGGTGGAGGGCTCTCAGAGCATCATCAGCTGTTACTCCCTGCAAGGGGAGAACATGAAATGTGACTTGTTGCTTCCCAGTTTTCATATTTCTTCCATGACACCTGAAAGGGTTCTCTTATGTAGGGCTGTTGCCTCTGGGTTGGAAAACACTTGGAGATTTGAGCGCAGAGGCACGGGGAGGGCAGAATTTGGGGAAGGGAGAGAGCTAAGCAGGGACGTGAGGCCGTAGACACCACCCTCCAAATCCGCCGTTTTCTCCAGGAAAACTGATCTCTCTATGCCCGAATTAGGAAAATGATGCCTGACTTATAAAAATGAAACCAAGAGAGGCAGAGACTGCAGTAACAAATGAAACCAGAACAAAACAAAACAAATGGTGTCCCCCCTATTCATTATGGGTTCCTTAGATGGGCAATGTGTTTTGTTTTCATCTTAATTGCAATAATAATGAAGCACCCCATGTTCGTCAGCGCTGTAACTGATACTGAGAGAAATGCACAGGTCTCCTGCCCTCTCAAGCACTCGGACACAGGGTATTTCCACTCTGAGTGGCAGGAGGAGGAGGAGGGAGAGGAAGAGATGGGGAGGGAGAAAGAGAGAGGGAGGGAGGGAGGGAGAAGAAACACAAGCATGTAGCTGCTGGGTGCTCTCTTTTGTTTCTTGCTCACTGCCATCTTTTCTTTTTTCCAGCTGCAATTGATGACTTGCAGGGATACACCACAGTTGCATGCTGGAGGAGGTTGTGGGGGGACAGGATTGCTCTCTTGAAGTCTTTGAAGGGCGGTCACTTCGAGGAGGGCAGGGAGCTGATCCTGTTGGCAGCAGAGGAGAGGACTCACAAGAATGGGTTTAAATTAAGGGCGGGAAGGTATCGGCTGGATTTGAGGGAAAACTTTTTCACAGCAAGGGTTGCGCGACATTGGAATCCTCTTCCTCGGGAGGTGGTGAGCTCCCCCTCACTGGCAGTCTTGAAGCAGCGGCTGGGCAAACACCTCTTCAGGGATGCTCTAGGCTGATCTTGCATTGATTAGGGGGTTGGACTAGATGGCCTGTATGGTCCGTTCCAACTCTGTGATTCTATGAACGTTAAATAAAAGAGAGCTCCAAGCACATTCAAAGCTCTGTGTCCCTCTCTTGACTGAGAAATGGTGGACTCCACAAGTAGCGCCTCAGCATTTCTGTTTTTTCCCCCTTGCAGCTCTGCATTCAATGTTTGGGCCAGCGGCTCGACGGATATTCGCCGTGGCTCATTCCCACAGCGCCATGCCAGGAGCGCATCCCTCTGCCGGAAGTGAGACACCGCCCATTTACGAGGAGGCCCTAGGCATGAGCAGGTTCACCGTGGCCAGAAGTGGAGAGAGAACGCCGGATCTAGAACCGGTCCCAGAGGAACAGCAGCGGCCTGAGACCAAAGCTCCGGAAGCAAATCTCCCCCGAGACCAGCCAGGTTCTTGAGTCAGACGTCATCACGGATTGCAACTTCTATACCCAGGCGGAGAGTTTGGGATTTATTCCTGGCTAGTGGTGAATCCAGTCGAGTTGTTCTCCTCTCTGATTTAATAGATAGAAAGAAGATCTCTCTCTGTTCTCTAACACAACTGTTTGCAAATGGCGGTATGCATGCAATGAAATAATATTGCAGATGGCGAAGTTCTTTTTTTTTTTGTAAATATATTTTATTATTTCAAAATAAAATAATAACAGTAAATAATAACATTAACAACATGACTATATGCAGCATTCTGGAACATTAACATTCAATGAGAAAGCAAATAAAGGGTTGGTTACAACATTTTCTTCTAAGGTATCAAACAATTTGAAATCTGTCTATAACTTCTGGGATTTCCCCTTGTTCTTGCAGGTAATCAAGAATAGGGGACCATCTCGTAAACAACAATTTACTCTTTTCTATACACTGAAATTTTATGGTCCATGTAATCTTTTCCATTAAATACAAATACCGCAGTTTGTTATACCAAGCAGATATCGGTGGCGTACGTTCAGATTTCCAATGCCTAGCAACTACGGCTTTTGCAGCATACAAAAGTAATGCTATTCACATTTTATTTGTAGTATGTGTTTTAAGTTCGTCCCTATCATTTAAAAATATGGTTTCTGGTTTGAAAGGAATGCTAACCTCTGTGATGTTTTTGATTTGATGCAAAGTTCTTTTCCTTCACTGGGCAAACCCTCACTACCCCCGTCTTCTCCTGGCGGCTTTTCCCTGTTTCTCCGTTGCTTCCCCAAGCCCTTTATGAAGGGATGACAGGCTTTCCCTCAACCCTCCTCCCTGCTTCTCATTGGCTGATGCCTCTTAGTACCTGCCCACTCTCCATTGGCAGGGATTGGCTGGGGTGCTTGGAGGGTGGAACTAGAAGCCATCCATCACAAAGGCCCACTGTGGGTGGAGGCTCTCCCACCCCCAGTGGGTACGTAGCAACCCTAGCTGAGTGCCGGAGGGCTGATAACTGCATTGACCCCATCAGGCGGGGGTGTCAAATATGTGACCCAGGGGCCAGATCAAGCCCCCAGGGGGCTTCTCTCAGGCCTGCAGTGGAACTGGCTGTCTTCCGTTGCTTCTTCCAGTTCTGCTGCTGCTGCTGCATCATCATAGGTTTGCAGCTTACAGATACACACCTGAACAGCATACTCACGATTGCAACAGCACAGACATTTTGATGCAATAATTCAGAGTAAGAAGTGTCAGTTATCAGACACTGTTAAATAAACAAAATATTGCAAGAGTGCTAATGTTTCAAGCATGTTTTTATCTTAAATTAAAAAAAACACCTCCTTTGTGTTTGTGTCCTTTATAAAGTTTATATCTCCGCTACCTGGGATGACATTTTATGATGCACGTGGCCCAGCCCAGCAAGGTCTTATGTATGTCAGATCCGGCCCTTGTAACGAATGAGTTCGACACCCCTGCCTTATGGCAAAGGAGAAATACAGATTGCACTGTATTTTTTTTAATTTACTTCATTTATGCCCTTAGTCCCTATTAAAGAGAGACCAAACCCAGTGTATGTCATTCTCCTCTCCTCCGTACTAATCATCACAACTTCCCTGTGAGGAAGGTTAGGGTGAGGGAGTGACTGGCTTCAGGTCATCCAGCAAGTTTCCATGGCAGAGTGGGGATTCAAACCTGGGTCTCCCAGATGCTAGTCTCACCCTTGAGCCACTTTACTACAGGGGCTTTCAAATGTGTGTATTGCTACTCTCCGTAAACGTACATCAAAAATCGTTTTGCAGTCAGAGGAATGAGTGGAGTGAAAAAAGTTTTCTCCCTCAGTTTCAAAGTGTTGCGTCGGTGGAGGGGACGGCTCAAACGCAGGGGCAGCCAACTGTGTGAGCGTCCCTACAGCTTTGGCAAACCAAGCGTGGTCAGAGGTGAGCCCACCCTTTCCCAGGTCTACCATCCTCAGCAGTTAAGGAACGCCACAGACGGCACACATAGAACCGGTGCTGCGCCAGCTACACTGGCTCCCAGTGGAGTCCCGAGTTAGATTCAAGGTGTTGGTATTGACCGTTAAGGCCTTGAGCGGTCTGGGACCAGAGTATCTTTGGGACTGTCTCCTCTGGTATGTCCCTGGGAGGGTGCTATGCGCTGTTATTTTTTTAAAAAAATTATTTATGGTTTTTCACATCATCACAAGCAGATGTATCAGGTACATTAACTGAATTACCATGTCGTGAGTCTATCACAATGTTTATTTTCTAACCAATTATAGAATCTATACCATCTGTCTTTAAACATATCATCATCTTTTCCTTGTAGTATTAATGTTAACTTGTCCATTTCTGCTATGTCTAACATTCTGTAAATTAGTTCTTCCTTTGAAGGTGTTTTTTCTAGTTTCCAATATTTAGCAAATATAATGTGAACTGATGTTAACATATACGTTATTATGTATTGATCTTTTTTTAAACACTTGTCTGGTAACATATCTAACAAAAAGATTTCTGGTACATATGGTAAATCTATATCCAAAATTTCATGTAGTAATTTATGTACTTTACGCCAATAGTTTTGTGTTATACTGCACCTCCACCACATGTGGTAGAAGGTACTGACACAATGTTTGCACTTCCAACAATTCTTCGAGACGTTTGTGTAACATTTCACTATTTTACCTGGTGACCAGTGCCACCTAAAGAACATTTTGTATATATTTTCCTTGTAAGGTATTGCTCGGGTAAATGTTATTGTTTTCCATATTTTGGACCAATCGCCTATATCAATATTATAGCCAAAATCCTGCAT
This sequence comes from Gekko gecko, assembly GCA_029375565.1. Classification (NCBI taxonomy): domain Eukaryota; kingdom Metazoa; phylum Chordata; class Lepidosauria; order Squamata; family Gekkonidae; genus Gekko; species Gekko gecko. Next base: position 181,996,082 of record JAPDNY010000007.1, on the reverse strand, counting down.
CCAGGAAATCATTGGTGTTTTCACAACCTCATCTTGTAAATAATCATAGAGAAGAAAGTTGTACGATTTCTGAATCATCTTGTCACTTGAGGACAACCAGATTTTGTCTAAGTCTGTTTTTATGTCTTGGAAAACCATTTTCTTATCCTTATTATACCTGGTGGTTAACCACCAGAGAGCACTGTGCTCTGCTGAGAGTACTCTGGTGGTGATCCCCGGCCCCAAAGATATCTGGCTGTCCTCGGACCTGGTGGAACTCTCTGCCATCTTCCATCAGGGGGCCTGTAAGGCAGAGATGTTCCGCCAGACTTTTGGTTAAGGGCAGCGACGGTTTCCTATCATAGCTGGCACCCTCCTCTTTTCTTCTTTTTTTCTTTTTCCATCTTGCCCGCTTCGGCCTCCTCCTTAACCTGCACATCAGACAGAAGAACAGTCCGCAGCTGGCTTCAGATCAAACTACAAACGCCATCGGAAGACTGTGAAACTTTGAGATGAACTAATTGTTGATTTTAAACTGTACTTTGTATATTAATTTATTGTAAATTGCCCAGAGCCCTCAGGGATGTGTGCTCAGGGATGGGGTGATTCAGAATAATAATAATAATAATAATAATAATAATAATAATAATAATAATAATAATAATAATAATAAATAATGAGACAGAGGCTAAGACAAGATCCCTGTTTACCAGCCAATCCTCATTTGAGGAAGGCTACTCAAGTAAAGCACTGGAAAAAGAATATCTGAGTGACTCATGTGCTGGGCTGTGAGTTCCATGTTGAATAGTTCCTCTTTGTGGTGTATGATTAATTGGTTTAGTGGTTGTTTGTTTTAACCATGCCTCAGAAGAAGGATTTAAAAAAATATATACTGGCAGATGTTCAAATTGCAAATGATTAAGGCAACACAGCGATGCATGCTTTCTAGGAAGTCCCACTGAAGTGAGCAGGCTGACTTCTGAACACAAACCCCGGGATCAGGTGACTTGTAGCATTTGGCCTTCACCCAGCTCCAATCACACATTCTGCATGTGACTCATAGTCCTGGAGGGTGATGTGCGTTCCCCGTCCTGCATCATGAGACACACCCAGCTGGTTCGATGGGGCCTAGACAGACATCAGTGCCTTTATTGGAGAGCCAATTTGCTGTAGTGGTTAAGTGCGTGGACTCTAATCTGGGAGAACCGGGTTTGATTCGCCACTCCTCCACTTGCACCTGCTGGATGACCTTGGGCAAGCCGTAGTTCTGGCACAGCTGTTCTTGAAAAAGAGCCGTTTCTGTCAGAGCTCTCTCAGCCCCACCTACCTCACAGGGTGTCTGCTGTGGGGAGGGGAAGGGAAGGGAGTTTGTAAGCTGCTCCGAGACTCTGAGTGAAGGGCGGGATATAAATCCAATCTCCTCCTCCTCCTCCTCTTTATTGCATGTGAGCTTGCTTGGTGGATCATGGCAATTTTATTTAACAAATACCATATCCTAAAATCTGTTATCTGTCACTCCAGGCCTCATGTACCCATTTGTTCTTGGATTAAGGGCCTCATCTGATCTCAGAAGCTAAGTGGGGTCAGCCCTGGTTAATATTTGGATGAGAGAGCTCCAAAGAAGTCCAGGGTTGCTCCGCAGAGGCAGGAAATGGCAAAACCACATCTGAATGCCCCCTTGCCTTGAAAACCGCATGAGGGGTCGCCATAAGTTAACTGCCACTTGATGGCGCTGTCCACACAAGCAGGCTTGTTGTTGTTGTTCAGTCGCACAGTCGAGTCCGACTCTTCGCGACCCCATGGATCAGACCACGCCAGGCCCTCCTGTCTTCCACTGTCTGCTGAAGTTTGCTCAATTTCATGTTTGTTGCATCGATGACACTGTCTAACCATCTCATCCTTTGCCGTCCCCTTCTTCTTTGACCTTCAGTCTTTCCCAGCATCAGGGTCTTCTCCAGTGAATGCTCCCTTCTCATTTGGTGGCCAAAGTATTTGAGCTTCAGCTTCAGGATCTGGCCTTCCAGGGAACAGTCAGGCTTGATTTCTTTTAGGATTGACTGATTTGATCTCCTTGCAGTCCAAGGGACTCTCAAGAGTCTTCTCCAGCACCACAATTCAAAAGAATCTATTCTTCGGCGCTCGGCCTTCCTTATAGTCCAACTCTCGCAGCCATACATTACTACGGGGAATACCATTGCTTTGACCATGCGGACTTTTGTTGGCAGGGTGATGTCTCTGCTTTTTATCATGCTGTTTAGGTTTGCCATCGCTTTCCTCCCAAGGAGCAGGCGTCTTTTAATTTCATGGCTGCAGTCACCATCTGCAGTGATCTGGGATCCCAGGAACGTGAAGTCTGTCACTACTTCTACGACTTCCCCTTCTATTTGCCAAGGAGTGATGGGGCCAGATGCCATGGTCTTAGTTTTTTTGATGTTGAGCTTCAAGCCCACTTTTGCGCTCTCCTCTTTCACCCTGAGCAAGAGGCTCTTGAGGTCCTCTTTACTTTCTGCCATCAGAGTGGTATCGTCTGCATATCTGAGGTTATTGATCTTTCCCCCAGCAATCTTAACAAGCAGGCTAGCCGGGCATTTTTACTTATTTATTTGTTCGACTTATACCTCACTCCTCCCGGCTCAGGGCGAGTAACAGGACACGTACAACAATTACAACACGTTATATAAGCAATACTAGTTAAAAACAGTTAAAATGAGAAACTATTGGTCTAGTCAGCCGCAGTTCATGGCTCTCGCAACGTTAGAAAAACAAGCAACAGCAACAGGAAACCCGCCGACCGAAGGTGCAGGGGTAGTTGGCGCCAACATTTTGGAACGCGCTCCCTACTGAGATCAGCGCTCTGCGGAACCTCCAGCGATTCCGCAGAGCCGTGAAAACGGAGCTGTCCCGCCGGGTGTTCCAGTAACAAACTGATTCCATCGGTTGTGTCGCACTTCTTTTTATAATATGATGCCATCGTTTTAATTTGTTTAACTGTATTTATCGGAACTCATGTGGAATGTTATTTTATGTTGCTTGCTGGTTTTATATTGTATGGTGGTTTTAAGACCTATGTAAGCCGCCCTGAGCCACTTCGGTGGGAGGGCGGGTTAGAAATTTAATTATTTAAATAAATAAATAATAGGTCTTTCACACAGGCAGATTTCATAGGGAAAGTTCTCAGCAGGGGAAGCCAAGTAATTTGGCATCCGCCGCCTCAGCCAAAGGCCTGGCAGAACAGCTCCATTTCGTAGGCCCTGAGCACTGCCGGCTCGCTCACTAGGCGAGCTAGGCGCTCGCCTAGGGCGCTGGGGCCTACAGGGGCGCGAAAGCGCCCCCACCTCGCCTCCTGTGAAGCCGGCGCTAGGAGGGAAGAGGCGGCCATTCAAACGGCTGCCCCTTCCCTGGCTTTCCTGAGCACGCCGCTACTGCAGCGTGGTCAGGAAAGCCGGCAGTCCTCCCCCCCCGGGTCTCCAGCCGGCGCTGGGGCTGGGAGGGAAGGGGCAGCCGTTCGAACAGCCGCCCCTTCCCTGGCTTTCCTGAGCACACCGCTAGTGCGGCGTGCTCAGGAAAGCCGGCGCTCCACCCCCCTACCCCCCGTCTCCAGGCCCCACCGGGAGGTTGGCATCCCCGTGGGGTGGGCGCCCCAGGCTGTCTTGCCTAGGGCGCCCAGACACCTGGGGCCGGCGCTGGCCCTGAGAAACAGCAATAAGTCTCGCAGGGCCCTCAAGCGGGAACATATTCCGCCAGCCAAAGAATCCTTTGGCTTCTCTAGAACCATGTTTCTCCATCTGCATACTCACAAGGCTGAAAATACCATTTGAACCAGTCAAGCCCAGATCCACTCTCTTTAAGCAGAGCACTTCTTGGAAAGACCATACTTATGCGCCTGTAAACGTCGAGAAGAAATGGAGGCTTTGGGGCCTCCTGACTCACAAACGATGGTGCCAAATACCTAGAAGTAGAAGTGGAACTTTCTGTTTGGTGTAGTGGTTCAGAGTGGTCGACTTTAATCTGGAGAACCAGGTTTGTTTCCCCCTCTCCTCCTCCACGTGAAGCCTGCTGGGTGACCTAGTTGGGCCAATCATGTTTTCTCTCAGAACTTTCTCAACCCCACCTACCTCACAAGGTGCCTGTTGTGGGGAGAGGAAGGGAAGGTGATTGTAAGCCGCTCTGAGACACCTTTGGGTACAGAAATGCAGGGCATAAAAACCAACTCTTCTTCTTTCAGCTTCAAACCATTCCTCAGCCTCAGTTCCATGGCCTCAAATGGAGATACAGGTGATTTTATCTGCAGCTGCACAGAGTGAAGGCAGACACTAGATGTCAGCCATGTTCCACGCACATAAAGTTTTTGCCTGATCACACATTTCTTCCGTCTGTCCTATCTCATGACGGGAACTTTGACTCATGAAAGCTTATATAATGGAAAATTTCACTGGTCTTTAAGGACTCAGATTTTGTTCCACATATCTCCTGGCACTCTCCTTCGGCTTGTATTTTGCATGGATCGATATAGACGTTCATAACTTTTTGCAATTTCAGGGATATCTATTTTCGGCCAAGAAAGATGGGGAACTGTCAACAGAAAGAAAGTAGACTGGGGGAAAACTGTGTGTTCTCAAAACAAGCTAGGGCAGCTGCTGGTAAGACCTTGGGTTAGTCACAAGTTCTCTCAGAGCTGTTCTCTCAAGAGCAGTTCTTGAAAGAGCTCTCTTGGCCCTACCTACCTCACAGGGTGTCTGTTGTGGGGAGAAGGAAGGGAAGGAGGTTGTAAGCCACTCTGAGACTCTTTTGGGTAGTCAAGGGCAGGGTATAAATCCAACCTCTTCTCCTCTTCTTCTACTTTGGCTTTAACTGACTCTATGAGACTATATACTAAGGTCACCAACTACAGCTTGGCAAATTCTTGGAGATTTGGGATTGGCGCCTGGAGAGGAAGAGGAAGAGGAAGAAGAGGAGGAGGAGGAGGAGATTGGATTTATAAGCTGCCCTTCACTTGGAGTCTCAGAGCGGCTTACAAACCCCTTTCCCTTCCCCTCCCCACAACAGACACCCTGTGAGGTAGGTGGGGCCAAGAGAGCTCTTTCAAGAACTGCTCTTGAGAGAACAGCTCTGAGAGAACTTGTGACTGACTCAAGGTCTTACCAGCAGGTGGGGCTGAGAGAGAAAAACTGCTCTTTCAAGGACAGCTCTGACAGAACTGTTGTTCAGGAAGGGAAGGGCACTCAGAGGACATACAGGCCACCCTCCAAAGCAGCCATTTCTCCACAGCAGCTGATGGAAGAAGAAGAAGAAGAAGTCTCAGAGCGGCTGACAATCTAGGAGCGAAACTGAGGGGGGGGAGCTTCTAAAAGAGCAACCATCCATTTGACTTGATGACAAGATTGCGTGTTATTTCAGTGGCAAGACGGATACATGCTTTTCCCTTCCAGGGAAGAATTCCTAACGTGTGACCGTGGCAGGAGTCATTCTTCTCACCACTGGGAGGGAGGGATGCTGCGGACCACGTGCATGGTCCACCGCGACGGGGTGATCATTAAAACACCTCACCTCCTAGGTTTGTCAGGAGCCACAGGGAAACCGGAAGGACTTGCCCTTGCCTCTCACGCTTCAGGCAAAGGTAGCTGCCAGGGCTGTCAAGAAGCAGCATCCGTCCAGTCGTACCGGACCCGCCCACGCTTCCCTGCAAAAACGCTGTCCTCGGGTCTCAGCATACCATCCCCACTTCACTGCTGCGACACGGCATTCCAAAACCAGACTGAAGAGTATCGTTTCACCCAAGGTTTTTAATGAATCGCGGATGCTCTTTAGGATTTGGAAGCAATGGACAGAACGGGGTTTGCTGGGGGAAAGGGTTCATTAGCTACACACCCGCTAAGGAGATAAGCCCAATAAGGAGATAAGCCAGAAACTTCTATTTGACCCCGACCCACAGGTCATATTGAAATTGTGCTAAATCTTTGGCTATAGCCCAAAGAATCTGCAGGGAGCAAGTATAGCGGAGTACAAGAGGTTATGGGTGACTGAGAGGACAAACCCTGTATATAAATCTTGTTTTATTTCATATCACGAGAGAATGTTAAGAACTGCTTCTATATACTCTATATGTAATCCATATATAAACCAGTTTGAGAGCCAGTTTGGCGTAGTGGTTAAGTGCGCGGACTGTAATCTGGGAGAACCGGGTCGGATTCCCCACTCCTCCACTTGCACCTGCTGGATGACCTTGGGCAAGCCATAGTTCTCTCAGAGCTGTTCTCTCAAGGACAGTTCTCTCTTAGCCCCACCTGCCTCACAGGGTGTCTGTCGTAGGGAGGGGGGGGGAACGAGTTTGTAAGCCACTCTGAGACTCCGAGTGAAGGGCAGGAGTATAAATCCAATCTCCACCTCCTCCTCCTCCTCCTCCTCCTCCTCCTCCTCCTCTTCTTCTTCTCTGTTTTAGAAATTTAAACGATTTTTTAAAATTGTTACAATCATATTACTGATGTAGTTAAAATATGGCTGCAACCAATGTGTGCTGGTTACGTAGTGAATAAACTTGATTTGTCTCGACTACACATCGGATAGGATTGCCAGCTCGGGATTGGGAACTCCCTGGAGATTTGGGAGGGCAGCCTAGGGAGGGAGGGGTTGGGGAGGGCCTCCGCAGGGCACAATGCCCAGAGACCAACCACCACAGAAGCCATTTTCTCCCGTCTCTGTTGACTGGAGATAGAGTTGCCAGACTCCAGCTGTGGGCTGGAGATCTTCTGGAATCACAAATAATCTCTAGATGACATACATTATTTACAGGGCATTTATTTATTTAAAACATTTATTTCACTTCTCCTGGGGAAAATGGCTGCTTTGGAAGGCAGACCGCATGGGATTACCCCCTGCCTAGGTCCCTCCCCTCCCCAAACCCCACTCTCCCAGGCGCTACCTGTCATGGGCGTGGATGAGCTGACAGAGCCTGCAGAAACCACAGCTGGCCCCTCTGAAGCAGCAGAGGGGGAGAGCTGGCAGGTGCCTGTAACAGGAATCTTCACACCTGGCCCAGATAAGAGGGGAGACCTGCAAGCTGAAAGTCCTCCTGACTCACCCCCATGTGTGACTCGTTTAAGGGAGCAACTGCGGCAAAACTTAGCAACCAGATGCCGAGAGGCCAGGCTACAGGGAAGACGCTCAGCTAGCCCAGAGTTCTAACAGAAGCCTGGCCGATTGTGCAGCTGACTAATTGGTAGCAGCATTTAACTCCACACTCTGGGCAGTACTCTTTGTGGAAGCAACAAGCCAGCTTCGTGCTGCTAGCATCTACTCTGGCTTGGCTCTTGCACCTAGACCGTCAGACCCCCTGGCTTTGGACTTGGCTCTGTGTTCCTGGCTCCTTACCCTGGCTTGACTTTGGACTTTGCACTGTCTTCTTGGCTCCGGACCAAGGCCTACTTTGGACTCCCTTTGACCCCAGCCCGTGACACCACCCTCAAACTGACAGGTATTTCTGAACTAATCTGGCAACCCTAGCCCAGCTTCCATGGCAGAAGGGGAGACCCAAACCTGGAGCTCCCAGATCCTAGGCTCTAACCACCATGCCACGCTGCCTCTTGCAGGTGAGTTCTCAAATGCAGAATCCCAGACAGAGCCATCAGTCACCCACAGGCTCCTCCCCCACTGGGCCATGTCATACTGGGGTGGAGTTAGGCCAGTGGCAAGTCAGGTGACCTGCAACTGCAACTCATAGCCCTCTCTCCCCCTAAGGTTATTCCTGCAGACACCTCTGCCCTTTGGGTTACGTTGTAGTTTTAGGATTAGGTATTGTGCAGTGGGCAGCACTAATTCTGTAAGGTGCTTTGAGGCAGGGTGGGAAAGGTGATGCATAAGCACATAGATACACACCGAGACCCAGCAACCAGAAGGGTCCACAGTAATCCAAAGGGAACCACACCGCAGAGAAGAGCAGCTGGGAAGGCAGGACTTTGCCCAAGAAAACAGAGTGATTCCTCCACCTCCCATTCCTGAATGGTCTTGTTCACAGGCTACACTAGACACATCTACAGTTTGTGCACAGCGTATGCTTTTTTTTGAACACGCCTCAATCAATTCTCATGTTACAATCAACCCATGAATGGCTGAATGTGCAACTAAAACCCCACATTTATCCGGAGACTGATCCCTGGTTTCATTTGTAAAGCAATGAACACTCATTAGCTCTTTCGTACAAACAGGTGTACCTGTGTCATGACCCTAGCAGGTTGCCACCTTCAGCTGCCACCACTCTAGGTTTAGGGTCCCTTGAGAAGGCCCAGGGTACCCTCCCAAGCCCAACCAAAATGCCCCCTTTTAAGCTGAGAAACAGGCGGGATGACCAGGCAGAGAACAATTAAACAAATGGTTTATTACTATAGTACTGGGGCAAGGTAAACAGGACACAGTGTTTTAAAATACATAACAGTGTTTAAAGGCAAAATAAACAAACCTAACATGGCTACCTAGTTCACTTAACTGGTTACTATTTCAAGGCCCACATCCCTCTTATAACAGGCCTGTCCCTGTACTTACTCTGTCCCAAGTGAGGGATCTTTCTCTCAGGCCAGACTGTCCCCTCAGTAGAGAAAAGAACACAGTTCCACAGTTCACAAAGCTTAATCTCCTCACATAATCCCTGTACACCAATTGGTTACAACCGTCGCTAAGCATTATGGGGATTGTAGGCTGTCTGCTTTCCACTGCCATGCAGGTCTCTCCTGGGCCTAGGCCTCTGGGCCTTGTCTCCCAGTCCCACACAGATCATGACAACCTGCATTGACTGTAACATGTGAAGTGGGCTAATGACACCAACATTCCCATGGAGCAGGGAGAAGGTCTTAAGCAGGCCTGGCCTAACTGTGGCTCTGGAGCCATCTGCAACTTGACACAGGGGCTGATCCCTTCTCCTGCTCTTCCTGTGGTGCTCTGGTGCCTCTCAGTCTCTCAACGATGGATCCAGGTGGGTCACCGTGTTGGTCTGAGGCAACAGAACAAAGTTTGAGTCCAGTGGCACCTTGAGGACCAGCAAAGCTTTATTCAATGTATCTAGGGTTGCCATGTCTGACTCAGGAAATATCTGGGGACTTTGGGGGTGGAGCAAGGATGTGACATTACTTTTGTGATGTCACTAGGGTTGCCAGGTGAGGTCGACAAGCTGGAAGAGAGTTCTGGCCATCACATTTAAAGGGACCGCATTCCTTTAAAATGCTTTCCCTCCATTGGAAATCATGGAGGATGGGGGCACCTTCTTTTGGGGGCTCATAGAACTGGACCACTGGTCCAATCTTTTTGAAACTTGGGGCTTTTTTTCAGGAGAGGCACCACCAGCTATGCTGAAAGTTTGGTCCCTCTGCCTCAAAAAAACAGTCCCATCCCAGAGCCCCAGATAACCATGGATTAATTCTACACTATACCTTATGGGGATTGTTCTCGATGGGGTACAGTGGAGCGCCCAGTGGCCATTTCTCCCCTCCCCACTTTTTGGCAACCCAGAAGTGGAGGGAGGGGCTCCAGAGCAGGGGATCCCCTGCCCCCAACTGGGGATTGGCAACCCTAAATGCAGGGCTATTTTTGGGCAGGAATGCGCAGGAACGGAGTTCCGGCTGGCTCCTGAGTTGGCCACGCCCTGCAGGAACTCATTAGCATTATAGACCACACCCAACAGCAGAAACTCATTAGGATTGGCAGGGGTGTGTGGCCTAACATGCAAAGGAGTTCCTGCTCCAAAAAACAACAAACAAGGTTAAACGAAACAAGACACATGGGGGTGTGGCCTAATATGTTAATGAGCTGTGCTGTTGGGTGTGGCCTAATATGCTAATAAGTTCCCGCTGTTGGGTGTGGCCTATTATGCTAATGAGTTCCTGCTCGGCTTTTTCTACCCAAAAAAGCCCTGCCTAAACGTATCTAAAGATCTCTGTATTTGGTAGCGTTGCCAGGTTCCTCCTGACCACCGGAGGAGGATGGTATGGTACGGTATGGTTGCCAGATCCAGGTTGGGAAACTCCTGGAGATTTGGGGGTGGGGTCTGGGGAGGACAGGGACCCCAGTGGGGTATAGTGCCACACAGGTGTGACACTGCCAGGAGAATGATTTAACGGATTAATTTGATTTTATTTATAATATTACACCTGTGCCTTTATGAGTTTGAATATTAGAAGCTTCTGTTCTGTTTCTCTTCTCTGGCCAAAGTGTAAGTTAGGCCTGTGTAAGCAAGTAAAGGGGCCACAGTGGCTCAGAGGTTAAGACGCCGAGCTGCAGACTGGAAGGTCTGCAGTTCAGCAATTCAAGACCCTAGTGCTGTGTGACAGAGTGAGCTCCTACCTCCGGCCCCAGCTCCTGCCAACCTAGAAGTTTGAAAGCAAGAAACTGCAAGTAGATTAATAGGTACCACTCCGGTGGGAAGATAACAGCGTTCCGCGTGCCTCGGAATTTAGTCATGCTGGCCACATGACCATGGAAGCGTCTTCGGGCAGCACTGGCTCTTCGGCTTGGAAACAGAGATGAGCACCGACCCCTAGAGTCAGATTTGACTGGCTTTTGAGCAAGGGAAACCTTTACCTTTTACCCTAAGCAAGACAAGCAAACATTCTTCTCTTATCTATGTTGACTGAAGCAGCTGTCTGGAGTTGCTAATGAGCCTTGAACATAGTGTTAATAGGGTGAGAGAGGATGGGTCTAGAAACGAATACACTTACACAGATCCTTGTCTTACTTCTGGTGAAAGGTTTATGTGTTCTGCCTATATTTTGATAGAAGGTTCCAAGAAGTCTGTCTGGGGGAGGTGGTAATTTGTATTCCTTATCTAAGAAAGATACTTTTTGCTTGGTTATGGAGAGTCCTTGGTTATGGTCGAAGAAGACCTTGTTGTTCTTTGTCAAGTAAACAATTAAGATACAATGCAACTGTACCTCTCTGTGGAGTTAACCAATGAATGTATGTCTGCTCAAATTATGCACTTTTACCTGTCACCAATTAATATTTCCATATGCTGTTACCTTTGCTTATGTCATTTTGGGTATAAAATCTTTATGATTTCCCTTGTTTTAAGCCAGAAAGCAGTTTGGTGAGCTAGCCTTTTGGCTAAGCTCTGCTCTCCAAAATTCTTGCAATAAACTTTGTTTGTCCTCTTCACCTGGACTCCAGTGGAGTGTCTTTTATTGGGTTAAGACCAGTGTTCCCTCTAAGCTGAGTTAGTGTGAGTTAGCTCATAGGTTTTTAGCCTCCGGCTCACACATCTTTGTCTCAGCTCTGGAAGGAGGGCTCCAGAGCAAACTGATTTATGCCACAGCCAAATCGCTCGCTCACAACTTTAATGCCAGCAGCTCACAAAGCAGAATTCTTGCTCACAAGACTCCACAGCTTAGAGGGAGCATTGGTTAAGACCTTCCCCCACAGATCTGTAGTCTGGGGATGAGCTGTGATTCCGGGGGATCTCCAGCTCCTCCCTGGAGGCTGGCATCCCTAGCTCTGGCTGCATTCCCAGCCCCGTTTGCTATGTGCGTCCTTGCAATGTTTTGAGTCACCGTTTGCAAAGTGGACTTTTCCGGTGTGGTTAAGGCAATCCGGCGGCGTCTCATCGCCGGAGCCATTCCAGGCCAGGTGATGAGCGGGTCAGGCCTCCTCTGGGCGGCTGTTGACGACGGTGACTCAGCAGAGTAGCCCCGGGCAGGCGGTCACGAGACCTGCCCGAGCCGGCCAAGAGGAAGGGCGGCGCAGAGGCCCCGCGTTGCGACAGCCGGCGGGCGGCACGTTCCGGGGACTGCGGCACAGGGCAGGAGGAGGAGGAGGAGGAGGCGCCGCGCCTCACGGACCCCCCCTGCCGGCGCCGGGAGGAAGGACGCCGCTTCTTCCTCTTTGCAGAGACGCTGCGCAGGCGGAGGAGGCGAGACGGGGGGGGCGATTGGGGGTCAGGAAGGGGTTTCAGTGGGATGGGAGTCTGGTCCGCGTCGGACCCCAATAAGAATATAAAACGGATATTTCGAAAAGCAGAGAGAGAGAGAGGGGGGACCTTTTCCCCGACTACTTCAAACCATGACAAGCAATGCTCCCTCTAAGCCGTGGGGTCCTGTGAGCAAGAATTCTACTTTGTAAGCTACGGGGCTGTGGGTGAGCGATTCGGCTGCTGCATAAACCAGCTTGCTCTGGAGCCACCCTTCCTGAGCGAAGACAAATAGGCGTGAGCCGGAGGCTAGAAAACTGTGAGCTAGCTCACACGAACTCAGCTTAGGGGGAACACTGATGACAAACCCTCATTTTAAATACCCCTCCTGTCGAAGCGGCGATCATTGCTACTAACCTTCCGACCCCAAAGAGAGGGGATTTGCATCAGGTTTTTTTTTAAGCGTCCCAAAGAGGACGGCCACCCCCAAAAGAGGATCTGTCCCGTGTCCCCTCTAAGCTGAGTTCGTGTGAGCTGGCTCACAGTTGTTTAGCCTCCGGCTCACACGTTTTTGCCTTAGTTTAGGAAGGATGGCTGCAGAGCAACTAATTTATGCAGTAGCTAAACCGCTTGCTCGCAACTTCAATGCCAGGGGGCTCACAACGTAGAATTTTTTGCTCACAAGGCTCCGCAGCTTCGAGGGAGGACTTCTGGTCACCCTAGAGAACCCCAGATCCGCTCTCCCCGAAGTAAGGACAGGGGACTCTCTCTGTGTGCTATAAAGGAGGGCAGGATGATGATCTCAATCTCTGGCAGCCGCCGTACCGGTTGGGAAATGGCTGTAAACACGCCGCGTTCCCCTAGCCAGGATTGAAAGGCGCTGTTCCTCTGAGCATATGCAGAGGGGGGCAAAAGGCCTCGAAGGGGGACCGAAGGCGGCTTCCCCTCCCCCACCTCGTTTACCGCCAAGATTTCAAAGCACCCTCCCTCGGCGAAGTTGAGTCCAAGACGGAAGCCTCAGTTTCCCCTCCTCCCTTTCTTTTTTTTTTAAACCCAAGAGAATCGGGGAGGGTCTCGCCAGCCCTGTTTGCTATGGTCGGAGGGGGTGGTGGTGAGAAAAGTCACGGCGTGTGCGTAGGTCTCTCCCCCTTCCATTGTATCGTCACAACGACCCTCGGAGGTAGGCCGAGACGCTCATCCGACCAGCAAGGATTCAATCCCGGAGTTCCAGGTTTAGCGGGCTTGCCCCGTGAGGCAACGGTGCTCCTTGCGACGGGCATACGCGACCCCTGCCCCATCTTCGGCTTCCAGCCGTCGGCTTCTTCTTCGAGACACCTTCGAATCCAGGTGAGGCCGCGGCCGAACGACCTGCAAAGACGAAGCTGCGTGTTTCAGAGTCATGCGCGGGTCGCATTCCTCGGGCGGCCAGGGTCCGCGCCCCTCTGTGTAGGAACTGGGGTTGCCAGCTCCAGGCTTGGGAAATTCCTGGAGATTTTGTGGGGGAGCCTGAGGAAGGCAGAGTTTGGGGAGAGAGGGGAGAGGCCTCCGCCAGATATAAAACCATGGAGCCCACCCTCCAAAGCTGCCATGTTCTCCGAGGGGACACACACACATAAGATCTTTGTGGTCTGGAACTCAGGTGTAATTCTGGGAGATCTCCAGGTCCCACCTGGAGGTTGGTAACACTAGGGATCTAATATTAAGCCTCTGTTAAAGGGACAGGGGAGTTCCCCCGCCTCCAGGCCGACTCTTCAAGTTCTCTGTTGTTGCGCGGAGCTCCGGTTCCCCAGTCCTAGAGGTCTGATTAGTAATCTGGAAGCAAACGCATCTGAAGTCAGTGGGATTTCTGCTCTCAGCTGAATCTCTACCCAGCGTCTCTCAGATGCATCAAGGGTGATGCTTTCCGCTCTAAGGGACAAACTAGGTTTGCCAGCTTCCAGGTGGGGCCTGGAGATCTCCCGCTTTTTACCGCTGATCTCCAGCTGACAGAGAACAGCACCCCGGGAGAAAATGGCTGCTTTGGAGGGTGGACTCTCTATGGCATCAGGAGAACACAAGAGAAGCCAATGTTGGATCAGGCCAACGGCCCATCCAGTCCAACACTCTGGGTCACACAGTGGCCAAAAATACCAGGTGCCATCAGGAGGTCCAGCAGTGGGGCCAGGGCACTAGAAGCCCTCCCACTATTGCCCCCCGCAAGCACCAGGAATACAGAGGATCCCTTGCCCCAGACTGAGAGTCCCTATCTGTACCTTGTGGCTAATAGCCACTGATGGATCTCGCACCATGCTGAGGGCCAAACCCCGCCCTCTCCCGGATCCACCCCCAAAGTCTCCAGGTATTTTTTCCAACCCAGACCTGGCAACCCTTGGACAAACACCCCAATAACACCTTTTCATTTTATGATCCAGGACTTGGCAAGGAAATAGTCTTGCGTCCACCATTCCGTTAATAGCTGCCTAAGGATTACTCCATTGACCACGGGGGGGTGTCAACCGCAAGAACACCTTGGAAGCGTCGCCCATCCAAGGCCGAGAGCAAAAATCGGGGCAGCCCTGCCGCCTTCCCGGCCAGCGGTGCGTGTCCAGGCCCGAGCCAAGGGGGTTTCTTTCATCCCAGAGGGTCCGCCGCGGGGGATCCGGCTCCTTGCTCTCCTCACCCCCCCCCGGCCCGGAGATGGCGCAGTCCGGAACGAAGAAAGGGGCGGCGGGCTGTGTATCGCGGTGACGTCACAATGCCCGGCTCGACTGTTGCACCGCCTTTGATCAGCTGAGCCGCGCCGGGAGCAGAGCGAGCCCAGTCGAGCGCCGCGCCTGGGAAGAGCAGCCATGAAGTTCCAGTACAAGGAGGACCACCCGTTCGAGTACCGGAAAAAAGAAGGGGAGAAGATCCGGAAGAAATACCCCGACCGGGTGCCGGTGAGTGGCGGGGCCGGCTCCGACCCGGGGGCTTCGCGTCGATGGAGGACCAGCCAGACGTGCGCCGGGAGTCCCGTGTCCCCCCGCCGTTAAAACAATAGGATCCCGCCCTCCTCCTCCTCCTCCCGCGCCCTAACCTCGCTCCCCAGACTGGGCTGCCGCTCGCGTTGGGAGGGGGAGGGTGTTTTTTGACTCACTGGGGGGGGGGGAGCTCCCAACACGGGATTCCCGGCGCATGTGTGAATTGGATGACTCGGAGGGTGCGTGTTCCGTGGACCCGCTTTCCCGAACTCGGCGTTGCCCTGGATGGGCGCGGGGTTGCCACCGCTAGGCCCGGAGAACCGGGTGCCCCTTTAATGCAGACCGAGTGTGCGTGGAAGTGCGCGGCCGGAGCGTGCCGCGGTACGGAGCTCGAATTCGGCGCAACCTTTTCCCCTCCTCCAGGCCGGTGGCAACCCTGGGTCGCGGGCGCCGCCGCCGGCCTTTGTCTCCCCGGCGTGGCTCTCCGGCTCTCGCCTGGGCTTATTTATCAGGATGCGGCGCGGCGCGGGGCTCGCCATCCTCCCCCCCCCAAAAAAAAAAAAAAAAAATGGAGTCGGAAGGACAAGGCAGTGTCGATGCAGTCACCTTCAGGGCGGCGGGGGGAGCCGGAGCCGTCGAGGAAGGAGCCGTTCCTAGATCCCCCCCCCCGCGCCTGTTTTGACAGCTGCTGCCCTTGGCGGTCTGGAGACGGCGGCCTTGGCCCTGCCGAGCTCCCCTGCTGGAGGGGGATGATGACGGGCGGTTTGCAAAGGCGAGGGGCGGATCTTTTCTGCAGACTCATCTCCCGGGGGGGGGGGGAGGTTTGCCAGGCAATAGAGACAATGAAAGCAAACTGCCCGGGGATGCCAAAGAAACAAAACGCTCTGCCCCTTTAACAGAGGCTCATTGGGGGTGTGTGTGTGTGTTATTTACGGCTTGGTGTTATTTGCCTTCATGCCAGTGGAATCTTCAGCTGCTCATTTCCACACGCTTTGGGCCTCTCTTAAAGGGGACAGGACGTATTTCTCCCGGTCTGCTTGGGATCCCTACTGCAGACACCTTGTCCTGGATCTCACGGGATGGAAGAAGTTAAACTGGACCAGCTGGGGGCTGCCCACTCTCCCCTCCCCGCCGTTATCATTATAATATTCCACAGAACTCTCTGACCTGCATATATGTTGCTTTCCGAACAGAATGTCCTTCGAGCCCAGCCAGATCCTAAACCAGGCGCCATCGGCTTTGCCAGGGCTTAATTGCAGTAGGGACTAGTGTAGGGGTTAGAGGCAATGCCCCCTCTAAGCTGCGGAGTCTTGTGAGCAAAAATTCTCCTTTTGCGAGCTACTGGCATTAAAGCTGTGAGCGAGCGATTTGGCTGCTGCATCCATTAGTTCACTCCGGGGCCATCTTTCCTGAGCTGAGACAAAGATGTGTGAGCCGGAGGCTAAGAAACAGTGAGCTAGCTCGCACTAACTCAGCCTAGAGGGAACACTGGGGTATCTGGGTTCAAACTCCCACTCACCTATGAAGGCCACCGGGTGACCTTGGACTGGGCCTAACCTGCCTCACAGGTTTATTGTGAGGATAAAACAGGAGGGGGGAAAGGGGTGGAATAAAACTATAAGGGAGAGAGAGAGAGAGAGAGAGAGAGAGAGAAAATCACTCATTCACTTATGGATCCCCCCCCCAGCTGATTATCTATTGACACATATTTGGCTGCAACTTTGAAACATGGTTCTTGGTTTTCCAGTTGTGCTCAGAGGTCAAAATGATGGGGCTTTACAGAAATAGAACCAATAAATCTTCATCTTGTTGTTGCCCTCAAGGACCAATCAGAGTGTTTTCCTGGCCTGTGGCTACGGTGCGGCTATTGTGGGCTCAGTCCCCTTCCTTAAATGGATCCCCACTTCTTAAAGGGATCCCTTTGAATCCTTTTGAGAAGAAGTGGGGGTGGTCTCACTTCCTCCTGCAAGATTTAAAGGGCCCTCCAGCTGATCAGCAGGCCGTGCCCTCCCCGTTGATCAGCTAAAAGACCCCTTAAATCTTGCAGGAGGGGAAGGAGAGAGGCTCCCTCTAAGCTGTGGAGTCTTGTGAGCGAAAATTCTACTTTGTGAGCTACTGGCGTTAAAGTTGTGAGCGAGCGAGTTGGCTGCTGCATACATTAGTTTGCTCTGGAGCCCTCCTTCCTGAGCTAAGACAAAAATGCGTGGGCCAGAGGCTAAAAAACCGAGCTAGCACACACTAACTCAGCTTAGAGGGAACACTGCCCCCACCCCTTCATTATGGCAAATAACGGCAGGCCCACCAGAAAAATTTTTGCCCCACAAGCCACAAAGTCCTGGTGTTTCCCCTTATTCCTCTTGGTTCCTCCAGAGCAGCGTTCCGTATTACTGTGTCATTCCTCTTCTGCAAGTGGGATAAGGAGGCAAGCAATGTCTTCTGTTACAGGAAAAGTGTCAGAATCTGAGATTTATTTGATTATTTTTTTAACAAGAAAGGATGTATCTTTATACGAGAAAGGCATTTATCTCCAGAGATGTACCTGTAATGCCGGAATCCTGGAATTCCATTTCTCTCCAATATTCCTATTTTGGGTAAACACAGTTATTGTTTTTGTATCTTATTAGACACTGGTATTCTGACATTAGTTGAGTCCAACAGTTTTAACAATCGTGCTGTTAACGTTGGGGATGTAGCCCTTTGCCGAGCTGATAAGCAGTCTCCGTGGCATCTACATGACAGCTATGAGCCATAAAAGCGTTAAAGATAGGGGATGCCACCTGCCCGGAGAAAAACAAGTCCTGTCTCTTTAACAGAGGTTTAGTAGGGTGTTATTTACCAGGTGACGTTTAGTTTATTATTATTATGGTCTTAAGACCAACATACAGAGTAAGCAGTAACATGTGAGGGAGAGAAAAAAACCCAGTCATAATATACAGAAATAGAAATCTGAATCTAAGAACTTTTAAAATGCGATTCCCGCCATCTAAGGATTAATGCACAAAAACTCAGTGACTGAATGTGTAATCTCTACATTCTTATCGGATAGAAGCCAGTGAAGCCTTGCTTTGTTTTTATTAATGTGCCCGGGTGTCCTGTCGACTAATGGGGTAATTTTTAACCAGGTGATGTCATTTAACTCCATGCCATAAAAAACCTTCACCTTGCCCATTTCAACACACTTAAGTCTCTGCTAAAGGGACAGGATACTTGCACATGAAAGCTGATACCCAGAATTCATCTTTGTTGGTCTTAAAGGTGCCATTGGGCTCAAACTTTGTTCTGCTGCTTCAGACCAACATGGCTACCTGTCTGAATCCTTCTCCAGGCCCGGTTAGCAAACCTTGTGATAACTCAGCTGAATACCAGTTTCCTATTTACAAGTATTTCACCACACATGTTCAAAATCTGCATTTTTGGGGGGACGTTTGACAGCCACCCAAAGGTATTGAAAAATCTTTCTTAGTCTCTGTGGAATTAAAGGCCCACCAGTAAACACACAGGATCTACACGTTCCATTTCTCAGACAAGATTTAGATCAAGGAAGGCTCTTTGGGGAGCTTGTACAGACTTTAGGTTTCAGTCATCCGGAGACTCCAAGGATGGCCAGAACGCCCCGCTCCAATTCTCTAACCACGCTTTCAGATTTAGTGGTGATTTTAAATAGTTTTTGTTCTAGGAGGCCCAGGAGGAAATGTCTCACATGTTTGTGTCATGAGACTTGTTTCTGATATTTACCCTCCAGGGCACGGTGAATATCCTTTACCCATGATTCAAGTAGGCACTGGCTGAAAATGGTCCGCTGAGAGTTCTTGGCTTCTTTCAGATTTCCCCTCCCTCCTGATGTTTCCTGCTAGGCTTTTTAAAAAGGAATGCTGAATTTCAGTGGGCTTAGACTGGAGTAACTCTCTTTCCGCTTGCACTGTAAATTTCTGAGTCTCCTTATCAGCAATGCCTTGTGTCATGACCCCCGCGGATTGCCACCTTCAGCTGCCACCACTCTGGACTTAGAGTTCCTTGGGAAGGCCCAGAGTACCCTCCCAAGACCAACCACAATGCCCCTTTTAAGTTGAAAACTATAGGCGTGATGACTAGGGGTGTGCAAAAAAAAAAAATTCGGTAAAATTCGGATTTGGGCATATTGGACCTGAATTTTTTCGGTATTCCCGAAAAAACCCGAATACCTATACCGGTAAAGCATTGAAATCCGAAAAGTTTTGGGATTCCCGAAAAATTCGGGTCCATTATATCCAATGGGGCCATTGACTTCAATGGCAAAATTTTCTGGAAAGTTTGCAGGGGGCTGGAGAGGGGGGGGTTTGAGGTAGAGACTCCAAATTTGGACTGTAGCTGCTGGAACCTCTCCCCAAAAGACCCCCCAAGTTTTGAAAAGATTGGACCAGGGGGTCCAATTCTAGGGGCATCCAAAGAGGGTGCCCCCAGTTCTCCATTGTTTCCTATGGAAATGGATCAGGCAAGCAGATTCTCCCTGTAAAAAAACCTGAGAGGTGTGGTGGTGGTGTGAGGGGGCATGTTTGCCAAGCCAGCAGCAGACCATGTGCAATCACCACCCCACCAACCCCAGGTCTCTCCCAAACCAACCCTAAGGAAGAATAAAATAAAGAGAAAAGAAATTAAATTTAAAAGTGCCCTAATAAATCAAATCAGTCTGAAGTCTTCTGAGGTATTGATCCGAGGTCCATGAAGAGCAGGGAGGAAAGCAGGGCAGACTCAGGAGCAGGGGCAGCAGAAACCAGCCAGCCACAATCTCCAACGGCCAAGCCATGCAGCTCTCTCTCACCAGCCAGCAGGATCCAGGAACACAGCAATGAGAGTCAGCCCAGAGACTGGCTCCTTTTATGCTCTCTGAGCATACACGGAAGGATTTCAAAAAGGAAAAACCGTCTGTGATTGGCCAGAGAGCAGATGCCAGAACACTATTGGCCACCACAGTGCTCCTTCCCTGGGAAAGGAGCAAACTGGTGGTTGGGCTGCAGGCAGCAACAACAGCCTTGCAAGCTTGCAAACTGCAATGCATTTTGCAAATGCATTGCAGTGATTGGCTGTCTGGAGCCTCCTCCCCCCCCCCGGAAACAGGAGGAAAAGGCGGGAAAGAGGGGGAAATGGTGGGAAAAGGAATTCCCGGGCCCTTCAACAGTTTAAAAACCCCCCACAACACCGTTTTTCGGCAATGCCGAAAAATGCCAAAAAAATCCCGAATTTTCCGGGATTTTTTTTTTGGAATTCGAAGATTACAGTGAATAGCCTGTCCGGAATCCCGAAAGCCGAAAAAACCCCGAAAATGCTTTTTTTGGGTTTTTTTCTGTTTTGGGATTCCCGAATGTACACCCCTAGTGATGACCAGGCAGAGAACAATTAAACAAATGGTTTATTAATACAGTACTGGGGCAAGGCAAACAAGACAAGCTTTAAAACATATAACAGTGTTCAAAGGCAAAATAAACAAATCTAACGTGGCTACCTAGTTCACTTAACTAGTTACTGTTTTAAGGCCCACAGCCTTTTATATCAGGCTCCTGCCTGTACTCACTCTGTCCCAAGCGAGGAATCTTTTCCTCAGACCAGACTTTCCCTCAGTTTAACTCTGTGAGAGGGAAGACTGCAGAAGAGAAAAGAACACAGTTTTCACAGTTCACAAAGCTTAAGTTACATCTCCTCACACAATCCCTGTACACCGATTGGTTACAACTGTCACTAAGCATTATGGGGATTGTAGGCTGCCTGCTTTCCACTTCCACACAGGTCTCTTGGGCCCAGTCCTGCACAGATCATGACACCTTGGCTGAGCATTTAAAGCAAAAACATGCCTTGAGCACATGGAGAGCCGGTTTGGTGTAGAGTGCAGACTCTGATCTGGGAGAACCAGGTTTGATTCCCCACTCCTCCACATGCAGCTGCTGGCGTGACCTTGGATGAGTCACAAGTTCTTTCAGGGCTGTTTTCTCAAGAGGATTCCTCGAAAGAGCTCTCAGCCCCACCTCCCTCACAGGGTGTCTGTTGTGGGGAGGGGAAGGGAAAGGGATTGTGAGACTTCTTTGGGTAGTGAAGGGCAGGGTATCAATCCTGTCTCCTCCTCGCTGGAGCAAGCTGGGAAGGAATGGGGAGTTTGTGGGGCTCACTTTGTAGGCGACGGCTGCTGTTTGCCAGCCAGGTCTGAGAAACAGATGCTATGGAGGGGGTTGTGAAATGCAGGATAAGTGGCAGAGTTGCACAGAAGGGACATGGTGAAATTAGGGCCACATGGGGTGGCCTGGGGTGGGGGTGGGGAGCTGGGCACTTGAAGTGGTGAAGGGGGCAGAACAAGGTCAGCCTAGCAGGTGATGGGGTGGGAATCATCAGACGGAGTTTGAGGGTCAGAGTGTAAATGGCACTCTGGATTGCCTTTCTCTTGGCCTAGACCTGCAGTCAGATAAAGAAGGGAAGGATGAGGCAGGTCTAGGGTTCCCATTTGCCCGCTTAGGGCGGGAGACCTCCAGCCAATTGTAGCCTTTGCCCGCTGATGCTCAGCTGATCGACAGATGGAAACGGGAGCTGAGGGAGGGTGTGTGGTCATTCTGGGGGTAAAAATCCTCTGCTGCTTACTGGACGCTTTGATCATAGAGTTCTGGTAATTCCTAGAGCTGCCTGGAAGTGACAAGGGTAGCTCTAGCAGTGGCCAGAAACTCTATGGTAAGATTGCCGTAGAGTTTTTAAAGAACATTTTTTTAATTTTTAAAACCAATAATATAAAAGAAAATACAGAAAGTAGAAGGCAATTATGTAACGTAAACAAAAAACAGAAAATGTTTTCTCCTCAACACCCCCTTCATTACAAAAAAGGATTTTTTAAAACATTGTCTATAAAATACACTAAAAATAACTTTCGTTGGGATATATTAATGTTCAACATTTAACAGTTAGGACTCCTTTTCATTCTACTTCTTCACTGCAAGACATTTGGATTACCATAGAGTTTCTGGTGATTGCTAGAGGTTCCCTTGTCGCTCTACCCTCCTGGGATGCTTCCCCCTCCACAACCCTCCTGGTGGTTGCCTGGCAACCCCTAGGCGGATCAGAGCCCTGCTACGGCTTTCCATCATGTGGCTGTCCTGAGAGTTTGCTGCCTTTTGCCTGTCCCTGAAGGAGGTGGGTGCAGTGGCAACTCTGAAAATCCACCCCATCCCCGGACTGTGCCATAGGTTAGTGATTAGTCACGTGCACTATGTGTGGGCGATGCCAGCGTCTGTACACAGCAGGGACGTGACTCCTCAGGGGTCGCTGGCAGTGGAGGCAGTGTTATGCAGACCAGTGGGACAACCCGACTGCAACAGCCCCCCCAAGCCCCGCTGTGCGAGGACGTCACCTGAAGGAACGCTCTAGCATTTGGCTTGAAAACTCTATGGTGACCGTAGAGGTTTTGGCCAAATGCTAGAACGTCCCCTGCATGATGTGCCTAGCGCGATGATGTCACTTCCGCGTGTGCCAGAAGATTCAGGGGAGCAGGCTGAAGCCCCCTGCCAGCAGAAGGCTGGCCCTGCTTAGCTTCCGAGATCTGATGTGGTTGGGCTATCCAGGTCAGGGCTGGCTGGGCCTTGGGTTTTAGACAAAACTTGACATTCGCAGGAGGGGAGCCCAAAGAGATCGGGAGGGGCCTGTCGGTTCCCCATGCAGAGGGGCCTGCTGCAGGCCTTGAGAAGGGTCAGCTGTCTGACGTGGGTTTGCCTCGAACGTCTGGCTCTGGTTAGCCAAACAGGTTCCTCCCCACCACCTCACTTGAGATGAGGAAGTGGGGGAGGAATCATAATTGACGTGGGGGAGGAATCATAATTGACGGCGAAGTCTCCATTAGCCTAACCTTGAAGTGTAACGTGTCAGGAAATGTGAAACAGTGGATAGATTCCAGTTCCAATTTTAGGCATGGAAGTGGGGAACTGAAATGCTGTAAACTGCAATACTTTTCTATTTTTTTTAAAAAAACCCATGAACGTATTATTGCAGATCAAGAAGCCTTTCTCCAGCCTAAGGAGCATTCCTTTAGTTGATGGGGCTCTTCCTCCCAGGGATCCCGTCATCACCCACTAAGCCAAGTTTGATGACTTCCTCCAATGTAAGTGGCTCTTTCACTGGAGGAAGTTATCAAACTTTGTTGGAGGAAGTCATCCAACATCGCTTAGCAGGGTGGTTGGAGCCGTCCCATCGGATGAGTTGTAATTCAGCTAGCATATGAAATTGAAATTTTTGTCGTATTTATGGAATTTTAAAAAATGCCTTTGTTTGCCTATATGCAGAATTGCAAATGTATCTGATATTAAAGTAAAGGTAAAGGTTCCCTTGCTCGAAAGCCAGTCGAATCCGACTCTAGCGTTGCGGTGCTCATCTCCGTTTCAAAGCCGAAGAGCCAGCACTGTCCGAAGACGTTTTCATGGTCATGTGGCCAGCATGACTAGACACCAAGGTGCACGGAATGTTGTTACCTTCCCACTGGAGTGGTACCTATTTATCTACTTGCAGTTTCTTGCTTTTGAACTGCTAGGTTGACAGGAGGTATCTGATATTAGAGAAATGCAAATTGCTGCATTCTGTGCTTCCTTAGCACATGTCTCTTAGGGCCACAGTAGATGCTATGGTGTCCATGTGCCAGACTGGTGGACATCACTGCCATTTTACAGCAGAACTCAGGCCATCTTGCAGTAGGGGTTGCCAGACCCCCGGTCAGGGCAGAGGTTCCTCATTTTCAGCAGCTCCAACCTGCTGCCGGTCAGGTGGCTGGCAGGGGAAGCCCCATTTCTTAACAGCCTCCTCCCACATAGATGTTGTTGGTTACCATAGAGTTTTTGGCCAAAACGCTAGAGGATTGACACGCGACATGCTTGGCATGATGACGTCACTTGTGGGTGACGTCATCGCAGCACGCACCAGAAGATCCAGGCACGGACCAGGGAGCCCCGTGCTGGGAGGCCAGTAAGACCTGGGATCCCTATTTTGCAAGGGTCGGATCTTGCTGGAGCCCACAGTGTGGCAGATCAAGTTCTCTCTCCACCAGTGTTCCCTCTAAGCTGAGCTAGTGTGAGCTAGCTCACAGTTTTTGAGCCTCCAGCTCACACATTTTGTGGAGGATGGCTCCAGAGGAAACTAATTTATGCAGAGTAAGCAAACTAATTGCTTGCCCACAACTTTAATGCCAGTAGTGCACAAAGTGGAATTCTTGCTCACAAGACTGCACAGCGGAGAGGGAGCATTGTTCTCCACCCCCACCCCCAGTGCCTTTTAGCTCTTAGAAAGGCGTGCGGAGGGACAAGAGTGGCTGGTCCCGCCACAAGCTGTGCTTCATCGGGATCAGGCCCTCGCAGCATTTTAAAATGGCCTGAGTTCAGCTGCAAAATGGTGGGGGTGTCCATGGGTCCATTCTGTGGATGCTGTAATGCAGGGGTCTCCAATGTGGTGCCATCACATTTCCTGGCACCTACCAAGTGTTTTTAGAAAGTAGGTGAGAGTCGTTTTGTGGCTGCCTCTGCCTCCTGCAGCAGTCATTTTATATTTGCACCCACCACCCTGTGCCAGAATCCCAAAAGTGCCCGCAGGCTCAAAAAGGTTGGGGAACCTTGCCATGATGTCTAGTTTGACCCTTAGGGTTTGCTGTCTGGGAGGCAGGAAGAATAAAAGTTGAAATTACAAAGCAGGCTTTGTAGTAAACAAAAGAAAGTGTATTATTTGGATGGAAACACACTTGTGCACTCACATTAGGTAGTCCTAGTATATTATTTGTGTTGGAAATAAGTGTGTGTTGCAAGGTCTAATTCAGTCATTATAAGATTACTCTGTTTACCTTGTGTACTGTTGTTTAGACTGACCTGGAAGGGAAACCTGGCTCAGAGCCCATGAAAACAAAGCCTGCAAAATCTAAGTCTGTTTACTCACAATCATTGGTTAATGTATTCAGGTGATTTCCTTAGGGTCAAGAAGAAGAAGAATCTCCATTACAATTGTTGCTGTGAGACCGTGTGGTCGGTCTGTTCTATAGCTGTCGGGATGTCGCCTTAGGGTCTTTTATTTTGTAGCTTTTCCTGTGTACCCTTCCCTTAGAAATAAAGATTTTTACACAGAAAGAAATGCCTCCTCTCCAATGAAGCAAAGATCCATTGGAAACTCTGAATACCTAAGTATTTTTGCCAATTTTTCCAACATATTTCGGTATCTGGTTAACATTAGAACTCTTTTATTATATGATTAAATGTATTAAAGCTGATTAATCCTTGGCCAAAAATATTCACTTTTAAACAGTGACCATCCTTGAAGATATACTGTGCATGTCTGGGATGCCTGACAGTTACCGTGTGATGCTGTAGCCAGCTTTTCACACAATTTTTCATGCGATACCTCTTGTGTGAGTAAAACCCTGTCCTGAAAAGCACTTCTCTGATTCCAGAGAGGAAAATATGCCCCAGGAGTCTTTTTCAGTGCTCTTCAAAATTTCCGTTGGAAAAAAAAATGAAGTCCTTGAGAAAAAGTGTCCCCCCCCGGCTTGAGTTTTTCTAGGCTTTCACATCTCTTGCCTTGCCTCGGTTACCTGTGCTCAACACCTGCTATTTCAGTGTACGCGGAGCTTTGGTAACAGGCTTATATAAGAGAAAGGTCCGTTCTAGGGAAGATAGATTTTTCCAGGCCGCTTAGCTGAACGAGGCTTTCAGTCTCTCCAGGTAACAGAGATGGTGACTAGCAAGATAGGGATGGGGGAGGCTTCCACCTCGGGGAGCTGCTTTCCATTGGTGAAAGGGATGCTGGGTAGATGGCCTACCTCAGGGAGAGGGGGTTTCTGAAATCGGCAGCAGAGCGGAATAGAAATTTCCCCTAAGCTCTCTTCTCTCCCGGCCCACTTCTCCCCACCGATACACACCCTGCCAAATCCAAAGCAACATAACTTTCCCTTGAATGGCGTCCTTCATTGTACTGGTCCTGGGAACACAAGTGGTTCCCGGGTTCTAACTTCTTCTGATGCCCCTGATTAGATACATACATACGTATTTACATACATACATACAAAGGCCCTGTCCTTTGGGGATAAGATCTCTAAGTTTTGATCATGATGGGGCAACCAAGGGCTCGGCCATGGTAACAAGGTACAGACATGGATTACTGCAACACTCTCTCCCTGGGGCTGTCCTGGAAGACAGTCTGGAAAATACAACTAGTCCTGAATGTGGTAAAGGGTTGCCATCCCCTTGATGCCCATGAAGAGCCCCGTCCCACCTGATGTGCCCGGCATGATGATGTCACACATCATTGTGCCAGGGACGCTCTAGCATTTAGGAAAAAACTCTGAGGACCATAGAGTTTTTTGTCCAAATGCTAGAGCGTCCCACCCGACGTGCCTTGCGTGAGGACGTCACCTTTGGGTGACGTTATCACGGTGCATGCACTTTGCACGCGCCTGAGAAGACTCCTAGGGGAAGACTGGACACACACACAAATACACGCCAGCAGCCAGGTAAGACCTGGGAACCCTAATGTGGTAGCTGTCAGCTAGCTGCCATGGATTGGAATGTGTGGGAGGCTTTTGCCTCTTGCTTTCTCCTCTGTGCTTTGGCCACACTTTTATCTGCCCAGTGTCCTTGGAGTTGCTTTCTGCCTGTCTCGGCGTTCCTGCTGAGAACGCAACAGCTGCTGTCTCCTTGCGTTCCCAGGCGCTTGCTTATTGGCTTAGGGGAATCAGGGGGGTTTCGTTTGAATGAAGTATAACTGGGGTTCCCGCGGTGTTCTTGTCATTCCTGACACAAGAGTTCATGGTATCTAGTATTAACCTCATAAACTGAACTTAATCGTTGTTGAGTGTTTTGACTGGGGACTCCTGACAGTAGCCTGGCTATTGTCAGGGGCCAGCTGCTGGCAACATAAGTTGTCCGTTCTGAAACAGCCACGTTGGCCGCCAGTCCGTTTCTGAATTCAGTTCAAGGTGCTGGTTATTTTGAAGCCCTTCACGACCTGGGAGCCGCATATTTGAAGGACCGTCTCCTTCCATCAGTCCCTGTGGCTATCAGGCAGCCATTTGTTGGCTGTCACACTGCTTGGAGCGGCATCGACCAGAGCCCAGGCCTCTTCCGTTGTGGATCTGTGGGGTGGGTTCCCTGAAGAGGTGAGGGGGGGCTCCCTCCCCGGAGATCTTCAGGAGGTGCTGCAAGGCCTCATTTACCAAGGCATTTGAGGGGCGTTCCGTGCGCCTTGGTGTTTAGTCATGCCGGCCACATGACCACGGAAACGTCTTCGGACAGCGCTGGCTCTTCGGTTTTGAAACGGAGATGAGCACTGCAACCCTAGAGTCGGATTCGACTGGCTTTCGAGCAAGGGAACCTTTACCTTTACCTTGAGGGGGCTTAAATGACAGCCATCTTTTTGTGGGTGGGGGAGAAATCTGAGGTTTGCTATTTTGTTTATTTATTATTTATTTATTCGCATTTTTATCCCGCCCTCCCGGCCAAAGCCGGCTCAGGGCGGCTCACAAGCAGATAAAAATCCACAATACATACGACACATCAACAATGAACAGAAATACAATATTAAAATGTCATGTTAAAATCAAGTATATAATGAAGTGCTAGGTTCTATAACAGGGGTCCTCAAACTTTTTAAACAGGGGGCCAGTTCACTGTTCCTCAGACCATTGGAGGGCCGAACTATAGTAAAAACAAAAACTATGAACAAATTCCTATGCACACTGCATATATCTTATTTTGAAGTGAAGAAACAAAACAGGAACAAATACAATATTTAAAATGAAGTAAAGTTAAATCAACAAACTTACCAGTATTTCAATGGGACTTCCTTAGCCCCCGCCCCCAGGATGACATCCCCCCTCCGGCTGAAAGGGATCAGTCCCCCGGGGGTGCCCTTGTGGCACTGGAGGGGGGGGCTTGCCGGCATTGCTCCCACGGGGGGGTTCTCTCCCCCCCCAAACAGACCTTTCCCGGAATGCACCTTCCCCCCAAATGTGCAGGAATTCTCCACCCCGGAGTCAGCAACCGTGGCTGAGCGTGTCCCCCGCCTCCCTCCCTCCCTCCCTCCCTCCCTCCCTCCCTCCCAGGACCTCCTGGCAGCTGCCCCCCCCCGCAAGCGACTCCCTTCCCGGGACCCTTCCCCTTCGCCACTGCTGCCCTGCCCGGCTGCTCCACGTGGCTTCTTCTCCACAGCCCCCCCCATCCCCAGACACTCCGGCTGAACCCCGTCCGGGCCGGGGAGGGAGGGGGGGAGGCGCCGCCCCGCCGGGAGGAGCTCCGCCCGGGCTGCTCTCCGCCATGCCCTCGAAGGCACCTCTCCCAATGGGGCTACTTGGGAGGAGGAGCCCAGCAGGTGGGCGAGGGCGCTGCTGCTGCACTCCCCGAGGAGGAGGAGGCTCCGGGCAGGGGGGGCGGGCATAAACACCCGGCGGTCCGTATAAATGTCCTTGGCGGGCCGCATGTGGCCCGCGGGCCATAGTTTGAGGACCCCTGTTCTATAACATCAGCCACATTGGTCTGCTCAGATGTCATAAGAAGATGCTTCAGATGTCGTTCATCATAAGGGGGGGATGGGCTCGGGCAGTAGTAGAGGGTCCAGTGGGTCAGGGCTCTTCACCAAAAGAGGTCAGTTGCTATTTTTAATAACAGTGGTGGTCGTGGTGGTGGTTGCAGTGGCGGCGGCTCCAAAGGTCTGGCAGAAGAGCTCCGTTTTACGGGCCCTTTATTTTCGGTTTTAGCTGGGGATGTTTTAGCTATTATTGTAAGCCGCCTGAACCAAGAGGAAAGGTAGGAGCAGTTAGATGTTCTTGGTTTGGGGTGAGAGTTGAGGGATTAAACCACAAGCTTCACAGAACAGACTGGCTATGTGGAGAGGTTTGAAGAAAGAGCTGGTACCACCTCACTGTTTGGGGAAGATGGTTTTTATCAGGGCTTTTTTTGTAGAAGAAGCCCAGCAGGAACTCATTAGCATATTAGGCCACACCCCTGACAGCAGCACAGCTTATTGGCGTAATAGGCCACACCCCATGCCTTCATTTGGCTTGCCCGGGCAACCCGCAGCTGTGGGAAGCCCAGGCAATCTGGCCCTTGGACAGGCCGGGGAAGGCATGGGGAGGCATTTAAATGCCTAACTGATCCTTCCAGGCCCACCTTGGAGTCACCGGGGGGGGTGTCACTCTCAGGCCTTCCGTCTGTAGCCACGCACACAGAGGTTTTGGCTGTAGTCGGCGTGGCCAACTCTGAAGCCAGCCGGAACTCCGTTCCTGCCCAAAAATAGCCCTGGTTTTTGTACTCCGGAATCCTCCTTCCTGCCATAACTCATCGGCCAGTTTAAAGACTGGATGATTTTCTGGACAGCCATTTGACCAGCCCTGATTCAGATAGATGAATAAGGGGCCGATCACCGTTCCTGTTTGTAGTTTGGACTAGGTCATTAAAATGAAACATCTGTGTGAAGCGAAAAAGAAAACTGAAATGCGTTGGATTTATTTCAGTACGAACCAGGTCAATTGCAAGCCCCCCCTCCCAACCCCCCAAGAACTTGCAGTAAAAAGAAATAGACGTATAATTGGTGCTCCAGTTCTTTATTCCAAGTCGGAACATTCAGAATGCCTAACTTATTGCCTAGACATCACATGAGGTGTGTAAAAATATCTGATTAATGTTTAAAGGAATGGCGACTGACCTTGCCTTAGCAAAACAAGACCTTGAAGAGAGATAAAGCAAGTGGATTTGGTGAAACAGCCTCATAAGCCAGCAGTATAAGAAAAGAAGCAAAATGGGTCATAGTGTAGCATTTGGGGGGGGGGTGTTAGTAGCCCTTCCCGAATAGAGTGCTGGACACCCGGTTTATGGTTTATGGAGAGATGTAAAGTTTGCAAAAAAATTGAAGCCATTGGAAAGAGACCAGGTTGTTCTTTCCCCCAGTTCCTTGGGGGTGGTAGTGGAAATTTTTAGGGAAAAGCAAAATATATGCAGTGTTTTCTTTCTTGCCAACTCTGAACTTTGCTCTAACAAGATCAAATGCATCACGTGTAGCTTGGCTTATAAAATGGGATTACTTGTCATATTGATCATGAGTGTAAAATTATAAAATGACTTTTCTGCAACAATCAAAGCTGCAACTCTACCCAGTACTAGAGAGGGAAGTCAGAATCCTGTACTGCGTTGCCTTTTTGCACAGGTTTTGGATTTTGTCATCTTCAGAAATGGGGAAAGATTGAAAGTAGACAATAAAACCTTTATAGCAAGCAGAAATGTATTGCTTGGATAGACAGTCCCACAGAATCACAACAGGACTGTCAGCGGAAGAAGAGCTTGGATTCATACCCCACCCTCCACTACCAGAAGGAGTTTCAGAGCGGCTTAGAAACTCCCTTCCCTTCCCCTCCCCACAACAGACACCCTGTGAGGTAGGAGGAGCTGAGAGAGTTCTGACAGAAACTGCTCTTTTTCAAGAACAGCTGTGCCAGAACTTGTGACTGACTCAAGGTCACACCAGCAGCTGCATGTGGCGGAGCGAGGAATCACACCCGGTTCTCCCAGATTAGAGTCCACGCTCCTAACCACTACACCAGATGTTGTCTTATTTAATTTTATTTAATTCATTTGTATTCCCACCATTTTCCTCACTGGGGTCCCAAAGCAGCTTATGTTGTTCTCCTCTCCTCCCTTTTTATCCTCACAACAACCCTGTGAGGTAGGTTAGGCTGAGGGTGCGTGACTGGCCCAAGGCCACCCAGCAAGCTTCAGTGGCAGGAGTGGGGACTCGAACCCAGTTCTCCCAGATACTGTTCCGACACTCTTAGCCGCTACACTACACACTTTATTAAGTTGACAACACTGAACTATTGTTGTATAATATTAATTATGGATCAGATTAGTAGCAAACTATAAATGTATCCATCTATGTTACAGACAAATATTATCAAATGCTGTGGATTTTCTTACATAGAAATCTTCATATTGCACATTCTGAGTTGACTATACTCTTGTTTTTCAAAAGTATTGTACTCATTCCAAGAAAGAAAGAAAAATCACAGAAATTTAACTTTTGATGCACCCCCAAAATTTAAATTTCCTTCCATTGGAAAAATAAGGCTGAAAGTCTTAGGAATAAGTTCAGTTCCCACCCCCACCTCGCAACTTCATATCTCTAGGTTTACACCCTGACTAAAATGCCATTTGGAAGCAAACTTGTACAGCTGTCAATGTGTATTGTAGATATTATTCAAGTCATGAAGTATTTGATGTGGCCTAAGTGTTAACAAAAATAAGGGCTGTGACAGTCTACCTGCCTCCTTGAGATCAGTCATTGCCAGCCCTGGAGATCTCAGGGGCTCCTCAATGGGATGAACAGTCGGCAGGGCTCCAGTTTCCTAGCAAACACCTTGCCCGCCCTTGCCAGTGCTCTCCATGGGGCACATTGCTAGGCTGAGAGGTTTGGCTGGAAAGAGCATGACCTGGAGCTCTCAGCAAATGGCTTCATTTAGAACATGGGTCCCCCTGCTTTTTCAGCCTGCAGGTGCCTTTGGAATTCTGGGCCCAGAGTGATGGGCACAGCCACAAAATGGCTGCCCCGGGAGGTGGAGCCAAACACAAAATGGCTGCTCCAGGAGGCTCATCCAGCTACGAAATGGCTGCCCCAGTTTATCTTTAGTCACACAGTGTGTTGTGGTGGCAGCGGCAGCCGAAGCAACATTTTTAGAAATCTGCACAGCCAATCAGAAGCGTTGCTGGGCGAAAGCCCCACCTGGCTCTGCCCACTTTTTAAAAACACTTGGCGGGTGCTAAGAAAGGTGCTGGGCGCCATGGCACCCACAGGCACCGTGTTGGGAACCCCTCATTTAGAGACATGATGGATCACTGAACATTAAGCTACGGTGGTCAGGAGGCTTGGAGAGAAACATCCTGTCCCTTTAACAGAGGCTCTAAAAATGTGTGGAACCAGACGGATGAAGCTTTTCATGGCAGGGATTATTATTATTATTATTTTATTTTATCAATAATAAATTTCAATCTGTATCCCGCTCTCCCCCACTAATAAGATCCCATTTAGCTTCTGTCAAAGAGACAGGGCGTTTTTGTCCGCAGATGTTCAGCAAGTGCTTGATGGGTGATGTGGCATTTGCTCTTCCACACCTGGGGAAAGCTATCTGGGAGTGGAAGGGGACAGGCGCTCCCTCTTCCCGGCTGGTTTTTAGCCGTTCAGTCGCCCGGGTGCTCAGATCTCGGTCTGCCACTACCCAACTCCTCAGCCTCGACTCCTTTCATTTCCGGGAAGCAGAGATGCATCCCAGGGACGCCTCTGGCCTCCTCAGAAACTAGGTCCAGGGCTTCAGCTGCAGTGTGAAAGGTGATAAAGATCAGCGCAAGATGCCCAAGCCTCGCCACTCAACCTACTGAAATAAGGGTTGCCAGCTCCATGTTGGGAAATCCCTGGAGATCTAAGGGCAGAGCCTGGCTGGGTGAAGTTTGGGGTGGGAGCTCAGCAAGCATATGATGCCCCGGAGCCCACCCTCCGTAGCAGCCATTTTCTCCAGGGGGACTGATCTCTGTAGTTTGGAGATGAGCTGTAACTCCAAGGGAAGCCCAGGCTGTACCTGGAGTTTCAACAAAACACACGGGAAACACAGCCTGAAGAAGACTCTCGAAACACGCAGTTTTTGCCTGGGAGGCATGTTGCTTTGATGTTTGCTGTATCTCTTTTCAAAAAGCATAACAGCCTGCGGCATCTTCCATCCTTGATGACTGCTGCATCTTTCATCAGACTCTCGTCAGAAGCAAGATAGCCTACAGCACTGAAGCCTGTTTCTGTAGCTGTGGACTTTTATACTAGATATATAATTTTCTTGAGGCTTTTGTACTATAATGAATAAGGTACACTGGAGTCTCTATTGCATTCCAGTATATTATTTATATCAATATATGAAGATGTGGTAGCATAATAGTATTGTGTTTTTGTTCTAACACGGTGTTTTTCTATGTTTGCTCGCACCTGGAGTTTAACAACTGTACACTGAAGCCAGATCAGTGGGTGGTGGCGGCTTTCGAGGACATGTGCAAAGGCTGTAGCAGCGCTGAGCCCCCGCAGAATTCAGTGCGCTCTTCCCCCCTCCCAGCTCTGAGCAGGGTGGCATAGCCTGGAAACGGAGCTAAAAAAAGCAAAAGGCCGGCGGTCTTCAGTTCAGGGACCTAAATTCAGCGGCAGGAAAAGCTATTAAATTTTGATCTTTAAATTAAGAAACCTTAATGAACCCTGTGGATTTTGTGAGGGCGATCTACGTCATGGGGACAGGGTGGAGGACATGAGTTATTTCATTTAACTAGCCGATCTTACCTTTTGTTTCATTTCTACCCCGCCTTTCTCTCCAGTGGAGGGACGCTGAGGCTTCGATCATTCTCCTCCTCCGTTTTATCCTCTGAACAACCCTGTGAGGTAGTTGAGGCGGAGAGGGAGTGACTGGTCACATGAACACATGTGCCTTGTACTGAATCAGAGCCTTGGTCCATCAAAGTCAGTATCATCTACTCAGACTGGAAGTGGCTTTCCAAGGTCCCAGGCCAAGGTCTTTTGCATCATCTGCTGCCAGGTCTTTTAACTGGAGATGCTGGGGACTGAACCTGGGACCTTCTGCAAGCCAAGCAGAGGCTCTGCCACTGAGCCACAGCCCTTCCCAGCGTAGGGTTGCCAGCATTGTTCCCTCTAGGCTGAGTTAGTGTGAGCTAGCTTACAGTTTTTAAACCTCCGGCTCACAGAGCAAACTAGTTTATGCAGTAGCCAAATTGCTCGCTCACAACTTTAACGCCAGAAGGTCACAAAGTAGAATTTTTGCTCACAAGACTCCACAGCTTAGAGGGAGTATTGGTTGCCAGGTCCTGCCTTGTTGACGTTGGGTTTTTTTGGGAGGCATTCCTGGAGGGGGAGGGAACATCGCATGACATCCCGGATGTGATGGCATCACCCAGAAGTGACATCATTGCATTAGCAACGCTCTGGTTTGAGGGCAAAACTCTGTGGTTTGAGGGCAAATTTACCATAGAGTTTTGCCCTCAAACCAGAGCATATATATATATATATTCCGTATGTGTGTGCGCACGCATGCACCTGGACATCATGGTGACCTCTGGTGACTGACTGTGTGTGTACCTGGAAATCATGGTGGCCTCTGATGACTGACCCCTACTGGGGGCCTGGAGGATATTCAGAGAGGTGGCTGGAGCTTGCCCCCACCTCCCACCTCTGGTATTCAAGGAGGTCTCCCATCCAAGTACTTGCCTAGGGCTACCAGGTCCCCTGGGAGGGCGGAGGTTCCCCCGCTCAAAGGGCCCCCAATCCGCCGGTCCAGATTTGGCTGGCGGGGGAAATCCCACCCCTGAAGTGGCCAGATCCGGCCGACATGCTTGGCGTGATGACATTGCCCGGAAGTGACGTCGTCACGCTGGGCACGTTGCCGGGTGACACCCTAGCAATCACCCTGAAAACTCTGTGGTACCAGAATGGGACCAATGCTCCCCCGCTGCAGCCGGTAAGCCACTTGGCAACCCTATACTTGCCAGAGTTGACCCTGCCTAAGCTTAGCTTTCGAGATCGGGCTTACCTGGGCTGTCCAGGTCAGGGTTGGGTTACCATATTTTGAAAAGCAAAAAAAGAGGACATTTTTCCTGACTGACGACTTCAAATAAGTGATCGCTATGACAAATCTCATTTTAAATACCACGACTATTTAAGCTGTGATAATTGGACTAAGTAGGAACATTCCTAACCTTCCAACCCCCAAAAGAGGACATTTTCATAATTTGCTTTTCACTTGCACCTGATTCCTAAAGTGTATCTAACCCCACTTAAAGTTTAAATATTTGGTTTAGTGTTATATTTAGGGTTTAAATGGTAAATTCTGAATTTCCATGGGATTAGGGTTGCCAGATCCAGGTTGGGAAACTCCTGGAGATTGGGTAATGGCGCCTGGGGAGGACAGGGACCTCAGTGGGGTACAACGCTGTTGAGTCCACCCTCCAAAACGTCCATCTTCTCAGGGGGAACTGATCTTCGTAAGTCTGGAAATGAGCTGTAATTCCGGGGAATCTCCGGGTCCCACCTGGAGGCTGGCATCCCTGCATGGGATGGAAAATAAACCAAGCAGTGCCTTATCCGTGTTCTACTTGGGTAGAAGACATTTCTCCTCATGGCAATTAGTTCTGTTGTGCAACTTTTTTCCTTGCTTTGGAGAGGTTTGGGAACTGTTCGCTCGGTGTCCCTGTGGTGTTTGACGTTCCTTGGATTTTGCCATAGGCCCATTTCTCTTTAGCTTCAACCGGGAAAATGCATACGAGGGCAAGCAGGAAAGGCCGCCTGTATTTGAGGGATAACCTGCTGATCTTCTCTCCTCCCTCTCGCTTTTTCTTATCCAGGTGATAGTGGAGAAGGCCCCCAAAGCAAGAGTACCTGACCTGGATAAGAGGAAGTACCTTGTCCCTTCTGATCTCACAGGTACAGAAACCCCATCCCATAATTCTCTCTCTCTCACTTTTCAAGGAAGGTTCTCGGCAGCCACTACATGGAAGCAAACACAAGGGTGCCAACCTCCAGGTGGGACCTGGAGATCTCCCATAATTACAACTGATCGCCAGCTGACAGCAATCAGTTTCCCCGGAGAAATAGGCAGTCCGGTGGGGGGGAACTCTATGGCTTTATAACCTGCTGACCTCCCTCCTTCCCCAAACCCCGCCTTTCCCCAGGCTCCACCCCAAATATCCAGGAATTTCCCAGTGCAAAGTTGGCAGCCCTGGCTCTGACAGATGCTCCTTCATAGAGCATTAGTGCTGTGGTTCTTAGCACCTGTAATGAACAAACCGCAGTGAATTTCCCAGTGAATATTTTTGAGAGCCACTGTAGTAGTGCTGGCATTTCAGACTCTGGAGTTCCCAAGTGGAAACAGATCAGCTGAGAAAGGACAACCAAAAGCCATGCTGTTCCCGTTTCCTGTTAGAACACCCTTTTTTAAAAAAACAGAGCAAAATAATCTGAATCCGTGGGAAATTTAGGTTTTGAAGCCAGCTCACTTCTGAGTTTAATGTAGTCCTTTAGGGGAACATGGGGCAGGGGGCTGGACTAGATGGCCTGTATGGCCCCTTCCAACTCTATGATTCTATAACTTGGAGCTGTTGGAACACATGATATAGGCCCTTCTTGAAAAAGTGAGAAGATAGGTAAATGTCCCTGGTGAGTTTGGTTGATCCAGCTGGTCAGCCGGGTTGGTCTGAAGCAGTAGAACAAATGCAGAGTCCGGGGGCATCTTCAAGGTATGAGCTTTCGTGTGCACGCACACTTTTTCAGATACACTGGAATGTAGGGCAAGGTTCAAACTTAGACAGGCTGAACAGCAAATTAGTGCATAACATGATGTTACATGTTAATTCGTCATGTTACACTTGCTGTTCAGCCCCTGCCTATAAGTTTGAACCTTACCTTCCATTCCAATGTATTTGAAAACTGGTGTGCCTTGCACACAAAAGCTCATACCTTAGATAAAACTTTGGTCTTAAAGGTGCCCCACTGGACTCTAAATTTGTTCTCCTGGTGAGCTTGGTTAATGAGAAGCTTATCCCACTCGGTGTTCTGCCCCCTCCTCTCTTCTGTCTCCGTCTCACTGCACAGTGAGGGAGGGGCTGTGGCTCAGTGGTAGAGCATCTGCTTGCCACGCGGAAGGTTCCCGGTTCAATCCCTGGCATCTCCAGTTACAAGAATCAGGTAGGAGGTGATGTGAAAGCACCTGAGGTCCTAGAGAGTTGCTGCCGGCCTGAATAGACAGTCCTGTCCTTGATAGACTGAGGGTCTGATGTAGCAGAAGGCAGCTTTGCATGTGTCTGCTCTAGCTTCCAGTTTTGGGGAGGGGCTGTGGCACAGCGGAAGAGCCTCTGCTTTGAAGGCCCCCCCACTTCAGTCCCCAGCATCTCCACTTAAAAAGGGCCAGGCAGTAGGTGATGTGAGAGACCGCAGCCCTGAGACCTTGATGGACCAAGGGTCTGATTCAGTATGTGCTGCGGACAGTGCCACCGACCAGCCACCAGTGGGGTCCTGATTTGCCCTGTCAGAAGTTCTTATCAGCTTTAGAAGGGGATTAGATCAATTCGTGGAGGGTAAGTCTGTCAATGGCTACCAGCCATGGTGGCTGAGGGGAATGGCCACATTCAGTGGCACTAAACCTCTGAATTCCAGAGCCAGGAGGCAACAATAGGGGAAGGCCTTGGCCTCTGTGGCCCATTGTTGGCCCTCCAGAGGAACTGGTTGGCCACTGTCTGAGACAGGAGGCTGGGCGAGATGGACCAGTGGTCTGATCCAGCAGGGCTCTTCTTATGTTCTTAGGAAGGCCTCGGCCTCTGTGCCCTGTTGTTGGCCCTCTAGAGGAACTGGTTGGCCACCGTGTGAGACAGGAGGCTGGGCGAGATGGACCACTGGTCTGATCCAGCAGGGCTCTTCTTATGTTCTTAGGAAGGCCTCGGCCTCTACGCCCTGTTGTTGGCTCTCTAGAGGAACTGGTTGGCCACTGTCTGAGACAGGAGGCTGGGCGAGATGGACCACTGGTCTGATCCAGCAGGGCTCTTCTTATGTTCTTAGGAAGGCCTCGGCCTCTGTGCCCTGTTCTTGGCCCTCTAGAGGAACTGGCTGGCCACTGTGTGAGACAGGAGGCTGGGCGAGATGGACCAGTGGTCTGATCCAGCAGGGCTCTTCTTATGTTCTTTTGAAGGCCTCGGCCTCTATGCCATGTCGTTGGCCCTCCAGAAGAACTGGTGGCCATTGCGCAAGACAGGATGCTGAACTAGATGGACCACTGGTCTGATCCCATAGGGCTCTTCTTATGTTCAGTGTAAGGAACCTCATGTGTGTCCATGCGCATGTTCAGTTCAGGAGGATATTGCATGAAAAATCTGGGCATCAGTTGCCTGGTAGAATGGGAGGGAGAGTCATGGCCCCAATTTGTATTTCTGACATCACCTTTGCCTTCAGGAAGGGAGGGTGGGTACATCATGTACTGCCTGTTCTTCTTTCTTTTAATGGAGATGCCGGGGACTGAACAGGGACCCACTGCGTTCAAAGCAGAGGCGCTTGTGCTGCACCACAGCACCTCTCCAAAGCTGGTTGTTCTCATACCGAGGCATCAGCTGTTTCTACTCTTGAGGCTGTACATGGGGACGTTTTACACACATCCAGGAGCAAGCAGCAGCAGCCTGAAAGGAACAGGGCTGTTGAAACTGATAGCAGTTGTATATTGATGGTGCATTGATGTGATTCTAGCTGAGATGTGAGCTCCTTTGAGCTCATTGAGGGGGCGCTGCCAAACCTTTGGTGCTGGATCCTTCCAAACGCTGTCAGTCCAGATAGGACTGAAGGATGGTGGTTGTTTCATTGGGATGGGGTGGTCCCAGAACCCGGTGTGTTTTTCTGTTTGAAGCTTGGGATTTTATTTTGTATTGCTTGGGACTTTGATTGTGACCTGTCTTGGGCTTAATACGCTGTGTAATCCACCTTGAGTTTCAGTAAGAGAGCAGGACCGTAAGCGTAAATCAGTAGGAAAGATCAGGTAAAGAACTTGCCCATCTGTGACTGGCCTTTTCTCCTCCTCCTCTTCCCCCCTTTCTGCCGATTCCAGTTGGCCAGTTCTACTTCTTGATCCGGAAGCGAATCCACCTGAGGCCCGAGGACGCCCTCTTCTTCTTTGTCAACAACACCATCCCTCCCACCAGCGCTACGATGGGGCAGCTGTATGAGGTAAGGGCCAGCTGACTTTGTTTTGTAAGCGGTGGGAAACTTCTGGACCGGGACATCCTGTGCAGAACGACTTTGCCTTTGCCACGCACCCTCCTTCCACGGAAAGGAAGCATTCTGGATTGCTCTCCTCCTCTGAAAGGAGGTGTCAGCTGCCGACCGTCGTGTGACATCTTTGGACTCATTGGCGCTTCCTTGGAATGTTCTGTGCTCAGAGAAGAAAACATATCCGCTTAATCCAAAGCCATTGCTCAGTTGTGCAGTGATAGATTTTCCCAGTCTGGTTGCCTTTCATTCCGTCAGGCGCAGCTCTGCTAAAGGAGCCGATAGCATTTATTGCGTATAGCCCAAGGCCGTTATAATCAATCACAAAAAAAGAGAAAACATAGATTGTAAGTAATGTCCTTAAAATAACAAGATGGGTAGCCGTGCTTGTCCGTCTGTAGCAGTAGAAAAGGGCAAGAGTCCAGGAGCACCCTCAAGACTAACAAAATTTGTGGCAGCGGAAGAGCTTTCGTGAGTCACGGCTCATCCTGCCACAAATTTTGTTAGGCCGTGGTCACATGGTCATTGTGATCAGGTTTCACCGCTGTTCCCTCTCACATTTAAAACTGCTGATCAGATGGCCGCATCCGTCTCCCGCACCAAAGTGGGCTCACTCGCGCAATCCTCCTGGTTCCCTAGTGAGTTTTCCTACACCCGGAAAATCAAGCACTTTCCAGGTATTTGTGCTTTTAATCCGTGACTTTGCCTATCCAGACAGCCCTCTCACGCAATGATCGCGATTAGGTCATCTGAACGTCCTTCTCGTGATATTTCATTTTTTACAAGCTTCCGTCATTGTGCACATGAGCAATCCTGCACTGAATAAATTCCATGTATAAACGTTCAAGCGCACATATAGACTACAGTGCTCAGTTGTACGTCGCTGGTTAATTTTGTTTACGGCTTGGGGGGGAGGGACCTGCAAGAACAAGGGAGTATGGTGAGTCCCAGTGGGAGTGGTGATGCGGCCATGTGTATATGCGCATGCGCAAAGCCATTTTTTTTTTTTAAAAAACAAGCCGTGCCACCTAAGTGGCGGTGCAGCTATCAAGACAGTGCCCGGAGTCTCATTGCGCGATGCAGGCGGTTCAGGGAGGTATGTGTGGTCATCCCAGCCCAGAAAAAAATATTCCCTATCAAATGTATAGTGGGAACAAACCGGGATAAGCTTGCCATGTGACCACAGCCTCAGTCTTTAAGGTGCTAATGGACTCTTGCTGTTTTCCTTAAGATAACCAGATCTAAAAGGGGATGGTGGAAAGTGCCATCTAGTCACAGGTGACTTATTGTGTCCCCTCATGGGCTTTTCAAGGCAAGAGATTTTCAAGGGTGGTTTGCTATTGCCTATCTCTGTGTAACAACCCTGGACTTCCTTAGTGGTCTCCTACGCAAGTCCTAACCAAGGCTGACCATGCATAGCTTCTGGGATATGAGGAGATCAGGCTAGCCTGGGCCATCTAGGTCAGGACAATGTAAAAGTACTTCTTTAAAACATTTCGCCCCTTCATAAACAGAATTCGCTTGTATTTCCTTGGGAAGGCAAACAGTGGCGCTTGAGATGAAATGGGTGAGTTGGCGAAGAAACATCACCTTCTCTACTTCTAAGGAAGAGTTTAAGCCCTTTCAAGAGCCAGTCTGATGTAGTGGTTAGGAGCACAGATTCTAATCTGGGAGAACCGGATTTGATTCCCCACTCTTCCACATGCAGTTGCTGGTGTGATCTTGGGTCAGTTACAAGTTCTCTCAAAGCAGTCCTCAAAAGAGCTGTCTCAGCCCCACCTACCTCACAGGCAGTGTTCCCTCTAAGCTGAATCAGTAGTAGAGCATGCCTGGTCTTGCTTTGGTAGTCAGGATTTTGTGGCTTGTGGGGCAAATTTTTTTCTGGTGGGTCTGAAGTTCTCAGCGCAGACAGAAAAGCCATTTAGCCAATGAAACGCTGTTACCAGGTGAGAGCTCCGAATTGCAAGGTGTCAACCACTTTAGATGACAGTTCTCAGCTGCTGCAAGTTAATTACTGCTGCCAACCTAAGCAACAATTCTGAGAACACGCCGGCAGGTGGGGGTAATGACTTCTATAGTCAAGGAAGCTAACACTTGGGCAGAAGAACACACTTAAAGGAGAGCAGTTTATTGACACAGAGTTCAAAGGGTTCCTAGAGGTCACCTACTCCAACCCCCTTGCTCAGTGCGGTGGGAATTAGTCAACTACAGCACCCTACTCTGCTTAAAGGAGCGCATGCCTTTAAAAATGTTTAAAAATGATTGAAAAAAAGCATTTACAGGGGAAATTCTTGTGGGGCTGTGCCTTTAAGGAAAGGGGGTAGAGCCCTTCCCAAAGAACCCCCCATAGCTACGGGTCTTCTGGTGGTGGGCAAAGGCTCTGCCTGCCGTAGAGGAGGCCCACGTGCCCTCACTTACAGCTCTAAGAGTGCCCCAATTTCTGGTCCTGCTCTTCGTCTGGGTGGGCCAGGTGCAGTTTTGCATGTGTTTAAATAATGATGTCTGTCTGTCTGTCTCCCCCCCCCCACCCCCATTTTTCTTTTGTCGCCAGGATAACCACGAGGAAGATTATTTTCTGTACGTGGCTTACAGTGACGAAAGTGTCTACGGAGAATGAGCCGTCACATTGCGGGCCCTCAGAAGCACGATGGACTGAAAGGGCCGCTGTTGGAGGGATTTTGTGCGGGGCAGACGCGAGGAGGAAGAACTGGACAATGAACCACATACTTCATGCATCATTTTGCCACACCTTTGTTGTTATTACTATTGTTTAAACACTGGTGGAAAGATTGGGCCTTTTTTGTGGCTATCTAATGAATCGGGGGGACGGGGGACGGACGGACACGCCCAGCTTTGTGACGGAGAGCCCCTTTTGCCAGCCCTGCCTTCCCCACCCCTCCCTTGGGCTCATTGGCTCTTCCTGGAATGCCCAGTAAATGAAGGAAGAGGGGTTGCCCTAGTGGGACTCAGGCTGTCCCCTGGAGCCAAGCTGCCATAGGGAATCTGGGGTATATTAAGCAAACAAGAAAACCCTGGCCAAGGGGGGCACTTCCTTCGCCCTTTGTAATTTGTCCTTCACCCTCTCTTGCTTGCCCCCTCCCTGCCCACTGCATGAAGACGGTGGGGCGACATCCTTTCCTGTCTCCCTTATTTGTCCTTTGTGCCTGGCTGCCCTCATCCTTGCTTTTGGTATGGCACCTTAGGTCCAGTCTGTGTTACGCGGACTGCTGAAAACAGAATGGCGGGAACCCCTGTTCCATGTGGGCGGTGGTTTGTGTGGAGCAGCTTGGTTTCGGACTGGTCACGCCATGAGGAGAAATCCTTTTCTCCCAGGGTCTTACTGACGAACTGGGTTTTGGATGTCCTGGACAATGACACCTTCTGTCAAAGGGCACAATGTGCTGTTATGTGTGGCCTCGTTGTGCGTAGAAGATTGTTCATGTAGGGCACTGTCTCAGGGCCTGAAACCAGTGTCATTTTCGGAGGTCTAAAGAACTTCAGGGGGCAGGAAGGCCGGGCAGGCAGAAGGTGTCTTCCTTTTTCTCCTTCAGTTGTGACTGCTTTTATGCCCCGGGGCCAAACCTAGAAATGTTCACACCCCCTTCCATTACTCTCCTTTTTACCTCACACAGCCCACTTAAGAAGAGTATTATTCCACCTCTCTTATTCCCCTCCCGTTTGTTGTGTTGCTTCACATCCATCGGCTTACGAAATTTAGGCAATTTTCTGCTGAGGCCAAAATACGATTACTGTAACCCAATTTCCCAGTATTATATTGCCCGAGGGTTATTTATAAGAGATACTGGGAAGGATATGTGGCGTGTGTTAACCTAGCGCATTGGGCGACAAACAGTGACCTCTGTGTGGGTCTGGGGAATCGGCAGGTGAGTTTCTGCTTTGGTCTGACTTCCTTTCTTCTTTTGGGGTGCCATTTCAATCACCATCGCTTTAGGGAATGCCATGGCCTGGCAGAGCGGGCTTTCCTTCAGCGGTATCAGAGGAGGTGTGAAGGGAGATGGCGGAACTGCATTCCAGAGCCATGGGGCTTGAGGATGGGAAGAGGCACTGTGCCACTCCTGAATGACAGTCATGTGCCACACGGATGCAAAGGGCAAAACAAGTTGGCTCCTGTGCTGAGTTTTGCCCCATGAGTTTATTGTTGCTTTTCAGGGCCCAACCTTGCTTCTGTTTGGGGTATGACATTCCTCCCGCTCCTGGATTCTACTTTCATCCCTTCTTCTTGGATCTGGCTCCTGACTTTTCCAAGTTGGCCTTGAGAGTCATGCTCCAGGTGCTCTGAAGCTGGCAAGGCCAGGGCTTTCCGTTTAGGTCCAAGAACGCACGTGATGTTGTTCTCACCTGGCTATTCTCTCTCACTTCGGGGGGCAGTGGCGGTAGTGGATGCTGGAACCAGATCATGAGTTGGGTTTGTCTTCTCCCACCCGATGCCAGACGACTGACCAACTATTATGTTAACTTTTATTTTAACTGGACTGTGGCATTTACTTTATTTTTTTGCTCTAGTCTGATTTTCGTGGAAGGCTGTGTTGATTATTCTTTCTGTGTCATTAATTCCAGCCGGCTTCTGGTTCTTGTAAGATAAAAGTCCATGTTGCATTGGC
Source organism: Gekko gecko (assembly GCA_029375565.1). Taxonomy (NCBI): domain Eukaryota; kingdom Metazoa; phylum Chordata; class Lepidosauria; order Squamata; family Gekkonidae; genus Gekko; species Gekko gecko. The sequence continues at coordinate 181,952,862 of JAPDNY010000007.1, read as the reverse complement.
TTAATAAACACTTACTTGAGAAACAAGAAACCATGGTGGAGTAGACTTTCCAGGGTGTGGGGGGGTGCTGTATTGATTTATTTGTGGCAAACATTTCTCTCCAGCTTTTCTCCTGAGCCACAGGCTGTTTAACAGGAAATCAAAGATATGCGGCTATAACCATGAAACAAACTAATGTCAACTCCAAGTGCAGCCAACAAACAGAGGGATTCTTCCCTTAATCTCAATGACACCCCAAATATAACCAACAGCAGCCTTGAGAAAAGGCCCTTTGGGAAGATGGTGGGCTTGCATGCCTTTCAAGATCAGAGGCAAAGAAAACTATTCTGCAGACTGAGTGCGTGTACCAAAAAAATCTAGTCCAGACACTGAAGGGGAGACAACTCTTCAGAACTTGGAAACATCACAGAGGGGTAGCCAAAAAAGGAGCCCGCTCCAAAAATGTGCAAATGGGGAAACCAAATTTAAAAGTATACTGTAATAATATGTTCATCAGTAAGCAATACAGCGGGATAAACATAGTTTCTCCAATGCCAAATAGCCAGTTAACCAATATATAGGACTCGGTGTTCCCTCTAAGGTGAATTAGTGTGAGCTAGCTCACAGTTATTTAACCTCCAGCTCACACATTTTTGTCTTAGCTCAGGAAGGATGGCTCCAGAGCAAACTAATGGATGCAGCAGCCAAATCGCTCGCTCACAACTTCAACATCAGTAGCTCACAAAGTAGAGTTTTTGCTCACAAGACTCCACAGCTTAGAGGGAGCATTGATAAGGACTAATGATACAGTGAGGATTTATCACTGAACTAATGCATCATGACCAATGACATGTTTGCTGCATAGTTAATCCAAAACGCCACATGCATTTGGACTTTTGCGTTCTTCAGTGGTCCCCATGTATTTAAGTCACAAGTTATGTTAAAAATTCTGGTTTTAAGTTCAAATGACATCAGGCCAACAGGTATGCAAGTATTTCATAAAAGTCTCATGAGAGGCAACCTTCGCAAAGGTGCCATCGGTCCAGGAATTAGAGGGATTCTTGAAGTCTGCATTTACACGCTAATACTTTCAAGGCTTCTTGAAGTCATGCCATCTACATGCGAGACACTAGGCCTGAAGCCCAAATAGAGTCAATAGATCAATATCTGTGATGGACAGCCTCTAGTTCCACCCTCCAGACGTTCCTCCCAGCAAATCCCTGCTTACAGGGAGCAAGTGGATACTAATTGGCATCAGCCAATGGGAGGCTCTGGAACCTCTTGAGGGGGTTGTTAAATGGAGGGAAAGTCCGTTATTGCCTCAGAAAGGGTTTGGGGAAGCAACAGAGAAACAGGGAGAAACTAACAGGAGAATAGCTGGGCAGTTAGGGTTTACCTGGTGAGAGAAAATAATTTAGACATTTATTATATGGGTACATAGAACCCAGGGCTGATAAAAAGGCAGGGATAGAACAAATATCCTTTATTTCCTTAGGGAAATAGTGTGTTTAGTGACTTGTGAGGGGACTGAAGAAAATATCCCAAGAGGCAAGCTGACCCTACTTCAGTAGTCTGAGCTTCTTGGGTTTAAGGAGGAGTTCCAAAGAAACTGTTACCTCTGTCGCTCTGTCTGAAGCAGCCTGTCAGTTTAGTAAAGCAGTGGGCGTGTGAAACGGTTCATTGTTTTAAAGCAAGAGTTCAGCTGTCCTTTGCTGTGAAGAAGAACCAGTAACTTGTTCCATCCTTCGTCTTATCCAACAGACTACTAAGCACTGTGCCTTTCCAAAGAAGAGACCATACACTTCTTGAAAAGAAGGTGTGAATAGATCTGGGAGGAGGGGAAGAACATAAATTACCTCAGAGTTGTATTTTTACCTCCCCAGGCTTCCTGTATAATAGCAGCATGGAAGCCAGCACAGTTATTTGTTAAAATTGCATTACTAACCGCTTGAAAAACCCATGTGTGAGGGACTGCACTTTAAAAGCAAGTTTCATAGTGCAGCTAAATCAGAGAACCGGGAGATTAAAGAGCTAACTTTTCCCTGGAAGGGAGAGCTTGAGTGACAGGCTGCTCCTCTTCTCAGCGAGGAAAATATATTATCAGCTGAGTGTTGAAGAGAGTTGTTAGTTGTCAGTCTGGAGATTACAGTGTACAGTTTAAAGTTAGAACCATTCTGAAGTTGGTTTCTGACAGAGTTCTGGAGTCAGTGAGTCTGACCAGATAAGTCAGGCAGACACCTGTAGAGCGAAAGTAAAAGACTCCTTGCCTTAACCTGAGGAAGAATTCACTGTAAGAATTCAAAGTCTAAAGTGTCAACATAAGCTGAAGTCCGCTTTATATAGACACCAGAACTGGGAGAGAGAGATTTGGCAAGAGTGATTGGGGTAGTGTGTGGAAACTCTCAAGCCAAAAAGGAACAGGGTTAATTCCTCTGAGAAGAAGATTAATTCCTGCTGAGTATCTCTGAGGGTTTAGCTCTGAGGAGGACCCTAATCTATTGTAAGGGGAAACAGCTTGAAACAACTCAGGAGATAGGGGGGAAAAACCCTGTAATTTAACCAGTGAGTGAGTTAGGTTCACAAAATCAGTGGCCAACTCCAGGAAATCTGAACTGCCACAGGAAATTCTCTGAAGGAACATTGTCAATGGAATTAAAATACGAAGTAAAACACCTCATCCAACTAAGAATCCAACCTGAAATTAAGCTTTAATAATATCATTTTGCCAGCTCAAAGTGAATTCTGTATTATCAACAACTTTTACCTCAGCAATCCCAATCCTTGACTATACTGATTCAATCCCTACCTGTTGAATAAACGTGTTCTTTTGTTTTACTGTTAAACCATCTCCAGTGCCATCTCAAAAGGGAAATGTAAAGGGGGCTCCTGCTTTCCCACAAGAAGTTCCTTGGGCTGGGAGTTCATATTCTGTGGGATAGGGTGGGACCGAAATTCCTTCCAAAACCTCTATTATTTACACGCCACCAAGGGCTGCTCAGTCACAGCAGGGAACCAAAGAATTTTGTCAGGAAAACCTGCCTGGTGGTAGGGGATTGACACAGGTCCATCCTACCATGCCATCACTAAAATCAACTTGGTCACTGCTGCTGGAAAGTGTGAGGGGAGAGGGTGCTACTTTGTCATACCATCAAACAATAGCTTCAATAGACTAGAGAAATATTCTCCAAAAGAGAACAGGGAGCACCACAGAGGGAACAGCTGAGTGCACACTTGGTCACTCATGGGAGTGGGGAACATCCTTATTTGTACATTGGTTTAAAATATAGCCTGCCTTTTGCTGCCTTACAATAAATATATCAAAACCTGACTACAAAATCCATCTAAATTAACATGAAAGAGCAGACTCAGAGTCGGGGTGTGTGTGCTGTTAACAGGGAAAGTTTATTAAACTGGATCAGCAGTGGGAAAAAATTATAGCAGCAGCTCAAGAAGTGGGGCAAAAAGCTCTCAGACCCAAGGCCTTTTGTGCCAGGCTGAAGCCTAGCCCTGTCAAAGAAGGACTTTGGCTAGGAAGCTGGGAAGAGGGAGCTAACAGACCCTGTGGGTGCCGCAGTGGCTGCGCTGTCCCCTCCATAGATCTAGGCGAGGCCTAAGGTGAAATGCTGATCATCTCCAGCTTTTATCACAAATCACTACCATGTAGCAGGTTTCTGCCCTCAGAACAGAAAAGGAAAGAAAATGCAAACACTCGTGACCTCAACACCCATCACACCTTCCATCCTTTCCCTTTTTTAGCTGGCCTTTCTTCCTTGCCTGTGAGATGAACCTCCTCTTGTCATGCAGCAGAAAGGAAGGGGGGGCATTTCAGGGGCTTCAAACGGCTGCTGCCCCTCAAAGAGCACAGCAGCAAGTAGGGTTGCCAACCTCCAGATGAGGGCTGGAGATCTCCTGGAATTGCAACTGATTTCCAGACAACATAAATCACTTATTTACTTATTTAAATCATTTATTTAACTTCTGGAGAAAATGGCTACTTTGGAAGGTGGACTCTACTGAGGCCCCTCCCCTCCCTAAATCCCACTCACCCAGGCTCCACCCTAAAATGTCCAGGTATTTGTGAACCTGGAGTTGGCAACCCTAGCAGCAAGGATGCTCAGTAAAGAGGGCAAGTGACAAACTGCAAAGAGGAACAGGCAGGCCCTGTAGCCGGGATTTTGTAATTCAAGGGGCCTTTAAATAAGTTGGGGAGAACTGACATCAGTTGTGGAAGCAAGCCATACGTGGGGAAGGGGTAGCAGCAGCGGGGTACCTGGGCTACATGGAAGTTGTGGGGCCTTGGTAGGATGTCGAGGGGGCAGGCCCTGAAATGCCCCACTGTAGCTATAGGCCTGGGAATAGGTTTCCTGCACTCAGAACTGGATCAAAGAAAGACTTTGCGTCAGAACAGTTTCTTCTGGTCCTTCAGGAGGTGCTGCCCCTGTCCAGATCCTTTCTTCTGCACACTCCTTAAAGGCACCATAGCCCCAATCCTCCTCCATGCGTATCCCCCCCCTTTCACTGTATCCAACACATCCCTCTCCTTGTGACTCCAGGCCTTCTCCAGTGATGAAATTTAACTGTTAAAACGAAACACAAACAAGTCTGCATATTTTGCGGCATTCTCCATTTACACGTTTCCATCGCATGAGGGCTGAGGTGAATCACACCTACCAGCTCAGCAGCTTATTTTAAAGCTGCCGACCTGCTAGATGCTGAAATGCAACAGAGAACTTGGTTCCTGTCCCTGGAGAAATGGTGGCAGATGCAGCTTTGCCAGATGGTGGGTGGGAAGGGGGAGAGAAGTTAAACCTGCTGAAATTCCCCCTTTTGTACGATTTAAAAAAAAATGGGAAACCCAAGAAAAGTAGAACAAAACCATAAGTTATTGAAAATGTACATTTTTTTTAAGAACAATCACAATTCAATTTTTTTTTGTACATGTGGCAGGATAATGCGTTACCTTTTTAAACAGAAATGCACGGATGCTCTGACCCTGGGGTTGTCAAACTGAAGTTGCCCATAAACACAGAGGATTAAAAAAAAGAGAGAGAGAGAGAGTTCACCCCCATCAAGCAAATGCAGTCCACAGCCTTGCAAAAAGAGGGTTGTGTGCACATGTGATGTGTCTGGCAAGAGTTCTCTGCTTCTGCCACAGATTAATCTGGGATGTAAAGGGGGATGGACTGCTAAACTTGTGATCTGCCAGTTGGGGAGGGCATGCAGAAGTTGCCTTTGGATAGCAAGGTATCCTGCAGAAATAAGCAGGATGCTGACACTCTAGAAACCTTGGTGCACACAGGGAAACATTTATTTTGGCAGGTCTAGTGCTTTCACACAATAGTTTATCATTTAAAAACTCCCCCACAACAACAAGAGAGCATATACAGATATCTATATTTGAAGAGCCATTTGCACAGAGCAGTCATAAGCACGCAGAAGATCAATCCCTCTTTACTTTACAAGATGTCAGAGAGATGATTGCAAGACTGATTGAGGGTGCTTTGGGATGCTGCCAGAACTTTTTGGGTGGGGTCAAAATGCAAAGAGCCAATGTCTTCCTCCTCTAGCCTCATAGGAAGGGGCCACAGTGACAGGCCACAACACAGGCCATTTTTTCCATACACCAGCAGCTTTGTACAATCTTTCTTTATAGACTAGAGTAACCCATGACAGAGTTTGGACAGTGAGTCTGTTTAAAATCATGATGAAATTGAGACCTTCTACACATTTTCTAATTAATCTGTGCAGTGCTTTCAGAGAAAAACAATTTTAGAGTCTCTAAAGAATTCTCCTGACAGACCGGAGTAGCCACAATGGGCAGTCCATCTGCTGCCAATGTTATCGAATCCTTTATGGCTTCATGGGGAAAATTCACAATTTGCAAGCAAGTTTGTAATCCATTTTGGTGGACAGAATAACATATGCTTGTTATATGGGCAATATATTTGTGTATTTGCAAAATCTGATAGGATTTTAGGAATTAATGACATGGATGAAACGGTAATGAGTCCATTAAGTCGTACACCATTATGAAAAGGATGTTATTCCTTTTTTAGACACAGATTTTCAGGGACCATGTCTTGGCTGTTCACTTATATATCAGACCCACAGGTGAGAATTCATTGGTTACCCTTTGCTTCTTCACACCCTTCAACATTACATAATGACTTGCTTTACAGAAAATATTTGAGAAGAACTTGTTTTTCTAACAGGATTATAACATTTAGACAATGAGATTGGGAAAGCAACTCCAGGCCAAAGGGTATCTCAAGGAGCTAGTTCGTGAAGCTTAAAATTGGGCAGAACAGGTATCTCAACAGGATTTTTAAAGTTGGCAGGCATTTAAATTTCTTAGGGAGCACTGGTGTTAGGAGGTGTACTTTGAAAATGCTTTTATTTGTTGTTTTCTGACCTACACACACACCTGAATGGTGCTTGCAAGTGTTTTTGGTTTGGGAGAACTGTGTGCTTTGTCTGATGTGACCACATGCACTAGAAAGCTGCCTTCAGTCTGCACTTTCATGCTAATGAAGTCACACACACACACATATGCACATACATCTACCCATCAGGCACTGGGAACAAGAAAAGCATCTCCATTATGGTCTGCCAGGATGACAGAAACAACAACCTGTCTACCATCAAGGAATTTGAATTCCACACGTAACCCACAGGATGCTTGGCTTTTGCAAGTGTTAAGACTGTTTCCTGTTTATGGCTTGGACCAAGCTAGAGTCATCTGCACTTCTAAGGTTTCCATGACAACCCATCTTTGCACCTTGGACCAAATGTTCTCTTAGTGAAAGGTGTAGATTTCCAATATTGCCCCACCTTAGTAGGAGGGTACCCCACATCCTATAGCCAATGATATAGGAATGGGACGGACTGGAAGACCCTAATGCCAGCCCCCCAAAATAGCTGATAAAAACAATGTTCAACCTTTGGCCACCCGCCGCCGGTCTTTCCTTGGTGTACACCTACCTCGCTAGCAAGTTATTTAATCCTCACACGTGTTGGCAGGTTCCAACTGTGTGCAGTAAGAGTATCCTTAGCTAGAAACAATTCTTGTATTCTTCACTGTGAAGGTCGAGCTTCAGGAAATAGATAAGTATCACGTGATTTCCCTCTCCTAAATACCTTCTAGTTTAAAACCCCATATGGTTTTCCATTTCTATTGTATCTAAAGGAACTTGTGTGTATGTGTGAATGCATCTGTTTTGTTTGCCTGTGAAAGAAAGATATTATTCAGTAAAGAGAACTTTTACTGATTTTACTAAAGAAACCTTGTCACGCGTTCTCTTTTGGGAAACTGGTTCTCTGGGCGAAACTACTTTCTCTGTATACATAGACCAGAATTCAATATAAGTTTAGACCGATCAATGCATAGATAAGCATTTCGGCTAACACTGGCTAATCAAATTAAAGGAATACCTGGCTCCTCCTCCACACCTGCTGCTGCTTGGGGCCCCTGGGCTGGATGGGAAGTCAGGGGGCCTGGCTTGTAAGTCAGGGGGCCTAGCCCCAAGATGCCCCACTGTACCTACAGGCCTGCATCTCACCCATCCTACATAATATGGGGCCTCTGCATGCTCAACTGGTGTAGTATGGAGGCATGCCAGGGTGAAAGAATAAAAAAATGAGCAATCTATGTGTGTTGAGAAGCCATCTTTTCTAGCAGATGCCTTACTTGGCAACTGAGCAGCCAATCAGAACCAAGCAGTTAATTTGCATTTCAGCTGTGAAAGAAAAAAAAAACTAGGGAGGACAGAACTGTCTCCCAAGATCAATTTTCTGGGAAACAAAATCTGCTCTGCAAGTGTTAATAATCAGCAAAGGGAGCACTTCTGAGTAAAGCAGAATCTGAACACCTAAAGTTCTGAACCAAAGTTCTTATTAGTACCTCTCCTGTCTCCAGCTTTCCCTTTTTACATTTTTCCTCCTCCCTCCTCCAGGTTTATCTTCTTTGGTTCTGGTCTTTGTTTCTCTTCATTTTTTATTGCTCCCAGAGAAATTCTGAATGGTAGGCCGTTTCAAACACAGAACTAGAGGAGTAGCTTGTTATTTTAAAGGTGCCCTTTGGAACTGAAGTCAGAGACCATCAGCACAGAAGCCATGTAGGAGGATTGATCCCCACAGTATATTTCTTTCCCCTGAAGAGTGCAACTCCAGAACACTAAAGGATCCACACAAGGCCACTTGGTTCCCTTGGAGAGGAAGCTTGTGTTGCTCTTGCGGAGGTAGAGGCTGAAAGTTAATGCATGTGTAGCTCTGGGATACTGAGGTGGGGATGGGAACTGAAGGGAACCAGAAGGCTGTCCATCCGAGAGTCAGTGCTGGGGGCCAAATACCTCCCCCAAGGCAAGGAGGTCTCACGTATCAGCTGCTCCGTAGAGGTTACTCTGGCCCAATGTGGACGGCACCATCCAGAAGGTGCTCCAGATGTTGTGGGGCATAGCATCCTGCTGCCCTCATGGTCTCCAGCTGTTCTGCTGCATGAGGAAAGCTTCCAAGAAGAACTCTGCAGCTTGTCTATGGAGACAGTAAAGTGATGGTTGGGGGGTGGGTCCAAGGCAGGGAGGATTAGAAAGACAGGCTGTCCCCAAAGTTAGACACAGCAGTTGCAGGTTACAGTGTCGAGGCTTCCACCCTCACTCAGTGCCATCCGTTGCCCTCCAGGCCTCTACAGTGCAGAGTCAGACACTCCTTTTTGTTTTTATTTTGAACAGTTTTCATAGCACAACACACGACACAACTATATATCTAAGCTTCATAATTACAAACGTTAAGCAAATCCAAGAAACAACAAAAGCCTTGTGGAGTTTGTCTATACTACGCCATTATGCCCACCAGATGCTCAAACTAACAAATATGAACAGTATAGGTCTTCTCTCCCCATGGCAGCATTCTCTGCCTCTTGGCTGCAGGTTTGGCATCCCACCCCTTCAGCGGTTCTTTTAAAACAGAGTAACAAACAAATACTTACGAACAAGGAAATGTGTACAGAAGCACACAGAGAGGGGATGCCTCCAGTTATCTGAAGATGGTTCTTCCATGTTCTGCTAGGGTAGTCAGGTCCCTGATGGGGGCAGGATGTGCCCCAGGGCCTGTCCCCCAACTGCCAGTCAGCTGGCCTGCAGAGGGGCTTACCGGAAGCAAAAGGAGGCCTAGGCCAGCATTGCCAGCAATAGAGCAAAGTCATTTCAAGCGTGCACCAGAAATGATGTGTGGATGCTCCGGTATTTGGCCAAACCTGCGTGGTAAAAATGACCTCTACCACAGAGTTTTTGCTCAAATACCAGAGTGCTTTTGTATCATCAGTGTACCAGACAGACTATCCCATCAGACAATTGCCCTTATAAGATCTCAGATTTTCCCTGCAACCTCCCTAAGAATTTTCAGTTCCACAGGTGCGTTCAGACAGCGTGCTGGGAGCAGTGTAAATTGTTCCAGTCCAATGCGTTTTTTTTTTAACCTAGAGAATCGCGATCACACTGACCTCCTTGTTCCAGATCCCTGCGCGGCCACATCGCTCCCCACCGGGAGCAAGCATTGATGGGGTTTTTTGGCAGACAAAAAGCGGAAGCCCGAGGCTTCCACGGCAGCTTTCCAGAGGGGAGGGGGTTGAAGCACCCAGAAGTGGCTCAACACTGGAGCAATCAGATGACAGAAAAGTGCAGCCTGAAACGGAGAATCAGGAAAATACCACTTGGGTAAGTGGTATCAAAATACTCCGTTTTAAAGGGGGTTTGATCCGGAAAGTGACGGCTGGGGACGGTGCACAGATGTTGGGTGTGTGAACGCGCACATAAAATCTGTTCCTGAAGCATGCCAAAAGTGGTTCAAATGGCACGTCTGAACGCATCCTATATGTGTTACTCTTCTTAGGTGTAACTCTTCTTAGGTGGTAAATAAGCTTTTATTATAATGCTGTTGTCCCACCTGCTTTCTGTTTGATACTTTGTTGGCTCACACCCCAACTAAGGAACTGTGACTGAGGAGGGTCTGTACCTCTATAAATGTTCCCTCAGAAATAGGCACTTAGGCTCACTGAAAGCTGAAACAGAAATCAAATCTATTTGAACAAACAGGCAGGGGATGGAAATTATATGTACAAGTGAGTTTTGGTTAGGATTGGCAGAGAGAGGTTTTAAAAAAGCTTCTATGCAACACTAGAGAAATTCAGAGTCATTTTCCCTAGTGTACTTTGTTTTGATGTTGTTAGAGATGTTTCACTGCTTTAACAGGGTTACAGATACTACTAGAGAGCGGTCAGACGGCAGCCTTAACATGATCTGTGATTGCTGCTAATTAATCCATTTCTCCCTGAGATGGAGTTTGTTCAATCACACATTCCATCCTGAACCCACCACAACACGCCATCACCCTGCGTTGGATTGATCAGATGCCTCCCCCCCCCCTTTTAATGCCGTGACCCCTGGCAAATATTCCCCTTGTGAACTCCTCATAAATGTCCCTGTTGCAGTGAGACTGCCACAGTGAATCCAGAACTTTTTGTTCCCCCCACAGGGAGAGTAAGTCCAAAATCTCATCCCACTTCCACAACACTCCTCTCACACTCGCCATGTTTTCAGTTTTCCTGTCCAGGAAAACCATTGGGATATGTATGAGGAAGAAACAAGTTCTGGAGATGAGCTCTAGGGCAATACCAGCTGGCACAATGCAAGGGACTGTTTTACCCTAGAATTCACCTTGGTACTTGGAATGGAGGGGGCTTTTTAAAATGATTTTGCAAACAAGCAGGTAAACAAGGGGGGATTGTGTTAGACCAACTGGTTGGGTGACTGAGCGCCAACATGGAGCTTCTCAGCCATCAGTCATATATGCGCATATGTGCATCTTGTTAAACCTCAAAATTAAAAAAAAGGTCGAAGCCGGAAGGAGATGGCCGCGTGATTGCACAATGGAGTGATCAGACATCCAGAGAGGCGCGCCAAATCCATACAAAACTGTTTGAACCGGACTTAACCAGGTGCCTATTTAATCCAGTTCAAACACAGATGCCCACAGGATACCAACTCCTCAAGAACAGGGGCAGATGTTGATGTCTGATCATGCATTTTTAATCCGTCAGGTATTAAGACCGAAGCTGAATCAAAATGTATGTCTGAATGCAACCCTAGGGTTGCCTCCTTTTGAACTTGTCACTGGCTGGTCACACAGACTTGAGATTTTACTAAGTTTAACCCTATGTTTATAGACCAGGGGTTTTCCTATTTGCTCCCTCTTCCTCTGGCCGGATTGTTATTCTCTTCTCCTTAAGAGCAATAACCTCTTTTGACTTGCTTGAGGGACCTCTGTGCCTCCTCAAACCTTTTTGCAAATCTCTATCTTCCAGGAGAACAGTCTCTTTAAACTGGTTAATCAGCTTCCAAAATGAGAATGTCTAATTCTCCACTCAAGTCGTGTTTCTGTGTTTCACGGAAGGAGGTTTCTCTTCACTCCTTGAGCAGGTGAGGTACTGACACTTCTTTGCCAGACTCACTGTGTCCACCCTAAGTCTGTAATTTGCAGAGGCCACAAGACAGAGCTTATCAGACCCCTTTTTCTTCAGTCTCTCTCACTAAGAGTTTTCAGTTAACTCTCCTGTCTAGCTCCATTCCAACTCCATCTGATTCACACCAACTGATTTAACTAACTTTTTTCCTCACTTGAATTTTTAAACAGCTCAGTGTTCCATTTCATAGTTAGCTGCCTTCACCCTATCGGAATGAGCTCCGTGAGCTGTCAATCATTTTTTTCAGCTGGCTCACCCTTTTTTCCAAGCAACATTGCTTAAAAGCCTGCAATTACTTGCTGTCCATCACAACCAGCAACTTGATGATCCCACTTTTGATGCGCCACAGAAATGGAGTTGCCATGTTGCGACACCAGCCTAAGTCTTCTTTTGCTCCTGATAAGATCCCCACCCCCCAGTGGCCAGGGGTACCTGACAACCCTACCTCCTGCCTGCAGGCTTTGCGCTCCACCCACATCAGCCTGAACTGCTCGGAGAGGGCCATAAGGATATGGACAAAAACAAACAAGCAATATGGGTCCTTTGAAAACAGAGTAACAGACACAGAAATACTGACAGACAAATATATATTTACACAAAAAGAAATATTTATAGAAGTGCACAGAAAGGTCCTGCCTCTAGCTTTCGGAGGGTGGCTCTTTCTTTCTTTCTTTCTTTCTTTCTTTCTTTCTTTCTTTCTTTCTTTCTTTCTTTCTTTCTTTCTTTCTTTCTTTCTTTCTTTCTTTCTTTCTTTCTTTCTTTCTTCTCTCTCTCTCTCTCTCTCTCTCTCTCTCTCTCTCTCTCTCTCTCTCTCTCTCTCTCTTTCTTTCTTTCTTTCTTTCTTTCTTTCATTGCTGTTCATATGACCCAGTGGTCTCAAACAGCCAAGGATGGCTTTTCCATCTCCTCCTAAGGTGGCCAACCCTGCCCTGGGGCCCCTCTCCCAACCACCAATCAGCTGGCCAACAGGGTGACTTACCGGAAGCAAAACAAGGCCTAGGCCATACAGTGACATCACTAGATACATCACCAGAAGTTATGTCATTGTGTTGCCAATTATACCAGGACACTCTGGTATTTGGGCAAAACGGTGGGATGTGCCAGATGTTGACCTAGAGAGGCAGAGCAGCTCTGTGGAATCCTGGCTCTTGTCCACAAGGAGGCAGCTAATATGCTCTGGAAGAAAAAATCAGGAACCTGTTGATGCACATGAGGGCCTTGATGTCATCCATGATTTTGGCCTCAGCAACCTCTACCCATAAATCATAGGCTCTTCCCAGCCTGTACATCAGCTGTGGGTAGGGCTCTTTACCTTCCAGCCGGATCTCTCTAAAGCGTTTTCGGGCCCCTTCTTTGGTGAACCCCACTCTCCCACGCACTCTTTGTTTGAAGAGCTGATAACTGGTCCTCGCTTCACCTTCCATCTGGCCAGACACTGAAGCCAGGACTCCACACACCTGAGGTCTCAGCTTTTCCATATACTGTTCTTTAGGAACCTTGTAGTCTATGCAGACCTGTTCAAAGTTCTGAAGGAAGGCCTCAATGTCATCCCCTTCCTTATACAGAGGATATTTCCTTCTATCCCTTTGTACATCAGCATCTGGAGGAAGTGAAGGTGGCTCTCTTCTCAACTTTGCCATTTCAAGCTCATGCGCCATCCTCATTCTCCCCAGCTCTATTTGGGCTGCCCTGTCTCTCTCCTCTTTCTCAAGTTCCATCTGCTTAATTTGCAGCTGGAGATGCAAGACCTCTTCACTTGGGGTTGCCATCTCTCCGTCTGCTTTCTTCGGAAACATCTGATCAGCAGCCCCTGCTCTGGTCTTGCTTCTAGGCATAGGTGTGTCCTCTGGCTTCTGTCTCCCAGAATGGAGGAACATACACTGCCTAACTCTAAGCCTCTCTGTCCAGTTGACCCAACAGCTAGAAAGAAATAAAAACCCTTTACAACACGGTTATTAGACCTTTTCTTGGTCTTTTGTTGTTGTTCAGTCGCACAGTCGAGTCCGACTCTTCGCAACCCCATGGACCAGATCACGCCAGGCCCTCCTGTGGAGAGGGCCACCATATGCCCCGTGCAGGGAGTCATGTCGGCCTGCAAGGATACTCTCTTGAAGGGGTTGGTTCCCTTTGTTTAGAGGTTGCATATTAAAGCCAACAGAGACCAACACCATATAAAACCTGCAATTTCCCCTATTCATTCGTTACAATAAACTGAACACACAATAGTGTCCTTGGGCTTCCTTTTTTTGAAAGAAACATCTTTTTTTGAAAAAAAACAAAACATTATTTAATGTCTTCTCAAAGCACAATACCACCAATATATAAAAAAGGCTCATAAAAATACATAATTTGTTGGCAGCATGTGGAGAAACATAAAAAAAGCACTTAAACGCATCAACAAAGGCTCTAGCAGTGCAGACGACATAACTGTTCAAAATTGCTCTTGATTATTCAGGCTAATGAAACAAAGAGGCAGCTGGATGAAAAGACTTGACTGAACGTCACGATCACAGGGACAACCAAACACAAAGTGCAGGGTGAGGTAAACTATCTCTATCTTTTAAAATCTGGCTTCCAGGGAGTGACCAAACAAAAATGAACTACCATGGGTTAAGAAGAGTTGATAAGGGCACAAGGGCAGCTGAAATTCTCAATAAAAAATATCACAATTCTCTTTCACAGACCACACAGAGAAGAGACCCATAAAGACAGCAACAACCACGACCAAAAAAACCCAGTTACAAATAACACTATTGAGTGACCACATAAGATTCATAAGGGGCCGGCTCTTGTGTCAAGGAAATGATTCTATTTTTATAGATAAGGCAGCCAAAAAGTACCCCTGGGTTTGGCACCTTCGAACACAGGGAAATGCAGTGCCAGCATACAGCCACCATCTCTAGACAGTGGTGTGTTTGGGGTGGATTGGTCATCGAGACCCCTGGGGAAGATCCCAATAGGCTGGTGGCTTGCCTTACCCCCCCCCAGCTAGGGCCATCCTGGCCCCGACAGGGGTAATCGTCACCCTGAGCAAGGCACTGGGGGCTGCCACTGTCTCAGTGGGGCATTTCCCTGCCAATGCAAGGAGCCAGAAGCCAAACTCTCACGAACGGGCAGCCCCAGTCCTGCACAGGGCCATTGCAACCTACTGCTGCTGCTCGCCTGGAGTCCCAGCCCTGATCAGGGTGGATGCAAAGTGGTAGCCATGTGCTTCCTCCTTTCCCCCCCACTATGGAGGGAGCCAGGGCTGTGGGAAAACCAGTGACAGTGTGCAACCACTCCTCTGCTGTATTCCAGGGCAGACTAGCCATGGTGGCCACTGGGAAATCTCCCAGTGTGCCAATGACCTGTCCTCCTGGTTTCAAATGGGGGGTGGCCCTCCCTCTGGGTTAGGTGGTACAAGTTGCCACTGCCATGAGTGGGCAGCTCCAAACTTGTGCAGGGCACATTTGACCCATAGTTGCTTCTGTCTGAGAACCCAGGCCACAAATGGAGGGGCAGCAAGGTGGTGGCCCTGCTCTCTCTCCCTTCCCCCCTCTCTTGTGGTGGATTCGGGGGAAAGCTGGTGCCAGCAGATAAGGTTTCTCTCTGGAAAGTTGTATATTCGGGGATGGGCTTTAATAATTGGCCACCACTGATCTGGTCCTCGTATTTAACTGCTAGCTAATTTGACACTGGCAGCTGTCCTGGAGTCCATGCTGGGGAGGCCCGACAGTACATGCCCCTGCCCCCTGCAGCTGGGGGCAGGAGATCCCCTGGTCTGGAGGCCCTCCCCCCCACTTCAGAATGTCTGCTGGGCGCCCTATGGAGAATTGATCTGTGAGTAGCTGAGGCTCGGGGGGCAGATTTTCAGCATAGCATCTGGTGCCTCTTCTAAAAAACCCCCAAGTTTCAAAAAGATTGGACTAGGGGATTCAGTTCTATGAGCCCCAAAAGAAGATGCCCCTATCCTCCATTATTTTCAATGGAGGGAAAGCATTTAAAAGGAATGTGGTCCCTTTAAATGTTATGGCCAGAACTCCCCTTCTAGTTCAATCATGCTTCTCTCCTCCCCTCTCCCAGAGGCTCCTGGAAAGTCTCCCTCTGGCTCGTCAGCCTCACCTGGCAACCCTAAATGGTACCAGTGTATGTGGCTTGGGTGGAGAATGAATTGAGAGCAATCGCTGTGTTAGAAGAATAAGCTTCTACCATGGAATCACAGGAACCTTCTGGATGTGGGGGGTGGACCTGGAAGTGACATCACAAAAGTGACATCACATCTTTGCTCCTGGCTCCACCCCCAAAGTCCCCAGATATTTCCCGAGTTAGACCTGACAACCCTATGATAGAGGGAGGCAGCCAGAAAGGAAGAAGCAGCTGCGCACTGCTTCCCCATCTGAGGCTTGGACAGCCAGCTTCTGGTGGTGGCAGCTACTCCCATCAGCCTCAGATGGGACGGAGGCCATGCTGTGTTTGGACTCCAGCAGCAGCAGAACCAAGTGGAGGGTTGCGGTAATCCTGGATGTTTGCTAAAAGGGCCCAGAATCACTAAGACTGCCCCTGCTCTCTCTTCCTCTTTGAATGTGCTGGGCCCACGTAACACTGATGACCTCACCACATTCCCTTTCCCTACCGAGACATGCAACAACAGTACAGCTCAGCAGGGAAAGGGGGAAACCCTTTAATGGGACTATGACACACGCCCCTTCTATCCTGGCAGTACTGTGAGGGTCTACGTGTGGTGCCTGGTCAGAGCTGCTGCTGATTTCTTCTGACCAGTCCTCTGTGCAAATCTATAATAGTCTCTTTGGGGCAATTGTTTTTCTTCTTGGTCAGGGATATTTCTAAGGACCACTGCAAAGTGTATTTACAATGAAATAGATAGGCACCACAGCTTGCTAACATTAAAACTGAACAGGCTTTATTTACAAATAACACAACAGGGGGATGGAAGTTGTACAGAGGATAGTTTGTTTCCTTTCAGGCTTTAGCTCTTTCCCTTATGTTCACTTAGGCTGTATGTTTATTACTTTCAGTTCAGTACCCAGATGTTTCTTCAGTTCACAACACACACCTCAGATCTCACTCTTCAGTCACTCCTTTACTGGTTAACTTTTGGCTGGCCCTTTGAGTCTAACTGGTCCCCTAACCAGCCTTCCAGACTCCTCTCTTCAGACCCTCTAGCCTTTCCTCAACCACTTTATAAGTCCCTGTGGAGCAGTGTCTTTGGTGTCTGTGACCACTCAGGTCTTATACTTTTATTCACCTCAGTACATTAGAAGAATCAGTGTAGATTGCTCTCAAGCCCCAGTTCTTTACATAAACTGTTCACAGGCTGTTTCCACAGAGCTACAGAGATCTGACTTCTTCAGTTCGCTGATAGACTCCTTCTTAGCTCTCTGTCACACAATGAATTCCTTGCAGCTTCTCAACTGCCAACTCCAAATGGAACATTTGGACTATTAAATGCCAATCACAGAGGGTTCTGAGCTAAATGGCCCCCTCCTCATTCAGTCAAGTGACTCAGCAGTGTTCTATGTTTACTTTCTGCTGGTCCCAGATCTTTAAGTCCATCGCAGGGACCAAGCAGGAGAAGCGAATGGTGAAATCAAGCAAACCAGTTTGGAAACAGTATTTAGCTCTTCCTCCTGTCCCGTAATCCCACCCATCAGGGTATCCCCCCTACAGCCAACTTGCAGGTTCCTTTTTAAAATGTGAGAAAACGAGCTGTTGATTTCAACCACTTTTAAGGGACAAGTCAGGCCCAAATCATTGTTTGCCAGCTCCCATTCATTGTAGGGGCTTCTTGCTGCACATGGGGGCGGGGGAGAGAATCAGCCAACCACAGATCCTGCCAGGCACTGAACCTGGTTTGCAAAGCAAGCACTATCATATAGTACTTCCTGGTCTTCACAGCATTCCTGGGGTGTAGTTACCATGGGGATGACTATGCTGTTCTTCAAGGGGTCCTCACTCTTGTCTTCCTCACCGTCCCCCTCTCTCCTCGGCAACCAAGCCAAGAACACTTGCTCCGCCATGCTGTCCGCATTCAGACAGGGCCCAGCAAAGGAATTTCACAGTGGCTTTCCCAGTGCATCAAAGACTTCCGTGTCCACTTTCCTTGTTGGCTACACCTACTTTGCCTGACATGACTAGCAAAACTTTGGTAACATGCCCCATGATGTGGAAGGTGGACAACAGCTCAGAATAATTCTCTTGTCCTTACAATGGGCAGCAAAGGGATAGAGGTGACAGAGGTCTTCTGAGGCCCAATATGCGACTATCTCGTTGGTGTAAAAACGACAAGCGTGTCAGGCATCCGACCAGCTGGCCCATCACTGGGAATAATTCTCTTCTCCTTACAATCGGTAGCGAAGGCATAGTGGCGCTGCCCAATATGTGACCATCTTCTTGGTGTCAAAACGACAGAGTGTCAGGCATCCGACAAGCTGGTCCAGCACTGGGAATAATTCACTCGTCTTTACAATGGGTGGTGAAGGGATAGAAGTGACTGAGGTCTTCTGAAGCCCAATATGCGGCCATCTCGTTGGTGTCAAAACGACAGAGTGCCAGGCATCCCACCAGCTGGCCCATCACTGGGAATAATTCTCTTGTCCTTACAATGGGCAGCGAAGGCATAGAGGTGGCAGAGGCCTTCTACTGCCCAATATGCAACCATCTCGTTGCTGTGAAAATGACAGAGAGGCAGGCATCCGACCAGCTGGCCCATCACTGGGAATAATTCTCTTGTCCTTACAATGGGTAGTGAAGGCCTACAGATGGCAGAGGCCTTCTACTGCCCAATATGTGACCATCTCGTTGGTGTCAATACGACAGTGTGTCAGGCATCCCACCAGCTGGCCCATCACTGGGAATAGTTCTCTTGTTCTTACAATGGGTAGTGAAGGCATAAAGGTGGCAGAGGCCTTCTACTGCCCAATATGTGACCATCTCATTGGTGTCAATACGACAGAGTGTCAGGCATCCCAGCAGCTGGCCCATCACTGGGAATAATTCTCTTGTCCATCACTGGGAATAATTCTCTTGTCCTTACAATGGGCAGTGAAGGCATAAAGATTGCAGAGGCCTTCTACTGCCTAATATGCGACCATTTCGTTGGTATCAAAATGACAGAGTGCCAGGCATCCCACCAGCTGGATGATCATTGGGAATAATTCTCTTGTCCTTACAAGGGGTAGCGAAGGCATACAGGTGGCAAAGGGCTTCTACTGCCCAATATGCAACTGTCTCGTTGGTGTCAAAACAACAGACTGTCAGGCATCCCACCAGCTGGCCCATCACTGGGAATAGTTCTCTTGTCCTTACAATGGGCAGTGAAGGCATAGAGGTGGCAGAGGTCTTCTGCTGCTCTATATGCGACCATCTTGTTGGTGTCAAAATGACAGAGTGTCAGGCATCTGACGAGGTGGCCCATCACTGGGAATAGTTCTCTTGTTCTTACTATGGGCAGTGAAGGCATAGAGGTGGCAGAGGCCTTCTGCTGCTCTATATGCGACCATCTTGTTGGTGTCAAAATGACAGAGTGTCAGGCATCTGACGAGGTGGCCCATCACTGGGAATAATTCTCTTGTTCTTACTATGGGCAGTGAAGGCATAGAGGTGGCAGAGGCCTTCTGCTGCTCTATATGCGACCATCTTGTTGGTGTCAAAATGACAGAGTGTCAGGCATCTGACGAGGTGGCCCATCACTGGGAATAATTCTCTTGTTCTTACTATGGGCAGTGAAGGCATAGAGGTGGCAGAGGCCTTCTGCTGCTCTATATGCGACCATCTTGTTGGTGTCAAAATGACAGAGTGTCAGGCATCTGACGAGGTGGCCCATCACTGGGAATAATTCTCTTGTTCTTACTATGGGCAGTGAAGGCATAGAGGTGGCAGAGGCCTTCTGCTGCTCTATATGCGACCATCTTGTTGGTGTCAAAATGACAGAGTGTCAGGCATCTGACGAGGTGGCCCATCACTGGGAATAGTTCTCTTGTTCTTACTATGGGCAGTGAAGGCATAGAGGTGGCAGAGGCCTTCCGCTGCCCAATATGCGACCATCTTGTTGGTGTCAAAACGACAGAGTCGGGCATCCAACGAGTTGGTCCATCACTGGGAATAATTCTCTTGTTCTTACAATGGGCAGTTAAGGCATAGAGATGGCAGAGGCCTTCTGCTGCCCAGTATGCGACTATCTTGTTTGTGTCAAAATGATAGAGTGTCAGGCATCCGACCAGCTGGCCCATCACTGGGAATAATTCTCTTGTTCTTACTATGGGCAGTGAAGACATAGAGGTGGCAGAGGCCTTCCACTGTCCAATATGTGATCATCTTGTTGGTGTCAAAATGACAAAGTGTCAGGCATCTGACGAGCTGGTCCATCACTGGGAATAATTCTCTTGACCTTACAATGGGCAGTTAAAGCATAGAGGTGGCAGATGCCTTCCGCTGCCCAATATGCAACCATCTCGTTGGTTTCAAAATGACAGAGTGTCAGACATCTGACCAGCTGGCCCATCACTGGGAATAATTCTGTTGTCCTTACAATGGGCAGCGAAGGCATAGAGGTGGCAGAGGCCTTCTACTGCCCAATATGTGACCATCTTGTTGCTGTGAAAACGACCCATCACTGGGAATAATTCTCTTGTCCTTACAATCGGCAGCAAAGGGATAGAGGTGACAGAGGTCTTCTGAGGCCCAATATGCGACCATCTCGTTGCTGTCAAAACAACAAAGTGTCAGGCATCCCACCAGCTGGCCCGATCATTCTCTTGTCCTTACAATGGGCAGTGAAGGGATAGAGGTGACAAAGGTCTTCTGAGGCCCAATATGCGACTATCTTGTTGCTGTCAAAATGACCGAGTGTCAGGCATCCCACCAGCTGGCCCATCACCGGGAATCCTGCTGAGTCCTAAAGAAAAGGAAAGAAACCACAAATGGAACAATATCCCAGCAGCAAGAGCTGGGGATCTCTGATCTCAAGGGAGCATGTTGTTTCCATTGTGCTCATGTACAATCCTGCCTCCTCCATGCTTCACAAAATGCCCTGGATTATTGCAGGCAGGCGGCAGATGGAGGGCGGGCTGGATAGTGAAGAGGCTGGGGTGCACAGAAACCCACAGTCCCTTGTCAGAGAGAACCGGCCATGCCAAGTCGGGAAGGCAGCTCTACTCTCACCACAAGGTGTGTTTGCAAGAGGCAAACACTTCTCCGCCCCCCCCTCCCCCCCAGAAATTTCAAAAGCAATGAACACACCAGTGGTGGAAGGAAAATACTTTTGTTCTTCATAAATTACCAGCCTAAACTGCAAATTTGGCTGTGGGAACCCTGATAATAGGACCGGGTAGACTCCTGGGTGTCAGCTAAAGTGTTCGGCACCGTTCTGTGGCCTGGACTGAGCTGAAGTTCCAAAGGAAAAAAGTAGCCCCCCACAAGCTTATAGATTACCCTGTGTGGGGGGAAAAGAGTCTAGTGCCTCGCCTTGAGCCGGAGTCCTCTTCAAGGACAAGAGATAAGGCACCCCCTGCCTCCCAACACTAGGTGCACGTGCTCCCCTCACTCCCCAAAGAATACCTCTAGAGAAAACGCCTGTCACCATTA
Source organism: Gekko gecko (assembly GCA_029375565.1). Taxonomy (NCBI): domain Eukaryota; kingdom Metazoa; phylum Chordata; class Lepidosauria; order Squamata; family Gekkonidae; genus Gekko; species Gekko gecko. The sequence continues at coordinate 181,931,786 of JAPDNY010000007.1, read as the reverse complement.
ACCCCTTCAGGCTTGGTGCTGTCACAGAGCTATTTAAGCTCAGAGGTGAAACCTGTGGTTCACCACTATCTCCTCTTATTCCAATTGTCTTCTGTGATGTGCCACTACAAATCCACCCCTTGGCAACCACATTTCCTCCTCTGTGCCCTATTCGTACCAGACCAACGTCCAGACTCTCATGTATAAACATTTAACTTTAGTATACAGAATACACATTAAATATAACTAATATTATTACCACAAACAAAATTATGATTGGAATTATAATTACCACAAATAATTATAATTATTGTAACAAATTATAATTACCACAAACAAAATTACTACTGGGTGCCATGCTAAGTTGAGAATATTTCTCATGGTGTGACTCCTTCCGGAGAAAATATCCCACCAATGATGTGCAGTAATGTCTTCTATGTGCTGTACAACTCTGATTAACTTACTGTTTTCCTGTTTAATTTCCAACATTATTTCTTTTACTCCAGGAACCAATTGTTTCTGTGACAACATAGGTTGTTATATTGTCAGAGAAAAACAAGAGAGGAAACATTTGCAATGTATGCAAAACAAAGTTGTGATATTACCCATATGTTGGATGTGTGATTGCCCTTGTTATCTGTGGAATGATGTTATTGCTCCTGTTATCTAAGGAATGTTGACATTAAGCGTAATGAAATATTTTAGGTCTTATGTTGTGCAATATACTTCTCGTTAAATACAATCTCAGGTTTTTGTTTTGCTTTGTTGTTTTCACTTCCATCATTCCCTCTTTGCTTTTGCCTGTTGTTTCAAGTAACTCATCTGCAGATAATAAATCATCGAGCAACTCTGTGGGTATTTTCCCATCTAAAGGTGGGTTGAACTATTTATTTACCTATTTATTCATTTGTTAAGTTTATCTCCTACCCTTCCCAAAGGGGCTCAGGACGGGTAACAACAAAGTGCATAAACAATTAACAATTAACTATGAAGTAAATAGACAATTAAAACCAATAATATAATTAATTCTTAAAATAGCTAAAAGCAGAAAGGGCCTGGGTAGCCCGGGCCCGCCATTTGTGGGGACGGGCGGGGACAAAGAGGCCGGCCGGAAGGGGGAAGGGGGGCCGGGGGCGCGGCGGGGAAAGACGCGCCTCCTCCCCCTTTCCCTAGCCAATGGGGGTCAGCAGGGCGGTCGGGGAGGGGGAGGCGTTAAAAGCAGCAGGGAAGCTGCTCCCCCTCCCCACTCGACCACGAGGCGAGCCCGGTTTGCCCACCCATCCCTCCCTGTGTGTTATGGTGCTGGGATTTGGTATTTTGAATTTGGGTGTATGAAAAGGGGTTTAGTGGGCGTAGGTTATGATATTGTTAGCGTTTACCTATTGTTTCTTGCACACTTTGTCACAACTTTCAGCGGTAACAGCATGGGGCCGGATCCGTTGGCGGAATTCGGCCTGCGTGCCAATTTCGGAGTTGGGGACCCCTTAAGGGTCTTGGCGTGAGGGCGGAACGGAGCTGGCTAGCTCAAGGAATAACAGTGCTTACCCTCACAGCCAGAGGGCAGGGGAGTTCACATAGGGGCAAGCGTCCACGTGAACTCCGACAACCTGCCCTCCCGCCTTCTCTACCCATGCCGGCTGGCTGGGTAACGGTTAACTCGGCTGGCACGCCGGCCAGCCGATAGGTCGGATCCGGTGGACCCATGCTGTGCCAATGCTCTACAGCTGTAACCAATAAAAGTTGTGGCCAAATTTATCCACTTAATTTCCAAAGGAAACTGTTTGTATGAGTTCATTTTGAAGTTAGCGCGGGGGCGTGGGTACAATGCGGGCCGACCTCGGCGTCCCAAGTAGGACCTGGAACCGCAACCCTCACACAATCAAAAGATGGTGCATTAAATGTAAACTGGCCCCTTATAAGCCAGACTGATGGTACTGGAGCTGTACCAGGTTCATATAGTACCAAACTCCACATAGGGCAAATAGTCAAGGCAACTTCTATGCAGGGAGGCCAACAAGTTGGGTGTCCACTGTCTCAGCTAGAAGCCTGGTGGAACAGCTCCATTTTACAGGCCCTGTGGAACTGTAATAGGTCCTGGAAGGCCCTGATCTCAAGGGGGAGCATGTTCCGCCAGGTCGGGGCCAGGACAGAGAATGCCCTGGCCCTAGTGGAAGCTAAGTGGACATCCTTTGGGGCAGGGACAACCAGAAGATGTTGATCAGTGGAGCTCAGGCTCTCTGGGGGGTATATGGGGAAAGGTGGTCTCTTAGATATGCGGGTCCCAGGCTGCTCAGGGCCTTGAACACCTCAAAACGGATCTGGTACTCAACTGGTAGCCAGTGCAATTGGCGGAACATTGGCTGAATACGCGCCCACATAGGTATTGCAGTTAGCAGACGAGCTGCCACATTTTGCACCAGCTGGAGTTTCTGGGTCAGGTTCAAGGGAAGGGTTGCCAGCCTCCAGGTGGGACCTGGAGATCTCCCGCTTTTACAACTGATCTCCAGCTGACAGAAATTGGCTCCCCTGGAAAAAATGGCTGCTTTGAAGGGTGGGCTCTATGGCATTGTACCATGCTGAGGCCCCTCCCCTCCCCAAACCCCGCCCTGTCCTGGCTCCACCCCCAAAGTCTCCAGGTATTTTCCAACCCAGACCTGGTAACCCTGTTCAAGGGTAAGCCCACGCAGAGCAAATTACAGCAATCTAGCCTGGAAGTGACCATTGCATGGGTCACTGTAGCCAGATCCTGGACAGAGAGATAAGGGACCAATTGCCTAACCTCCCAAAGATGGTAGAAGGCAGACCAGGCAATGTTGGTGACTTGGCCCTCCATAGAAAGTGAGGCATCCAGGATCACACCAAGGCTCCTAACCCTTGGCACAGGAACCAGCTATGCCCCGTCAAGGGCCAGGAGCCTAATGCCTGTACCTACGCTGCCCTGACTCAGGCACAGGACCTCCGTCTTCAAAGGATTAAATTTCAATAGACTGTGTTGTAGCCCCCCAGCCACAGCATCTAACGCCCTGCCCAGATTTTCTGGAGTGGAGTCTGGCTGGCCATCCATCAACAGGTAGAGCTAGGTGATGACAACCAATGCTCCCTCGAAGCTGTGGAGTCTTGTGAGCAAAAATTCTACTTTGTGAGCTACTGGCATTAAAGTTGTGAGCAATCAATTTGGCTGCTGAATAAATCGGCTTTCTCTGGAGCCATCCTTCCTGAGCTAAGACAAAAATGCGTGAGCCAAAGGCTAAAAAACCATGAGCTAGCTCACACTAACTCAGCTTAGAGGGAACACTGATGACAACCCAGTCCATACCTCCGTACTAGCTGGGTGAGGGGGTGCATATAGATGTTGAATAGCATCGGTGAGAGGATTGCCCCCTGCGGCACATCACATTCCAGTGGGTACCACTTGGAGTCCCTCTCACCAAGAGCCACCCTCTGTCCCTGATCATGAAGAAAGGAGGAAAAACCATTGCAAGGCAGTCCCCCTAACTCCTATGTCAGCAAGGCAGTGGGTCAACAGGTTGTAATCGACTGTGCCAAACGTTGCTGTCAGATCTAAGAGAAACAGCAGCGCTGACCCACTCTGATCCAGTGGTCTCTGGAGGTCATCCGTGAGGGCAACCAATAGGGAGCCTTCAAAAGTCCCTCCCAAAATGGCCTATGCTTTAGCTGTATTGCTTCTAAAGAGGATAACTCAGGGCATGGCCCACGCATTACAGTTATCTGCCCCCAGTTACACTACCACATGCTGACTATTCACACAGTGTTGTGTTGACATTCATTTTGAAGCCATGGCCCCCTGAAGCTGCAGTTGATGGGCATTTCACTATATGTTCAGGAAATAATGCCAATTGGGAGGAGGAACCTGAACAGACATTGCTGCCATTGCAACACCACCTGTAGAATATTCATATAAGCCATAGGTTCTGTCCCTACAATGGGTGGTTGTGAATGGTGAAGCCCTCCTTCTTCCACTTGGGAAACCAGGTTGTCAGATCTTTGCATACTGCCCACGAATCTGTGTAAATATACACTGCTTATTTGTGCTGTTCTATAGCCTGTTCTGTTGCCATTAACACAGCCACCATTTCAGCATATGGGCTGGATTTTCCTTTCCCAGCTAGAGTCAATGTGATCTGCTGTTTTAGGATTAATTGCAGCCATGTGCCACACCTCCCCCCCCATACTTGGCCGAACCATCTGTAAACCTAGTAGCTTCATGAGTCACTTCAGTATAAGGGGGAGCCTCTCGATATCTCCCCTCACCTCCTCCCCCGCTGGTGTGAGAGCCAACACCTGTTCCTGCAATGCACTCCCTTCTTGGGGGCCAGGCCGAACTCGCTCAGAACTGTACCATTTCCATTTGACAGTCGAAGATTGCTGAGCTCTGCCAACATGAGGACTAGCTGATTCACCCTTTGCCCAATTCATTTATAGGTATGCTGAGTCTCGTTACTACTCATAGAATCATAGGAGGCTGAAGGTGGTTCCTGATTCACAGTTCCTTATTCATTCCTTATTTGTGACTTATTCGTGAATTCATCCAGAGACACTGAGGAGAGCTGAACCCAAAAATAAGGTCTGGACCACCACATATCATATACCTGCAAGGAGACATACAGCACTGCCAGGTCCTCCAAACACTGGTTATGGCACCACAAGCTTCTATTGTCGGGGGGTGCTGTGCTTTGGAGCAGCTGGCACAAGAACCGCACTTTGGACCAGGAAACAGGATAGATCTTCTTGAAGGGGAGAGTCTGGTGAACCTGGGGGTATATGATATGTGGTGATCCAGACCTTAGTTTGGAATAAATGAATGGGCATAAATGATCTGTGCACCAAGAGAGGATGCAGAGTGAAACAGGATATCCAGTTGCAAATAACTGCTATAGTGCATTGAGAGTACATCACCAAACAATGTATGAAAGAAGCCAATGTCACATGGGGGGAAAACACAGCCATGTTGGGTGACTGAAACAAGGAAACCCTTTGGTGTGAAAGCAGCTGAGTTTACATTCTTCAACCACAACCATTAATTTAGACAGGAGGCCCTGGAGGAGCACACAATGGTGGGGGGTCTGAACCTGCTCTGGTCACCTGTCACTGCAGCTAGTGTCCAGAAAGACCCCTGGTTCTGTTTGCAAAGCATCTGCATAGCCCCACCCCTTCATCAGCATAGCTCCTCCCTGGATTCCATTTCTTGGTTAATCACTGGAATATCATGTACTATGCAAATACAGCTTGGACTGTGACTGCAGCATGGGGGAGGTGTCAGATTCAAAAGCAAGTAGATCCAAGCATTCTTAATCAAGAAGGGCTTTATTGGAATACAGTGCTAAAACCCACAGTGAAGGGTCATTGTCAGGAATGGCGGGAGAAGCGGCGCAAGCAAGGTTATAGTGTGATGCAAAATGCTACTAGCAAATGAACTGTAAGCGCGCGCGCGGGAAACTCCCGGCGGGAGAGTTACTTAATGGGCGGGAGACGACTCCCTCCTCCCCTCGTCTTCACAGGACTGGAAAATTCTCATAAGCTCAAGAATAGCCCAAAGCCTACATTCAAGGCCACCGTGATAAGACTGAGCGGCATAGAAGAAGCTCCCACGTTACTGCCAGCATACCTACGCAAGCACAATGCAGGGACAAGATAGGGAACACAGAACAATGGACTCAGTGTAAAATAGGAAACAGACATTTCTGACAGGAGGACTTTAACTTTCTCAAAAGAAAGCCCGTCCACCCACCCCACAAAATTGTTATCAGCCCCAGTATGAGAAAAATACAGGCACCTGTATCATATTTGCTCCCTCATTCTCCCTCATTTTGGGGAGAGGGCATTTATTGGGAAGGAATACTCCCTCCCTAGCCTCATGGGCCCAATCCTTATCAAGGGCCTTGAAGCAATTGGCAGATCTGATCACTGTCTCTGATCTCTCATTCCTGCTCTTAATTTCAACTGTGTGACTGTGTGTGTGTGAACATAAGAACATAAGAGAAGCCAATGTTGGATCAGGCCAGTGGCCCATCTAGTCCAACACTCTGTCACACAGTGGCCAAAAATACCAGGTGCCATCAGGAGGTCCAGCAGTGGGGTCTGGACACTAGGAGCCTCCCCACTGTTGACCCCCCCAGCACCAAGAAGACAGAGCATCCCTTGCCCCAGACCGAGAGTTCCTATCTATACCTTGTGGCTAACAGCCACTGATGGATCTCTGGCTCCATATGTTTATCCAATCCCCTCTTGAAGCTGTCCATGCTTGTAGCCGCCACCACCTCCCGTGATAGTGAATTCCATGTGTTAACCATTCTTTGGGTGAAGAAGGACTTCCTTTTGTCTGTTCTAACTCGACTGCTCAGCAATTTCATGGAGTGCCCACGAATTCTTGCATTGCAAGAAAGGGAGAAAAGTACTTCTTTCTCAACCAGCTCTATCCCATGCATAATCTTGTAAACCTCGATCATGTCACCCCTCAGCCATCATTTCTCCAAGCTAAAGGGCCCCAAGCGCCTCAACCTTTCTTCATAGGGAAAGTACTCCAGCCCTTTTATCATTCTAGTTGCCCTTTTCTGCACATTTTCCAATGCTATAATATCCTTTTTGAAGTACGCTGACCAGAACTGTACACAGTATTCCAAATGAGGTCGCACCATCGATTTATACAGAGGCATTATGATGATGCAACAGGTAAATCAAAGGAATGACAGAAAAAGTGTTTGGGGTGAGGAATCTGATCTCACATTTTGCCAGGAGCACGCTATTGACCCCAAAGCGATAGAATTGCTTTGAATCCACACAGAATGCTCACAACATTGCAGATTTGGGCAGGCATTTTTGTGCCCTCTTCCTCTTGAGGACATTCCTGAATGCTGTCCAAGGAATCAGGACCCAAGAAGGAAAAGAACAAGGCCTGTTCATACAAACACAAAAAAAGAGTGTGCCTCCTGCCCTGAAAAGGCCCTGGGAACTGGTATCTGCACCATTGGGGAAAGTTACATGTACTCATGGGCTGCACATGAACAAATGGGCTATGCACAACTTTCCTGAAAAGGTCTCCCCAGGACCATTTCAGCACCCTCTCTCCCGGAGAACCGTCCCATTCCTAATTAGGCCTCAGTTTGAAGGATCTTATCAAATGAGTGCTGAGAGAAGAACTTTCCATACTAGAAACCCTGAAGCTTTTCTGCCAGTCAGACTAGACAATACTGGGTTTAGGCGGACCAGTGGGTTGGCTGAAAAGAAGATGCCCCCATTGCTCCATAGCAAAGGCTGTCTATAGGTCGACGCCAACTGGAAACAGGATGTGGTTTAATCACTTAAAAGCACAGAATTTTCCATTGGTGAAAAAGAGGACCACACAAAATGGCTATGCTGAGGATCGTGGGACATGTGTGAACATGAGAACGTAAGAAGAGCCTTGCTGGATCAGACCAATGATCCGTCCAGTCCAGCATACTGGCCAACTAGTTCCTCTGAAGGGCCAACAACAGGGCACAGAGACCTTCACCTGTTGTTGCGTCCTGGCTCTGGGATTCAGAGGATTAGTGCCTCTGAATGTGAAGGTTCCCCTCAGTCACCATGGCTAGTAGCCACTGATGGACCTATCTTTCATAAATCTATCTAATCCTCTCTTAAAGCTGTTTATTCCTGTGGCCATCACTACATCCTCTGGCAGTGAATTCCACATTTTAATCACTCTCTGTGTAAAGAAATATTTCCTTTTGTCCATCCTGAATTTACTTCATTGAATGCCCTTGAGTTCTAGTAATTTGGGAGAGGGAGAAAAGTTTCCCTTTATCAAAACTAATAATTATTTAACTACTGTTACCAAGACTGTGTGACTTTGTAACCTGCCCTGAGCCCATTCATGGGGAGGGCGGGATAAAAACCAAAATAAATAAACTCTCTCTCCACCTCATGCATAATTTTATAAACCTCTATCATGCCCCCGCTTAGTCATCTCTTTCCTAAATTGAAAAGTCCCAGACTCTTCAGCCTTTCCTCATAGGGAAAGTCCTCTAACCTCCTAATTGTCACGGGCTGGGGTGCCAGTCAAAGGGAGTCCAGAACAGGCCAAGGTCAGGAGCCAAGAAGACAGGGCAAAGTCCAAAAAGCCAAGCCAGGCTCAGAGCCAAGTCCAAATCACAAACCAGAAACAAGCCGGGGTCAGGAGCCAGGATCACAGAGCCAAGTCCAAAGCCAGGCGGTTCAAAGGTCTATGTGCAAGAGCCAAGCCGGAGTGGATAATTGCAGCATGACTCGTTGCTTCCACGAAGAGTACTGCCCAGAGTGTGGAGTTAAATGCTGCTACCAGTTAGCCAGCTGCACGATTGGCCAGGCTTCTGTTGGAACTCTGAACATCTCCCTTGTAGCCTGGCCTCTCTTCACCTGGTTGCTAAGTTTTGCTGCAGTCACTCTGAAATATACTGGGTTCAGAGACATAGAGTGATCAGCTCATGGTTTATTGTGATTTCAGCTCAAACTCAAGACAGATGAGCTAGGTCCGAGGCCTGCTTAAATCTCTGCAACACACCACACCCAAACAGACACCCACTCCCCATGATAGGCTATTTACAGTGCAAGATTCAACCACTGGTTAATTCTAGGATCCAAGGTCTGTTCCAGAGTCCTAGCCAGCTTTTGTTATGCAGCCGAAGCTGCGCTTATTCGCGTCAGCGGTAGGAGTTCGTGCACAAGTACATGTGGCCATTTGCGTGAGCGATAGGAGTTCATGCACAAATACATGTGGTCATTCCAATACATAACACCCCTCCCCCCATGGTTCAGAGGCCCTTAGGTTACAAAGCCCTTTAAGTATGCTGGTCTGCACCACTTCCCCCCCCAAAAGCCACCCCCCTGACTCTGCCCACCCATGAGCTCTCCTGTCACCAGCCGTCACGGGGGGTTTACACTCGTGGGTGCGGCCAGGAGTGCCCCTGCCGGGACCACCAGGCACACTGATGCCACAAGGATGGCACCAGCCCCCTGCCCTCTTCTCCAGCCACGCCAGGCAGTCCAGGTGGCAAAGCCCCAGCAGCTCGGAAGGATTTCCTTACCCCGACACCGGGCAGCGAAGGCGTACAGGTGACGAAGGCCTTCTGCTGCCCAATAGGCGACCATCTGGTTCTCGTCAAAACGACACAGCGTCATATGTCCAATGAGCTGGCCCATCACTGGGAAATCTGCCGTGGCCTAAGAGGAAAGAAACCAGAACCTGACTGGAGCGAGGGACACACAAACAACGACATCCCCGGACTGCACCTGCTCCCCCACCCCGGTCAGGGCTAACAATTGCCTGGCGTCAGGGGCCCAAACCCCATCAAGGGCCTCGACAGCAGCCAGTAGACCTGATCCCTGCCTCCAGGCTCACGTTCCTACTCTCAATTCCAGCTGCGTGTGAAGACACAATCACTGAAGCAAAGCACTGACCTCAAAGGGATCTCAACCCACATTTTGCCAGGAGCATCCTGCTGACCCAGAAGCCGGGTAGGGATGCCAGCCTCCAGGTGGGACCTGGGGATCTGCTGGCATGACACCTCCTCTCCAGACGACAGGGGTCAGTCCCCCCCCCCCGGAGAAAAGGGAGGCTTTGGAGGGTGGACTCTGTGGCCTTGTACCCCTCCGAGGTCCCTGTCCTCCCCGGGCTCCATCCCCAAATCTCCAGCCGTTCCCCGTCCTGGATCTGGCAACCCTACCTCCCCCCCCCATGAAAGAACAGCAGGGGTGTGTGGTGCACCACTCACTTTGTAGCCACACCGAGTTCTCACGGCACTGCAGATCCTGGCGAGCATTTCTGTAGTTGTCTTTCGCTCCAGGGCATTCCTGGAAGCCGCCCAGGGCATCAGGACCTGAGAAGGAGCAGACAAGGCCCATGGGTGCCAACACAAAGGACGCCTTTCCTGGCCTGGCCTGGCCTGGCCTGGAAGGGCCCTGGGGAATCAGGATGGGTCCTGCTGGGGAAGGTGACAGGCACTCCCCTCCATGGCCTCCCCGTCCCCAAATGGGCCACACAGGACTTTTCCCCGAGGGTCTCCCTGGGGCTCCTTCTGCCCCACCTCTCACCGAGTGCCTTCCCCGTCCAAACTGGGCCTGGCTGAAAGGACCTGAGTGCTGAGAAAAGACCATCCACTGCTGGAAATCCTGCACCTTTGCTGCCAGGCACTCTAGGCAGCCCCGGGGGGCGAGGCGGACTGGCAGGAAGGCTGAAAAGAGGGTGTGTTCCTACGGCCCTGGCCGCATGGTCCTCATGCCCTGAGGAGCCTGCAGCGTTCAGGTTTGGGCAGGGGTGGCCTCAGTGATTCTGGGGCCTGGGGGAAAGTCAAGGATGCGGCTCCCGATCGCTCCTCGAGCAGAAGGAGACCTCCCCAGCTTCCATCCCCCACCCCTGCATCAAGGGGCAGCAGCAGCGTTGGGGGCTCTGGCAGGAGGCAGCCCTCAGCGGTAGGGGTCACCCCCATCTCTGTCCCTTGTGCTGTTCAGCTCTGGCGCTTGTGCCTTCCTCCCTCGCCCTGGGCTGGCCTGCTGAGGCACCACGAGGAAGGACCTTGTTCTCATCAGGCCTCTTCCCCATGGCTCACGCCTGATGTCCACCCAACACCTCCCCTTGGGCGAGTCTCCTCGGACTGGCCCTGCTCCACGTACTCCACGACTCACCTCGACTACCTGGATGAGCAGGTCCGAGGGGAAGAAGCGGAAGCCTTCAACGGTGGTGGTGGCCTCACAGAGGGTGCCGAGCTGCTCCAGAAACTGCATCTTCTGAGCGATGTCCTGAAGGGAAACCGAGGCAAGGGGGAAATCATGGTGGGGAAAGGAGCCCAGAGAGGAGGAGGGAGGGAGGGAGGCAAGGGGGCTGCCTCAAGCGGTGGAACCTGACTGGGGGTCGGGGCGGCCATCTGGTCCTCTCCTGGCTCTCCACTCCTTGGCCAGGGAAGGACCTCCCACGAAGACCTCAGAGGGCTTCACTGGGTGTTCCTGGGAACGATCTGGGGAGCTGGGCTGTGCCGGGGGACTATGGCCTGATTTTAAGGTTATCCTCCCAGCCAAAGAGCCGGGGGACTGACCTGACACCCTTCAGAGCGGTCTGGCATGGTGGGGTAGGGTGGCCAGATCCAGGTTGAGAAACTCCTAGAGATTTGGGGGTGGAGCCTGGGGAGGACAGAGACCTCAGTGGGGTCCAACGCACCCTCCAAAGCAGCATCTTCTCCAGAGGAACTGATCTCCCTAGTCTGGAGACGAGCTGTCCTTCTGGGGGATGCGGAGGTCCCACCTGGAGGCTGGCATGCCTAGTCTAAAGGGTTCCAGGACGCGTTGAGGGAGGCCAAGGGGGGGATACCTGTTCGTTGGCCTGGAGGAAGGCGCGGACAAAGCTCAGGGAGTCTGCCTCCATGGCCAGATCTTCAGCTCCTGGAAAAGGAAGTTCTTGATTCAGGTGATGACGAGATAGTCTCTCAGACAGACATCAAACAGTTCTGGATCTTAGTGGCCAGGGAAGAAGGGGAGAAAAGAACACGCAGGTCCCGTCCCTGCCGGAGACCCCAAGAGGCTTTGGAAGTGCCCACTGCTTCCTCACCCAGACAGCCAGGGTCCTCCTCCCCGCTCTCTCTCCCCTCCCCCTCCATGGGGCTTCTACTGGCCACCCACCACTTTAGCTGCCAAGGCTCCCTTCCCCCCAAGAATCCTGGGGGATGTAGGCTGGAGAGAGGGCCTGGAGGCCCCCTGCTCCCGGAACCAGAGTTCTCAGGGCTTCCTGGGCAGAAGAAAGGGACACGTGGCCGATTTGAGAGCCGAACGACACATCACGCGGAAGATCCGTAACTGACTGGCTTCCCCCAAGCTTTTAAGGTCCAAGACATGTCGGGAGATCTCTCCAGTGGAGCACACCCTTTTCCGCAGACCCTGCAGGGAGGGCATCCCCGGCAGGCAGGAAGAGCTGGTTTGGGAGCCCTCAGAGGGCCCCGGGAGGCCTGCAGGTTCTCTCCTGTTGCAGAGGACACCCTTCCCCACCGAGGTCACGGCGTGGCTGTCGGGGCCAGAGAGGGCCTGGGAGGGACCTTCTTGGCCTTCCCAGCCAGGACGGCCTCCTCCCCACCCCCCGCCATTCACACCAGCCCTGAGGCAGGGAGTCTTTTCCTCCGGCCATGGACAGGCCGGGCTGCGGGAGCTCCGCTCTGCTCTTGGGAAGGACGGGGCGGGTGGGTGCCAGGGGGCTCACCTTCGACAGGGGCGGCAGAGGCCGGTGGAGTAGCCTCCTCTTCCAGGGGCGCCGGTCGATCCTCCGCCAATCTTCGGCTGGGCCCCGGGGTCTCTCCCCAGGCATAGAAGGGGACAGGTCTGGGGGGAGCGTCTTCCTCCGACATTCCTGAAAGGGGCAGGGAAGGAGGGGTCAGGAAGCTTCCGGAAGCTCTTGCCAGAGGATGCGGGGATGGTCATCCGGGCAGACTTCCAGCCATCCATCTATCCGCATCTAATAGGACCGGTTTCAAGGGCTCTGGACCGCCACCCATGTCCCGTTCGGTCAGGTTGCAAGTCTCACGTGAGGGAGGCGCAGAGGCTCCAGCTGGGCTTGGCTCTGTGGTCCTTCTGGAGGCCAATGGGAAGGGGATACAGCTGCTGCCTGAGGAACAGAAGCCTTCCCCCCCCCCGCATCCCCCCGCCCACCACAGCCTCTGAAAGGGCGAATGTGGTTTGCGAAGACCCGCTGTCATTCCAGGAGATCTCCAGGCCCCACCTGGAGGATGGCAAGCCAAGGTCCATCCCTTCCGCTGGCCAGCCTGGGGGGAGGCAGAGATGGTCCCCAGCAGGACCCGCCGATGGGCTCTGTGGTCCTCTGGGCCCAGCGAGACAGGAGTGCGGCCGGGCTCCAGAGGAGGAACCGCCCCCCCGCCCCGAGGAAGGAGGAGGCGCCCGAGGGCAGCAGAAGCCGCAGCAGGAGGGGAGGGCGGAGGCCCCCGGCCAGGCCTCGAGATCCCCCCCTCGCCCCTTCCAGGACACGGCCTCGGTCCCCTGGGGAGGGAGGCGGGGGGGGCCCAGGGCGGAAGCAAAGCGCCAGATCGGGTTCCCCGGCCTCTGCCCCCACCTGAGGATCTGGGAGGTCGCTCCAAGGAGAAATCTTTTGGCTGGGAAGCAGGGAGCTCTCGAAGAAGAATCTGCCTCCCTGAAGCTCCGGATGCGCTCTGAGAGTCTCGGAACCACGGCAACCCCCTGGATTCTAGAACCTCCCCTCCAACTGCCGCTCCCAGCAGGTTCCACGGGCCAGCCGGCCGGCCAAGGCACCGTCTTCTAGATGGGCAGAGGGGCAGGCGGAGGGACCAGGCTGCCCGCTTGGAAACCGGCCCTTCCCACTGTCCCTCTCCTGTCGGCCTGATCCGCAGCATCTATCAGGGGAAGCCCTTGAGCTCCAGGCCTCCAGGAGAAGCCGCAACTGTCCCTTCCTGCCTATTAAACCTCTGTTAAAGGGACAGGCACTGTTTTTTCTTTCCTTTTTTAAGATATCAAGTATTTTTTAAACGGAAAATATTTACAAGCATACATTTAGCACAGCACCAAACTCAGCAAGGGAGAGCAAAAGAAATGGGGGAAATGGAAATCCTCTGCCCCTTTCTCTATGCATGCCCTATCAGATGTTAAAGTAGGGCAGGCCCCTGCTTGGCCAGGTGCTCGGGAGGCAAAAGCTGTCGGAGGCTAGGCTGGTCCCACCTGAAGGGCATGAATGGTGTGCTCTTCTCACTGGAGTTCATTGAGAAGCCTAACTGTCCGGAACGGTCCTCGCAATGCACCCAGGTCCCTCTCTTCCCTGCCCGCCTTGTCTTCCACGGAGGCCTGGCAATGGGGCCTGGGTGTCTCCTGCTCTTCGATGCAACCACACACCCCTGTGGAAGGAACACTTGAGTCGCTATCTTCCAACTCTGCATGTGTCTCTCGACCCACTGGGGTGTTGAAGGGCCGAAAGGGATACCAGCGGGAACAAAAAGGATGGGTTGGTTTCAGGCGCCCCACCCGACAGCTGCCTTCTGGAGCTCCGGGGCCTGGGACTGGTGGTCCTCCTCAAGCCGTGCCGAAGTAAGCGGGGAGGCCCCAGAGCTGCCGCCTGGCCACCCCTTCTGCCACCGCTAGGGTTGCCAGGTCCAGGCTGGAAAATACCTGGAGACTTTGGGTGTGGATCTGGGAGAGGGCGGGGTTTGGGGAGGGGAGGGGCCTCAGCATGGCACAAAGCCAGAGTCCACCCTCCAAGCAGCCCTTTCCTCCAGGGGAGCTGGTCTCTGTCAGCCGGGGATCAGTTGTAGAAGCGGGAGATCTCCAGGCCCCACCTGGAGGCTGGTAACCCTAGCCACCACCTCTGAACCAGCCAGTGGGAGCAAGGCTTGCCAAGCCCCTGCTGGGGGCGGGGGAACCCCCGATTTAAAAGCCCCTTACCCGCTTTTTAAAAATTTGGGCCCGGGGGAAAAAATGGTGGCCAGAATTTGCCACTCTAGCACTTAAGTCCTCCAAGTCTCTATGGTTATGAAAACCATAGAGATGAGGGCTATAGCGTGTTCCCGCTAGTGTGCTCCGCCTGGAGCACAGTTCTGGCTGATTTTCGAGCTGCCCCTCCCTCCTCAGAAGCCCTGCTCCGCTCAGGTGCAGTGAAATTTCCCTCCTTCTGGCCTCTGGCATGGCAGCTCTTTCCTTCTCCAGCCTCTCCGATATCCTGCTTGAGTGGTGGTGAGAAATCCCTCTTTTTTATGTCTTAGGAGTCAAGCAGTAGCTTCGCTATAGTGTGTGTTTGGAGAACCGGGTTTGATTCCCCACTCCTCCACTTGTACCTGCTGATGTGACCTTGGGTCAGCCACAAGCTCTGGCACAGCTGTTCTCTCAAGGACAGTTTCTGTCAGAAGTTCTCTCAGCCCCACCTACCTCACAGGGCATCTGCTGTGGGGAGGGGAAGGGAAAGGAGTTTGTAAGCCGCTCTGAGACGCCTTTGGGCAGTGAAGGGCGGGGTGTAAGTCCAAACTCTTCTTCTTCTTCTAGGAAAAACTGAATTAAAAACAAAAATCAGGCTTCTTACTATTTGCAGTCAGGGTTTTTGCACCCTAGGTGGGGCTACCTTCTGGTGCCCCCCCCTGCATGAGCCCACCAATCATGGGGTTGCCAACCTCCAGGTGGGGCCTGGAGGAGGCAGATTGGCAGTAGGGAGGCAAGTCAGCCTCAGTGGGTCTACTGGAAGCACGGGGGGCTGGCCAATAACTTGGGGATCCCCCCTGTGCGCGCCCTCACCAGCTCTCAGCACTTCTTAGAGGGGGCCTCTTCCACTCCGCCCTTACAGGTCCAGCCGTGCAGCATGGCCTGATTTTGTAGTCCTTGCAAAAGAGCCAGGATATCAGCCTTACGCCCTTCAGAAGAACTGTCTTGTGGGATCTGACCGTTGCATCCAAAATCCTGTTTCCTACAGCTGCTTCTGCAGGAAGCTGAAGATGATGGCTATTAGGTGGCATAGTGGCCTTCAAATGGATTAACTTGAGTGAAGATTATTCATCCCGACCTAGAAAATGTTAGTGTCACTTTTCCCCTTCATATCAGCTAAAAAATACATAGACTGATGGAAACTGTTCTCTAAAGGAGAAAACAGACAGTTTTGTTGATTTCACTTCCAGGTGGTCAGCCATGTTGGTCTGAAGCAGTAGAACAAACTTAGAGACCAACAAAAGTTTGTTCGAGATTGTTGGTCTTAATGGTGTCACTGGACTCTAAATTTGCTCTACTGCTTCAGGATACCTTGAATAAACCCTTGTTGGTGTTAAAGGTGCCACTGGACTCTAAATGTGTTGATTTCAATAGACTTCTACGAAGCAATAAACTGCCATTTTTGTTGGATTAGCACCACACCAGAGTCCCCACAAGATGGCAATCTAACTACAGCTTGAGAGTAAAACAGGCGTCCAGTGCAGACTGAATTTATTCCATTTTATAAATTTCCCTGTGTCAGAGCTCACTTCATTAGATGTAGCCAGTGTGATGCAGCAACAAAAAAGGCTAATGCGATCTAGTATCAGCAGGGTCTATCAGCAGAGGCATAACATCCAAATCGCAAGATGTCATAGTCCTGCTGTACACGGCATTAATCAGGCCACACGTGGAGTATTGTGTGCAGTTCTGGAGGTCTCACTTCAAAAAGGATGTGGACGGAATGGAGCGGGTGCAGAGGAGAGCGACGAGGATGATCGGGGGGCGGGGGGGGGGCTGGAGACCAAGAAGCCTTGTGAGGAAAGGCTGAGGGACTTGGGAATGTCCAGTCTGGAGAAGAGAACGTTGAGGGGGGACATAACTGCTCTCTTGAAGGATTTGAAGGGCTGTCACTTAGAGGAGGGCAGGGAGTTGTTCCTGTGGGCAGCAGAGGAGAGGACTCACAAGAATGGGATTAAATTAAGGGCGGGAAGGTACCGGTTGGATCTTAGGGAAAAATTTTTTACAGTAAAGGTTGTGCAGCAGTGGAGTCAGCTGCCTGGGGAGGTGGTGAGCTCCCCTCCCTCACTGGCCATTTTGGAGCAGCGGCTGGACAAACACTTGTCAGGGATGCTCTCGGCTGATCCTGCATTGAGGAGGGGGTTGGACTGGATGGCCTGTATGGCCCTTTCCAACTCTGTGATTCGAGGATTCTGTGAGGTGTACATCCATTAAGCAGATTCATTTATATTAACAGCAGAAGGGGGGCTGGTTGCAGAGAGAGTCTTGTTCAAAACAAGATCCGATTCAAAGAATAAATCACTCAGAGTGGCACTCAGGGTACCACTTCCCACTACTAGACAGGCCATCTGGGGTTACTATGAAACTGAATCTCGGAAAGTGCAGAATGAAACATGAATGTTCTTTACAGGCCGAAAGTTACAGAGAAACACCTGAGCATTATTATTATAATGCACTTCATTTATACCCTACCTTTCTCCCCAATGGGGACCCAAAGCGGCTTACAGAATTTCCCTCTCCTTTGTATCCTTACAACAGCCATGTGAGGTAAACTAGGGTGAAGATTTCTTTATTTATAATAAATCCCTACCCCTGGATACACACGGCTCAGGGCACTGAACAACATAATGATAAAACATTCATGGACAAGAACAATTTAAATGTGCTGGGTCATCCGGCCACCATGGATACCGTACACTGTAAACTGGATATGCAGTCCGAAATCAAGTCGAGCAACAGAGCCGAAGGTCAGAAAGCCGGGAAATCAGTCCAAGGTTTCAGGAGCAGATGGATGGACAACAACAACCCCGTCCCTTTCCTTAGCAATGGCATCCTTGAGGGCATCCTGAACTCACTGCGAAGGCCGCACGGGGGCCCTCGGCGAGCAGTGGGAGGCACGGCCCATCCCCTCCAAGATACTTCCCTGCTATGGTGGGTCCGCAGTTCTGTCCAGTCCTGGCCCTGATGGAAATCTGCACTATGGGGGAGCCGAGCGGAAGAGGTTCAGTGATCTATGGGAGAGAAAGAGGGAGACGGAACTATAGCCGGCTGCTTTTCATTAACTCACTGGGTCTCTTGCTGCTTCGGCATGTTTTGTGTCGCTGTGAACTCATCTTGGGTTCACCGGTTGGCCCGTCTGATGGCATCAGGTGTTTCTTTTGTCTTTGACGTTAACTCAAGCATCATCTCAGGGTGTGAAGCTCTGGCAGGTGCTAACACTACGGGAGGGTAGGGAGCTGCGGGGAGGGGGGCGGAAGAGGTCCAGAGTCCATTCGGGGTACGCTCCAGCCACCCCCCAAGGTTTACCTTATGCAGATGAGCAACAGGCCCTGCAGAGCCGTCTCAGGCATTCCTGGAGGCTCCATCCGGACGGGACCTCTTCATGCAGAGCCTCCAGGGCGTAGGTGGTCAGGACGGCATAGCGCTGGATGGACGGCTGTTCATCGGACCACATCCCTCTGAGGGCTAAGAGGGGAAGGAAGGAAGGACACGTCAGAAGTCACACAGCTGAAGAGCGCGCTCGAGGGTCCCCTTCGGAGGGGGGAAGGAGGCCGAAGGGGTGTCCGGTCCATCCCGCCAGGCAGGCGTTCCTCCCCTAGCAGGGCTCCCTTCCAGGACTGGAGCTGGACCGGGAGGAGAAGGCCTGGGGGGACGGGCGGCAGGGAGGCTTCGGCTCCTGCCAGGCACACACCCCATTCGATGCAACACCAACAGGGGAGTCGCCTGGCTAAACCCATAGTATGGCTGCTGGTGTCGGGCTCTGAGGACGAGAGAGGGGGAGGAAGCCGATCTGCTGACCGTGGGTCTCCTGGCAGTGTGGGGTACTGCATAGCACCAAACCAAGATCTGAGGGACTCGGGTTCAGTCCCCCTTCAGCCAGGGAGCTGGACTGAGTGTCCTCGGAGCAGTGACCCCCTTAGCCAGACCGACAGTAAGGGAGGCCGCCACGGGATCTCTCCAGGAGAGAAGAGTCAAAGGGTGACAGGCATTTGCCCCGCCCCCCCGAGGCTTCAGCCGAAAGCAAAGCCAAACTCACCCTTGTTGATGACCTCCAGCTTCCGCCTATCCCTCGTTTCTTCTCCCAGCAGGCCTAGGTAGAGAAAAGGACACACTTAGCAGTCGGGTTTCTATTCTTCTCGTGGGGAGCAGGCAGATCCAGAGGCACCCGAGTGGAAGCAAGCGCCCTCCCTCGGCCTCACCCGGAGAGCCCCCGACGGCCACCATCGGAAGCAGGGCAGTTCCCTTGGGTGGGGGGAATGGGGCTGAGGGCCTCAGAGATGTTGCCGGGGGACCTCCCCGCAAACAGAGAGTTTTGCCCAGCCTCAAATCCCAGGGATCTTTCGTGCCCCTCTCAGAGAAAGAAAAGGAAACAGGGCATTTACCGAGGATCCTGATGGCCGCGTCCCGGATGGAGACCTGAGGGCTTCTCAGGTGCCCGAGGATCTGCTCCTGGAAGCTGCAGGCGGCCACCTTCCTGAACCGCTTTCCCTGGGAGACAAGCCAAATTAGGACCGGGCGGTTCACCTCTGTGTGAGGAGACCCTCCTTCCCCCTCCCCTCCCCTCCCTCCCCTCCTCTCCCTCCTTGGGGAGAGTCACAGGCTGCCTGATTCTAACCCAGGCCCAAACCATCTTCTTGACCTCGGTAATACCTGAGAACGGAGACTTTTCATCCTGCCATGAAATCCCAAGATCCAGGGGGACTAGAGATGTGATAACTCCTCCCAGGGACCCGAACTGACCACCCGGGGATATTTGCCCTGCTGTCTCACTGGGTCTCTATCGCTCTCATCCACCTCCCGCCTCTGGTCACACGTCTTCTGTGGGCTTTGGAAACACTCCAAGTTCTAGTTCACCCACACTGGTGGGGCGAAAGAAGGAAGCCCCCGAGACCAGAAGTAGTGAGCTCTCGATGGGGCCCCCCCTCCTCCCGTGCCCTGCAGAAGGATCGGGAAAGACCGAGCGAGGAGACTTACGATGACCAGGCAGGTGGCCCACTTGTCGCGGATCAGGACCAGCCGCTGCAGCTTCTTATGTCCCAGGAGGATGGCAGCTCTGGGCAGGGTCTGCCAACAAGCAGGTGTGTGGGGGTGTTTATGACCAGGTCCTCCCTTCCCTGGTAGTCAGTCTGCCAAGACTCACAGCCCCTCATGTTGCCTTTGCAAGAGCCGCAGCCTGGCACTCTTCCTTCACTCTTGCATATTCAGCCTCTGGTGTGCCCTGCATCTGGAGAACTAGGTGGGGATTCTGACCTCGGGGTGTCTCCACCTGGGGGTGCTGGACCAGGTTCTGGATCAGTCTCTCCCTCTGGCTGCACCTCCTGTGCAGCTGCTGGGGCCTCTTCTCCCTCAGGTGCTGTTGAGGGTTTCTCTTCTGGGCTGACTCCAGAGGAGGCTGGGTTGCTCCCTGCCTCGTCCTCATCTGAGGAGTCGTCAGCCTCAGCAGAGCCAGGACCCCATGACATTAAATATTAGATAGATAAAAACATTCTCAGACCGTGTTAACACTTCAAATTCCAATTATGTCATTGCCCCATGGGAAGACGGAAAGGAGGAAGGAAGAAAAAAGGGGGGGGAAGGGGGAGTGCCAGTAAAATGGTAGTCTTCACCAATGCTCCCTCTTAAGCTGCAGCGTCTTGTGAGCAAAAGTTGTAGTTTGTGAGCTACTGGCATTAAAGCTGTGAGCGAGTGATTTGGCAACTGCATAAATTAGTTTGCTCTGCAGCCATCCTTCCTGAGCGAAGACAAAGATGTGTGAGCCGGAGGCTAAAAAACTGTGAGCTAGCTCACACTAACTCAGCTTAGAGGGATCACTGCTCTTCAGTGTCCTCAACATGACCGGTCCAAGGTCACCCAGCGATCTTTCATGGCAGAATGGAGAGTGGCTCTCATGGTGGCATTACCATCTATACCAGGGTTGTCGAACTCATTTGTCATGAGGGGCCGGATCTGACATAAATGTGACCTTGTTGGGCCAGGCCATGTTTGTCATAAAATGTGATACCAGGTAGCAGAGATAAAAGGACACAGACAAACACCATTCAAGATGCGGTGCTACACTGGGCTGATGCCCCTGTACTGCCTGGAGTAAGGAGCAAACCCTTTCCCTGGCCTGCTCTCATGGTCAATACTCTGAGCCTAGGACCCAGGGGGAAACATGAAATGGCTGGGCATTGCAAGTTCCCCCTGCCCCTGGTCTACTCAGACTGGCAGTGGTTCTCCAGGGTCTCAAGTTGAAGTGTTTCTCATAATGCCACAGTCTGGTCCTTTTAACTGGAGGTGCCAGGGATAGACCCACCTGGCTTCTTAGCTCACTGAATGAATGTCATGGGCCCTGGCTCAGCCAAGGCTGACTATTCCTCAGACGAGGAAGAGGCACAGAGCAACCTCCAGAATCAGCCCAGAAGAGGAACTTTTGCCAGCACTTGAGAGAGAAGAGGCCCCAGCAAGGTGAAGAGACGGAGGAGCAGTTGGAGGGAGAGTCTGGTCCAGACCGTGGCCCAGCACCCCCAGTTGGAGATACCCTGAGGCCAGAATCCCCACCTAGCTCACCTGAGTGTCCCAGATGCAGGCCATGCCAGCATCTGAACGTGCAAGAGAGAAGGAGGAGTGCCAGACTTCAGCTGTTGCAAAGGCAACGTGAGGGGGCCGTGAGTCTTTGCAGCTCGCCTCCCAGGGAAGGGAGGATCCAATTATAAGCAACCACGCTCACCTGCCTCAGTGCAGATGCAACAGTGCAATCTCGGACCTTGTCCCAGCTGCCAGCCTGCACTCTTTACTCCTGAGAACTCTGACTGATTTCCCAGCATTCCGACCCTTGGTGCTGTTTCTCAGCTAGCTTTTGGACTGTTTATCCAGCTTTCAGTGAAGTGTATCCGTGGCAACCAGCCAGATCCAGCACAATGCAAGAGAAAAGCCTCCACCAGGAAACACAACATTTGCAACCAAGCCCCCTCCCCTTCAGTCAGCAAATTCCAGCAAGGGAGACCCGCAGACCTGCAAAGGAGAATCTTGGCAGCTCCGCCCTCTGCTCTCTGCACTCAGAGGCAGCTTGGAAAGGTGATGACAGGAAGCCGCAGGGGTGGGGCAGGGAGGGGGAGAAAAAAGAGCTGCGGGCCAGATTAAAGCCCTGGGCGTGCCGGTTCCAGCCCACGGGCCGTATGTTTAACACCCCTGATCTATACCTTCATTCCTCCCTTCCCATTCTGTCCCTGGTATAAAGTCAGTCATGGTGCACAGTGACAGGGGTTCTTTTGAAGCTGGCAGAAGACATAGGCCCTGCCCCCCACAGCCCCATGTGCCTGGGAGGGAGCCTGTAGCAATTCCTGTCTGCAAGTTAATGTTGCCATTCTCCACGTGGGGTCTGGTGATATCCTGGAATCACAGCTGGTCTCCAGACTACAGAGATCAGTTCCTCTGGAGAATTTCACACTGATGTTTTGGCATTAGGGTTGCCAACTGGTGGCTGGTAGACAGTAGGGAATGGGGTGGGGGCAGGGGAGGCGGAAGTGACATCACATTGCTCTAAGACTCTAGTGACATAGAGTTTCTAGTGATTCCTAGAGTGGCATGATGTCACGGGTCTTCCCCAGAAGTGATGTCACACCAATAGTGATTTTTTAAAAAAATATTTTCTCTTTTCCCCATTTTTTTTAGTTTAAAGATATAACAAACATAAAAGAGGGAAAGTTATTCTTACAATTCCTTCTTGACAAACTCATGCCTAATTTATCATACATTTGTATATTTCAATACAAATTGCTTGCAAATATATGAAAATTGTACTTTATCTATCCCAACAAGTGTTAAATGTCTATATAATTTACATATTGTATTCTTCCAACCACTTATAAAATCTTGACCATGTATTTTCAAATGTGGTTTCTGGTTGTCCTTTCAAAGTTAGAGTTAATTTGTCCATTTCCGCCTTTTTTCAAAATTTTTCTTAAAATTTCTTTTCTCAAGGGTGTTTCTGTTCTTCTCCAATATTTAGCATAAAGTATTCAAGTGGTTGTAATCAAATGCAATATAAGGTAAGAACCTTTTTTACAATTTTCAGTTAAGAAGAGAAGAGATTGGATTTATACCCCGCCCTTCACTTGGAGTCTCAGAGCAGTTTACAAACTCCATTCCCTTCTCCTCCACACAACAGACACCCTGTGAGGTAGGTGGGGCTGAGAGAACTCTGACAGAAACTGCTCTTTTTCAAGAACAGCTGTGCCAGAACTTGTGACTGACCCAAGGTCATATCAGCAGGTGCAAGTGGAGGAGTGGGAAATCAAACCCGGTTCTCCCAGATTAGAGTCCACGCACTTAACCACTACACCAAACTGGTTCAATAAAAATATTTCTGGAACAAAGGGTACAGAACATTTTAGAATTTTTTGTAAATTTTCATGTATCCAGGCCCAGTATTTTATTTTATTTTTTGCTTTATCACATAACCACCACACATGGTAAAAAGATCCAACATTATTTTGACACTTCCAACATACATTTGAGCAATTAGGGCAAAATTTAGCCAATTTATTAGGCATATAAAATTATTTTTTCTCTTGATTGGAGCAGCAGTGGGGGATGGGGGTTGCTGACCGCAGGTCTCCTGCCGTAGTGGGAGACCTATGGCAACCATGTTTGGCACTGGAGACAGTTACTCAGGCAACCAAAACTTATGCCCGTGGGCCAGTTGTCCTCTGCTGGGCACCCCCCGCACCCAGTTGCTAGAGCCTTATGGACTGGGCTCTTTGAGGAGGTAAAGAGAGTATTTCTGACAGCTTTTCAGAAAACCACGGTTGCTGCACAGGCATTTCACATGATTTGAGAGCTGCAGCGTGGGACACAGTGTATGCTGTGTCAGGGTTTAATCATGTGAACCGCAAAGAGAAAGGTGGAAAAAATAAATATTTTAATAATAAAATTTCCAAAATTTGATAAACGGTTTTCAATCCTCCATAGTGTAATGTCAAACACTAATTCTACCATTCATTAAGTCAAAAAGCTTAAATGATTCTGTCAGACTCTGAAGTATGAATGTCTTTTCTGACAGGAAATGCTAAAAAAAACTTTCCGTAATTTATATTTTTGACAACTGTGTTTCAGCTGAATCCCTATGTTTTGCTGCATTTTTGTGACATTTTGAATCAAATCTCTCTGAAGAACAGATTATCTAGCCCGCCTTCCTGCTTTATTTTTATTCAGTGCACAGCTTTTATTTTCACAGACAAAATCTGCAGTTTTTCTTCAAACAAACATAGAAGTAATTTCATTCAACCATCTATCATTTCAAACACATCTGGAAACATTCACTCACCTAATCTGTTGTTTATCCAACAAATGCTTTAGTGCTACAGGAAACCACAAGTTTCTCTTCTAGTGCAGCCAGTTCCCCTTCAAGGTGAGATTCATTTTTTTCTTACCTATTTCTTACACGGCAGCATACACAGGGCTATGCCACTTTATTCTCACGATTTTATTTATTTTTAAATTTTATTTTATTGATTTTTATCCCACCCATTCCGGCCTAGGCTGGCTCAGGGTGGCTCCCAACAAGGTAAAACTTCATAATACATAAAACATATTCATCACATTGATATGTGCTCACCACTCAAAAATGACCCTGCAATGTCAGGTAGGCTACAAGAGTGAATACGGATTGTTCAGTAAGCATTGTTGGTAGAGTGGGAACCTGAATCCATCACTTTGGTCGAATCTACATTTGTTTTTCCCACTGGTGTCCCAGCCTTCTGACTCAGTCTTCAAAAAAACAGTCTACATTTGCTTTCGTTTTCGCACTTCAACTTTGCTAGTACAATTTTGCCCATATGCATATATTTATCGCCCTCTCATGGTGCCTCCATTGTCATTATGCCTCCACACCACTTTAAATGAATCTTCTAGGCTATGCTCCTGCAGAGTGCAGGGGATTGGACTAGATGACCTGCAAGGTCCCTTCCGACTCTAACATTCTATGATTCTATGATTCTCCAAACAACTTTCAACCAAGCATAGAGAAAGATGGCGTCACAGCAGCACGAAACTGATTTAAAAATGCAAATACAGATTTGACCTTTCTGGACTACAGGAGGTCAAACTCACTATTAGCAAATAGTTTCAGGAGGGTAGTCATGTGGGTCCACAACAGAAGAGCTACATGCAAGTCCAGCAGGACTTTGGAGGAGACCAACAAGGTTTTCAGGGTGTAAGTTTTTGAGTCCAAGCTGCCTTCATCAGATACCCTTCATTAGATACCTGTTGATATTTGAAAGCTCATATCCCAAAACTGTTGGTCTCTAAGGTGCCGCTGGACTCAAATCTAGCTATTAGCAACTGACTTTCCTATAATATTTGTTAACTGAATGTGTAGAATTATACTTAGAAGGTCATAAAGCTGATTCTTGAAAAGACGGCCACAAATGGAAAAGTCTCTTGCACAGATTTCATAAAGTCAGGGTTTTTTTTTTCTGGGGGAACATGCTGGAATGGAGTTCCGGAACCTCTTTGACAAAATTCTTTTTAAAATGTTTAAAAGTTTATGAGTTTTCAGTATACGGATTGAAAACTTCATTTCCCTCTTGAGAGTCCTGGCACCTCTTCTACCTGCCCCCAAAAGGCCCTGCATAAAATCATCCAATTTCATGACATATCTCAAATTAGTCATGTAAAAATATTAAGACTCTTTTTTCTTTTCCCTGGGAGATTCCGCAGTAGACCTTAAATCCTGGTTCAACCCTGTCCCTGAACTTACATTCTACACTGCACTCAAGTTCACCCCTGTAATTATCTCAGGGTATTTTTTGTTTCCACATTACATTGAAGTCATACCAGTTTTGCCCCACACCTGTCCTGGGATAAAGAGATGCTGTTATAACCAGGGATGAATGCCAGGTATTGTGTTGCGACTTGAACTCTGATAAAACTAGGGATGAGATCCAAGTGCAGAAAGGACCAGCCTGTTGAAACTTTTGCCAACAGTTGTAAGAACTTTAGCTGTTGTAGATTTTCTGGGTTGTGTGACCCTGGTCTTGGCATCGTAGGACCTGACATTTTGCCAGTAGCTGTGACTGGCATCCTCAGAGGTGTGACACAGAAAGACAGAGTACTCTCTGTGTCAAGGACCTACGTCAAAGACTCTGTCTTTCTATGTTATACCTCTGAGGACGCCAGTCACAGCTACTGGCGAAACGTCAGGTCCTACAATGCCATGGCCATACAACACGGAAAATCTACAACAGCTAATAAACTCCGGCCGTGAAAGCCACAGGCAACAAGTTGTAAGAACATCAGAGTGTAAGAGGTGCCTTGCTGTTGGGTCAGACCAGTGGTCCATCTAGTCCTGAAGAGACACGGCCTCTTCTGTGCTGGGGCTTGAGTTTATGACTCTTTCTTCACAGAAATTTACCAATTGCCTCGATTATGTAGTCTCAGGCATAGGGAGAAAAATTATTGACATGGGTGCTTGGTTGAATTTTCGATGGTGGTTGTGCACTTTTGTTCTGAATGATCTATTGCATAGGGTTGTTTTTTTTAATTCCATTGGCTATTTTCCCATCTTTTGTTTTACTGAAGGGTACCAGTGCGAGCTGCTCTTTATTCAAATAAGAATACAGGGCAATATCACTTGCTTGCGGAAGCAGGCTAGTTCACCAGTGCCACAGGGGATTTTAGTGAGAGCCAGAGAAAACAGACAAAATCAACTGAAGCGGAACAAAACTAAAACAAAATAACAGCAGCAAAATAATAGTGTAATTAATTAGATCCCAATATGGAAGAGAGGGAATCCCAGACACAGAGGCCGCCACAAAGGTGAGCCACACACTGTAGCTACTGGTAGAGAGCTGGAGGAGACCCAGAAAGTGGGCTGTCCCGAATCAGTGTTCCCTCTAAGCTGAGTTAGTGTGAGCTAGCTCACAGTTTTTTAGCCTCTGGCTCACACATTTTTGTCTTTGCTCAGGAAGGATGGCTCCAGAGCAAACTAATTTATGCAGCAGCCAAATCGCTCGCTCACAACTTTAATGTCAGTAGCTCACAAAGATTTTTTGCTCACAAGACTCCACAGCTTAGAGGGAGCATTGGCCCCAATGTGCCTGCCTCCAGAAGAATGACTCAGCTAGCTAGAAAGGTATTTAGAAAAAAACAAACTGATCTCTGTAACTGGCACACACCAGCACATCTCTCTCTCTCTGCTCTACCACCGCTGCTATTTATTTAATTATTGCTATGGGGCCGTCTATTGTACTGCCTATTTTTTTAAAAAAAAATCTTCCTCAAGAAGTCATCTCAGAAGTCAATTGGCTAAGAGCTTTTGTGGCGCTCTACATTTTTAAAAGTAACATAATGTCGCTAATAGTTCAGATCAGACAGATTCACAAAGAAAAAGGCTATTCGTGGTTATAAACCAAAAGCTTGTGATACTAAGATGCAAAACACAATTGACTGGCAGACCCTCAGGACATACCCCAGGGAAGGACCCTTGCCTTTTCCTGCTGTTACTAAGTCAGACAGATATGGAGAGCGGTAATTGACTCCTGCAAACATAACTGCATACTAAGAGCCAGGTTTATTGAAAATGCTTCACAAAGATACCAGCAAAACACTCAGTGTAGTCTGGCAGGGCTCCTATATCAGTCCCGAGGAGGGGCAAGTATTGGATGTCTGACCACAAAAGATGAATGAATGCCAAAGCAGTGATGAACTGGGAAGGGGATGCCCCTGGCAAACTGGGACTACACTTTGAGACCACTCTAGGGTCACCTTCAAGAAGGAGGAGGAGGAGACTCCACTCTTCACTACCTGAAGGAATCTCAGAGCGGCTTACAATCCCTTTCCCTTCCTCTCCTCCACAACAGACATCCTGTGAGGTAGGTGGGGCTGAGAGAGCTCTGAGAGAACTGTGACTGGGCCCAAGGTCTCCCAGCTGGCTGCATGTGGAGGAGTGGGGAATCAAACCTGGATTGCGGTCTGTCACTCTTAACCACTATACCAAACTGGCTCTTTTTGCTTAAGTCCCTTCCCTTGAGGTAGTGAATAGGGCTCATGAGGAATAGAATATGTTTCTGTTCTTTAGCCTGTTCCAAAGGGCTGTGGACTCAGCCCAGGATGAGCTGAGCCCACATACACAAAGACTCATCAGGGAAAAGATTTCTTTTAGAACCGCATTCACATAATTATATCTGATTCTGAATGAAAACATCCACACAATAAGGCCTGGCACGGACTAGAGAGATTTTCTACTCACTCGAGGGAGCCCCAGGATTGCAGAGGAATCTGAAAACTAAAAAGAGGGGAGGGAATACATTGGGGGTTAAACCCCTCCCCCCAAATAATAGAACCAATGTCTGTAGCTGTTGTGTAGTGGGTTCGACGCATGATCAACCAGGACACAGCATGATTGTTAGCTCATAGTTTACTGGCACACACAACAGAACAGAGAATACTGGCCCGGTGGCCAACTATATACTGCTCTTTTTTCAAGAACAGTTCTGAGAGAGCTATGGCTTGCCCAAGGTCATCTAGCAGCTGCAAGCGGAGGAGTGGGGAGTCAAACTCAATTCTCCCAGATTAGAGTCCACACACTTAACCTCTACACCAAACTGGCTCTAATTAGTTAGTATACTAAAGCCTAATTCAAGACCAGGAGCACCTTAAAGACCAACAAGATTGTGGAACTTGCTGGACATCCAACAGTCTCATTTCAGTCAATAATATGCATTGATACCTCACAGTTTTATGGATTTTTCACCAAATCAGTGAGGCTAGTCCTCTGAAATATTTGTGAACTCTTGTCAGAACATGAACTGGCGAAGGGAGAAATTCAAGCTGTCTCTCCAATGTGAAAATATCAGCCACAGGCCTGTTAAGATCAAAATGGCTTGTATAACGCAACCATTGTAGGTCAGATTTCGTCTGGAACTTATCCTTGCCAAATGGATAGAACTGTTTTGGTTTTATGATGAATACAATGGGCACGCATTATAACAGTATGAGGGTTGAAAAACTAGGGTTCATAGATCCCTGCCTGCGAGAATAAGGTGGGGGTGTCAAGCTATTCTATGATTAAACTACAGATTTGGTGAACCCCAGACCATTGTACCGACACAATGATGTCATTTCAGGTTTCATACTGGAAGTGATGCTACGTATCGCTGCAATACTGAATTGTTCCCCCTGTTTCCTCCACTGCCCCATCAATTGGCCAGGAGGTCTCCCACTGTAGCCCTTTATGGAAAACCAACACACCTGAATTATTCAGCCCTTTCAGTATCTGTACAATTCAGTGGATGAAGATTTCTGTCATCCCCCAGAACAGGCTGAAGTTTCTGCTGCAGATTTGGGGGGGGGGGCTTGTTTGTTTAAGTCAGCTCCTCACAGCAGTTGTAATTATTTGTTCGGGGTTTTTTTCTGCCTCCCTCATGGAGATGTTGTTTTCTACAACAGATTCAAAGCCTCAACCTTTCCCAGAAATGATTCATGGGAGACGAATAATTAAAATATCTTCTTCGGATAAATCAATTTAATAACACAGGCTACGTGGCCTTTAAAAAGTTTGTTTTCTTACACAAACAGCACTTCTGGTTTGCTAGTGCACTGTCTAATATTATTTTCCAGTTTTGGAAAAAAAAAAAAAAGTCTTCTTTCGCGTTGCTCTCAACTTTACATATAGAACAGGGAAAGGAATGGGTAGATAATGCTTTTTACATTTTCAAAGAGGGAGACTCATTTTTTATTACATGACTGGGTTTTGGGCAGGTTTTTCTGGAATAATTTTGGAAATTCACCAATAAGACATGCAATACTGTTCCTTGAAATTCCTTATTTTTAGAAGCCAGTAAGGCCTAAGGAGTGGAAAACACAAACAGAACTACCAGTGGGCTGCTGCAGAAAGCAATGCCCACCAATCACAGCTGTGACTTTCCAAAATGGCTGCTAGAACAAAGGGAAGGCTGCATGGACCAGTTTCCAACTCCACCGCAGAAATTAGGCAGATTTGGATGTCCTAATATGCTTCCACATGGTAAAGAGTAGATTCCCTGTTGTGCATTTACGGCTACTGTAAATACAGAGGCATTTGCAGATGGCACACACCTCCCGGTTTGGTATAGTGGTTAAGTGTAGTGTAGTTTGGTGTGGTGGTTAGGAATGCAGACTCTAATCTGGGAGAACTGGGTTTGATTCTCCACTCCTCCACATGCAGCCAACTGGTGTGACTTTGGGTCAGTTACAAGTTCTCTCAGAGCTGTTCTCTCATGAGCAGTTCTCAAAAG